>CM052539.1:51454933-51520458 GCA_028533065.1 Trachops cirrhosus | reverse complement strand
TGGCTGGTATAGCTTAGTGGATTAAGCGCGGGCCTGTGAACCAAGAGAACACGGTTCGATTCCCAGTCAGGGCACATGCCTGGGTTGCAGGCCAGTTCCCAGCAGGGAATGCACAGGAAGCAACCATACATTGATATTTCTCTCCCTCTCTCCTTCCCTTCCCCTCTGAAGATAAATAAATAAAATCTTTAAAAAAAAAAAAAATAGTGAGTGTAAATTATAATTAAAAATAAAAATTTAAATAAATGCTACACATTATATAATTAAATTCATGAATGTTCTAAAAATAACAAAGTTATAAAGCTGGAGAACAGATTAACAGCTGTCAGGTTTTTGAATGATTTGAGTGGAGAGGGTGTAGTTTAGGTATAAAGGGATAGCACCAGGGGAATGTATGATGATGGATCATTTTTGTACCTTGATTGTGGTGGTGGGCATGTAACCCTGCAAGTGCAATAAAACTGCATAGAACCTTACACTTATGCACACATACAAACACTGAAATATGCATGAGCTCTGTAAATTATGCCGATGTCTATTTCTGGATTTTGTTATTGTACTATAGTCATGTAAGAAGTTGCCATTGTAGTCCATTTATGCAGGATGTGATGAGGTGATGAAGAGCACGCAGGACGTCTCTGTGCAATTTTTGTGGTTATTATTGCACCTTCAGTCAATCCATAATTAATTTAAAATAAAAAATATCTCATTTCATCTAAAATATTTCATTGACTCCACATTATTTTCAAAAAAATTATCTAATATCTTTAATCTTGTTCAGAAGGCCCTTCATGCTATGAAGTTTTATCTCATTTCTGGGAAATATAGAAAAAATAAATAATTTTATATTCATTTTTTGGGGAAAAATTTTGGGTACTATGAGGTAAAGAAACAATGGAACAAAATATAGCAAATCACAAAAATATGTATAAAATGCGAGCCCTTAATTAAAAAAAAGCTTTTCTTTACTCTTCATTGTTTGATGATATGTAACATTCTTTTATAATCCTAGTCTACTATAGAGTAAAGAAAACCATCCAAACACTCTCCAGGAGAGAGCCTAGGTTTCTAATTGTATGATTCTATTAATTAGTTTCTTTGTGTAGTAAAATCAAAGATCACCTTTGGTCTGAGCATAGAAGATATAAGTTATTTTATCTTTTGAGATTTGGAGTAAGATTTTACAGAAGAGGTAATATTTGAGCTGAATCTCAATTACAAATAACATGAAAGTAGCACTTCTGTGAACACATATACAGGGTTTATGATACTTTAGAAAAAATCATTAGCAAGTACTCTGTAGGAGAAACCTAGTTTATGTCATCAGAAGATAAGGCTAAAATATTGTGGCTCCAGACAATGAAGAAGCATAGAAAGTATTAATAACTTTAAAGCAGTAGGGTAACAATAAATCTATACATTGTTATGTGGAATAAAGATTGGGGAAGGGAGACATAAAATTTAGAGAGACCAATGCAGAGGGTATTGTAGTATAAGAATATGAAATGAAGGAAAAGTACAACTGCAGAGATAATTAGTCTTTCTAATTGATAGACTTTGAAGAATTGTTAATTAATTAAAATGAGATAATAAGGAAAATGAGGAAGACAGAAATCTTAATGTGTGTTTTTAAAAGTAGATAGCAATACCATTAATGGAGGTAATAATAATAGCCATAAGAATTAGTATTAGTAATAATATAAATACTCTTAGTGGTATGAGTAGCAGTAATAGTAATTGAATACTGTATCACAAACACTAAACTAAATAATGTCACCACCACTTATTAAGTAATTGAATAAGTGTGTAAATTCTGTGAGGCTTAATTTCTTCATCTTCAATAAGGATAAGACTATCTGTCATATAAATTAAATGAAATAAAATATCTTCATTTTTTAAATTTAGAAACAAGTTCAAGGTCACTTATCTGGTAAATGAAGAGTCAGGGTACAATTTCTGATTGTTCTATCTGTAAGCGGAACAGAAGATAGTGAGTGGGGAAGAATCAGAGAGCTCACGTTGGAACAAAAATCATAATGATGATGACAACAAGAAATACTTTTGAGTCCTTGTTATGAATAGGACATTGTTCTAAGTATTTTACATGTATGAATTCAGCTATTGCCATTAAGAAGCCTGCAAGTTAAACACGGTTGTTATCCCAATATAGCTGAACAGTGACCCCCCAGACAGTTGCATCTGTTTCCTAACCCCAGGAAACTGTGAATGTGATTTTAAGTGTAAAGAGATATTTTCAGATGTAGTTAAATTAAATACTTTGAGATAAGATCATCCTAGATCGTACAGGTTGTTCCCTAAATGGGTTCTTATGAGAGAGCAAAAGAGAGGGCCAAGGGAAGACAGAGGTGGAGAGACTGCAGTGATGCAGTCGCAGAAATGCTGACAGACACCAGAAACCAGAAGAGGCAGGGAAGGACCCTCACTTACAGACTACGGAGGGAGTACAGCCCTGCCAACACTTTGATTTCACACTTCTGGCCCCAAAACCATGGGATACTTTCTGTTGTTTCAAGTCACCTAGTTTGTGATAATGTGGTATGAAATTCTGTGGAACCTAATACACCAATTATCAATTTATTGCTCCTTATAACCTCCAAACCCAACCATTCCTATGGGTTCTGTGAGAATGGAGATGGGCCCTTCAAAAATGACTGCTTTACAATTGGCACCATATTAAGTCCTGCCAATAGACACTAAAGGGAGACTACAGGAAGAAAGAGCTTCTCTCCTTGTTCTGGTGTTTTCTGTCTCTTCTCCTTCTTCTCCCTCTTTTTCCTTTTTCTCTTCCCTCCTCCTCCCCTCCTCCCCCTCCTGCCTTCCTCCCTTCTTCCTGTCCCCCTTCTTCCCTCCTCTTCCTCCTCCTCCTTCTCCTTCTCCTCCTTCTTCTTCTTTTCTTTCTCTTCCTCCGTCACCTCCTCCATTCCCCCTTCTCCCTCACCTCCTGCTCCCTATCTTTCTTCTTGCTTTGACTGTATGCCTACCATTGGTTTAGGTAAACATTAAGTGGAGCTGTCTCATATTGAGTTTCAGCTGCAGCTCCATGGAGGATTTCCACTAAGACTCCAAGATATCTCCAAGAATAGATTTTCCAGTCTTCAACTGCCAGCAACCCCCACCCCAGAGAGTAACTTCTTGTTTGCTGAATCTGGCTGCACTTCACCCAACTGCCTCTGCCCAAAGTACGTGAATCAACTCTTGCTTAATACCAGCCAGAGACCTTCTCCACAATCAATTTGGCTATAACCATATTCTCTAATGATATATGAATCACAACCTTAAGTACACATATTCACTCCTTAGGTACTCTCCTCAACCCTAGGGTATTGTTTAGAGTTCTTTGTATCCTTTATAGGTAACCCCTTCATTAGATTTCATAATTCTTTGTATGAAAGGTTCTTTTTTCAAATTACCATGTGGTTCTTGTCTCCTGACTAGCCCTGACTGATATATCCATTTAACATATAAGGAAATTTATACACAGGAATGTTAATTGACTTGCCCAAGTTCACACAGCTATTAGTTATTAACTCAAGTTGTCTGGTTCCAGCATACATAGCTGCTAAATTGGAAAAAACTGATAGAATAAACTAGGTATTTTGCATATTGAATTAGACATAGCTAAAATTATCATTATTAAAGGAAACATTTGCTATTATTCTGTTTCCTTTACTCACCAATGTGCTCTCAATAATTCACTTCTGGTCACCAAATGAAGTAAATAACCATGAAATTACTAATATACACACTGAGGAATTACACAAAATTTCATGAAAGTTCTAGGTCCTTATCCCTAATGAATTTCAAACTTAAGATAAATAAAGATAGCTTACTACATAGATGACTAAAGATAGATAAAGCTGAAATTAAATTAATTACAATGATATCAATGATAAAATTTATATACCATTTTGGTTTTGCTGAATAACTCAGGAAAAATAAGAGCTTACTGACATGCAGAAAACACCAAACATAAGCCCAAACTTTGAGGAAATGTTCCTACTCTGAACCAGGAAAAAGGCCACTGTTGTGTTTTTCACAGCAGCTTCTTTTTTAGGTTCTTGCTAAAGGATGAATGAGATAAATGATACTTGCATTCGGAGTTGAAAAGCTGAGATCAGATGACCTATTAGCTCTGTCATCATAAAGCAGGGATGAGAACTGTGATAGAATACATGTCTCAAAGAGAATATTATGAACTTTAATTCAGAGAAGGTTATTCACTAGACAACACTGTAGAATATGAAAGATTTTTCTATTCAGTGAAAACATATCTTATTTCCTTGCACTAGGCTCTGCTGTAAAGTGTGTCATGCTTCTAAAATCCAGACTATATATGAGGTTATAAAAAACAAATGAGTAGGAGAGTGCTTAGTAAACTTTCATTCTTTAGTTTTGTGCCTTTATTCTTTGCCCTCTATAGGAAAGAGATTCTAAATATATTTCATTGACTTATTAATTTCCTAGCCTTGACTTAGAATCCATTTTATAGCTTCATAACTCTTTGGGTTTGTAGCATAAAAATAGATATCATAGACACTTAAAGATCTCTTTAAATCATTTACGAAACCAGACAGGATAAATTAGATCCCATTTTGACCACTTATATAAGTACAAATACAAGTTATATATAACAGCTTCCACAGTAGACTGCTCTCCCATCCTGCAATCTTCATTTTCCAGGACAATAGCTATAAAACCTTTTGCTATGCAATAAACCTGTAGTAATATTCAGTATTTTTTAAAAATATACAATATACAAAAAATTTAAAACACACGAAACCTGATAAGAGTATATTTTCTTAACATCAAAGGAATAACAAATGGAAATAGTTATTCAGACTTTAAGAAAAGTTGTGTTTGTATTCTTGCAGCTATTCATTATTTAAAAGCAGAGTAACAGTTTCCTTGAGTTTGATGGAGAAAAGCCTTTGCCTACTTCTGATATCCTCTTCCTACTTAGAATTTGCGTTTCTTCTCACAACTACATTCCCTTATTTGTACAGTAGTAATATATATATGATGAAATGCATTTGAATCAGAATTATTGCTTTACCATTCATCATGGCAATATTGAGAAAATTAATTTATTTTCCCTTCTCCTAAGATTTTTTACTACCCACATCAAAGTATTGTTGTGAAAATAAAACAAGCGAGATAACTGAAAATATTTTGTAGAGTACTTAACACATATCACACACATTATGAATAACAATAGGTACTACTGCTGTTGCTTTTGTTATTATAAGATCTCAAATGACTTTAATAAAAAGCCATTTAAGGAAAAAAGTCAACTCTCAGTTTATCACAACCATATTTATTTTGATTTGGCTAGCTAAGGTCCTGCTCAGAGACTTCCTTAGATAAAAAATGAAGATAATCCCACTTGAAAATAAAATGATTGAAAAGTCGTTCATAAATATGTATATTGTCATAAATAAATATAAACATGAAAGTCATATATATGTGTGTATATACACATAATCAGTGATAGTTAAAAAGTTTAAAGTTAATATGGAAATGTTTCTCTTATTTTCAAATATTACAATTGGAAAGCTATTATTTATAAAAAAGAAAACTGTATACTCCAAAATAAAATTCATTCACATAAGCAAGTACCATAATTACTTAATGACTGGAAATATTACAAAAGATTAGGACAAGAATTGACCTATCCACTTAGATATAATGACTAAGCACAGGCCTTTCCTTGAGATTCTGAAAATGTAATT
Source organism: Trachops cirrhosus (assembly GCA_028533065.1). NCBI lineage: Eukaryota > Metazoa > Chordata > Mammalia > Chiroptera > Phyllostomidae > Trachops > Trachops cirrhosus. The sequence continues at coordinate 51,514,708 of CM052539.1, read as the reverse complement.
TCCACAGTGAAATATATAATTTTTAAGTTTTACATTATGGGACCATACCATTTTAGTTATATATTATTCAATATGGTCTTGAAGTATTATCAAATATTGGAAGACCAAAAAAAAAGAAAATTTCAATTTGGTATCCTTTCATTTTGCTTAGAGAAACCTACAAGAACATGATGAGAAACCATTTAACAAGATATCAATTACTTGAAGGAAAAAAAAATTAGTTCTAGAGTATCTGAAGAACTTGATTTTCAGGAGAATCCATTCACAATCCTCAAAGTGACACTGACTCCATTAGAAGCCAAGTGTAAGTAAATGATCAAGCTTAACAGAAGTGCTTAAAGAGCCATAAATCAGAAAGAATTTGAAAGTGAGGGGATTGTTAAGGTTAACTGTTGCAAGATAAGGAGGTGAGAAACCTTGACAGAGCAACAAGATAGTTATCACTGCTTTAAGGTAAAAATCATTACTTTAGAAGGGGAATTTAATTTGTTCCTAAATAAAAGAAGATTGATTTTCGTTTTCATTTTGTAGGCTTTATTTTCCTATTGAAATTCCAAGCTGGAGATTTAAGATTGGTGGAAAGGATAGAAATACTGACACACTGGAAAAACTTTCTTAAGAAAAATGTGTTAAATACAGTGCTGCATTATCCTAATGGAAAAAATATAATAAAGGTTATATATTTAAAATAATAAACATAAGACAATTTCTTCTTTTCATTTCTTCATTACCACCATTGCTGTCAAAAAGTTTCATAGTGTAGCATGTAATATGAAATTAAGCTCAATGAAAGTGGCTTTACAAAACTTCTACAACTGTCCCAAACTTGCATATGGTAGAATCAATAAATCTTTCACTTTCTATAATGGAATTATCACACTCAGTACTGCTATATTACATCACTGCCCCCTTCCACCTACCCTCCTTCTCTTGTGTCGTATAGATTATTCTCCTAACCTTCACATCCATTTCAAAGAATGTCATGACACACAAGGGACTTAACCACTGCTATAGAAGTACTAGTCATTTCCAACATCAATCATTCTACAGCACCTTCATTTAAATCCTGAAATCAGGGCTTTTGCATTCACTATCAAGTTGAACTTCTTTAGAAGAATACTTCACCCAGGGTTGTAGCTGAATCCTGGGAGGGTTAAAACTCAAAGAGAGATTCATAGCCTATATAGGCTACTAAACAGCCTACCTGAAGACACAAGTGGGCTGGTGAGATGCTGGGGTTAATTTTCTTGTTAAATTCACAGCCAGTTGAATTCACCTCTCATCCTTGTACTCTTTCAGCATCTTCTAATATGAGCGCCTCTAATATGAGCAAACTATCATTATATTCTACTTTGTTCCTCTCCTTTAACTTCCATGGCTGAAATGGGTGATATGATATTTCACCCAATCTCACTTATACCAACTTATTACCTATGTACTGGAATCTTTATATACCCTCTATCTTTACAACCCATTACACCGATATGCCCATGCCTGTCGTTATATTCACCTGAGTCCTAACCCTATCTACCTACATAGAGGTTTATTTGAGTTTACCATGTATGAGACAAAAACATAAAATGACTACCATGAAATCCACATATAAGTGAAATCATATGGTCTTTGTCTTTCTCTGACTGGCTTATTTCACTTAGCATAATGTTCTCCAGATTCATCGACACTGTCACAAATGGTAAAGTTTTCTTATTTTTTTATGACTGAGTAGTATTCCATTGTGTAAAGGTTTTAGTTGTTTTATCCACTCATCTACTGATGGACACTTGGGCTGCTTCCATATCTTGTTGATTGTAAATAATGCTGCAATGAACACAAGGGTGTTTACATTCTTTCAAGTTAGTGTTTTGGGTTTCCTCTGATAGACTCGGTAAAACAGAGACAGACAAATGAAGAGCAGGATGACAGCTAGTGTGTGGAGGGGGATTAGGGGGTAGAGGGGTTGAGCAAAAAGGAAACAGGACTCATGGACATGGACACCAGTGTGGTGACTGCAGTGGTGGAGGGGGTATAAGGGAATTAAATGATAATGGAAAAATACAATAAATATTTTAAAAGAAAAATAACACTACCATGAAAATTGGCATGAAAAAACCATAAATATAATGTATGTTATATTTCATAGAGCACAAATTCTGGAGCCACATGGCCTAGATTTGAATCCAAGATTTGTCACTTATCAGTTATGCTCACTTGGGCAATTTGCTTAAGTCTGATTTCTTATTTGATATGGTCTCTTCTGATTTCTTATTTGATATGGTCAAGCCACCAAGGAAAAAGGCTATAAAAGCCTATAAACATCTTAGAGTAAAACAGGGTTCTTCCCATGATGTTTGTAAACATCTCCATCCAGGGATCTCAAGAAACTTCAGCATGCTTGAAGATGGATTTACCTGATGGGAAAATTTACCATTTCTTGAGAGCAGCAGATGGGGACACAGTGGGAATCCTACATTAGTGGTAAGGAGCAAGCAGAACTTGTGGGTCAGGGAGATCATGGAAAAGGAAATCAGGATAAGGTTAGCATCAAAGCCTCCACCTGGTATCTGAGCTATCTTGGACCACCTGTTCTGGTTATGGTTGGAGAGGAGTCAAGGAAATTCAACATTCTTCCCATATATACTCTGTTCATGGAATTCCCAGTGCATTCACCCCATCATAGGTTCTTATATGCTTACAGTCATGAACACTCCAATAGCAGGGTCTAGAGTAGCAACTGATACCACAACAAACTTAAATTATCCTTTCACCTGTATTTAGCCAAACATGGAACTAATAGAGTTGGCAAAATAAATAAGTAAAAGCCAGAGTGACTGTACCAGCAACATTTCCTTTTAATAGGAGTCCAGGGCATTCATAACTGAATAGAAATGCATCTATAATTAGTTCAAGTTCTGCAAATAAGAGATTCAGCAGAACTGGCTTTTTCTTGAAGAACTTCAAAGCCTGTCCCACTACAAAAAACAGCAGTCCCACTATGTGTCAGAGAGATGGACAATCTATCTAAGACTAAGAAGGCATAGCAATGAGCAGAGGCATCACAGAGAGAAAAAAGTGGAGAGCTATATAGATCACTAGTACTACGATATCTGAGCCCAAAGAGACAGTAACTTTGGAAGTCTGTTAAATAGAAGCCAGAGCAGAAAGCTGCAATGAAGATCAGAGATCAGGAAATATCCTCATATAGCCAATTTCAGCTTTTCATGAATGTAATTTAAACAAATAGTATAAAAGAAAACCATACATTCTCAGAATGAAATGCTATTTTCTGCTTTAGTTTCCATTTTCCACAGCCCTCACAGTGGATTTTGTCATGTAAACTATGCTGAAGCTTGATATTCAAGTCCCCAGTCATATAGGGTACCATCTTATACCTGTGCTCACAAAACCAATATGAGCACTCCCCTTTGCCTCAACCCCTTCACGGTTTTAGTTCCCCCGAGACTTTGGGTTGTGAAGCAGGGACAGAACACCTTTGTGGCTATTCAGGGGAATGAAAAGAGTAGATCAGCATTTGGGGCCAATTAATAGGAGAGCCTATTATTTAGACGTTCACAGTCCAATATTACAACTGTTAGCCACCTGTAGCTTTTTAGATTTCCCTTTATTAAAATTATAGAGAATTAAAAATCCAAGTCCTCAGTATAGTTAGGTATATGAAGGAACCCCCCAAAAGGATGTACTTATAAAATATTTTGTATTTATTCTTATGTTTAAACTTCAGTCATCTTCAAAATACTCTCCATTTGATGTAATACACCTATCAAGACTTTTTTCCACTGCTCAAAACAGGTTTTGAACTCGTCGATTCTGATGCCTTTTAGTGCTTACAACATTTTTTGTTTCACCTCTTCCACATCAGCAAAATGTTTCCTTGCAGGACTTTTTTCATCCAGGGAAACAAACAAACAAAAAAGTCACTCAGGGTGTAATCAGGTGAAGAGGGAGGGTGGGGCATGGATGGGAATCATGCTATTTTTGGTCAAAAACTGCTGAACACTCAGTGCAGTGTGGGCAGGCATGCTCATAAATCACCCACCATAAAATGAGCAAATGCATCAAAAGAGTCTTCCAAAAATATTCCCTGAAGCCAAACACAACCTCTCACAACAATGCCAGCTGGTATAATGATACAGATATGTTCCTAGAACAGTCACCTTGTTGGGGAAGTCTGTACTACAAGGGGCTTGCTTTCACAACATAATTCCATTTTTTTAGATCCTCTCTCACATTTCATGTACTCAACAGCAAATGCAATGAGTGGTTACCTATTAACTAAATTTACTGCATATTTATATCATTGCAGAAAGTTCTTTCAACAACATCAGTTTGATGTAGCAATTCCACTCCTATGTATCCATCCTGGAGAAACCCTCATACATATGTTCAATGAATCAAATGTGAGAATATTTGTATCAGATGCATTTGTAATGGAAAAACACTAGAAATCACCAAAATGTCCATCAAGAAGAGAATTTATAAATTGATATATATATGTACTCATACATATATATGCATACATTTGGATACTATACAGCATTGAAGAATGAGTAGTAGATATATACATCAGTGAGGATGAGTATCATATAATGGTAAGGTTTTAAAAAGTAGTAGAAGAATACCTGTAGTGTAGTTTCCTTGTATCACCAGTTAAAAAACAAAATCAAACAATAAATTGTTTAGGATAAGCATTTGGTAAAATTGTAGAAAAAACGAGGAAAGGAGAAACAAAATTCAGAATACTGATTTCTCTGGGGTGGGTAGTAGGAAGATGTGTTCAGGGAGATATGCAAAGAGACATCAGTTTTGTTGGTAATTATTCTCTGTCTCTCAAACAAGGTTATGGGTTATGATTGGCATATTATTGTATTTTTTCATCCCTTGATATTTCAGTCAGGATGGCCTGACAATCACTGTTAGTTCAGGTAGCAATTGTGATGCAGTTTTTTTGTATTCCCTTCAAAATACCTTACCCAAAATGATCTATGTTTATCTTTTTATGCATGCATAAAAATGATGTCAGTCAAGAATCTGTCTATCTGAAAATGTTTTTTAATGTGTATTTTAAAATACTAAGTTGCAAAGGTTGGGGCCCAGGGCAGACTTTCCCCTAATTTCCCACAATGTGTATTAATCATTTTAAATTAAAATCACTTTAGAAGCAGCAGGAGTAGGAGGAGCTCTCTGACTCACCTCTGTCTCTTCAAATTCAGGAAATAAATCTCCCTACAAAAGGTGCCCCCCCCCTTATAAAGAGCTAAGGAGCAATTTCAACCTTGTCACTGAAGATAGAAAATCCAGAGCTGTGAAGCCTGTATAAGCAAACTCCTGTTAATTTTACTAATTCACTGTCCCTAAGCCTACATTCTACTTAAATTCTTACTAAGTACTCCAAAACTTGTGCTCCTTTGTCTTGTCAAATCCCCACAAATTCACTGTTTCTTTATGAAAAGAATATCTAAATGGCATGCTCTACATTTCTCAATAATTCACACAGAATTATTCTTTTAATTCTCCTAGGTACACATAATGAAACTTGGGATTTTTCTCTTGTAACTCTGTCTTGTGCTAGTTTTATTAGTACTCAAGAAGAGTAAAAGGAATTCCCTCTCCCCAACATACACAGGCACACACACAAAATAATAATTAGGGAACAAAAATGACTGAATTTTATTTTATTTTAATTTGTTTTTGTTGTAATTTTTCCCTTTACCATTTATTCCCCTTGTACGCCTTTATGCCTTCTTCCAGCTCTGCCCAACCCCCAACCCAGCAATCACCACAAAGTTGTCCATGTCCAGGAGTCATTTTTCCTTTCTGCTTCATCCCTTCACCACTAACACTCCCCACTCACCCTAGCAATCAGCCTGCTCTCCACTTATGAGTCTGTCTCTGTTTTGCTTATTAGTTCAGCTTGATCATTACATTCCACATATGAGTGAAATCATATGGAATTTGTCTTTTTCTGACTGGCTTATTTCCTTTAGCATAATGTTCACCAGGTCCTCTTGTGCTGTCACAAAGGGTAACATTTTCTTCCTTTTTACAGATGAGTGGTGTATTCCATTGTGTAAATGCCCCATAGTTGTTTTATCCACTCATCTACTAATGGACATTTGGATTGTTTCCATATCGTGGTAACTGTAAATAACACCACAATGAATATAGGGGTGCTTACGTTCTTTCAAATTAGTGCTTTGGGTTTCTTCAGATAAATTCCCAGAAGTAGAATTGCTGGCTCATAAGGCAGTTCCATTTTTAATTTTTTCAGGTAACTCCATACTACTTTCCACAGTGGCTGCACCAGTCTGTATTTCCACTAACAGTGCGAAAGGGTTCCCCTTTCTCCACATCCTTGCCAGGACTTGTTGTTTGTTGATTTATTGATTATAACCAGTCTGACCAGTGAGAAGTGATATCTCATGTGGCTTTAATTTGCACTTCTCTGATGAATTTTAAACTATAAATGGTAGCTTTTGTAAAGGAGGAATATTGCTACTTCAATTAAAAAGTATTAATATTTCAACATATTAAAATGATCCTTTATACTTGAACCCACTATATTGCCTAAATAATCACCTATGGATTGTGAGAAAATTATTCTAAAAAGGAGGGAAACAAAATAGATGATTTATGCTCTTTTCTAGTGGATTATAATATCTTAGAAGTTATTAAATAAATACAAGACAGTTTATCCAAGAAAAGTTAATTTTTTACATTCTTATAAGAAAATATCAATAATATTCATGGCTTAGAAGTTACAGGTGTTCATTACAGCTATTTCTGATCAATCTCACGATTACATTTGTTCTGAAGAATGTATGTTCCTAGTCTTTGTTAGAAACACACACTGAGAAATTTTATCTTTTCCTTGGATATCTGCTTCCTGCATGCTACAATACACCATTTAAGAAAGTTTAAAAGATTTCTTGGAGGAAATAAATCTTCCCAGCCCTCCTATAATGTTTGTGAAGGGCAATACATAGAATATTCCTGAGAGTGGGTGGCATGAGTGTGTGGGAGAAGAAAAATAATTTCTTATCTAGCCTTCTTGGTTCTTGGCTGAGACATGCCCAACCCCGGTCCTGTAGTAATAGACAGATTAACAGCAGGAAAGCAAACAGAAGTTTTATAGCATGTATGCCTCCTATATACATAGAAGGGACCTAAGCCATTACCTTAAATACCATCTCCTGTTAAAGACAAAAAAATGTCAGACGTGGGGAGAGCTAGATTTTCAGCCAAAACACAGCAAATAGGGGATGGTTGTAATGCAGATTTAAGTTTATGCCTTCTCCATCGATAAGAGTTTCTACATATTCAGTCATCCTCTCCTTCCTGATTCAGACAGGAAAACACCCTTACAAATAAAGATTTCCCTTATAAATACAAATTGCCCTTTAAAATGATAACTTCTACTTGGTTTTCAGGTGTTCTCCTGTGTGCTGTATTTTTTTTAAATAATCAGCTTAAAAGTTTATTATGTCAAAATCTATATTTAGGGTGAAAAATTCTGCCCCCCTTCAAATGTTACATCACTACAGAAAAAGAGTTCAGGGACAGCAATTTTCAAAACTCATCTTAATAGCTATGATGTAGTCTTCAATGTACTTTTCAGAAACACAAATAGGGATTCATTCAATTAATTTACAAGGATGCACATAATTTATATTCCCCACTCTAGAAATCTGTGTTATAAAGAATTACAAAACTTGAATTTATTATCTATTATTTTTGTTTGAAAATAAAACATTTTAAAGAATGAGAAAATTATTTATGAATTTGTTACAAACCCCAAAAAGGAGAAAAAGCTTTCTTTGATTCAGCACTATGTAATTCACTAAAATCATAATTTAGGTCCTTATAGTTTTATCTCTACCATTGTTTCTACTGAGTCATCTTTCCCCAAATGTTCTTGCCAAAAATATTAATATACTAACTAATATGAAAGATTCACAACTTATAAGATTAAAAACAAATTTCCTACCCACAAATATAAATATCTCCATTCTCACGAATGACCACTTTTTGGGGGGGTAGGAGATTTGTTTTTAATCTTATAAGTTGTGAAGTTATAAGTTTTGGGGGGATGGGGGGAGGGGGAAGAGTTCAAAGACAGTTTGAAAAATCCAGCAATACAGAAATGTTTTTATCCAAGTGGTACCTGGTATGGGTCATCTGATACTCTCGAATCAATGCCTCACAGAAGAGAATAAATGGTCAGGAGCAAAAAAATCCTTGTATAAGATGCGTCTGAACTTGTCTTGAGATTTAAAGGTTTAGTGGTGTATAACCTTCCCTATTACTCCAAATAAGACAGAAAAAAATAGTTAAAAGTAGTTGAAAGAAAGAAGCCATGGTCTGAAGGTAATGGGATCAGTCCTCAAAACTGACTAAAGACTGAAATTTCCACAATTTCCTAGATTTTGAGATCAGCAGCCAGCAGGATATTTGTTCTCTCAGCAGATACCAGGGGGGAGGCAATCCTGGAAATCAAACCAATAGTTTATGTCTCAGAGAACAGAGTAGGACTGACCTAAATCTAACCATTTCACAACCCTTCCCACAAGGTTGCAGAACTGTGTGAGCCAGGCACTCAGAAATAGCCCCAGGGAGAAGAAAGGAGAGTGAGTGGGATGGGAAACTTTAAACCAAAAGCAATTGAAAAGAATCATTGAATTTTATTTAACTTTCCTGGAAATGACTAAATCCATTTAGTCATTGAAATAGAAGTGGTGGCAGGTTAAAGTAGAAATGTGAGATAAACATGAAATCCAGTATAAATGAAATGAGTTTGCATTTTTGCAAATCAGAATGTGTGGCTTAAAAAATCATAACCACTGAGCCTTGCCCCTCCTTCCGTGTAGGTTGGCTGGTTACCCTGTGATAAATATCTTTTAAACTGGATATTATTCATTTGAGGTAGTTTCGAGTGCATATAAAATTTCTGTGCATCTTATTTCCCTTGTCTTATAGTGAGTTTACAATAAACTAAGCCCCCTAAACTTTCCTCAAAGGATTTTGAACATGAACTTCTATGTGTACTGTGCATTTTTTAAAATGTAATTGTGTTAGCCTAGATCCCCACTCCCTTAAAGTGAACAAACAGAATACTCCTACATGACAGGTAGCAAACGCATATAAGAATTAGAGTTCAACACACCTGGGATTTAAACCCAATTGATTACTTAAAGAAGAAAATGTATGGACAAATATGTATGAGACAACTCTTGTTTTACTTTTTTTTCCATTCTTCATGCCATATTAAACTTGATTCATTATTCCCCCTTATAAAATATTTGAAATTTTTGATTCTCTTCAGTTATCAGTCTCTGAAATCTATGTCTAACAAGTACAGATGATCAGTATTTTCATTATTTACCATTATTCATTTCATTATTTTTTCTGAGAAGATATAATACTAAAATCGTTTCAGGGCAGCCCTACCTTAATACATTCCCAGTCTCCCTTACAGCAGCGCATGGCCACGTGACACTGGGAAACCTAATCAGTGGACACTAGAACTTAAATTAGTATATTCTAATAGAAGATCTTTTCCTTAGAGAGAAATTTAGACTGCATACTAAGCTCAGAGTAAATCCCCCATTAATTCAGCATGAATTAATAACTAGAATACTAAAGGAGACATTTCAACCAAATACATCAAGGCAACGCTTAAAACCTGGATAGAGGTCTTTCTCAGTCTACACCTTTTTGAGAAAGTTTCGAGGTTTCATTTGTTGGTTTGTTTTATAAAAGAGAAAAAAGAGACGTCTACCTATTCTAATGTTTCTTTAGATCATGGGGAGAGACTATTATTGATACATTAGTTTTCTATATCTATCTAAAATTAAGTAATGCTCAACACTTTAGAGAAAACATGAACCATTGATTAAATATGAAAATAAATTTTCAAAATTATACCAAATATGAAAAAGCTATATATGCAAGCATCTTAATGACTTCTTAAGTGAAGGAGGTGTGGAGCATGACAACACTAATTCAAATTTCACAACTTAAAAAATGAGGAAGAACTGACTGGAGTTAGAATATTTAACTTTAATTTCCAATTTTTTCCCTAAAACTTTTAATGCAAACTAATATTATGTGAGTGTTCTGTTTGGGGAAAAAGGAAAATAAAAAGCCTAAATTTCACAAAGGTATGGCAGGACAATGCAAGTGAAATACAATATGATCCCTACATTTTATTAATTTAACAAAGCAGTAGGTCAGAGTCAGCCAGAAACCATAAAAATGCAAGCTCTGGGGAATATGCAACAATATTTGGGAGGTTATTGTCCTTCTGCTGGGATTTAAGATTTATTTTAAGTATTAAGGGACAAAGAGATGCAACCTGGCTTCTGGTTATAAGTTCATGACATATGTGTTTTAAAAGAATTTTCTAAGGTGTTTCAAGGAGCTGAGAATTTTCAGTGAAGTTAAATATTGAAAAATTAGTTGAACTATCTCTGTGCTTACCAAGGGGCACAAGAATTTACCTTTTTTGAGAAAGTATTTCCCAGTTTTTAATTCAAAATACTTATATTTGTTCAGAATCACATGTTTTTGGAAACAGTGGGGAAAATCTCCATGAAAGTAACAGAGAGGCAACAACAGGAGAGTGGTAGAATTGCGATTAATATTGGGCATAAGGGCCAAACCATAATGCCCAAACCAATACTGGGCCATGGGCCCAAACCATAGAGTTAAGAAATACCAGACTGGGACCGTGCAGTCTTGAAACACTTTTAAGTTCCATATGAAATCACAAAAGACCCCGAACATAGCTACCTTAAGAAAGAAGAACACAGAGAAATCAGGCTACCTAATGTCAAACTATTTTATAAAACCAGAGTAATCAAAACAGCATGGTACTGTCATAAAAACAGAGACGTTGATCAATGGAACAGAATAGAGAGCCCAGAAATAAACCCACACCTTTATAGTCAATTAATATTTGACAGAGCAGGCAAAAACATACAATGGGCTAAATATAGTTTATTCAATAAGTGGTGTTGGGAAAATTGGACAGATAGTTACAGAGCAATGAAAATAGACCACCTTCTTACACCACACACAAGAATAAATTCAAAGTGGATTAAAGATTTAAATGTTAGACCCGAAAGCATGAAAATCCTAGAAGAAATCATAGGCAGTAAAATCTCCAAGAGTGCTCATAGCAGTATTTTTCTGATATATCTCCTCAGGCAAGGGAAACAGAAGAAAAAGCAAAAGGGACTACATCAGACTAAAAAGGTTTTACATAGCAAAGGAAACTATCAACAAAATGAAAAGACAACCTACTGAATATTTGCCAATACATCTGATAAGGGGTTAATACCCAACATTTATAATGAACTTATAAAACTCAATAGCCAAAAAAAATACCTTTTTGTATTTTAAGTCAGATGTCAAGTAACTTTTTCTCTAAAGGGTCACATAGTAAACATTTTAAAATTGCAGACCGTATGATTTCTATGGAAATACTATGAAGTATCGTAGAAATCATATATGGAAATTGTAACAGGAAAGCAGTCACAGACGGTACAAAAAGGAATGGACTGATTGTATTGCAATAAAACATTACTTACAAAAACAGGTTGTAGGCTGAATTTGGCCCTGTGTGGGTGTCCTAGAACTACCATAACAAATGACCGCACATTTGGTGGCTTAAAACAATAAGTTATGCTCTTACAGTTCTGGGACCCACAGGTCTGACATCAAGGGGTCAGCAGGGTTAATTCCTTCGTGGCAACTCTGAGGAGCATCGATCAGTTCCATCCCTCTATCCCAGTTTCTGGTGGTTGCTGGCAATCCCTGGAACTTCTTTGCTTATTGTTGTATTTGTCCAATCTGTCTCCATTGTCATATGGTGTTCTCCCCATTTCTATCTCTGTGTCTCTTCTTTTCTTCTATAATGATACTTATAACATTGGATTAAAGTCCACCATATCCAGCATGAAGTCATCTTACGAAGTACCCTATTTCTAAATAAGGTTACATTCACAGGTACTGAGGGTTAGGATTCCAACATATCATTTTGGGGTATACCATTCAAACCATAATTCCATGGGCTGTAGTTTCCTGATATTTGGTTTAAGTAATGCAGAGTTTAGAATGGGTGGTAAGAGTTACGTAATAGCAAAGAAAGATAGGTATATACAATGACCTTCCAAAATACTTTTTCCATGAAAATAGTTTATTGCACTGGTGCTAGCTGCTGATTTTAGGAGCTCAACTGAGATAGTTCCCTAACATGCCAGTCCTTTAGTGTGGATGATTGGGCTTCCTGAGACAGATATATAAGTTCCAAGAAGGAGCATTTTAAGATGCAAGGGCAGAACCTTGGTTCTCTCAAAATCCAGCCTGAAAGTTACACAGTCACCCTAACAATATAGCATCTTTTAAAATATGTCAATATGTCAAAAGGTCAGCTCATATAAAAAGAGAGAAGAAATGTTCTCCTTCATTTGATGGGCTAAGTTCTATCTCCAAATACAACATGGGGGGCTGGAAATTCTCTGACCAGTCTGGGGTAGACATTCTTCATATTCAGCATGCATATATTATATATGTGCAAACAGAAGTGCTACTATAATCTTCCTGCAACCTAGGTAACTAGTACTTGAAAATAGTTTTAATTATTTTAACAGACTAAATTAATAAATGTAGAAAGAATGTTTTATACATTGATTGTTTCTGCATGTTTTACAATAGTTTAGAGGCACAAGGCAAAAGGTATATTCTTCTGTTATTTCCCACAAACTAACTGCCAGTTTCGGCCTTCTTTCAGATGCACTCTTCTCCTCAGATATTAAAGTGGTTAGACTGTTTAATACTTATTACATCATGAAGGGGATGCTATCAGGGAAAACAGGCAGAATTAATTTTTAAATTTCAAAAGCTTTTGTCCTGAAAGAAAACTCAGGACCTTGAAGTCTGCAGACATAGAACAATTATCCTTTCAAAGTAACAATGATGAGTCAGAGATAGCTTTCTAGCTGTCAAAACTATTAAAAGATTTCTAAGGCTAGGTGGTTAAATTATTTAATAGTTTAATATTACAGGGTACCCAGGGTTATATAGGCGCTCAATAAATACTTGATAAATTAATTAACTTTCCTCCAGGAAATTTGGAGAAATAAGAAATCTGTAGTAAAATTTGCAAAGTGTAAACTCAGAGAGAAATGTAAAAATTGTCTCCAAAACACCATCTGTACTTACATTTATCTGGAAATTTTAGGCAAAAATACAATGTAGTGATCTGAATTGTCTGGTATAGTGTTTCTTATATATGTATTATTTTACAGCCACACAATCCTTGAGCTTTTAAATTTATTGTTTTACTTTTTATTTTAATGTTAATCTAAAAATCAATATAATCATATCCTGGACCATGTGGATAACTACTCTAACAGAAAACACTCAATTTTATTTTATTGACCCAAATTTTGTGTTTGCAGTTGACAAATGACACCATTTTACTGTGCAGTGTTTGAATAAAACATTGCAGTACTTTAATAGAGGTGTGTAAGGGAAGAATTGAGGAATCATATTGCAAATAAATAGACATGTCAAATTAAAAAAAAACTGCTTTGGTTTACTCTGTACTGTGCTCTATATACCTTCAAGCAGATGTATTGTCTGAGCACCATATTTCTCTGAAGCAATTTTATAAGTGTGTGTTGTAGATAAACAGAGAAAATATTGCAATATGTTTTCAATATTACATTTCTGGCATATACTAGTAAATAGTTTAAAGATATTAAAGCTCAATTTAAAATGATCTTTTTAAATTAAAGTATTATTTTCCAAAATTATGATCCATTGTCCTAAGAACAAAAGAAACAAGTCTATAGATGAAACAGAAAATATAAAATTCATATTTTAGTACTAAATCAATATCTGTGCTTAAGTACCTATATAGTTTTAAATTATTTTAAGTCTTTAGATTAATGTTTTAATTTGAATAATATTGGTTTGTAAGGGTTTTATGTGTCCTTGAAAGAATGGTTTCTATTAATATATTAACAATTGAGATATAATATTTTGATATCATTTCACTTTATAAATGTGTCTATAGCATAATTTTGAAAATTTAATTTAATCAAATTTCATTTAAATTTAATTCAGTACTGACAGTCCTCACAATGTCTTTTTCTTGGGAAAATTTCAAGTTTGGGATCAAACCAATCTAGACAATACTGACATTATTTAGTATCTGTAGTCATTCCTCCCCTTAATTTCAGGTGCACTATTGATACACCCATCTCCCAAATTTGTGTAAGTAGTTAGATGGACAAGAATTGAGTTGTTTATTAAACAGCTTGCTACAATTGTGTCAATAACAAAATTGCCACTCAAACTTAGCATGCTATGTGCATTCGAATGTTAAAACGTTAGCATTTTGTTCTATTTGGGAAACCACATTGAGAAAGGGATACCATTGTGTGGTAATTATTAACTGCCTTTATCAGATACATTGTGGATAGTTACTTCTGGATGTGTTAAAATATTGATACCATTGCAAAAATATCAAAACAAATCATTTTATTCAATTATTAATATTTATTCTTGGTAATGTTAGCTATGTAGTAAGTAAAATGTCAGATGTTTTAGCATCTTTGACTAAATACTTGACCCTTATGCATTTAATGATTTTCAAGATTATCAGTTCAAACCACTGTAATACCAAGAATCCAAAAATATTCTCCATCAATCATTACATTGAAATTAAGTAAAAACATTCAAGGGGAGAATATATTATATAATAGGTTTCTTTCTAAAAGCAATATTCTGTGAAATAGTTAATAACATTCCAGTTGGTTTGCTGACAATCCAAAGATAATAAAATGCTTTTAAAACAAAATTATGAAATCTACATGGTCTTAAATATTTCAGGAATACCTGGCATACTACCATTTTTGCCATTTAAAAGTAATTGATAAATTGCATATTGACTTTATCTTTTGTTTTGGAATACCATCAAAACTTGTCCTTACTTCTATGTGATTTTTACACAGAAAATCAAGTCTTTCAAAAAAGTAGCAGAAAAAGGCTAACTCTATGACATTGATTTTTTTTAAAGATATGCATATTTTAAATATAATATAACATCCAGTGTGTGTGATGAGCCTCATATTCGACACTTCTTTGAAATGATATACACCATTTATTTGTGTATCTGCCACTATTAAGATATATGGCCAATGGACAATTATAGCATTAAGATTTTACAGTTTCTTATGCTGGCAGTTCTCAGACACTTGGTTTTCAGGATAACTTTACACTCTCAATGGTTGCTGAGGACACCAATAGACTTTAGTTTGTTTATTTTTTGTATATAGCTTACATATATATTTTCATATTAAAATTAAAACTGTAAAATTAAAATATATTAATATGTATTGAGTTTATTAAGTCCTAATTTAATAATAAATACATTGATGTTAAAAAATAAAAAAATTAAGAAAAATAGGGTGTTGGAGAGTTGGGTGAAAAGGCAAAGGAATTAAGCAAAAAATATCTATGCTTGTAAACTTTTATGAAGCTGTGATTGAAATGGGAAAATCTGTGTATATTTAATGTATGCAACTTAATGAGTTTGCAAATAATATACATCTATGAAACTATCGCCACAATATATTCCATAAACATATCCATCATCTCCAAAAGTTTCCTCCTATCCTCTTTATTTACTGTTAGATACCATATGATCTCGCTTATATGTAGAATCTAATGAACAAAATAAACTGATGAACCACATGAAAGCAGAGGCATGGATACATGGAGCAGGATGACAACTGTTAGGGAGGAGGGGAAGTAGATGAAAGATGATAAAGGGATTAGCCAAAGACCACATATGTACAAGCCATGAACACAGACAACAGTGCGATGAGGGCCAGAGGGAAGAGGGGGCAAGTGAGGGGGTAGGTGGTTAAGGCAGGGGAGAAATGGGGACACCTGCAATAGTGTAAATAATAAAAATTAAATAAATAAATAAATAAATAAATAAATAATCATGTTACATAAGACCTAAACTCTTAGCAATTTTTAAAGTGTACAATACAGTATTTTACCTATAGGCACTATGTTGTCTAGAATTTATTCATGTTGCCTAATTATAACTTTGCACCAGGTTTCTAGAATTTCTAGAATTTATTCTAGAATTTATTCATGTTGCATAACTAAAACTTTGCACCATTTGCCTAATGTCTTTCATTTCCCTCACCCCTCAGCCCCTAGCAATTGCCACTGTGCTCTCTGCTTTTATGAGTTTGACATTTTTAGATTCCTCATATAAGTGGTATCAAGTAGTATTTTTCATTATGTTCCTGCTTTACTTCACTTAGCATAATGTTCTCCAGTTTGATCCATGTTGCAAATGGCAAGATTTCTTTCTTTTTTAAAGCTGAATAATATTCCATTACATATGAATAGTATGTACATTTCATTACCTGTTCATTCACCAATGGACATTTAGGTTGCTTCCATATCTTGATTATTGTGAATAATGAGAGTGCAGATATTTCTTTGAAATCTTAATTTCAATTCCTTTGGATGCATACCCAGAAGTGAGATTACAAATCATATAATAGTTCTATTTTTAATGTTTGTAAGGATCTGCCATACTGTTTTTAATATGGCACCAATTTACATTTCTGCCAACAGTGTACAAGGATACCCTTTATTTCCACATCCTTGCCAGCACTTGCTGTATTTTATATTTTTATGATAACCAGCCTAACTGGCATGAGATAATATCTTATTTTGGTTTTGATTTGTATTTCCCTGATAATGAATGATGTCAAACATCTTTTCCTATACCTGCTGGTCATTTGTATGCCTTCTTTATAGAACTGTCTATTCAGGTCCTCATCCATTTGTAAACCAGATTACTTGTTTTCTTGCTATTGAGATATAGGAGTTCCTATATATTTTGGATATTAACATTTTATCAAATATATGGTTTGAAAGTATTTTCTACCATCCCATAGTTTGCATTTCATTTTGTTGATTGTTTCTTTTGCTATACAAAACGTTTTAATCTGATGTAGTCCCACTTGCCTATTTTGCACTTAATGCCTATGCTTTTGCTTCATATCCAAGAACTCATTACCAAAACTAATGTCAAGAAGCTTTTTCCCTATATTTTCTTCCAAAAGTTTTATTATTTTAGGTCTTAAACTTAGTCTTAATCCATTTGACTTGATTTTTCTGTAAGAAAAGGTGTAAGATAAGGGTCTAATTTAATTCTTCTGCTTGTGACTATCCCGCTTTCCCAACATCATTTATTGAAGAGATAATCTTTTCCCCATTCTGTATTCTTGTACCAAAAAATTTTAAGTCCTTGTCAAAGATCTATTGACTGTATGCTTGTGGATTTATTTCTGGGCTCTCTATTCTCTTCCATTGGTCTATGTCTGCTTTTATGCCAACACCATAGTAGTTTGATTACTGTGTCTTCATAACATATTTTGAAATTAGGAAGTATGATGCCTCTAGCTTTGTTCTTGGTCAAAATTGCTTTGGTCATTAAGGATCTTTTGTGGTTCCATATAAGTTTTAGGATTGTTCTTTCTATTTCTGTGAAAAAAAAATACCATTGAGGTTTGATAGAGATGGCAATGAATTTATAGATCACTTTGGGATTATGGACACTTAATTTTCCATGAATGAAGAAGCTATTTCAGCTCACAACTCATATACACAAGTGTGTTACCTGGAGCCAACCACCATTTGTGGCCATGAATTGTATGTAATTCATGTGTAGACCCCATTTCAGCACTCACGAAGATTATTTCATGAAACTGGTAATTATTCTTTTTTATTTCTCTGTGAACCTGACAATGAAAAATACAATGATTACCAGTAAATTGAATGCCATCTTTAAATCAATCAGTTTTCTAATTCAAGAGCAGTAAATATCCCTTAATATATTTATTTGTTCTTCAATAATATTTCCCTCAATAATATTTTATAATTTTGAATGTATAGTTTCAGAAGATTCTTTCTAAAATTTATTTCTAAGTAGTTTATGATTTCTAGTGACATTTAATTGGTATATCTCTGAAATTTCATTTTTACATATACAGTCATTCCACCTATAAAATAATTAAAAATATTACCTTTTATTCTTATTTTTCCAACTTCTTAAAATATTTTCAAATGGGCATTAAAGTTTGTTAAAAGATTTTTTCTGTATCTATTAAAATAGCCACACAAATTTTCACTTTTTTACTGTGTTAATGTGGATACACAAAATGTGATTTTTGAGTATTATTCCCTTTGCAAATAATAATCCTTTGTGGTAAACCATTGTCAGTTTTGAATTAAAGTTATAGTTGCTTTATGTGACTATTTGGAAAGTGTTCATTTTCTATTCTCTCGAGTAATTCATGTAAATGGATATAAAATCTGTCTTAAATACTTATAAAAATTCACTATTGATATCATCTGGGCCACCATAGTTATTTTTGATAAATATTATGTGGGTAAATGGGAATGCATTCTGTCATTTTTTCCTAAAGTGTGATATTCATTGTATTTCCACTAGGTCATTTTGGTTAACTATTTTTTTCTTTGTATTGAATGTATTGGGGTGACGCTATATAACAAAGTTGTATAGGTTTCAAGTGCACAATTTTACAACACGTCTTCTATATACTGCATTGTGTGTTCATCACCCCAAGTCAAAAATGGTTTTTCAGATCTTTCATATGTGACTGATTGAATCATCTATTTTTCTGTTAACTGTTGAGAGATGTTAGAGCCTCCCAATCCGATTACAGATTTTTTCATTTCTCCATTTAGTTCTGTCAATTATGCTACATATATTTTTATATCTTCATTGAGAAAAAATTCATACACAATAAATGGCACCAGTTTACAGTGTAAAATTTGATAAGATTTGACATGTGTTTACACCAGCAAAACCATCACCAAAATTAAGAAACATTATGAGCATTTAGATATGAAACTTTTTCATATCTCTTTGTAATCTCTCCTGTCAACCTTTTTTCATCTCCCACCCCAATTCTGCAAGAACCACTCACCTGCTTTCTGTCACTATAGATTTCTTTGCAATGTATAAGATATTTATATATAATTATTAATATAGCATGTACTCCTTTAAATAAAATTATAAACAGTTTATAATTCATATAGTCAAAGAATCTTAAAATTGTGCCATTCTTAATTTTAGTTATTTGCTAGAATTTTTTTACTAATCCTCTAAATATATAAACATATTTATTTTTACATTTTATTTTATAACTTCATACTTAATTAAATTTGCCATAAATTATACTACCAAATGCTCAAAGAATTATCTGTATAATTTATATAAAATATTTTATTTATACAGGATATTCTTAGGAAATTATTAAATGTATAAGCATAATGGTCATATAATTCATGATTTTGAGAGTTAATAGACAAATTAAAACTGACATATGATATCTCTCCAGAAAAAGTCCAGCCATTGTTAATACAACAAGAATGGTTTGCATGACATGATGTAACCTGGCAACCAAGGACAGTGGACTGGTACGCACATGCATGAACAACGCCAACTTCACTGTATTAGTCAGCAAGAGTGAGCATGTGTGCCACATGGCCATTGCATTCAAAATAACTGAGCGGGTAGAGCAACAAATCTGCACCAAATTTTGTGTTAAGTTTGGACATTCCTCTGTGGAAACTAGTCAGATGATTCAGAAGGCCACAGCTATGGACAACTGGTGACTGGCAGCTTCATCACAACAATGCACTCACTCAAAGTCATGCCTTGTGCAGAATTTTTGATGAAACATCAAATCACCCAGATGACTCAGCTGCCCTACAACCCGGATATGGCACTGTGTGACTTCTGGCTTTTTCCAAAGCTAAGATCACCTTTGAAAGGGAAGAGATTTCAGACTGTTGATGAGATTCAGGAAAATATGATGGGGCAACTGATTGCAACTGGGAGAACTGGGTGAGGTCCCAAGGTGCCTACTTTGAAGGGGACTGTGGTGTCATTGTACTATATACAACATTTCTAGTACCTTGTACCTTCTTCCAGACAATAAAGGATACAATAAATGTCTCTATTTTTCCTGTTACAAAGCTGGATACCTTCTGGACAGATCTCATATGAGAAAACTATGATGGATTACTTTTCTTTAAGCACTTTTTTAAAAAAGAATTTTCTTCTCAAAAAGGAAAATATTTTTTACTCCTTAATTCTTGTGACTAAAACCAAAGAGTCTGCAAAGAAAAATTGAAAGAGATTTGGAAAACCCCTGTACTCTGTTTTAGTATGGATTACATTAGAAGCCCACTCTTTTAGTTGAGATTATACCTTTTATAACTAGGGAATGGGAAAATGCTTTACTTATCTTTCAATTAGATTTATAAAAAATAATTTCCTTTTTCTAAAATGTTTTACATGAATGGTATTTTATAATGCTTTTTAATGTACTCTCTATCCTCTGAAATTTTGATATCAAGGTTAAATTGAATATTTTTGTAAAAATGTTGGCTTATAAGGTGAATATAAATCCACACTACAAAATAACAAAAGTCAAAATAAATTTCACAAGGTGAATTGGTTTAATTCATTAATAATAAAAATAATTAAACTAACATAAAATGTAAACAATGTTTGAAAACATAATTTAAAGCAAAATAAGGTCATCTTTACCTAATAATGAGTTTTAAAATGGGTCAAATGAATACTAGTGCAAAACTATAGAAAGTTTCTAAAGTTTCCAAGGGAATGTCAACTTATTGACAATTACTAAATTAATTTGTCTCCTCTATGCCTGGACTTGAATTGTTCAATTAAGTAATTTGAATGAATGAGCCAGTGTCTGGTCAATAATGAGGTATTGAAGGTTAAACGTGATGCTTAGAGGAGTGGCTTTCCTTGACATCATTTCCAATATCCACTGAAAATGTAGCTTTGTTTAAGTACTGGAAGCTGTTTGCTGAAATCAATGGACTAAGTGATGAAACTATGATAGGATTTAAGGAATCCATAATTATATAAGTAATTATTCTATTCTAATGACTTATCCCAATCAACTTCTGCCCGAGTGAGTGCATTTTAGGGTCATGGAAGAAAAATAGGTTCACATATGCATATTTGCATTGATCAATTTGGTTCATACTACGTGAGAAGAAAAGTTAAGAGAAAACCTCATTGTAATTTGGACACATAGGCAATACATAACAATTAGAGCAAATGCAACACCAGAACTAAAACAAAACAGCCAATCAAAAGTGTCTAAATAGAGATACATTCTTTGAAAATACTAGTATTCCAGTCTGTAAAACTCTACAAAATCTGCTTAAGACATTGTTTCTCTCAAATAATTTCACTCTGTTACCTCTCTCCAAAAGGTATTTGCATTTTAAGTACTTTATACAATTATATAAGGTTATTTTCATCCTATAATCATCGAGAGATATATTGTCAACTCTCTGAAATAGAGTTTTGTAGAAAAATAGCTTAAAGATTTAGAAGAGTTTTTATTCTTTTTAAATCAATGTGTGGTTGCCTCTCACATGGCCCCCACTAGGGACCTGGCCTGCAACCCAGGCATGTGCCCTGACTGGGAATCAAACCAGTGACCCTTTGGTTTGCAGCTTGTACTCAATCCACTGAGATACACCAGCCAGGGCCTAGAAGAGTTTTTAAATAAAAATTTGGGCAATACAAACTCTCTGTAACACGAGTAAGGGGTGCTTCCACAACTCACTTATTCTTATTAGATCTCATGTATAAGAATGAGTAAAATCTCCATAATATTTTAAATATCAACTATTAAAAATAAAATGTTTTTGTTAAATATGAATTTTATGACTATATCCTCAATCCTTTAATCCATTTAGGAAATGCAACAGAGATGTAGATATTTATTAACATAAATTTTAATTAGAAGAACAGTCACAGGCTTAAGAAGTGCCCAAGTACAAAAAACGCCATCATACTCTGGCATCTAACTGTTTCCTAAATTATATTGACTCTCTCCATCATTATTCAGTAGTGAATTTATTTGTCCTTAAAACATTTATTCTAAAATAATAAATACTTGTAAAGTACTAGATCCTAAAAAATGAATTTTTAAGATATAAAATATGTCTGTTTGTATTGAGATTTCATAAATAAGAAAACAAATATGTAGTACCAATTTATATAACTTAAATTCAGCTGGGTAAAGCATACAGTCCTGGAGATTATATAGTATACTATTTTAGTGGTACTATGGACTGAATATTTGTGTCCTCCCCAATCCATATGTTGAGGTCTTAACCTCCAGTGTGGCTGTATTTGGAGATGGGGCCTCCATGGAAGTGACTAAGTTTAACTGAAGTCATACGGGTGGGGTCTTGATTTGATAGTATTAGTATCCTTGTTCAAAGAAACAGCAGAGAGTTTGCTCTATGTCTCTCTTTTCACCCAGCTACTGATGAAAGGCCAGGTGAGGACATAGGAAGAAAGCAATCATCTGTAAGCCATGAAGATATTCCTCACCAGAAACTGAATTTGCCAATACCTTGAACTTGAAATCCACAGCCTCCAGAATTGTGAGAAAATAAGTTTGTGTTGCTTAAGCCTTTCTATTGCATTCTTTTTTTATTGTTGTTCAAGTACAGTTGTCTCCATTTTCTCCCCACTGCTTTCCCCCCACCCCACCCACCCCTACCTCCCACCCTCAGTCCTACCCCTTTTGGCCTAGACCACCCTTGCCCGCTTTTCCCCCTTTATCCTCCCTTCCCTCTCCCCTCTGGTCACTGTCAGTTTGTTGTTTATTTCAATCTCTCTGGTTCTATTTTGCTTTCTTGTTTGTTTTGTTGATTAGGTTCCACTTATTGTATTCTATTACAGCAGCCAAAGCAGATGAAGACAAGTGGTAAAGACATGTGAAATAAGCATTATATATGTTTCTTACATAAGTAAAAATATTAATAATGTGAACAAATGAGTCAGTTAGGAAGTGGGAAAGTTGGGCAAAATTTCATGTAAGGAAAACAGTAATGGCAAGCCTCTAAGGCATGAATCAGGTTGGTATGTTTGAAGAAGATTAAAAACTCCCACATAGCTAATTTGGAATATACAAATACATATTGTTGGATCAGAAAAATTGTCAGGGATTGTATCATATAAGACTGTCTTCTAAAACCATTACAAGGATTTTAGATTTCATTCCAAGAATGTTATGAAGCTTTTGGAATGTTTTGAGCAAGGTAGAGACATAATATGATTTATGTTTTTAGAAGATCACTATAACACTTGCAATTATAAATAAGCATGGATAGATTCAAGATAACTGATAAGGGAAATGCTGAAATAGTTCTTATGCCATCTCAAATAAATATCCCATTATGTCTACTGGCAGAGGAAGCAATAGAATCTCACTTGAGCAGAATGTTGAGATTTAGGGTCAAGATAGCAATGATGCTTTAAGTTAATCTAGTATTTTTTAAAAAAATAAAAACAGCCCTGCCTGGTGTGGCTCAGTGGATTGAGTGCCGGCCTGCAAACCAAAGGGTCACTGGTTTGATTCCCAATCAGGGCACACATCTGGGTTGCAGGCCAGTTTCCCAGTAAGGGGCATGTAAGAGGCAACCACACACTGATGTTTCTCTCCCTCTCTTTCTCCTTCTCTTCCCCTCTGCCTATAAATAAATAAATAAATAAATAAATAAATAAAGTCTTAAAAAATAAAAACATAACATACCAATTTTAATGAATAACTTGTTCTAAATTCAGTGTTGCATCCAGTGTTGTGGAAGAAGGAAAAGACAGAAATTAAGATATACTTAATATATATCTATATATCTCTATCTACCTATCTATAAATATATATACAATTTTGTAAGTATGTATGCATGTGTAGAGAGATTAATAAATTGCATAAGTATGTATTTAGTATATAGAGATATCCATAAAAAGGTACTATGACTTAAAAAACATGACTCTAGGAATATAAGATCTTAGACTTCCTTCAGTATAATAACTTTATGCCATAGAACTAGGAGACAGAGACAATGACCCTCAATTTTAAACATTTTAGAAATAACACCAAGGCATAAAAGTTATTAGCAGTTAAAAAAATAAAGGATGAAAAATTTCAAATAATAAAAAGCAAAGTGAACTATATTCTTTAATAAGATGCACCTTTTTAAAAGTATCAGTTCATCAACAAAGGGAAAAGAAAAACCACCAGCTTTCTGAAATTTATTTGAGTATGGTGAGATCACTATAGACCTAAGATAAGAAGATCTATATTCATTTTTAAACATACAAGTAATAATAAGTAGGTAATGACACAGTTAAAAAATGAAAACTTTCTTGTGTAATTGAATATAGATTTAATTTTTCAATAGAAGGCAGATGACATTATTAAGACAGTTTTGATAATAAGTAAATTTTCAAATATGAGACTGTATTCTAGACACAAAAATCAAAATAGAAAGTTCTCCACAAAAGGAGTCTAGATAAACTTATTCAGATACTACATACAGGTGTGCATAGCAGAAACTTTCTGTATTATAAATTTTGATTTTGCAATTAAGAGGATTGCTTGCATCTACACCTTCTCTTTCCTTAACCATTTAAGAGTGGATAACAATCTGTCATTGAAATGTTCATATTTTCAGAAGAGGTTAAAACATTTGAAGTAACGAATTTACACTCTCATCTCACTGGCTTACATAATAGATAATATCACTCAAGGAAGATGTCTATGGCAAGGACTCTACCCAAGCACTTAGGGATCTAGACTTATAGACATCCCACAAACATGTAGCTGTAGCATCTGAAACACATGATATTTTCCATTTCAAGTTTCTCTTAGTGTTAAATAAATAGGTATTTATAAATATTTGTGGAAATAACAGATTTTATGAGGGATCAGTATATTGCGTTGGCCCAAAAGTTCATTAAACTTTTTCTATATGATGGCTCTAGCAGTGCTTAGCTGTCTTTATCTTCATTTGAAACGGTTGTGTTAGATTGTACTGTGACACTGGTTATATCAATGGGCATTTAAAAAAACACATAAAATTGGTGAATTTTTGTGTACTCATTTTAATATTGATGATGGAAGAAAATAAGCAATATTTTTGGCATATTATGCTTTATTATTTCAAGAAAGGTAAAAGCTCAACTGAAATGCAAAAAAAAAAAAAAAGAAAAGATTTGTGCAGTGTATGGAGAAGGTGCTGTGACTGATTGAATGTGTCAAAAGTGGTTTGCAAAGTGTCTTGGTACTATTGACATTTTGGCCAAATGATTCTTTGCTGTGGACCTGTCTTACACATTGGAAGATGTATAGCAGTAGCACCCCTGGCCTCTACCCACTAGAAGCCAATAGTGGGAGATAGCCAACATATTAAAAATATCCAAATCAATAGAGTTATTGGTGAAAATGAAAAATGTGTTCTTACTTTATGGAAAAAGCTAAATGGACTTTTTGGCCAACCCATTATCATTCAGGAATATCTTATATCCAGGAATACCTTATATAAAGGAATATCTTATGTCCTTTAACTGCTTATTTTACAATTTACTCTAGGCTTGGCCACTGACCTTTTGGATTGATGGGAAGTACCAATCTCATTCTGCCCATCTTCTTCTTTGGCTGGTAAGGTAATTGATAATAATTTAGTTTTCTATCTTTAAAGGTATTTTTGGCACATATATCACTTTTATAGAAATAAATACAAATCTCATTAGTCTGAAGAATAAAATAGAATGGTTTCTATGAAATACTCATACATTGCTATTAAGATTAGAGATTTATCTCTATCACTATAAATTACATAATACAATAATTTTGTCATATTGACAAAAAGCAATGTTTGGGCAACTCATGCTGGTATGGAGTACTCAGAACTGACCCTGGCTACGACACAAAAATGTATAAGCTAATCAATTATAATATCCAATTTTTAGTCAACCCATATCACTTGTAAGATTGTTCTGAGAAATGACATGTTGCAAAATAAATGAGCGTGATGGTTGTTGACATCGAAGGAGTTAGAAAAGAGGAATGGTATCCTATAGCCTTCATCAATTCATTCTGAGCTTTACACTTTGGTTTCAGGTGACCTTATTTGTGGGATACGAATTTTTGTGGATAAAAATATATTTGGGATATTAATGTCAATTTGGAGAAATATTTTAAAAATAAATTACACATAACTGACAAGGCAAATGGATATTAAATTATAAATGTAAATTTTTTATTTCTTCTTTGGCAATGAATGGAGATATGGATATTAAAAATGGCATGTAATTGTGTCATTTCTGATGAGTACATATCACTTAAAAATATCTTCAGCTTACATATTTTCTCATGATTTAAAAAGATATTTAGTGTTCATCAGATTTTTTAAAGACAGGTAAGCTGTAGGATAGTAATTAATAAGATATTTTACTACATCCATATACATATATATTCATTTATTCAATAAATACTTAACTGAAAACTGCCCTGGCTGGTGTAGCTTAGTGGATTAAGTGCAGGCCTGTGAACCAAGAGATCACGGTTCGATTCCCAGTCAGGGCACATGCCTGGGTTGCAGGCCAGTTCCCAGCAGGGAATGCACAGGAAGCAACCATACATTGATATTTCTCTCCCTCTCTCCTTCCCTTCCCCTCTGAAGATAAATAAATAAAAAATCTTAAAAAAATAATAAATAAATAAATAAATAAATAAATACTTAACTGAAAACTGCCAGGTATTAAAACTGACATAATTACTGGCATTGAGTTACAATTTTGAATAAAAGAAAATCTCTATTTTTAAGTAGTTCCATTATATTGGAAAAATAAACAATTTACAAGTAAGTATATAAAATGAGTTGGCATATAAATTTTCTGTGCCTTTCTCTTTGTAAAGAAAGCATTGTGGGGTAAGGGCACTAAAGGGTGGCCGGACTGTGAAAGGGGCCGTGCTTTCTGAACGGAGTGGTCAAAAAGGCCTTCGTTTTAAGGCGACATTTAATACAGTCAAGGAAGGCAAAGAGTTAGACACTCAGCTCTAGAGGGAAAACATGAAAACAATGGTAAAGAATGGTCTTTAATAATAGAAAAACACATCATTAAATGGCTGTATAATAACTTATTTGACAGCTTTGTTACATAAAAATATAGATATTAAAAGTGCCTCCATTTTACTGATAAAAATGCTATAATAATATTTGAAAAACTCATCCATGATTATTTCCTCAAACAAGATTATGAAAAGTGAAATGTGAAAGCTTGTTACTCCCAGCAATTTACACTTCGTGACCATTGTCTGGCTCTTCATTTCACTGAACTTCAGCCAGTTCTGATCATTATTGAATGATATCTTTTCCTGCTTTAAATAGTTGCTAATATGAAAGGAAAAATTCTACCTTTTTTCCAATTACTAATAATAATGTTACTTGGTTTACTTTAGTGTTATCTGTTTTGAAAATCTCAGAGTTGTCATTAATATTAAGTAAAGATTATCTTTTATGTTTTTATAATTTATGATTAATTTTTTCCTTGGCATAAATATTACATGTTTGAGTTTTCTTCTTCATGTATAATTTTATTTCATTTTTTTCCCTTGAGCATATTCTAAGAAAATCTTTCCACATTCTTAAATCAAATAATTACTTTCCTATCTTTTACCCTGATTTTAACATAATTCATGTAGACTAGAATATTTATAATTTTCCTCAGACTAGAATATTTATAATAAAGACTTGGGTAGTCTTTCTTTCTTTCTTTTTAAAGGTGTCCACTTTTTCTAATACCTGTTTTAGAATTATTCATTCTTTGCTCATTGTTGCATTATGCTTTCCTTTTCACATAGTGATTTTCTACATATACTGATTAAGATTCTCCTGAGCCAGTCTCTAGCCAGGCTCCGCTAATCCCTTTCTTGACCAGGCCCCAGCTTTGGCCTTAAAGACAAACAGAATATTAACATAGTTTCTAATAGCTCAAGCCTGCAACTCTGACATCCCAATTCCCTCTAATGGTAGATTGCTATTACCTGATGCCTGCAGTGGGACCCGGGAGAAGGAAGTGGGTGTCAGGGGTGAAAGTGAGAGTAACTCCCCTGGTGTCTGCCAGGGAGTCCCAGGGTTTCTGTAAGGTCACTGTAGCCTGCACATGGTGTTAAGCAATTTATTACATTTTTTAGCTCACATTACCTTTCTCTTGTGTATCTTATATGTGCTTCTGTATTGTCTTTTATCATAAGAATTTGTCTAAAACTCTGATTTCAATATTATTTCCTTTCTACTAGTAGTAATTTTGGGTTTTTTGTCTACATGCTTGAAGGCTTTTATCCCTAAATGTTGCTCGTTTTCTCTGTATTGTTCAATCTAGTTCATTATTCCCTGATATTTTTGTCCATTTCATATATTTTATATGTTTACATATATATGCATATATATTGATATTTTTATTGAATTATAAATTTTAATATATTTTCTGCAATGTTTCTGCTTCTTTATGTTATATACAAGTTTGATGCTTTTTGCCTATCTTGTCAGGTAATCAGAAATTATTTTGTCATTTTTTATTTTTTAAATTATTTCATTTTCACGTTCTATTTATTCTAAGGTGGGGATGTCAAACACATTTTAACCAGGGGCCACATCTTCCTTACAGTTGCCTTCAAAGGGCCAAATGCAATTTTAGGACTGTATAAATGTAACTACTCCTTAACAGTTAAGGAGTTAAAATTACATTCGGCCCTTTGAAGGTAACTGCGAGGCTGATGTGGCCCCCGGTGAAAATGAGTTTGACACCCCTATTCTAAGGCATTAACCTTTATATAGATCTGTGTGCCTTGTGCTTCAGTCTTGCTGAGAAATTTTTTCTTTTATTTTCATTTTTTCCTTAGGAATATTATCTAATTTTTAAATATCTTTAGCCTTAATTTGTGTTGATCTTTAATTTTTTTAAACTTCCTTAATTTATTTTGGTCTGCTTAGAGTATCAAAGTTTTCATCTACTTTGAGGGCAGTTTTAACTGTATACTTACACTTTTAAAAGGACATTATACTAAACCATATTTTATGTGATTCAGTCATGATTTTTTCTATAGTATGTTTTACTGTGAACTTAACATTTCTCAACCTTTAGTGTAAAGGGTAAATTAGAATTGCTTTTCTAGCTTCCTGACTCCAATGCTCCATTTCCATTGTCCTGGCAAAACGATAAAAATAATACACACTTGTACTTTCTGAGATGGCATTTCCTATTGTTTTTACCCTACTTTCATCTCAATCTTTGGTTAGCTTTGCTCCTTTTATTGCTGTCCTGCTCAGTGTGGATTTCTAGACATTTAGAATGACTTTTTACCAAAGACATGCTTTGATTTGTTAGTTTTGAGGGTTGACGGGGCAGCTCCGATTCAGCTACCGGAGACTCCACGTCAGGCTGCTTGCACTCACGTGTGTGCTGAGCTTGGCAAAAGCATCTCCCAGTTTCCATTACTGTTTTCCAGCTGGCTCATGGCACGTTCTAGTAAACCCCTATTCGACATTTTCAAATTTTCTTGTTTCTAAGTCCATCTGATGCTCTGCCTCTCAGTTCCATTTCCTAATTTTGTTACCTAGTTTTTTTGTACATATCTGTGCATGTGGTTTTGCTACTGGAAAACAATACAAATTACTGATCTACTCCCCCCAAAAAAGTAAAAACTGTGTAATAAATCAAACTAGAAAGCCCAATATTTAACAAATACTTTCTAAAAACAAGAAACGTAAATTATCCAAAATTCCATAGATATTCCTGTATACTAAATGAAAATATACTATATGGAAGTGTAATATAAACTTTCAAAGCTACAGAGTTCAGTTGGTCTCTGATTTCTCTGTATCACTACTATATGCTACAAAGCTGATAATATAATAAGCGAACAAAATAAATCAAAGGTATGGAGGGCCCAATACGTTTATCTTCACACATACAAAATCTCAAAATATATCTACATCATAAATTCTTTCCAAGGAAACAATGAAGAAATAAACTTCACCAAAATGAGAGTCTAGACCAATAATTTTGTCAAGAGTTAATCCAATTCAGAAAGTTCTTTGACAAGAGCTATGTCACAGGCTTGGTGGAGTTAATTCAGTTTGGATATAAAATGGAAGAGACCAGAAGGCAACTATTCTGGGGGGAAAAATTGTTGTATTTGAGTGTATAAAATATATACTAATAATTTGAAATACATAGGAATTATTGACTCATTATATACCAATGAGCTCAGCAATGATAAAATATTATTATTATAAAATATATTTACCACTTATTTTTCCAAATATTATTATACAAACATACTAGAGGGTGAGGGCAGAAGAGGAACAGCAGTAGCGCCATTGGGCTGATTCATGAGCCGACATTACAGGAGTGCAATAACTGCCCTGAAATGGCAGTGGCAGGTTAGGCGTAAAGCACATTTTTAAGGCCCACATATCAACACTAGAGTAAATGTCTAGAGGAACAAGATTATGGATGGGGATGGAAAAAAGTTGTTCCTTTTATTATATGCACTTTATTATAATTTTACATATAAATAATTTCTTCAATTAAAACCATTATTAAAAATAAAAACAAAATTATATAAAATAATTTAAAGCTATTGAACAGAGGTAAAGTAGACTCAAAAAGACATAGTCATTTATTATAATATGGGAGAAAAGATTAAGTGATTCTCTGATTATTGATTGATTAATAATGATGATACAAGTAGCAACATTATTATGAAAATGACTTTCATCTATTCATTCTAGCTAAGCCTGTGTTGAGTTAAACTTTGGATGTTATTCTTAGTAAGCAAAAATACTACATAGGTAAAAAGATACATTTTAGTATCCCAGGAACAGGAATTGTAGTGTCAGCTGATATATCTGTTGACAGAAATGAAAAGTTTTCAAATGACCAATATGTATATTGGTTTATAATAGCAACTCCCTTGGATGGTAATAGGTACAATGCTCTTTAAGATGTCCATGCCTTTCATTTCCTTTTGGTGCTTAAAGAAATCCAAACCTTTAATATTTACTTTGTCAATAAATTTCAATATCTTAAGCCATATTTTTTCACTCAGAAGGTTTCAGAACATGATTTATTTGGATCTTTTACTAAATCATATCTGCAATTACTGTTAAAAAATTATCCTGGTACTCTTTAAACTACACTGAATGTTTTCCGATTTTCTTGACATTAGATTTAATATGATTGTTTCAGTTTGATTAGAACAGTATTTGCCTTTGGAAATATCCATATCTTTTTGCTGCTCACAATAATTAAAATGAATCAGATCCTTCCTTTTCGTGGTCTTTGAGATTTAATATAAAATATCCTGGAGGCTTAGGATATTCTATGAGGGAAACACTCCTTTATTATAATTTTTCCCTTTGAAAGATAAAATATACTTTTAGGAACAACTCAAACTTTCAATTAATAAACTCTACAATATAAAACTTATGCAGTATTAATGTCAATCATGGGCTGAAATTTTGAGATCCCTAGGCAAATATTATAGAAGGAAATTTCTTACATGTTGAATTTACATATTAATGTAACATACTAAAATATACTATATGAAAATATAAACTCTTATTTATTTGAATTAGACTGCTTCAATGGACTTTTGGAATTAGAAGCCATTATTAGAAAAGTATGCAATTTAGGATACTGAAACATTTAAAATCTAATGGTAATTATTTACCATACTTGGAGAGGTTTTGGTCTTATGAAAATAACAGAATATTTATTTTAGAAAAATTAAGCCCATGCAAGGAAATGCATAGTGAAATAACCAATCACAGAATTTTTATATGTTATTATATCAAGTAGTGTAGAAAACTATGCAGGACTCACCTTGGTTTACCTCTGGTTAGTCATTCCTTATCATTAGAAAACTGAAGAAACACTTATAAATAGCATACTAAGTTTGTCTTCTATCCCAATCCCTATTCAGTTTGTTTTTGCTTATTGTATAACTGTAATTTTCACTCCCAAAACCAACTTTTCCCATTTTGATATTTACCTTATGTCAGAAATTCTATGATATATGGGGGAAATTAACAAGTCTAGACTATTAACTGTTCAACACTTGCCAATGAGGATAATACTGAAATATTTCTGAAGTTATTATATCTCTACTTGTTAAAATTTAAGATTAGAAAGGCCTGGATTTTCAGAAATTAAAATAGAATAAATAGTCTTTACCTATTTTCCTTTCAGAATGTCTGCTATATGAACTAAACTCATTCAGACACATTATGTCAATGATAAAAATAATGACTGATATTTTCTGAGAGCTTCATAAATACTGAGCAATCGTATTAGCTTTTTCATTTCTCACCCTCAAACTCTGAGTTAAGTGTGATTTTTAACCTATTTTACAGATGGGAAAATTAGATACAGAAAGATTAGGTTGCTGACGCATGTACCTCAGACCCGTGCCATTGGCTTTGAAGACTGCCCAAATGGTCAATTATGCCATAAGGTATCTTTAAATACAACCTTACAATTAAGGACAGAAGTTGTGTACTGGGCTTCCCTAATGTTTTGGCTGTCACATTTGGAAATGTCATCTCAGTACCTGACCTCCTTGCTCCCTGCATCCTGTCCTCTGTTCTGCTTTAACCATTTACTAGATACATACACTGGAGGTAGCTTTAAACATAACTCCACCATATTCAATGCAAACATGCCACTGTCCAACCAGCACTTCCTAACTTTACATCTCACTCCTGCTAGTATCTTGACTCCAAAAATTATTTGACCTTCTGTGACTAAAATACATTTATTATGCCAACTTTTCACTACTTCTTCTTTTCCTTTTTATTTTAAATGTTGTTCAAGCACAGTTGTCTCCATTTTCCCTCCACCACCCCCCAACCCCAGCCATCCCCACCTTCCACCCTAGATCCTATCCCCCTTTGGCTTTGTCCATGTGTCCTTTACACATGTTCCTTGACAACTCTCCCCGCTCCCCACCATTATCCCCTCCTCCCTCACCTCTTGGATACTGTCAGTTCATTCTTAATTTCAATGTCTCTGGTTATATTCTGCTTGCTTGTTTGCTTTGTTGATTAGGTTACACTTATAGGTGAGATCATATGGTGTTTGTCTTTCTCCACCTGGCTTATTTCACTTAGCATAATGCTTTCCAGTTCCATCCAAGCTGTCAAAAAGGCTAAGAGCTCCTTCTTTCTTTCTACTGTGTAGTATTCTATCATGTAAATGTACCATAATATTTTGAACCACTCACTTACCAATGGGCACATTGGCTATATCCAATACAATACAATTACAATATCATGGCTATTGTAAATTGTGCTGCTATGAACATTGGGATGCATAGGTTCTTTTGGATGGGTGTTTCAGGATTCTTAGGGTATAATCCCAGCAGTGGAATCATTGGGTCAAAAGGCAGTTCCATTTTTAGTTTTCTGAGGAAATTCCATATTGTTTTCCACAGTGGCTGCACCAGTCTGCATTCCCACCAACAGTGCAGTAGTGTTTCTTTTCTCCACAACCTCACTAGCACTAGTTTGTTGATTTGGTTATGATGGCCATTCTGACTGTTGTGAAGTGGTATCTCATTGTGGTCTTAATGTGAATCTTTCTAATGGCTAGTAATGCTGACTATCCTTTCATATGTCTCTGGGCCCTCTGTATGTCCTCTTTGGAGAGGTGTCTGTTCATGGTCTTTGCCCATTTTTTAATTGGATTGTTTGTCTTCCTTTATCTGATTCATATCACTGCTTCCCTTCCTTCCAAGATGAAACCCTAAGGTGCTTGTTTAAGTACTCCCACTTAACTCCCACTAGTTAAGTTCTCAACTACATTGCACTGTCTACTTTCATCACATCTACCTAGCAAAAAACTCAAAATTTCATAATTCCTACCTTCTTCTTACTCTGCACCTGAACATTGGGTAATGTGTGTGAACTGAGGTTACAAATCCAAAACCCAACACTAAATAAAAAAATACTCACAAGCATGCCATCTACCTTCATTATATATTTTTAAACACTTCAAATTGTCCTTAGTACTGCCCAGTAACCACTCCACATTTTCCAAGCCCACTAATTCACATGAGTATTTCACACCATCTCATCTACATACAAACTTCAAACATCTTTTCACTTTCAACTGTTAACCTTGTTAACCTTGCAAGTCCATTATCACAGTACCAACTCTCTTCTTCCTTTGCATCTGTGCCTTCTTTGCTGTTACTGCTCCATAAACTATATTCATTTTTTCAATAAAACCATCCTTTCCTACTTACTGAAGGATCTCTCTAGCCAGTCTACATATGTTTAATTTTTCTCATCTTAATTCTTTTCCCTGCACTCAACACTCTTTTAGCGACTACATCACTCTTTCCACGACCTTTCCATTTGCTCTCCTGCCACTCATGCATTAACTCTTTGAATCGGACTTTTAACCCACAGCTTCACTGAAACCATTTCTGTCAATGTTACCAATGATCTCAACATTGTTAAATCTAATTGCCCGTTCTCAGTCTTCATCTTACTTGGTCAGCAGCAATTAACACAATTGATTACTGATTTTATTTTCATTTGGCTAAGGGATATTCTACTCTAATTTTATTCCTACTTCATTAATCATTCCCCTCAGTGTCTTTTGCTAGTTCCTTCTTATCTCCTTGATCTTTAAATGTTGGAATTCCCTAAGGATCAAGGTTTAGACCTCTTGGCATCTCTGACTTCATTCACTTTACTCTTTGGTAATGATGTCTAGTCTTACAGCTTTAAAAATAATTTATACATAGATGACACACTAATGTTGGTCTCCAGCTATACCCCTCCTCTAAACTTTAGATGCATATATCCAAAGTTTTCAATATCTCCATTTGTATATTTAATTGACTTCTTACACATAATGTACAAAAAATCCAAATGCTTATTCTCTTTATTTATACCTACTCTTCTAGTCTCTTCCTTTTCAGTCTTCTCAGTGGGGTAGGTGAAAAATGTTGAAATCTCTTGACTGTTCCTATCACTCACACTCTACAACCCATCTTTCAAAATAAATCTGCTTTTAAAATATGTCTATGATATAACAATATTCTATGACTTCCATCACTTCCACAAAATGTGCTCTAGTGACCATCATATCCCCACTATCTATTCTCAGTGCTACAGTTCTATTCATATTTTTAAAATATAAGACTAAGCATGTCAAACTGCTCAGTATCCTCTAACGAGTTTCTGTACAATGATAATAAAATATAAATACAATGAAATATAATGTCCAATATAAACAAGACACTGGCTGTCTGTCAGATATTGACTACTCCTCTCTCTCCCTGGTGTACTCTTTCCTTTCCAAATGTCCTTACAGTACCAATAACATGGTTAGATGTTCCTGTCACAGGGACTTTACACTTGCTCTTCTCTCAGATTTCTTTGTATATTCATGACTCATTCATTGCCTTGTCTTTTCTAGGTTTCTACCTAAATGTCAGCAAACTCTTTAAGCCTTCAGTACTGCCCATACTCTCCCTGGTTTATTTTTTTTCTTCACAGGATTCATCACCACCTAACATAATGTATATTTTACTTTTCATTAGTTCACTATCAGTCAGCCTCATGAGGATGTACAATTTAAGGACAAGGAATTTTGGAAGTTTTTTTATTGTTGTATCCCTATCCATAGAAAGTGCTGTCAAAATATAGAAAGGCTCAATACATAATTAATTAATTAATCAATCAGAACAAAATAGGAAACAATACAGTATGGTAAGTGCAGATTTCACCAATAAAACAAACAAAAAAACAAACAAACAAGTACTGGGAAATTCTGCATAGATGAAGTAGAATGAAGAGTAAAAAAAGATGGGATGACTTGAAGATATCCACCATATCTGCCCCCCACATCCCTCTCACACAGGACCATCGTATCCACTTAAGGAAAAAAAACAGATAAGTGCTGGAATATTCTTTAAATATTAATTATTTATCTATGGCAGAAAATAACATCAGAAACTCTGGGGAAAATAGTTCAATTCAATGGGCCATAGCTTTTCAATTAATTTTGATAAATGTTTAGAGTGCTCCAAAAAGGGCCTGGCAGATCTCTTCCAATGTATCTTTTTAAAAAACAATATAAAACTGATAATGGGAAAGTATCATGAAGCTTTTCACAATGTGATAGCCCATAATGCTGTCCCTAAGTACTTCCAATTGTAATCCATTCTTGTTTATGATAAGGTTGTGAATCCTATCCCCATTTTGGTTGAGTGTAGTTACTACTACTACTTCTGACCAGTGAATTGCTGTTATAAGGTATGTGCTGTGTCTGGGCCAAAATATTTAATTGCTAAAATAAGCCCCTCTACAGCATTGTTTGTTCTCTGCATGCTGTACAACTCAAATATTTGAGACTGATGAGTGTTTCATTAATGACTTTGGTTGCTCACTATGATGAGTAGACATCAAATTCTCAATATGCTCTAACCTGCAGGGCAAGTGGCATGATGGAGGGAAAAAACATCTATATATACCTATAGCTCTTTATATTTCTATATCTGTCTCTATTTCTGCATCTACACTTAACTTATTCTCAATGATAAAAAGAGGAAGCCAAGGAAACTGACACATGTCTAAAGATCGATATAACTATACTTTCTTTTTAAATTAACCAGGTAAAATCATTCTTAAACTACATTCATTTTGGAATATCTATTGACAATCTATTTTGAAATCAACAGGGCATTTCCAATTCTATCAGTTATATATTTCTGCATAACAAACTCTCTAAGATTTAGCATCTAAAAACAGCAAAAATTTAGTATCATACAGTGTCTGTGGGTCGGAATACAGAAGTGGCTTAACTGGGTACTCTGTCCCTGGGCTGCAAGCAAGAGCCTTGTTCATCTCAAGCTTTGACTTGGGGTAGATCCATTTATAAGATCATCCCTGTGACTGTTTGCAGACCTTGGGGCCTTTCTGTCTTATCCTTGCCTGGAGGGCAGCTCATGTCATCACAACAGACTTCCCTTCTGAGCAAGCAAGGACATTGAGAGAAGTTTAAGACAAAAGGCACAGACTTTATAACCTAATCTCAGAAGTGATATTATTTTTCCTGTACTATATTTGCTAAATATCAGTCATTAGGGGCAAATACCAGCAAGTGGAAATCATTGGGGAGGATTTCAGAAGTTGCCTACCATAGCATTAGTAGATCCTTTCCCAGCCTCTGACCTCCCTCTTTGGTAAACTCATATTTAATTGGTTTTAAGCAGGTACCTTAAAGCATAATATGTCATTTATACCTGTCTTTTTAACTCTGCTATTTTTTAAAATTAAACTCAATATTCAATATTTAAAAGAAAATATATCTCAACATTAAGAAATTTAAAGTAATAATGTAAACTGCATATACCTTGAAAATTTCTGATCTATAAAAAGTTGCATGGTAGACTGTATTCCTTAGAGATTAATACCTGTCAGTCAACCTATAATTGACTATTCTTTCCCTCAAATCAAGAAAAGCAGTTCATCCCTGGCTGGTGTGGCTCAGTGGGTTGAGTGCTGGACTGCAAACCAAAGTGCAGCTGGTTTGATTCCCAGTCAAGGCACATGCCTGGGTTGCAGGCCAGGTCCCCAGTAGGGGGCACTCAGGAGGAAACCACATGTTGATGTATCTCTCTCTCTTTTTCCCAACCTTCCCTTCTCTAAAAATAAATAAAACCTTTTTTTATAATGAAGGCATTCAGAACAGTCCTCCCCAGCATGTGTCTCTTTAGCCTGTGAATTATTTTGAACCGTAGACAACTGAGACCTTACACACTCATGAAAACTTTTGCCTTTCCCTTGAAGAATTGAAATTAAAGGCCTTGCCCATAATAATAATTGTCACCAGGAATAACTTTTTATAACCTAGGGCAGGACGAGAATCTAGTTGATGAATATCTGCTCTTCTTATCATGCTGCAAATGATCTTTCTCTCCTCTGAAGCCCCAATGTGACTAACCTCACTCTTCCTTAGCTCAGAATGTCACATATACCTCATATTCTTTTCTGCATCTGCACCTCTCACGTATGTGGGGTCTCTGATTCCCATGTATGGAGTTCCCATCTGTATGCATTAAGTTTGGTTCTCTTCTCCTGTTAATCTGGCTCATGTCAATTTGATTATTAGACCAGCCTGATAACTCTAGAAGAATTTAGAAGGGCAGAGGAAATTGTCTTCCATCCTACACACAAGTTGTCCAACTTACTCAAGTTGGAGCACTTTTTATCAACCTGTTGTTATGAGCTCTATGACATCTGAATCAGCAGTCTTTGTGTTTTAATAGCTCTGTTTTTCTACCATAACTTAAGTATCAAGTCCCCCAGTGTAAAGTATAATTATTTGGGGAAAAAACTGAGGAAGTTATATAAATTACACATAGACACAGGACAGATAATTCAGAGAGAGTGCTTTGTGGCAATCTGAACTCTGAAACTAGAGTGATTATTTAAAAATTGAAAGGATTGATACACAGATATCTATAGTAATTGTACTGGTGAATTAAAAATAAAAACCCATGCCTTATTCAGTTGAGTGGCATTGTCACTGCTAATCTATGCTTTGGGAATTACTAATTACTCCAGGACTTCAGACAATACTATCTCCGAGTGACTCACCCCTTCGAAGCATTGTGCCCTTGTATTCAGTTTCTTATCAAACATCACTACATGGAAAATTCACAAATCCTTCAGAGTCTAAGCATGAAAAGTTTCAAAATCCTTCAGTACATTTTTAAATTATAGTTAGAAAACAAAAGTACTAACTGTTAGCATGACCTAGAAGGTTCTGCTAATCTCTCCGAACACATTTTACCACTGCTCTCACTGTTTCTGTATGTGATGCACACACACTGACCTTTGCTTCTGTTTCCCATAGTCACTTAGGTACCTCACAAGGGCAATTATAATTATCTTGAGCAAAGAGTGAACAAGTAATTTGTACTTCACATATTCAAAAGACAGATGCTACAGAGTGACTGCCTCATGGTAATCAAAATCTTAATTATATGGCGCCAC
The DNA here is from genome assembly GCA_028533065.1 of Trachops cirrhosus. Taxonomy (NCBI): domain Eukaryota; kingdom Metazoa; phylum Chordata; class Mammalia; order Chiroptera; family Phyllostomidae; genus Trachops; species Trachops cirrhosus. The sequence goes on along the minus strand of CM052539.1, from coordinate 51,475,633 downwards.
GATTTTCAACCTTTTTCATCTCATGGCACACATTAATGAATCACTAAAATTCTGTGGCACACCAAAAAACATTTTATAGTTTTCCTGATCTGACATAAAAAATAGATATAATTTTGATTCAATCACACCAACCATTTATTGTTGTGTTGGCTGTTGTAATTTCTTTACAGTCTAAGGGAAAAGACGTCAGTGCCCCTGAATAGTCAGGTATTGCATGTTTTAAAAATTCTTCCACTACAACAATGTGCCACGGCACACCAGTTGGAAATCACTGATAGAATATATAGTTCTAAATTAAGAGGGGGTTATAAACACATGCATATAAGTATATACACACACGTGAATATATGTATATATGTGTATGTGTGTGTGTGTATTTAAAAAAATTTAGCTTAATTAGGGAAACAAGCATTCTTGTATCCTAAAAATATCAACTAGTATGTGAAGTACATAGAAAAGTGTTTTCCAGTCTTTGGAGATAAGTATAGAAAATTCTCTTAGAAATTATAAGATTTATTACAATTATTCTCTTATGAAAGTTGTTTATGCTAATTAGCATCGGATATTTCACAATCCAGCTGTCACCTAATTATAAAATCTGGAAATATTTTAGGAGGCTTTATTCTGAGTTGAAAACTCCATATAAAAATAAATTAAATTGCTATTATTTTTAAATTCTAAAGCCTGCAGTTTCATTTCTTACTTGGTTTCATATACAACCAGGTCTGAAATAAGAATAAAAAACAGTGTGACAGATGAACACGGGGAAAAACAATTTATGTGGGGGGGGGAAATAATCCTAAAGATATGAGTGAATAAACAATGTTTACTTCCCCACAGTGGTGCTCGCTATCTTCACTTAACCCTATGTAACCCTGTGAGTCTGGGAAGTGAGACGGATACTAAGAATGCTCTAGTATACTTGAAAATAAACCACCTCTACTTGTTTATCTCTAAATCAGCCATCTCTGGAATAAAACAAATTCATTACATTCTCAAAGAGTTTTTGCCTTTCACTTAATGAAAGTGTAATAACAGAAACTTCATTTCTTTTGTATGACTTTTTCTCCTTTATTTTTTTATTTAATCTTTATTGTATTTTTTCCATTTTCATTTAGTCCCCTTAAACACCCCTCCCTGCAGCAATCACCACACTGTTGCCCATGGCCATGAGTCTTTTTTCCCTTTTTTCTCAAGCCTTTCTTTCCTTTTGACAAAAACTAGCTTCATCCAGTACCCTGACTCACCTGCCTCCTCTCTTGCATGATAATTCCCATAATCATTAAGCCCTCAAGACAATGAAATTCTGGTCTGTATCAAATACTCTTAGGAAAAAGCCTTAGGTCTGTTGATGACAGAGATGGAGTTTCCATTAAAGATAACAGCTAAACCTCAATTCTGTTTCAGAAAAGCAGTGAAACCAGATGAAGCAATTCCATGCCTGACTTTGGGACCAGATGCAATGATCAGCTACCCACTATTCTAGCACAGACCAATCAATAGAGACCACAACCCTGACCATGACCCTAACTCCCATAGTCACCGTGATTAATGATTTTCCCCTCTATAACCCTTCCACTGAAAGTCATCAGGGAGCCAGTTCTGTGAGCTAATCACCCGTGACTCTGGGCATAGGTCACTTCCTCAACTTACTTTCTTTGCTCCAAGCTTCTGTTCATACCTTATTGGCCTTCGACCCACACAGGCAAATGGACTCCTCTAGTCCAGTAACAAAAGTAGATTTAGATTTTCCTCCATAATAAAACACAGAAATATTGTTAGTAAATTGGAGAAGAATAACATGTACATTGTGCTAAAGTCATCTGAAGTGTCTAGAATTGCAACCCACCTTATATAACAAAAGCTTTTACATACAAAATGTTAAAAGTTATAATATTGAAAACTTTAATTGTCATATAATATATGTCAATATTCATAAAGCTATTATAGAACACAATAGTTTCTCTTTGGTGCTGGTGTATTAAATGAACTGAAATTGACTTGTTATTACAGGGTTAAATAAACTATAGCCCAGTATACATAAATAACTCCCAAATATGTCTCATATCAGCTGTATTTTTGTGTTTAGTACTATCTGAATATTTGAGGGAATGGAGGGTGGTTTTTACAGTACCATGAAGCAAATAATATAACCATCTCTGCTTTTTAAATTCTTCTATCCACTGGTACCTTTATGAATCTCTCACCTCAATGCTTCTCTGCAGGCCCTCTTCCTCCTCAGCTGTCATTTTACTGATTCAGTCATGATTTTCTCTGTATTCCTCAAATTCACCCACATTTCTTCTTGCCATATTCTAAATTCTGTTCTTTTCTTATACAGAACATTTTAGCCAATTCTTTGTTTCACTGATCCTTTAAAGCCATGCCTTATGAGTCTTAGATTTTATAATTAAGACAATGATCAAAATCCAATGTGTTCATACTCAAGATATATTACCAAAAAATTATTTTTCTTCCTCAGCACTTTCCTCCCTTCCAGAGAATATCAAAATCACTTTTTTTTTTTACTGACTCTATAGTTCTGCCTGTCTACAATGTTATATAGTCAGACTCACACATTATTGTAGCCTTATCAGACCAATTCCTTTCCCTTAGCAATATGTATTTAACATTCTTCCATGTCTTATTATGGCTTGGACTGAGCATTCTGAATAATATTTCATTCTAAATGTACCACAGTTTCTCTTTTTTACCTAGTGAAAGATATCTTGGTTGTTTTCAGTTTTAAGTAATTATACCTGAAGGTGTTATAAATATTTGTGTCCAGATTATTGTGTCGACATAAGTTTTCATCTCAATTGAGTAAATAAATACCTTGGAGGCCTGTTCATGCAGTGATAAAGTGTGGTATATGTGGAAGGGAGATCATTCTATAATCCTATATTTGAGTGTTTGTCTTATAGCAGACCTGTGATACTGGTTTATTACTTCACAAGAGCTTCTCAGCTTTTGTCCTCCCTTGTTGAAGCAGAAAGTCTAGAGAGAACTGGAGTTCTGTAATTTCCTCTCCCCCAAGTTTAGAGAAGTCTTTTCCTTTACTTGGTTGGCATCTATTATAAAGGTTTATAAGAACCTGTTGGAGCTCCTGGAGGTAAAACCCACAAAACTTAGCAGGGACTTACATTAGGTCCCCAGCAGTTTTTAACCCTCAAACTGATCACACTCAGCTTCCAGCAGTTTGCTGAAGTTACTCTCTAGGTGTTCTTCATGGGCCCCACAACTTCTGCTTAGGGTAAACTGATCCATATTTTCTGCATTCATCTTTCCCTCCAGTTTTCAGGATGGTCGTTTGTACTGTGACCTCAATTCTCAGAAGGATTTAAGAAATGTTGTTGATTTTCAGTTTGTTCAGCATTTTTTCCTGTTGTGAAAGGGTAAGTGATGACTTACTAGTTCTTTACATGTTGGAGTAAAAATTGAAAATCTTTCAAATGTAGTTTTAATAACAGTTTATTTTTCTCTTTCTCTGCTCAGAAGAGTATGTGGAGAAGGAAGATACAGATCAATATGTCTGCAAAATTCATGTTTGAAATATAGGCCTAGCACAGTTTAATTTGGCAGATTAAAAAAAAAACTATGACCAATACTGTCTTAGTGTTTCCTCAGCCTGACGAAACTTTTGGCAGGTTCCTTCCTGACTCTAGGCCTTGGTCTTATTTTTCTTAGAACATTTACTTTAAAAACACATCATTGTAAATTCTTCCTCTGTTCCTTAAATATGTAAATCTTTAAAAAAAATCTCTTGCCAGATTTGCAACCAAAGAATGTCTTTTGTAAAGACCTGGTACTATCCTTTTGGAATATAATCTTAAGGGGAGATAACACCCCATCTCCCAGTCTCTGTGGGAGGATAGGAGCATTACTTCATGATTTCCTTGCTCTAAATTATGCAATTACTTCCTGTCCCAAAGAGAAATTTGACTTTTCCCTTGGGAAAATCCAACAGTAAACACAAATTTTCTGTGTTCTTCTTTTCACTTCACTACTTAAAAAATCTTCGTACCTTTTTTTTAATTAAGTCAAGGTCATACTGAGTTCTGATCTCTCTTTGCTATTGCAGTCACACAGATGTGTATATTTATGTGTGCGTGTTTGTGAACAAGTGTAAAAAGAGGGAGAGGGATAGGTACAGGATGGTGATTGACTAGCAATAAAACTTGAAAATGTATTACAACTTCCACAGATTGCATAATAAATATAACGGTTAAGTGGAACTCTACATGTCTTTACAGAATCAAGTTTTCCAGGAGTAATTCAATACCTAAAAATATAAATGAATATTAAATGTTCATGAATAAATTATGTAGTTACCTATTTATTTCATTGTATAATGTAAAAAGCTTTGGTCATTTACTAAATTTGAGACTACTAACTCAATTTCCTTCATTCTAATATTTATTAGATTGAACCATAAGAAATGGTTCCATGAGCGGGGGGAAAGGTGCAATATTGATACATTTATTCGGGGCAACTTAAATACAATGTAATTAAAATAATGGTCTTTTGAGTAGCACTGTTGGTTAGAGCATCATCTCTATAAGCCAAGATTGCAGGTTCAATACCTGGTCAGGGCACATATTAAAAAAAAATTAATTAATGCATAAATAAGTGGAACAACAAATCCATGTTTCTCTCTGTCAATCTTCTTCTCTCTATATATATATGTATAAAATGAATAAATAATTTTAAGTGGTCTTTCTCACAGAGTAATTTTAGCAACCACTTCATAATCTAGCACTTTATAAAAAATGTAGTAATAGTTATTATACATTTATTAAATTTATTATTAATTGTGCCTCAATTATGTTAGTGTCATAACTTTATAAACAGAAATCACCTTAAAATAATTCCTATTTTTATCCCTCCCGAAATCTATCCTCATGTGTGAAAAGAGGAGATTGCCTCCCAATTAGCATCTAATATCCCAGAGATAAACAGAACAGATGCATGTTCTGCTGAATATAGACATAAATATGCATTTCAATCATTTGTTTCTTATCTACTTTTGCAATTGTAAATTGTGGTCTTTCTAAATTAGAGTATACAACAGATGGTGAAGAGTTAGTTTAAAGTGATGTTTCCTTTAATATAAACTACTGTGCCAAGTGATCAGGTACTACAGCAATTTATTCTTTCACTACACCAATTTATTTACTGCATTAAAATATATTGGGTTAAATGGGCATTTCAGCCACATTTTTCATGTTGTGAGTATGGCTTTAAGCCACATGTCACTGTAGTGGACTCGACCTATCTAAAGGAAGAATGATGGAAGCTGGGAGCCTAGGAAGAAATCACACTTTACAAAATGACAGGATTCAGCGTGATAAAAAATTCAATTTCTATCCTCACTTTCCTTTCCTGGCAAAGAGATCTTACATATCAAGGAATATAATAATAATACAATTTTAACTAAAATGAGTTCCATAGATAGCAAACAGCCTCCTGAACCACTCTAGCTTCTTTTTGTGTATGTGTGTATGATTGTAAATAATAAAACAGAAATATATATTCACATATATATCACATAGACAACAGCATAGATGATTATTCAGTGGGGTTTTGGTGAATGGGTGCCAATAGGCTTAATTACAGATCATTCAATATTTATCCATGCACACATATAAAAAAGAATATATACATATATTACTTTGTGCAAAAGTATTTGTACTTTTAAAAAAAATCTGATTATCATATTATGCTTTAGGACACATTCAGTAAAATTCCCCCACTTTAAAAAGGTTTTCAGTCCATTACTTATGCATTTATATGAAAGGTGCAAAATGCTTTGGTTTGGGATAGGAATCTTTTTGTGGTTAATAGCATAATGAAGTACATTTTCAAGGAAATGAAGAATTAAAATACATTACAACAGTGAAAGTAACCTGATCCTTTTATGCTTTTATAGAGCTTATGTCATTTTTGTCACATTAATGTATAGAGGCTAAAATGTCATATGTGTGTAATTGAAAATGTAATTAAAACTCAGTTATTTTTCTAATATTAATAGTTTAAGTGTAACCATCTCCAGATTATTTTTCAAAACATGAAATTTGTCACAAGTCAAGTGAGGTGTGTGGGGAGCCAGTGAATTTATTTTCTACAAGAGGTACCATTGTAAATATATTTATTTCCATCTGAAAATATCTTGATGAGTGTTTGGATTAATGTCTGGTGTAACATTTTTAAGGGGGGCTGAAATCAGTGAATGTACATATAAGAAACAACTATATGTATTAGAATAATTGTCTTTTACTAAGTGGCTGTCTTTGTCTATTTCCATAGTCTTGTGCTGTCTGGCCTCAGGCCTTCCTTTAGGTCATTTGCTGTGCTGATGCATGACTCATTCATTGGCTGTGCTTGGCCCACTGAATAGTCCAGCTTTCAGATCCTGTTACTCACTTTCTGACTCTCCTCTTTGAACTTAGCTCTTTCCCAGTCCTACACAGTGACACACTATAACCTCTCACTGCTGCAGTGGACTGTGTTCCAACAGACCACCTTGGTTGGGTACCCATCAACATGACAAGCATCCAGCTCCTTTTCTGGATGTACACTTGTCTACCACAGGCTCATACTTTCTCAGCATGATGATTACAGGTGGCATAGACTTCTCTGTTGTTTCTCTTTCTTCATTCCAGCCATCACAAGAAGTGCTAGCTGGTCACTACCCTCACAGTTCTTCAGTCATATTTTTGTTGTTGTTATAATACATGACATTCAATTTGAAAGAATAGTTGGTGAGTTCTCCAAAGAGCTCTCTCACTAATTTTCTCTCTGCTACACTGAAGTGGTTATGCAATTTTTATTGCTCAGTCAGCAAAGATCAAGCCAGGAAGTAAGATACCATTTTCTCTTTGTGAAGATAACTTCTTTTCCCAACCCATTTTGTTTAAGGCAGGGCAGAAACATCTCTGGAGAGAAGAGGAGGGATATGTAGTCATATCCACTAGGCCAACACATCACAGATTCTAGGCTTGTCCTTTTACATTTGCTTTACTTACATAGGCTGGAAGTAAATAATCAGAAAGCTATTATATGGACCTTTTTACACTTTATTTTTGTACATCTTTCATGAATGGGTCTATCACTTCTCTTTTAAAAAATGGAGATATATACCACACCTTATTTCAAGATAACAATGACAACATTTAAAAACAACATACAGTTGCGTGGGTTTTTGTTGTTAATATTTTATTTGTTTAGTTTTGCTTTTTCTCCCCAAAGACTACACCAGACTTTTTGAACATATTCTTAGGTTTGTGTTTAGTAACTAAAATGTTCTAGAACACTTCATTGACAAAGATTATGTCCTAATTTCTAAAATGTACTTGGCAGTAAAAAATGTTTTTGAAACCTGAGATAGCAAAATCTGAAAGATTAAGCATTTATCTTTTTAAATGTTGATATAATACTTCCAAGACTCTGCAAAATATAATCTACTAAGTGGATTGCCACGATTTTTTACTTGAATGGAATTTATGCTAAATATACTTTATAACTATTAGATGGCATTGCATATCTACACATAGATGAATTTAAATTTACTTTTTTAAAAGGCATACTTACATCAAATCATTAAAAATAAGAATTGACTTTGGGATGGTGGGCACTCAGTGCAATATATATATGATGTATTATATACTTGAAACCTATATAATTTTATTAGCCAATATCACCCCAATAAATTTAATTTTAAAAACCTTTTTGAAAATTATAAGAAAACTTATAAAAATATTTAAGTACTTAAATATCAAAAAATTAAGTCAGTAGAATGTTATGACTTGTAATTTTTTTCTACAAAATTATTTTCAAAGAATTATAGAATGAAATGCTCAATTTTTTTAACGCATTTGAAAAAGTTTAAATTATTTGTATGTTATTTAGTTCAGGTTGCTGTAACAAAAATACTAGACTGGGTGGTTTATAAACAGCAAACACTGATATCTCACAATTCCGAAGGTTGGGAAGTCCAAGATCAAGGTACCTGCGGATTCGTGTCTAGTGACAGCCAACTTCCTGGTTCATAGAAGGCTATCTTTTCACTGTCCTCACCTGGTGGGAGGATGGTAGGATCTCTCTGAAACCTCTTTTACCAGAGACTAATCCTATTTATAAGGACTCCACCCTCAATACATAATCAGCTACTAACAATCACCACCCCCCACCTCCTTCTAATACTATCTGCTTGAAGGTTAGGATTTCAACATATGAATCTTATTTATGGGGACACAATTCAGTCTATAGCAGTATGGTTGTTTTATTTCTCAGATTTACTCTGCTTTTCCCTTAGAAAGAAAAACTGAAAATGAAATATTTGACATACATACACTTGTCAAGTTTTATAATTTGTGAGAGTTAATATAAAATGTTTATGCAATTTGTGTGTCTAAGAAAAATCACAGGCAAAGAGGGTATGTTGTGTATTCTGGCTATAGAGTATTGAATATTGTGCATTATTTTAGCTCTTGATGCCAATATTCACTAAAGTTTATAACTCCAATGCACAAAACACAACTGAAAAAAGTGTTTCATTTTTATAGACCTCTTCAAGATCATACTATATATGATAAAAAGCCACATAGCTACCAATGCCATCAAAATGAAGTACAGAAGTCCCAAATTAGAGTAGTTTACCTCAATAAGTAAAGAAATAGATGTTAAATATGTTGATAGCCTGCAGCCAATTTATGAATAGAAAAGATGATAAAACAAAACAAAAGCTTTCTGAAAAAGAAAGTCCTATATATGTGTGTGTATGTAAAAGCATAAGGAAAAAAGGTTTAATTGAAATGTAGATTTCCTCTCATGGCTACTACCCCCACAGGTTTTTACAGCCAGAGGTTTTGAGGCTTTAGTTTCCTGTGCTTGAACCTTGTGTTGCATGGTTTGTCTTGACCACACGTGTTCCTTCCAGCTTATCTATGCTTGATGTGGGACTGCCCAGCCTGCCAGCTGCCACCCATTCTGCCATCTGCTGCCTTGCCCACCAGTTCTCAAGCCACCGCTTTGCTGCTTGTCTTCTCTGCCCCTCCAACCAGCCTTGGGTGTGTGTTTCTTCTTTAGCTCCTTGATTGTTGGCTTCCATACAGTTAAATTTTCTGGCATGTCTGGGTTTTTTTGTTGTTGTTGTTTATAATTTGGGTGTTGTCCTTTTGGTTGTGTGAGGAAGCAAAGAGTATCTACCTACGCCTCCATCTTGGTGGGGAGTAATCATTTGATATTTGTAAAGGTCATAAAACAGAGCCTCTACCACAGTCAGTGCTAATTCCATTTGGATAGGTAAAACAAGCAAAGAAAATTGTATTGACTCTTGGAAAATGGTGAACAGTTAATGACAAAACAACAACTGAAATTTTTTTACAAGAAATGGTGATGACTGACGATGACTGAGAAAGCTTCTTGTACAATTCTTTGCATCATGCCTGAGTCAAATAGTCATTCATTAAGGATTTCTGTTGTCTAAGATTACTTTAACCAAAGAGAGCCTCCCTTGTATTTGACATAGTTATTTGAATCAGGTAACCCCTGATGAATTATGAATCTATCCATATTTCTAGTAATTACCTGATACTAGTCAAAACTTCTGATCATAGAGGGGACTCAATGATGAGTTCACCATCCTAACATGATACAGACAGGAGGAGAACTGAAAAGGGACACCATACAAGACATTGAGATAAAATCGTCAGACTTCAGCAATAACACACACACACACACACACACGTTGTTGCTGCTTCTGTTTGTTGAAATAAAAGAATAAAACACAGATACCTTTACATTGTACCTTAAATATATATTGGAGCTTTTTATATATATAATACCAATTCCTAACATAAAGACAGACAATAGACTAATGGAACAGAATAAAGAGCCTAGAAATAAATCCATTCCTACATGGTAAACTGATCTATATGCCATCTTTATGTATATTTTTGCATATTTCAAATTCATATCTCCAGTCAGAATTCTCCTGTATGTTCCAAGCAGATTAATCTGTCCAGTTGTAACAGTGGAATATCGTAACAGTGGGAAATTATGACCCACCCCACCATTCTTTTGACATTATTTCTGTAAGTGCTGACTCTGACTAATATGTAGCTTATAGATAAACAGCATATTTGTATAAGAATCCTAAGAACTGACTTCAAAAGATACAGACTTTGACCTTCAGACATCACACTTCTGGGAGATGTGCTGATCTTCAACGGTGGAGCCAGGGTGACTAAGCCAGGATGACACACGCCAGACCATCACTTGCCTTACCAGAATGGAGTGTGCTCATCTGCACATAGAGAGCTTTGCAACCCCCTCTTTTCATCTCTTTGTTCTGTTTCCCTCCCCCACCTTATAAAAACCATTGCCACCACTTAGATGAGGAGGTGGGCTTTGAGACGATAATCCCCCACCTTCCCAGAAGATGGACTTAGTGACATGAGTCCTCCGTCTTCCATATGGCCAGCGTCTGAATAAACCACTTTCCTTTACATCAGCACCTGCCTCTTAAGTATTGGCTTTCACTGCAGCAGGCAGTGGGACCTGTGTTTGGTTACACAATTACCTCCTAGATATTTCCAACCTTACACAATTTCCTACTTAACAGGAGCTCAACATGCCCTACACTGAACTACTCTTCTTCTCCATCCTTAAACCTGCTTTTTGTACAATTTCTCCTTTCTCAGTCAATAAAAACCCCATCTTCTAGTAAAAAGTTTAGCAACAGGCTCAACTCCAGTTCTTCTCTTAGAGCTTACATGTGCTCTTTCAGCCCTTCGTTTTGTTTGTGTTTTGGAAAAACATAAACCAGCCAGTCCCTTCTTACCAAGTACACTGCCATTTACCCAGTAGAAACCACAATCATTTCCAACCTGCATTAGGTGAATTAGAAGGATTCAAATCTTCAATCTAGTCTCAGCACATCAGCCAGAGTAATCTTGTCAAAACAGAAGTTAAAATGTATCACTTCTTAAAAACTCTACAGTTCCTCTGGCACTTCCAGTAAAAGTCCTTTCAATCATTTACCTCCTTGATCTCTTCATCTGCGATGTTTCTTCTTTGGCAAAAGTCCCAGCTTGTTTTTGTTCATTAAACATTTAAATGGGTTTCCATGGAAAAACAATAGTGAATGAAATTCATGAGGATCACATAAAATGATATGTATCTAATTATATGACACATTTGCTAGCATGTAATGGATAATCAATTGTTTTACTGTTGTTTACCTTTTCTGTATTGTATTTTAAAAAAGCATATTTAGATCACAGAAGCACATGCCAAGTTTTAAAAATATAACACTTTATTTTTATTTTTCATTTTTGAGATAATAATAACAGTCTCAAAAGACTCAATTTATGTGAATCAAGAAAATTAAGATAATTAGATAAATGTTAGTTGATGAAGAAATAGGGCTGCCTAACTTTGTTGGAGATAAAGAAGAAAAACAAAACAAATAATTTCTGCTCTCTTTCTTATGTTACTTTCCCTGGAATTAAGTTGCTGTTTTTACATCTTTGTTTTGATGAGAAATTATTTTAAAATGCTAACATTTCATTTTTCATTTTTTCTCTACAAATGCTTCTTAAAATATATTCACTAGGGCATTTTTGTGTAATATTTTCTACTTTATCAATGCATTCTCATTCCTATACATTAATAACAAAAGACATGAGGTATGACCTATGGAATTATACATGAAAAGAATTTAGAACTGCATCTGGAACACACTAAGTGTTATGAAAGGAGTAATTTGCAGTAATAGCAGCAGCAGAAGGAACAATAGCAACAGTGGCAGTTGCCCCATTAGACTCAGTGGGGTTAAATCACAATGTGGTTTGTTCTTGGGTCCACAGCACCCACTAGCTCCTTTAAAAGGTATGTTGAATAAATGGGCAACTTAATTAATGACTGGGTAAGTAAATATTTAAACACAGAACAAATGGTAGACTATATTCTTTCATACTTCCTTCTGTGGAATACTTCAATTTGAAGAAATATAGTCAGGTTAGTTTTCACCTAATATTCAAGAAAATGAGCTTTTTTTTTGTCTCAAAGAACTAGAAACAGTATGAATAATAGCGTCCATGATTATATATTCCAAGAGAGGTTGTGGAAATACAAAATAACTCAATATTGCCTGGTTAAAAGGCTCAGAACGAAGAAAATCTATGGAAGTTTCAAAGGTTACAAGGGAAATAGATTCTGATTTATCTTGTCTTTGATACTGAGTGTCAAAAAGTACCAAAAAAAGGTATTATCTATTAAAGACTCATCTTTATTTTGCATATAAATTTTATTTTAGAAATGATCCTTAATATTTTTCTAGTATTATATGGCTATTATTAAAGTTATCATTGACATTTGACTATTTAAAGGTATATAGAGACTGCATTTGTATTTTCTCAGAATCTGTACAATACAAAATACAATATTTTTTTTCTTTGTGATCTTGGATATGTTATTCAAAGGATAAAAATATTTTAGTAATATGTTTTGCAAGTGCTGTAGGTAGCAAAACATTTTCTAAGAAGTTGCAAACAGCAGATTGAAATAGTCCTCCTGAGATACAATTGAGGGCTACTCTGTTTACAAAAGTACTTTATCTACTGTTGCTTTTATAGTACCAATGACACAATAATCACAGACTTGATGAAATTTAACCTGAAACCTCTCAATGATTTCTTTTATAAAATTCATGCTCAAATACTCTTGTAAAATTCTTGTGAAAGCAGGAAAACCTGGAGGACCATTGATAGTTCACAGAGGTAGTAATTTGTTATATGCTGAGATAATCATAATGGGCACACAATGTTCATCTTTGGAGCAAATCTTTTTAAGGGTGAAAAAGATGATCAGGTAAACTTTGTATGAGGAAAAAAATCAATAAACAACCATCTCAGTATTTACAGATGGATAAAGTATGGTGGTTGGGAGAAATTACAAATATAATAATAACAGTCTGCCTACTAGTTTTTAATTGAAAGAGGCCAAAATATATACACAGAAGAGCCAATATATAAGTGCTTATTCTATAAATACCAAGAAGTATTTTCTTTGCTGGAAACTAACTTAGGTAAAAGCATACAGTTTTAAAAAGTTAATCAAAATTGTGTAAAGTTACTCCAAGACACTTAGGAAGGCTGATTCAAGAATCTGGAGACATACTGGTATATTTACAAGGGCTATATCTTCTTCATTTAATCCCTTTAGAATTATGTAGTGACAGTCTTCGTCTCTTGTTATGGCCTTTGTTTTGAAGTCTATTCTGTGTGACATAAGTATTGCTATCCCAGCTTTTTTTTTTCATTTCCATTTGCATGGAATATTTTTCCATGTCTTCAATTTGTATGTATCTTTTGTTCTGAGGTGTGTCTCTTGTAGATAGCATGTATGTATATGTGTCATGGTTTCTTATCCATTCAGCTACCCTCAGTCTTTTAGGTGGAGTATTAATTCATTTATATTTAAGGTTATTATTGATAGATATTTATTTATTGCCATTTTATTCTTTATAACTATGTTCCTCTATATATTTTCTTCTTCTTCTCCCTTCTTTCTTTTTCTTTCCTCCCTGCCTTTCTCTTTCATCTCCTTCTTCTTCTTCTTTGAAGGTTCTTTAATATATCTTGCAATAATTGTAATGAACTCCTTTAGCTTACTTTTTTTCCTCTGGGAAGTCCTTTACTTCACCTTCAATTTTATAAATAATAATATTTCTGGATAGAGCAGTCTTGATTGTAGGCCCTTGCTTATTATCACTTTAAATATTTCACACCAGTCCCTTCTGGCCTGAAGTGTTTCTTCTCAGAAATTAGCTGACAGTCTTATGGGTGCTCCCTCATTGGTAATTGCCTCTCTCTTCCTGCTTTTAAGATTCTCATTGTCTTAAAACTTTATCATTTTACTTATGATGTGTCTTGGTGTGGGCCTTTTTGGATTCATCTTGATTAGGGCTTTTATGCTTCCTGAACTTGTATGACTTTTTCCTTCACCAGGTTAGAGAAGTTTTCAGCCATTTTTCTCTTCAGTCAGATTCTCTATCCCTTGCTCACTCCCTTATCTTCCTGGTACCCCAGTGATGCTGATGTTGCTACCCTTGATGTTGTCTTAGAGGTCCCTCAGATGTTACTCATTTTTAAAAATTCTGTTTCCTTTTCGATGTTTTGCTTGAGTGCTTACTGCTAAGTTGTCCTCTAAATCATTGATTCGATCTTTTGCTTTATCTAACCTGCTATTGATTCCTTGTAGTGTATTCTTCATTTAAGAGATTTTATTATTCATTTCTGACTGACATTTCTTTTTTATAGTGTCTATGTCCTTTTTAATGTTTACTATCTCTTTGTTTAAGTTCTCGTTGAGATGATCCATTCTTTCCCTATGGTCCTTGAGAATCCTTATAACTGTTGTTTTAAATTCTGCATCTGGTATCTTGCGTCCTTCCATTTCTTTTCATTGTTTTTCTGAGGACTTCTCTTGCTCTTTTATTTGGGGCATATTTCTTTGTCTCTTCATTTTGTCTGTGTATTAGGTTGATCTGCTATGACTCTCAAACTTGTTATGATGGCTTTAAGATGTAGGTGTTTTGTTTGGCTCAGTGTCACCATCTTCCAGATCACCTGAGCTCAGTGCTCCAGGAATGTATCTTGTGGCTTATGTGTACCGTCCTGTTGTAATTCAGTCTTGAATACTGTTGGTTCTTTTGTGGGTGGAGTTAACCCTTCAGGCTGGCTGGCTATAAGGATAAACTTCATTCACCATGTATGAGTTGCTGTGCAGGCTGACCCTGAGGCAGATTTGTTCCCAACAGGGTCTGGTGTCTGCCAGAATCTTCTTTTGGCTATGCCTTTTGTGTGTCTACTTGGATTGAGCTCTGGTGTGGTCTGAAGCTCACCATTAATTGTGTTGGTTCTGGGTCTACTTGAAGGGTGTTTAGGTACAGGATAATGTCAGATGTTGTACATAACCTGCCTGGGGCTACTTGTCTGCAGCTACCATGCTATTCTCTCTTTGTGGCTGTGTCTACTGGGCCTGGTTGTGTATGGAAGGGGCCAACCTGAGTACAAGGGTCAGCTTCCTCCAGCTTAGAGCTGTGGGCAGATCTACAAAAGGTCCAACATTCCCTGAAGTCCACTTCTACCTGTCAGCTACTCCACCTGCCCCTGATGTTGCCTGGTCTTCCTCCAGAGTTTTCTGAAAAAAGACTCCAAGGTGGGCCCAGGCTGACCATGACCTACATACCCTTCTACAGGTCACAAACTTGTTAAGTAAGGCAAGGTGACAAGGTTCAAGAGCATAGGGTTAATGGGTCCCCTACTTGGGGGCCACGTGATCAGGCACTCGATGAGGGAAAAGTGGCCCGTGCTCCAGAGCCAAACCATTTTGTCTCTGCTAGAGTTGCTCCCCAAGGAGTGCACCATAGGTTCAGGTTGATTAAGACAGCCATTCCCTCTTCAGGAGCAAGCTCGTCAGGTCAAATCTATTGTGGCTTAGCAGAACATATCAAAAGAGTCTCCTGATGGGCGTGGTGCCAGCAGAGCCAGCAGGAGGAAGCCAAGCACTTTATCTGGCACCAGACAATAGCCTCTGTAGAAGATGCATTCCAAATGTCCTGGCTCTGAGCAGCACACCCCTCCCCTATGGAACTGAGTTCAGCAGGGTGGGGCCAGCAGGATTTGGAGGGCAGATCCAAATAGTCTCCTATTGGGAGTGTTGCTAGCAAGCCTATAGGAGGGGGTTGGGCATTCTTCCCCTTCCTGGGATAGTATGGACTGAATTCACAGAGGAGATAGGAGTACCCCCTCCCCCAAAATATAGTCACACAAACCAGCACTTATCCTCCTGATCCCTGGACAAAAGCCTCCATGAGTCACACACTCCAAAAGTTCCTGCTCTGTGCAACACTCTGATCCACTTGTGTACCAAACTCAGCAGGGCAGGACTACAGTGTGGCAGGGCAGGACAAATGATTCAACCGATGGAGGGGGCACCAGCTGTGCACTTAGGGTGGGAAAGAATAGTCCCCTTTCCAAAGCTACACAGTTCAAGCACTATCTGAGTCTCCACCAAGAGCTACCCCCAAAAAAGAGCACCCAAAGGTACCTGTTGAGTAGCCAGCAGACCCCTATGAAGGACACAAGGATGCAGAGTGGTATCACCAGTAGTTGGAGGACTGGGCAGAACACTCCCCACACTGATGCTGTAACAAGACAAGTGCTCAACCCTGGGAAGGTTGCTTCTGGGCTCTAGTAGACTTTCTTTTCTTCTACATGGGCTGAATCCCTACTGATTTTTATCACCAGATGCTATGTGGGCTCCTCTTCTCATGTCTGTTGCTCTGGGTTGGGGATCCCTGTGTGGGATTGAAACCCCATGCTCCTGGGCGGAAGGAAGTTTTCCAGCCAAAATATCCATCCCTCTAGTTTGCAGCCACTACACATGGGTACATAGGCCAGACCTTTCTCCATCTGCACCCTTCTTACCAGTCTCTATATGACTTCTGTAAATCCTTGGTTATAATATTTCAGTTCAGCTACCCTTCAGTTGGTTATTCATGTTGAGTGTTCTATAATTAAGCTGCTGTAAATCCAGTTTGGTACTGGGAGCAGGTGAGTGTAGCTACCACCTACTTTATAGCCATCTTGGAATCTTCTACTTGTATTTCTTTTATTTCATTTTTCTATACATCACATTGTTTAACACTTTCAATACAATGTTGAATAGTGGTTAGAATAAATATCCATGGTTCATTCTCAATGTCAAGGGGAAGGTATTCCATCTTTCACTATTGAGTATGATATTAACTTTGGGATTTATATAGATATGCTTTATCAATTTGAAAGTTTTATCATAAAGAAGGTTAAATTTTGCCAAATGCTTTTCATGTTTCTACCAATGAAATCACATGATTTTTCTTCTTTAGTCTGTGCTACAGTGCATTAAATTGATGAAATTTGAATATTGAACCAATATTGTGTTACCAAGATAATCTCCACTGCTCATGCTTCATTAATCCTTTAATATATTCCTGGATTTAATATTCTAACTTGTTGTTAAAAATTTTTGTGTTTAGATTCATAGAAAATTTTGTTTTTACATAATCTTTGTTTTCATGCAATTTCTTCATTTGATTTAGGTCTCAGAATAATAGTAGGCTCATAAATACATTGTGCAGTATTTTCCTTGTCAGTTTTCTAGAAGAATTTATGTAGAATAGTTATTAATTATTTTTTAGACATTTGGTACAATCATCCATGAAATCACCTAGGGGTAAAGTTTTTTTCATAGAGAGTTTTGGTTTTGATTTTTTATTTTTGTTCTTTTTTGGTTTCACTATTAGAATAATTTTTATTGTATTTTGCCATTACATTTAGTCCCCTTACACAACTCTCCTTCCCATAATCACCACACTGTTATCCATGTCCATGAGTCACTTTTCTTTTTTGCTCAATTCCTCCATCCTCTGTCCTCCTCCCTCCCACACTTAGCTGTCATCCAGCTCTCTATCTATGAGTCTGTCTCTATTTTGCTTGTTTGTTCAGTTTGTTCGATTCCACATGAGTGAAATAATATAGTATTTTTGTCTCTCTTTTTTGAATTTTTTATTGATTGATTTGAGAGAGAGAGAGAGATCTGTTTTTCCACCTATGCACTCATTGGTTGACTCCGGTATATGCCTTGACCAGGGACAGAACCCACAACCCTGGTACATCAGGAAAACACTCCAACCAACTGAGCTACCCAGTTAAGACAAAATCAATTTCTTTAACAGATGTAGGATTATTCATATATTTTCTTGAGTGAGCTTTGGTGATTTTCTTTCTTTCAAGGAATTTTTCTATTTTATTTCATTAACCAAATTTCTTGGTAGCTGAGTGTTAATTATTATTCTATTATCCTTACTGTGTATGTATAATCTGCGGTAATAGTATTTCTGTCATTTCTGATATTGGAAATTTGTATATTCTCTCTTTCTTAATTATATTAATCACTTCAAATAATCAACTAATTGTTGAATTGTTTCTTTCTATCATTTTACATGTGCAAATGTTTATAGCATATATATATATGCATATATATTCAACAAAAGCAGAAAAGAGCCCAAATGTCTACCAACATTTGAATGAATAGACAAATTGTGAAATAGCCCTACTGTGAATATTAGTTAGCAACTACTTTTGATACATGCAAAAAAACTTATGAATGAGTCTCAAAATAATCATGCTGAATGAAAGAAGTCAGACCAAAGTGTATAGACTACAATTAATCCATTCATGAAAAAAAAATCTTGAAAAGACCAACCAATCCAGAGAAACAGAGAGCAAATCAGCACTTTCCTGAAGATGGTAGGTAGGGAGACATGGATTTTAAATGGACACAAAACTTCTTGGAATGACTACTATGTTTATATCTTGATTATGGTAATGGTTTCTTAGATATATATGTATTTATGAAAACTCATCAAATTGCACATTTTAAATGTGAGTAGTTTATTGTAAGTCATTTATACCTCAATAAAGTTATAAAAATAAAATAGCCAAATATGACAATTGCATGTGGTTTGGCCCTATACCATCTCCATTTCACAGAAAATGAACCAGAAAGACAGGAATTTAAAATAAGTATCTAGTCACATAGCTGGTAATTATAAGAACAAGATTCAAGGCCACAGAATATGTCTTCAGAGCATAAACATTTATGTACTATTTTATTCTGTCTCTTTGTGTGTTTGTTTTTTTAATTATATTTTCCTTATATCCTTCTCCAAGTTTTTTATATTAATTGCTAGCATTAAATATAAACATGTTTACATTTCTTTAAATCAAGTTTACTTTCTACTAATTGGTACTGTTGAGACAATATCATATTATTTTCACTCCACTAACGATACATTATGGGTCAAATAATTTTTATGTATTTACTTTGGGCATAAATCTCTAAGTATTCTCATAAATGAACAAATGTACCTATGGAACAAAACTTGGTTATTTACAGGTAATGCACCTGAGGGAAATTGTCCTCAGTTTGATAAATATCTAGTATCATATATGAGGTGTCCAGAGAGTATCAAGCCATGTAATATGAAAAATAAAGAGATTTATTGAAGATACAAGATATAAGAAACATTGTACATAGGACAATGACACCTCAGTCCCCTTCAGTGTAGGCACCTTGAGACCTCACACAGTTCTCCCAGCATCTCTTCCACTGTTCAAAACACTCTGAAAATCCTTTGCTGGAATCGCTGTCAGCTGCCCTATTGCATTTTCCTGAATCTCATTGATGGTCTGAAATCTCTTCCCTTTCAAAGGTGATTTTAATTCTTAGAAGAGCCAGAAGTGTTTTTTGATTGCAGCCCACATGGTCAACATTCTCAGGTGTTCTGCTTGTTGCAGGCCTTCCGGAACATGGATCACTTTCAACAAATTCTCTTCCATCTTTGAAGTGTTTGTGCCACAGTTTTATTTGCACTGCACTCATTGCATCATCCCTGAAAGCCTCTGAATCATCTGAATAGTTTTCACAGAGGAATGTTCAACCTTATACAAAATTTGATGCAGATTCATTGCTCTACTTGTTCAATCATTTTTGAATGTGATAGTCACACAGAACCCATGCTCATTCAAGGGCTTCTACTGCTGCTACTGAGTAGATCACTGAAGTCATCATTGTTCACATGCGTGCATTCCAGTCCACTCTCCTTGGCTGCCAAGTTACATTGATGTCACACAAACTGTTGTTGTTATATCAACAATGGCTGAATTTTTTTCTGGAGAGATCTCATCATATACTTTCTCATATATGTTGTTCATATATAACAATAGGGGAGACTCCTCACTCCTTTTATTCCTATTAGAATGTTTATCCCACTTTATTATAATTAGTGATGTGTTAGACAAATTATTAGATTAAAAACTCCTTTAAGAACAGAGTTATTATATTGACCCTTGTTTACCCAAAGCGAGCATATAAAAAATGCTCAGTAAGAATTTGTACAATTAATGTAGTATATACATGTTTTAAAGCAGAGTTCCTCAACTCCCAGCCATGGACCCAGTACTGGTCCATGCCTGTTAGGAACCTGGCCACACAGCAGGAAATGAGCTTGAATTTAATGTGCTTGAATCATCCATGGAAAAATTGTCTTCAAAGAAACAGGTCCCTGGTACCAAAAACATTGGTGACTGCTGTTTTAGAGAGAAGCCCTGGAGACTAAACATAAATGCTACTGAGTCAAGGAAATAACCTGTTCCAGTTGGAATATGAGAACTATCAGAAGCTGAGTTTAAAATTGGTAAATGAAAAGATCAGATTAACTAGCATGCTGGAGCTGAATACTGGAGAGATATTGGTCTAGTCTCTCAAGCACAATAACAAAAAAATTGAAATATTTTCAAAAGACAATCTCGTGCTGTGTTCACTGTGCCATGTATATATTAATTCTGCATATGGTGCTTCTAGAAAATGCACCCTTAAAATTACATAGAGTTTTCAAGCAACAAAGATTCCCATGCATGTTCATGGCACAACTTTTACGTATAAAAGTAACTTAGAAAATATTACATAACACAACATTTCATATAAAACAATTGATTAGAGAAGTGATTAAGGTTTTGTACTTCAGAATTCCTAAGACTAATATGCACCCATATATCATAAGATTTATGTGTCTTAAATGATAACATA
>CM052539.1:51388761-51454833 GCA_028533065.1 Trachops cirrhosus | reverse complement strand
TGGTGTAGCTTAGTGGATTAAGCGCGGGCCTGTGAACCAAGAGATCATGGTTCGATTCCCAGTCAGGGCACATGCCTGGGTTGCAGGCCAGTTCCCAGCAGGGAATGCACAGGAAGCAACCATACATTGATATTTCTCTCCTTCTCTCCTTCCCTTCCCCTCTGAAGATAAATAAATAAAATCTTTAAAAAAAAAAAGATAGCATAAGATGGAAAGGAAAAATTAAAAACCTTGAAAATGTAATTAGCTACTTTATTCAAGAGCAGAAGTATTACTTGTTAAGATATAGGAATTCCCATGTTATTATAATTAATAATCTGCAACCATTCTCATCGTCTTATTTTAACTATCTTTCTCTTTAAATCAACTTATTCTTATTTTCCCCAATTTTCTCTTTTTTAAAAAATTAATACACAATCCTTACTGAGACATAAATAATCCTTGAAATGTTCTTCTGTTGTCTTGCTCTCTTCCATTTCTTTTCTGCATGCCCTTGACAGAAACTGGCTGGTAAGGTTAGAAAATGAGAGAATAAAAGAGGAAAAGGAGAAGCACAATGGAGAGAAAGAAACAAAAATTGAGTCTTGGCTCTCATTTGTATAAAGCTTCTATTGACAGCAGGCTTGAGTTAGTTGAAAGGAGGTTTGCCATTAAAACATGAACTGGGTTTGGGCTAATTTATACTCAAAATTCCAACTTTTAACTGAGATGATCATGTTTATGATTTTTAGAAAAGTCATTATGTTAGTTTTGGTAGTCAAAAAATCAGATACCAAGAATATGAAAATTTTATACACACACATACTGTGTGTGTGTGTGTGTGTGTGTGTGTGTGTGTGTGTGTGTGTGTATAATCTCCCTATGAAGAAAAAGAGTTGGAAGCCAGAGAAGGGAAGGCTGGGAGAGCTTTCAGGCTGTGAAAGCAGCTCTTACGCCTGTTGTACTGAAGGAGACTCAGTGAAGAGGGCCTCAGAACATCTCCAAAACAGTTTTCACGGGCAGATGTAATTTTGAGGAGTTAAAGTTGCCCATTAGAAGAGTCCTACAATCTGCACAAATGTCCCTTTGTAGTATCCCTGCTGTGCGAAGTCGTCAACGATGAACAGCCCATGGGATTCAGTGATGGGTCCAAAGCGGCTACAGCTGGTGGGCATCAGAACAGTTACCTTCCTGCTACAGGAAGAGATCTGAATGACACATTTTTTATGACTGCCGAGGTCATATAGCTGCTTGAATTTTCACACAGGGCACAGGAAATGACTCACACTGAATAGATGTCAAAAGAATGGTGGGAGATGAAATGATAAGGTAATTTTTACTACATTAGGAGACATGTATAATTCAAACACCCTGAACTGGATACCCAAGGTCCTCCAACATCCTGTGGTCACTGTTCCATTTAACAGAAAAATTAAATAATGCAAGACCCATTTCACATAATAGCTATATGCTATTAGCTCTAATGTGTTGTCACCTTCACCTCCCCACTCCCCAGTAAAGCAGTAAGGGTCAATTTTCTTGGTTAATTTGGTGACAGTGGGTTTGCTACATGTGTGCTGCTGAGTCATTATATTCTATACCCTTCTGTTTGAGTGTCATTTGGCTTCCACTGATGCTTCTTCCTTCCTAGAGTAACTAGGACATGAAAATACACAATAATCTACTGGAGAAATTTATTTTTAAAAGGCTGAAAGAATGTCTCTGGGAGTTTTTGCTTAGTAAGTCCATGTAACAGCAGAGACATCCAGTATTCCTAAATTGGTGCATTTGAAAAACATGGCCATGGCTGGTGAACAAAAACTACTTGTCACAGCACAGCGATGGCGTGATGGTGGGAAGTGCCATGAAATTGCTGGATCTAGACCATAGGTTATAGAACAAAATAGAAGTAATCTTTTGTTGTTGTTGTTGTTGTTGTTGCTGTTGGCCTAGTAGTCCCTTTCCTTTGTTTTCCTTCTTGACTGACCTTGTTTTCTTTCTTCAAGTTTCCATCTGCCTTTTAAGACCAGAATGAACCACTGGCCTATGAAAAGCTAAAGGGCTTTGCAATTCCAACTCATTTATTTCCAGGCACAATAAGTTTTTTAAGTAATGAATGTCATTTTCTGTAGTTTGCATTAATCTTACCGGGGGTCAAAATTGGGAACCAGCCTGGGTGGGTGGAGTGCGGATTTCCCAGGAAGAAAAACGGGGCAGAGTTAGACCTGCAGGGTGCGCTGTGTGACTGGAGGAAACAGGGGAATAAGGGCGTCCTGATGGGGGAGCTGAGAAATAGGCTGAGGTGCCCGAGCTTCTGAGACGCCTCAGAGAGAGGCAGAATCCTTCCCAAATCCTGCAGCCTGGCCATCCGTCCACCCATCTCAGAAGCTCTCAGACATCAGTATCAGCTCTATAGGGCCGAAGGGGAGTTCTGGGAAGAGAAACACCCAAGTGCCTGAGGTGCCAGAGTCTACCCTCCCACAGACACAGTCTGACTCCTGTCGCCTACCTCACAAACATCAATTATTGTGGATGCTTTCCTGTTACCACCCCACCCCCACTACAGTCCCACAGTCAGACTCACAAGGTGGCAGCACCTGAGGCTTGAACAGGGAGTGAACTGCGCGCGTGCAAGATCCAAATCTATAGCCAGAAAAGCCCTGAATGAGGACTTCCTGCGCAGGACCCTGGGGCACCATCGGATGTTTGCCAAGATCCAATGCTGCAGCAACCCAGAGGTGCTCCATTGCAATCCTTGGTGCCAGTAGTTTCTCTCAGCAGCTTTCAGGTGTCTAAAATTCGGTCCGAGAGACCATTTCTACCTGCTCCTTGAACCATTGCCCTGAGGAGCAGACGGAGAACATTACCCTCTTTCTGACCCAGTCCATCTGTCAGCACCCTGCCACGGGAAATCTAGATCTTGACCTTCCACCCCACCCCCTCATATGTGTGGAGCGGGTTAACTTGCTTCACCAAAACCTTTATCAGAGACACAGTTCTGTTTGGGGGTAGAAGAAGGCCTCTACCTCTAGAGAGTTCGTCTTTCCCCTTCTTCAGGCAGGACAAACCAGATCTCTTTGCCAGCAAAAGGATTCAGTCTGAAGGTCAAGGCCAGACTGTGGAGGGAGACTTGGGCCACCAGTGCTAATCGCAGATCAAAGCTTGGGCCTCCAGCTTCCTCCAGCTTCCCTTCAGCTCACCTGAAAGAAGGGAAAGGAGGTTTCATGGGCTCGTTGGGTAAGAAGGAAGTGAGTATCCAACCCTTTACGTGGCTACAGAGAGCTGGGATAGAGGCCAGGAGAGTCCCATCTGTAGCCTGTGGCTTTTCCAGCCACTTGGAGGAGGCTGGACTGGGGTAGGGGACAGGGAACAACTGTCTGCCACAGGTCTTCTCAGGCTAAATTGGAAAGAGACCTTTTAGGACAGAAGTTGGCGTGTCTTGTTTTAAGCTTTTTGTTCTTCCACTTCTTAAATAAACATGAATATAAATATCTTTCATAAAGCTTCTGTGGAGTTGGTATAGGGTGAGGGTGGTGGGCATCATGGCCTTCCAGCGAACCTCACCATGTCATCAAAATTCTGACTGAGAAGGAGGTTAGCAAATTCATTTCACAGGTCAAACAGGCCTGTATCACCGGGTTCTCTGGCAAGCCCAAAGCCTTCAACGTTGCTATAGTTTCTCTCTCCTGCCACCTAACCGCGATCTAGTTCATCCCAGTCTGTATACCTACTTCCCCACCACATCAGAGATGTTGGCCAGCTCCATAGGCAGCTCCTTCAGCGTCTAGAGGAACTGTTTCTATTGCTAACTAATTTGTTATAGAAGCTGAAGGTCTCCTGGCCCATAATTAATTGAAAGAATGTGCTGATGTCTTTCAGCATGTGCTGTTTTATTCTGTTGATTTGTTTTTCTATATGTGGGCCAACTCTATACTCTCTGGTATATGATAACTTTAACTAGCAATAAATAATTCAATGTGAAAAAAATTTAAAGACTGAAGAATAAATAAACAGAACCTCAGGGAACTTTTTAAAAACACCAGATGAACAAAAATATGTATAATATGAGTCACAGTGGACTGGATTAAAAGGAGCAGAAAAATACTTGATTAAAACAAAAGACTTCCCAAATTTGATGTAAAACATTAATCTACATATCCAATACGCTCAATAAACTTTAAATAGGATAAATGCAAAAATCACATCCAGTCACAATTCTGAAAGTCAAAAGTGAAAATCTTGAATGAGCAAGAGCAAAATGATTCAGTATGTATGGAGGAACATCAATGGTCTTGAAGTCTGTTTCCTAACATAAATGATGGAGGAGAGAAGTCAGTGGAGGACATATTCAAAGACCAGAAAGAACAAAATAGTTTTCCTAATTTATTGAGGTGATGAATATGTTTATTACCTTGACTGTGGTGATGGTTTCATAGGTGTATATATATGCCAGAACTCATAAAATTGCATACTTTAAATATATGTTTCTTACATGTCAATTATATCTTAATAAAGCTGCTTTAAAATTCTATACCTAGAAAATAATATTTCAAATATGAAAGTGAAATAAAGACTTTCCCAGATAAACAAACACTGTGAAAATTTGTTGTTAATAGATTTATCTTATAAGAAATACCAAAGGAAGTTCTTTAGGCTGAAATGAAATGACACCAGGTCCCAAAGAGGGAGATATGAGGAACTCCAGAAACGTTACATATGCAGATTAGTTAAGTTTAGGGAAGGTTTTCTAGGGCTACCATGGGAGAAGGAAATATTTTAAATGAACACAAAGGCGAATCGATGGTAATATTCTGAAACTGGATTGCTGTTTTGTTTGCATGCTTACATAAGTTTTCAGAAATCATTGAATTGTATACTTAAATGCATGGTGATGAATTTTATAGTAACTAAATTATACCTACATAAAATTATATTTAAAAGTCAATTTTCATAATCTATCATATTCATAGAATAAAGAAGCAAAACCAAATGATCGTATAAATATATGCTTAAAGGCACTTGGCAAAATTCAATATGGATGAATAATAAAATCTCTCAGCATTTAAGAATAGAAGGAAATATCTTTAACCTGACAAGCAGCACCAACAAAAAACTTACATTTAATATCATACTTAAAAATAAATCTCCTATGATTAGAAATGTCATGGATATTTAGTTTTACACTTCCTATTTAAGATTTCACAGGACATCCTCAACAATATGAAGCAAGAAAAATAAAATGCATATAGATTTGAAGAAAAAAGTTAAAACTGTTTATATTCACAAAATCATTCTTATTTACCTAGAAAATACCAAGGAATAACCCTACAAATTCCTAGGAATTAAAATAATGTCAAGTTAACAGAGTAAAAGATTCATATACAAAATTGATTATATTTCTTCTATATATTAGCAAGGACCAACTGAAAGCTGAAATAAAAGTTACCTTTAAATTGCTTAAAATTAGATATTCAGGGCAAAATCTAATATAATATGTGCAGGATTAGTATGTTCAAACACTCCACAAAACTGATAAAAGAAATAAAATACATCAGTAAATGGAGAGGTATGTCATGTTAATAGGTTTGAAAGCTCAGTATAATTAAAATGTTAATTCTCAGATTGTTCTATAGATTAAAAAAATTCTGATCAAGTCCCAGCAGGACTTTTTATAGATAGCAACAATATGTGTCTAAGTTATTTATGGAACACAAATTACTGGAATAGCCAAAATAATTTTGAAAAAGAACAAAGTTCTAAATATCAATATTTGATTTTAGATATAACTATATTAAACTACAGTCATCAAACTAGTGTAATATTGTGAAATGATAGACACAAAGGTGTATAAAACCGAACAGAGCCCAGAAATAGATGCATACAAACACTGTCAATTGGTTTTGACAAATGTGCAGAGGTAATTCAATAAAGAAAGAATAGCTTTTGCAACAAATTCTGCCATAACAACTGAATACAAGTATACAAATAATTGAGCATTGATTTCTGCCTTTGTAGGGAAGAAAAAAATCTTTCACTCCACCCTTGCTAGGTTTTCCAGCTGGGCCATATAAATGAGACAGGCTAGAGACAGATTAATGAGAGAAAAACAGAAATTGAATGACATATGCATAGCACCTACTAGCGGGAGTACCTAGAGGTGAGTAACTCACAGAGTTAATTAGAGTTTGGCTTTATATTTTAGGCTTAAACAAAGAAAAAGGGCTTTCGGCTTTTGAGCAAAGAGGGAAAGATACAGGAAAGTGACCAGGAAAACACTGGTAAACAAAGGTGATTTAGTAAGATTTATTTTGCAGCTATACTCACAGCTGTGCTTTCTCCATTGGTAAGAGTTGTTAAGAGACCTCCTCTTCCTGGTAGACATTTCTGCAAGAGAAAATTTCCTTTATAAATTTAACTTTCCTTAAAAACAAAAACTTGTGCCTGTTCTTGTGTCTGCTGGTCCTCACTGGCCCTTAGTTTAAAATAATCCATATGCCAAAAAGGCACATTTTGGGATTGCATATTCTGGTACTTCTTACTTTATGTTTTATATAAAAATTAATTCAAAATAAATAATAGATATCAATGTAAATGTAAAACTATAATATTTTAGAAGAAAAGAGAAAATCCTCATGACCACAGGTTCAGCCAACTGTTCTTTGTTAAAACATTAAAACGTGATTCATTTAAAAAATTGATGGTTGGATTTCCATCAAAATTAAAATTCTTTGCTCTGTGATTGTTAACAGAACAAAGAGACAAACTAAATTTTGAAGAAAATATTTTCCCCATAGCTATCTATCTGTTCAAGCACTATGTGTAAAATTTTTGAAAACGTAAATGTTTGAATGATAATTCACCACTGAAGATATACAGATGGCAAATACATACCATAAAAGACATTCAACATTACTAGTCATGGAAAAATGCAAATAATACCATCAGTGTAACACGGCTGCACAACTATTAAAGTGGTTAAATTTTTTTAATGACAATATTAAGTTTTGAGGGTCTGAGCAAATGTAATTCTCAAACATTGCTAGAGGGAATGCAAATCATATTTCTTTTTTTTAAACAAGTTAATTTTTATTTGTTTTTTTTGCACTCAGTATTATTTTGTATTAGTTTCAGGTGTACAGCACAGTGGTTAGGCAATCATACACTTCACAAAGTGTTTTCCTGATATTTTCAGTACCACCTGGCACCATACATAATTATTATAATACTATCAACTATTTGCCTACGATGTACTTTACATTCCCATTTCTGTTTTACATTTTCTATAAACATAAACATACTCTTACCATATGACCCAGCAACTCCATTCCCAGGTATTTACTCAAAGAAATTAAAATTGTTTTTAACAAAATAACCTGCATATGAATATGTACAGGAGTGTAATTTATAATTGTGAAAATCTAAAACAGACATCCTATGGGCGTGCACAGACAACAGTGCGCCCCTCAGCACCAGAAAGGAAATGCTGTTACGTGGTGTTACATGCAGCGGTGTAGATGAGCCTTACGTGCATTATGCTCCCTAACAGAAGCCAAGTCAAAAGGTTACACACAGTTCACTTCCATTTATATGATATTCTGGAAAAGTCAAAGCTGTCAGGGGAAACAAAAGAGTTAGTGGTGGTAATGGGTTGAGATATTGGTGGGAGGATTCAAGAAAAACGGAATTTATTGTATATGGTAAGAAAACTTTTCTCCATTCCAATCACTGCTGTGTGACATGAACTATATGAATTTCTCAAAATATACTCAAATATATATATATATACACCCCAATTCAGTATTCCTATATATAGACATATATATGTTATTCAGTGAGTTGTGTGTGTACATGTATCTACAAATATTATTGAATGTAACTGAAATTTATATACCCACTGAACACATGATGGGATGTATGCCTATTTCTCCTCTTAATGCCTCCATCACACTCCTCATCCCTTTGTCTATTTTTGCTTGTTCTGCAATTCCTTTGAAGCCAGCTTGCATTTTATAATACCTCTTTTGAGCTGCAACTTCTATGCTGTTTAATCTTTCCACTGACTTGTAATTACAACTATTCTATTTTTCTTAGAAGTTCTAATCAGTTGTTTTTCCTATTTGTTCTATATTTTCAAATAGAATCTTCTTTCTCATTATGCTATATTATTTTTTATTTATCAAAATATTTCACATATCTATTTGACATTCTATACAAAAGTAATATGTATTTTATTATTTTGATAGACCAATATTCCATGACATGACATATAGAAGGGGCATCTGATTCTCTCTCAATTTCTTTTTTATGATTCTGTATTTTCCTAGGCTTTTTCTTTGGAAATTCATGGGTGTTGTGTTGAATATTTGTTCCTCCAGAGAATATTACTTTTGCTTTTACCAAGCAACTTGGTGAAATAAGAAGGACCAATCAAGGTAAATTCTCAGTTTCTTGAGTCAGGTAATGAGTGTAAATAAAATTCTCAGCCATGCTAAGAGGAAGCTTGCAGTTAAAAAAGTTTGCAGGGGATACTGTTTCTTTTTATCTTCTAAGCTGAGAAAGACAAGTTTTCTTGCCAACTACTTTTCAGGTGGACATATTGTTCTAGACTTTTTACTGAGTTTCCAAACTTTCAGAGGTCTTGGATTTCTGCAGGAATTTCAGTATCAACTCTGTTCATGGTTTGCAAAGACATAAAATGTCTTCTATCCTCTCTGTAGTTATATACTGAGTCTCTGGATTTAAAGAGATTTATTAATGCTCACTAGGCAGGCATATTTACATAGACAATTATCTTTACCATTCTGGAATCTTTCTATCACCGTTAAGCTTCCCCATATTTCCTTGAAGGCCTAACTATGCATCTGAAATGTTTTCGGTTCAACATAATCCATAATTTTTAGGTTTTAAAAATAGTGTGTTTTGTAGGTATTCTAGGAAATATATTCTGCTATATTGCCATAATGAAAAGTAGTAAAAATATTATTATGTAATTAGCTTTGTTTAACTCCAAATTAAGGAACCATTTTCATTGTTTATTTGAATATGATTGGAATTCCAAAATTATAGTATAGGACACCAGAATATGCCACTTCAAACTAGGCCTCTTTAACATAAGAACTATTTTGAGATATAGAAGAAGCTCTAAAAATAAAGTAGAAGTTATCTGTTTGAAAGTGAATTTCACATTTATATATAAAGGAAATTTCCATTTGTAGACATGTTTCTCTCTCTGTACCAGGAAAAGAAGAACTCTAAATCACAAGAGAATCATACCAATGGAGAAGACATGGATTTAATCTGCATAACAAACCTCACCCTTACTTACCATGCTTTACCTGATCACCTCCTTATCACCTTTCTTCCCCACACTCTATTTTGTTTTTAGATGAAGATGGTGTTTAAATCGGAAATCTAAATCACCTCTGAGGGTTACTCATTTTTACCTGGGTATCTCACATGTATGCATAAGAAATACATGTTGATAAATTTCTGTTTTTTTTCACTTGTTAATCTGTCTTTTGCTACAGGGACTCTAGTTCAGAATCTAGAAGGGTAGAAGGAAAACAAAGCAAAAAAACAAGTAAAATATAACAAAAGACACTGAAATAGAGGACAAGTAGTCAGTGACCAGAGGGGAGAGGAGAGGGAATTTCAGGGGAGAAGGGAAGGGTTTACAGGAACAAATATAGAGGACACATGAACAAAACTAGGGGTGTTGGAAAGAGGAGGGAGGAGGGAGGAGGGAGGGAATGGGTGGGCAGGCTGGAATGGGAATAAAGGATAGAAACTGTACTGAATGAACTAAAATTAAAAAATTTTTTTTAAAAAGGAAAGTTACTTTTTCCTCCCCAACTGTAACAAATATGTTCCTGCTTAGACTGCAAAGGACACCTAACATTGGCGGCGGCGAGAGTGGCAGCAGGTGTTACACCTGTGGAGTCAGGACCTTGGTTCAGCAACCTCAGTACCTGAGTTCTGGCTTGGAAAGAATTTAGAGCCGTGACTTGAACTAAAGAGGAAGTTGATTTAGAAAGTCACAGAGGTAGAAGAAGTGAGCCATAGAAGAAATGGGTTCAGAAAACAAGGAAGAGAGCCTAAGGAGGGCCCTTGGAGCTCAGCAGAGAGGAAGGTAACGGCAGTGTGTCTGGGGGGAAGAAGTGGAGGAGGGGAAAGGTGCACAGTGCGTCCTCCACCTTACAGGATTTTAAGGCTGGGGATTTTAGGAGATGTCCCAAGGGAGGATCTCAATAGAATATTCATCAGCTTTCCATGTGTGTCATTTCAGGGTCATGGTCTCCACTTATTGGTCAGGACCAGCACTGGGGCAAAGGGTCATTAGTCAATGCAGCTGGTCCTGAGGCAGAGATGGTGTCCCTTGTCTGGCTTTGCTGCTTTTCTGGGCCTGCAGCTGAAACACCTGAGGCCTAGATACACTTGACGCGGGTCAGAACTTACTGTTCTGGATCTTAATGCTTATGGGCTGTATTATGGTCTCCCTCATTCATTCTTAAGGGCACTGGGGGTCTAACCCACATAACTAGCAACATGTGAGGGGAGCAGAGGTCAGGGGAGGATCTGAACTGCATGACCAGAGACATGCTAGGGGAGGAAAGGTCACCCACCCTGAGGAAAGGTTCTGTTTTGCTCTTTGCTAGGCACCCGGGCTTTTCATCCCAGTAACCTTCTGTACCTGGCCCACCGCCCTTGCTCTGCTCATGTCTAATTGCCAACACAATAAGATGTGTACTTTTCCATGTGGCTGATATAACTAAATGCATTCCTGTTTATACCAAGAAGATATAATTATGCTGATCAGAGTTCCAGCCTATGAGCCAGATTGGATATGAAGACAGGGAAGGCATGTCCTAGAAGCATGTCCAGAAGCAGAAAAGATATGCTCCAAGTAGCTCACAGCTCAGGTTTGCCAAATATGAGTGATAGGTTCGTCAGCCAGAACTGGCTGGCTAATGTGAATCAATCCAGAATATATAAACACACACATGGGCTTGAATTTAAAAGTAAGCACAATTGGCTAAAATGTTTCAAGTTGAAGAAGACACAGGCAAATTCCAAGAGTGAAGAAAAAAACTGTGGATAAGAAATGACTAAGAAAAAGGAACATAGAAGAAAAAAGCCTATATTTATAAAATATTCTCTACAAAATTTATTTGGGTGTGGCATTCCTGTCCTTGTCTTCTACCCACAGGTGCTTTACATGTGAAGCCTAAAGATTCTCACCAAGCTTTTATTACTACTCTCCATTTCTGTTTGTTCATCGTGTGGAATGTGGTGGCAGAGTGGCACTGAGATCCTTTGCTTATCAACAGAAGCAATCTAATCCACTCCCTCATATCCAGAAAAAAGGAAAAAGTCAGAATGCGTGATCCTATATTTCAGTTTAGTGAGAAAGCAGTGTCTTTGTAGATTTATACTTCTTTTTGTTGTTGGTGTTGTGTTTACACAATTTGGAAATAAATACAAAATGATTATTAAAATACTTCAAGCATTTTTAAACAGGGTAACATTTCTACATTTTTAAGTAAACTAATTCGGTGACTTGAATTTTCTTATTCATTCATCTATTTTCTACTTAGTTTCTGGAATATTAATTAGTCCTTTCAATTTAATGTTTTGATTTTTTAAAAATATATTTAAAAGTCAAACTAGATTACAGAAGTTTTTTTGTTTCATTTTATTTTGTTTTGTTTTGTTATTTTGTTCGTTTGTTTTAATGTACCACAGCAGCCCTGGCTAGTGTGGCTCACTTGGTTGGAGCTTTCTCCTATAAGCAGAAAGATCATGGGTTCAACACCTGCTTAGGGCACATACCTAGGCTGCAGGTTCGATTCCGGGGCAGGATGTGTGTGAGAGGCAAGCAATCGATGTTTCTTTCTCATGCTGACTTCTCTCTCTCTCTCTCTCTCTCCTTCTTTCTGTCTCTTCCCCCCGCCACCAACAAACCAATAAGTATGTCCAAGGATGAGGATAAAAAATGTAACAGCAATTTTAATAAATGATACTATGACAAAAGGTACTGAATACTTATAAAAGCATTAATTTGAAAGACATTTAAGCCAATCATTTGATTGGCTTATCTTATTTAAACCAATCATTTAAAATCATATTTAAGGTTAAAGAAAGTCATCATAAAATGGGAGCATGTGTATATACTACAGTTTAAAAATTATTTCCATATTTCCATAAATGATTATTTTAAAATACTAAAACCTATCTTTGCAACTATCTCATTTGCTTACAAATTATATTTGGTTGATTTTTATCTGCTTTGATTACTATAATTGGTGATAGTATTGATTATAAGTAAATTAAATAGACTATTTTAAAAGTTTATGGGTATAGTTATAATTCCTCTAATAAAAGTTGGAATGACATACCTAAATAGTTTGAGTGTATGAAAAGGTTTTTAATCTTATAATAATTTTAAAGCACATATAATTTGCCATTGAAAAAATTAACATTCTTCTGAAGCATTTGCCATCCCCTTGAGCAGAACTAAGGCTTTACTAATTTGAACAATGCTGGAATGAAAACACATTTACTCAAATAAAAATAAATAAAAAAACAACATAATTGTTTTAAGATATACAATAGCTAAGTAATAATTCATGATAGAGATGTAATGCTTCTAAAGTTGTTGGCTCACTATTCTGTCAGGAAATGAAAGTATAATAGATGTTGAAATTTTCTTATACATCAGTATATTCTAACTTCAAAGATTTGCAACTCTTTACAGACTATTGAATGAATTGGCTTATTCACTAAATTCTGAAACTCTCAAGTTTACAAAAGTAAACTATATCTATATATGTATATATATATGCATACACAAATGTATAAATATATGTCATTATATATACTTGTTTCGTATGTATTTCATTGTTATTTTATTACAGTTGCATGTATTTATTTCAATATATATTTCCCCTAGTTATCCAACCTTCTTTATTTCTTCATAAAAAATAATTCTTTAATGCCATATTTGTTGTGATAGGAAATAATTGCAAAATGTAAAATACAAACAGTTTAGAGCACAGCATTTATTAATATAAGTGCCCTAGTTCATGTGCAGCTCTATTGAGAAGTTGACTCTGGCCTCCACTAAACCATTCTTCTCTGGCCTGGCATGTCTCCTCTTTAGATCATTATCCTCATTTTCCTTAGAGAAGGATTTACCTATGTGTCTAGATATACTCATATTCCTAGGTTTTAAATTCATTTTATCAGATCACTATATTTCAGAAGACAATTGAAACAGAATATAAAAGGTAATAATCACATTCCGCAGAATATGACTGAAACCTGCTTGCCGCGTTCAAGCTCTTCTTTGAAATTGGCATTGGAAGTGTCAGGTTGCATTTAACTCCATCGACAGCACTTACCTATTAAAGGTCCTGTAATTATAAGTGTCACTGCTGTTGCTTTAAAAATGTTCCTTTCTAGGTGTGCTCAAGCAGTACAACAATATTCTTGAAACAGCTAACAGTAAAATCTTAAAGTGAATTTATGGGCCAAGTAAGCTAATAAAATTAACTTTAATACTAACTAAGCCTCGTTCTTTGGGAGAACAATATAGAAAGCACACTTTCTTTGCCAAAAACACCCCAGATACATATACATACATTTATACAATAAACTTATATACATAAGCCCCAAGTTTAAAAAAAATAGTAAAATCAACTGAAATACACAAACATGCATTTATGTTTAGGTTGATTATAAATTAAGCAATTAAAATTGTTAATGACTGAATCCTAAGAACTGAAGTTTTGTTTACCTGTATTTTTTAAAGATTTATTTATTTATTTACTTATTTACTTACTTATTTATTTATTTATTTTAGTGGGGAAGGAAGAAAGAGAGGGAAACGTCAATGGGGGTTGCCTCTCATGCGCCCCCTACTGGGGACCTGTCCCAAAAACCAGGGTGACCTGACTGGGAATTGATCTGGTGACCCTTTGGCTCGCAGACCAGTGCTCAATCCACAGAGCCACAGTACCCAGGGCTATATTTTTGGTTAAAACTTTTATTGTAAATTTGGGTAAATAATTTAATATTGTTTCATAATAATATATAATCTTTTGTGTCAACTGTATTTGACAGACTTCCCAAGCCTCAGAATTAAAAAAAAATAATTTTTGTTAACTGAAAGAAAGAAAGAAAGAAAGAAAGAAAGAAAGAAAGAAAGAAAGAAAGAAAGAAAAAATTGCCTGACAAGAGGAGCCACCCTCCACACTGTAACTTGGGCTCTAACAGGTATGGAAAGCCATTTCACACAATGCCCAAGATGAATGCAAGCTAAGTTCCAGAAGAAATTAATTTTATTGATTTGTAATTAAGTATGGAGAGGCATGTTAGAATTGTTGAGGAGAGTAATAGTTAAAGCCAGACAGATTGCTAGGAGGGTAATCTGTTCAAAGCCCATTCGTACAAGCTAAAATTGTTCAGAAGGAATTTAGGTTGTTTCTGGAGATATATATACAGATTTCTCCAGATGCTCCAGTAAAAAAAAATCTCAGATACTCCAAATAAGAAAATCTCAGTGTTAATATCAATCTACATATCAGTAATTTTGAGGCTGATGCCGGCTATATTCAAACTTCATAACACACAAAAAAAAGTTTAGGTGGGAAGCACTAGAGAATGATACTAGAGAGGATACATTGAAGTTTATATGTATAATGTTGTTGTATTATTTTTAAAATCTCAGTTTCCTCTTTCACATTTTTAATCACAATTTTTCATGTTATTATCAATAAAATAGCTCATCTGATATATCTTTCGATTAAATTATGAATTGACTAAAGTAAAATATGTTCTTACATTTCTATATAGCTATCTTATTCTTATTTTATTTTATTTTTTATTGGTATTCAAGTACAAGTGTTCTTATTTAAAATGATCAGTGGGCTTATTGTTAAACACTGCCTTGCAATGATTAAAATAACCATTCCAAAGACAATGAAAATATAATAAAATAAAACGCATTTTTAAAAAGGAGGTAAGCATGAATAGATTTGGTATATATTTCTTTGATAGAGATATATACATTTAGTCTCTAAAAAGTTATGTATTGTAAATAAACACATTGTAAATATATTCTGTGATTTGTATACTGTATGAACGACTTTTTTCATTTTTATCAGTATATATGATTACATAACTAAATAAAGACATATTCATGACTCCCTTCATATTCCCTGGCATAGGTATATGAAAACATTTTCCCAGTAGGGATTTATTCAAATCATGATTATCTGCCTGAATGGAAGGCAGAATTAGCACAGATAACCTCTAAACAAAAGAAATATAAAAACCACATACGCCGACTTTTAAATGTGGTGTGAGTCACATTTACATTTATAGCATGCTATTAAGGTTACATTGAAAGGGGTGTTAAAAGAAATTTATATTTCTGAAGCATGCACTAAGTGATGGAGAGGAAATATAAAAACATACTTGGTTTGTGGTGACAGAAGCCTTCCTGACATCAAATGTATGATATAAATCATGTCCCTACTAGATAATCAATTAGAAAAATTGCCTAATTACTATACTGCAGTTTTGTAATTAAGACAAGTGCTTTCAACCAATGATTTGATCCCTAGTTTATCTATAACATGGCTGGATTCTTAGAATATTCTACGACAAAATCAATACCATTATAGTACATTTTTCACATCACAAAGGTGTGAGCATGGTGGATAGGACTAATTGTTTCAATGTTATTTTAAGATCAATTTTTTGCCATATCAAAATTCAAATTTTTTATGAGAAATGATGTCATTCAGGCATAAAATGAACAAGATCCTCATTTACAAATTTATATTGAGGCCTGAATGACTGAGTCTTAATATGTCTTGAACATTCTTGTATATTTGCATTTACAAGAAGAAACATGGTAATGTGTACATTTTGTTACATAGAACCTTAATCATAGACCAAAATAAAGCGAAGAATTTTTATCCTATGAGTAGTGAGAGTATGATGTAGATAAAATATATAGAATATTTTTGCACTGTCTCTTAATTCTGTTATTATTCAAATTATTTTATCTGCACATAATGTAAGAATTGAAATCATCTATTGTATCTCTTTATCTTATGGACTACAATTATAGTGTACTGTACTACTTATTTTTTCTTCCTTTTCTTACTTTTATTTCCCATACTTCAAATGGTGTTTATGAGATCAACACTATTTCATTGTACATAGTTTAAGTACTTAGAGTCTAGTATGAATTCTATCTACTGCACAACTTCAGGTACCTGAAAGAATGCCAATTTGCAACCACTTAATGATAAAGTAGAATCATTATAAGAAAAGCAAACCTAAGATATTACTTCATCCAGAGAGTTTTTGAAATTTTTATTGATCTGATTCTGAACAATGCTAAGAAGATTGCATTATTTATCTGGCAATGATGTTAGCATAACAGATAAGCAAGAAGGCTATCCATTTTTAACTTTTATGATGAATTCACACTGGACTTGAATACACTAAACCACCACTACTAATGTAACATCACCACATATGTGTAAAATACTACTGAGAGAGGAAGAATATATGCAGTTGATGTATGAAAAATTATGGAACAGAACTAAATAACTCCCATGGATTTTTAAACACTGTAAAATCTACCAGTTCTTATTTATGTGCCAAGAAAAAATGTGCACACAAAGCACACACATGTAAACCTTTTTGTGAAGATATCTTTCACGTATTTTAAAGTTCTCTCCTCTAATTAAAGTCTATTAAATGACATCCCACCCTTGCATTTGAGAGTGGATACTGCTAATGGAAGGATTAAATGATTTGTTGAGATCAAACTTCTCATGTGAATAGGTCTTCGGGATGTTATTCAATGCCATCTTTGTGAACAATGCTTTAAAGTGACTTGTACACTGAGTGTTTTCTTAGTTTAAGCAGAAAAATAGAACTTTTGGAAGAAAAAAAGGAAAAGGCTTAGAGAACTGATTTCTGGTGCCTAAAATATACCAAGGTTAAAAAATTTATCTTAAATCATTTATTTTATAGAAAAGGAAATAAAACGGAGAGCAATGTGATTTGTCCCAAATTTGCACACAAATGTTTTCTATCAGAGTTTGGAAGAGAACCAGTTTTCTGTTCACCCATGTGAAATGTGATTAGAACTAAAAAAATGAGAGAGGTTCATGGAGTTAGTGATATGAATATTAATTATTGACAGAAAATGCCTCCCAGATACTATAGAAAATACCATTATTTAATAAAATAAGAATGCAATTTACTTTTCCAAACACCTTTAATGATAACACTAAGGCATAAAGGGTATTGACTAGTTCCAAAGATTTAAATGTTGGTAATACAGAACAGAACCTTCCTTATTGCTTTCTCTTTGAAAATTGTTATAGACTTCTTGTTAAGATGGTGGAGTGTGTAAACATGGTACTCATCTCCTTCCACAACCACATCAAAATTACAACAAAAGTACAGAACTACCATCATTCAGGACCACCTGGTATCTTGCTGAATGAAAGTCCTACAACTAGGGAATTAAAGAAGATACCACACTGAAGCCAGTAGGAGGGGCAGAGACATGGGAGAGACTGGTCTTACACTCATGTGTGGCTGATAAAAGTTGGGAGGGATCTCAGATGCAGAGGATCCCTCCTGATGAGTGAGGGGGATTTGATCCCCCATATCAAGCCCCCAACCCAGGGATCCAGTGCCAGGAAGAGAAGTTTCCATAATTTCTGGCAGTAAAAACCAGTGGAGATTGTGGCTAAGTGAGACATAGGGTTTCTGGCACCCAGTAAGTTTCTCTTAATGGGCCAATGCATGAACTTACTCAAACTCACTCCTTCTGAGTTATAGCATTGGGGCAACAGCTTGAAAGGTACCAGAGGCACCTGAGGAAGAACTGAATTGTCCTGCATCAGGGCGAAGGCAGGAGGGACACTTTCTCCCAGATAGAAGTGCTGGCAGAAGCCACTGTTCCTCTGATGAGCCCTCCCCCTCAACAGAACCAGCAAGCAGGTGTCATATTTGAGATTCCATCAACCTGGCTACCACTGTTTGCCTTGCCCTAGTGATTCCCTGAGGCCCTGCTATACCAACTTTTAGATACCCAAGTTATTTCCATGGCATTTCCATAGAATGATCTGGCATGGATTATGCTTCAGATTTTCTTAAAATCTCTCAAACAAGCAGCATCTGTTCTCAACATGTACTGTACCTCCTGATAAGTAGCCCTGAGCCCAACACTAGCAGGGGCTGACCCTGTTTTGCAACTTGTCTTTGCCTGGACATCTCCAAGCCCAGTAAAAGTAGCAACCATCTGCAGATTGCTTTGTAACTTATGCCAGGTGGTCCTAAGCAGAACACAAGCAGCAACTAACCTTGGGTTGCATCTCCCCTGAGTCC
This sequence comes from Trachops cirrhosus, assembly GCA_028533065.1. Taxonomy (NCBI): domain Eukaryota; kingdom Metazoa; phylum Chordata; class Mammalia; order Chiroptera; family Phyllostomidae; genus Trachops; species Trachops cirrhosus. The sequence continues at coordinate 51,436,431 of CM052539.1, read as the reverse complement.
CCAGAGCCAGTGCACCCAGTGAAGCTTCAGACCACATCAAAGAATCATCACCCAACTACCTCTACAAGGGACATACTCAAGGGGTAGACTCAGTGGGCATCAGAGCTCTATTGAAGTAAAGCCTGCTCTGTTGGGTGGGCTCCTGCACAGCTGATCCTCCATAATGGTCACAGCCAGTCCTCACAGCAATCATCCTGAAGGTAAATTCCTCCCATTAATATGCCAACAACAATCAAGGCTCAGCTGCAAGAGAAAGGTATGCAGATCCCAAACAAGGGGCACATGTCAAATGCCCAGTTGGCTCATAGGGAAGCCCAGGATACTGGACCATAGAACACCTACTATATTAGTCCTCTCTACCAAGCTTATGACATGTGGCAACTCCACATAATACAAAGAAACAAACACAGAGAGGCTGCCAAAATGAGAAAACAAAGAAACATGTTCCAAATGAAAGAATAGAACAAAACTCTAGGGAAAAACAAAACAAATCAAAACAAGTAAACAGAATGGAAACATGAAATCTACCAGATGCTGACTTCAAATTCTGGTTATAAGGATGCTTAATAAAATTAGTGAGAACCTCACAGCATAAAAAGTTACCAGTCTGAAATGAAGAACAGTTTACAGAGAATCAGCAATAGAGTAGATGAAGCCAAGAATCAAATCAATGACTTGAAATATATGGAAGTATAAATTCACCTATCAGAACAGCGAAAAAAATCCAAAAAAAAGGATAGTGTAAAGGGCCTCTGGGGCAACTTCAAGTATACCAACATCAATATCATAGGGGTGCTGGAAGGAGAAGAGAGAGCAAGATATTGAAAACCTGTGTAAAACAGTAATGACAGAAACCTTCCCTAACATGGTGAAAAAAAATAGGCATACAAGTTTGGGAAGTGCAAAGAGTCTCAAACCAGAGGCACTCAAAAGGTCCTACACCAAGACATATAATATTTAAAATGCAAAGATTAAAGACAAGGAGAATCTTAAAAGCAGAAAGAGAAAAGCAGTTATTTACCTACATGGGAGCTCCCATAAGACTATCAGCTGATTTCTCAACAGAAACTTTTCAGACCAGAAGGAATTGGCAAGACGTATTCAAGGTGATGAAAACAAGAACCTACGACCAAGATTACTCTACCCAGCAAAGCTATCATTTAGAAACACAGGACAAATAAAGAGCCTCCCAGAGAATACAAAGCTAAAGGAGTTAATCACCAACAAACCAATCATATATGAAATGTAATAGGGGCTTCTTTAAGAAGAATAAGAAAAAAAGATAAAAAATGTGTACAATAAATTGGCAGCAAATACATATTTATCAACAGTTGAATCTAAAAAATACAACAAAATAAATGAACATGAATAGGAGAAAAAAGTGGAAACTTGTTTCTTATTGAGCAAATTTTACCTCAGCTGGTATAAGCATATATTTAAACTCTGTACCTTGATGTTACCTATTCTTTTAAATACACTTTGTAGCCCTCAAGCAAATAAAAATGATTGTTTTCATTCTGACAAAAAATTATGAAGCCTCAATAAGATGTAATCAGAGAGGGAAAATCCACACAGAGAAGTATTGACAAAGAGGGTATTGAGGAAAGCATGGGAAAAGGTGAGGAAATCTTTTGTAGGTAAATTCTTAGAAATGATAGACATACTGACAGACAGACACTAAGCAAAGACTGAAAATTGTGATACACATCAGCAAATACATGAGGAGAGACTAATTTATGATGAGAAGACATAATTGGTAAGGGTCTGTTCTTTGCACTCTGTGCAGGTAGATGTGCACATTTTTGTGATGTGTTTTTTTTTGTGACCCAGCTAGTCTGCCAATTTTCTTGCCATTATTTTCAAATTATTTTGTGAATAAAATATTTTAAAACTGGCCAAAAATTTAAGAAAGCATTTTTTAATTTAATTTTATTTTATATATTTATTTTTATGGTTGTTCAAACACAGTTGTCCCATATGGTTGTTCAAGCAGTGTGTCCCATAGGTTTCGTACTGTTGTATGTTCATTTTCATTTGTTTCCAGGAGCTTTTTGATTTCTTCCTTGATCTCATTATTAACCCAATCATTGTTTAATAGCATTTTATTCAATCTCCATGAATTTGAATGTTTTTGAGTTTTTTTTCTTGAGGTTGGTTGCTAGTTTCAGGCCCTTGTGGTCAGAGAATATGCTTGATATGATTTCAATTTTCTTGAATTTGTTGAGGCTTGTTTTGTGTCCTACCAGGTGGTCTATCTTTGAAAATGTTCCATGTGCATTTCAAAAGAATGTGTATGTTGCTTCTTTGGGGTGAAAGTTTATATATATATATATATATATATAAAGTTTATAATATATATATAGTCAGTTAAGTTCATTTGATCTAGGGCATTGTTGAATGCCACAATATACTTAGTGATATTTTGTTTGGAAGATCTATCCATTGCTGACAGTGGGGTGTTAAAATCCCTTACTATAAGCGTGTTGTTGTCTATTTCTTTCTTAAAGTCCTCCAATATTTTCTTATATATTTGGGTGCTCCTATGCTAAGTGCATATATGTTTACAATGCTTATGTCTTCTTGTTGGATTCCTCCTTGAGTATTATGAAGTGTCCCTCCGGGTGTCTTCTCATGACCTTTATTTTGAAGTCTATTTTGTTTGATATAAGTATTGTTATTCCAGCTTTTTTTCCTGTCCATTTGCTTGGAATATATTTTTCCATCCCTTCACTTGCAGTCTGTGTAGGTCTTTTGTTCTGAGGTGGGTCTCTTGTAGGCAGCATACATGCAGGTCATGTTTTCTTATCCATTCAGCTACCCTATGTCTTTTGATTGAAGCATTTAACACATTAACATTTAAGATTATTATTGATAGGTACTTATTCATTTTTCCCTTTATACCTTTGATCCTCGCTCTCTCACTCATTTTCTTAAAGCAGTCTCTTTATCATATCTTGCAATGTTGGTTTGGTGGAGATGTATTCTTTCCTCCTTCTTTTTTCCTGGGAAACTCCTTGTTTCACTTTCCATTTTAATTGACAGCATTGCTGGGTAGAGTAGCCTTGGTTGCAGGCCTCTGCTTTTCATTATTTGGAATATTTCTTGCCATTCTCTTCTGGTTTGTGGTGTTTCTGTTGAGAAATGAGCTGTTAGCCTTATCACAGCTCCTTTGTATGTTACTTCCTGTTTTTTCCTTGCTGCCTTTAAGATTCTCTCTTTGTCTTAGAGTTTTGCCATTTTAATTATGATGTGTCTTGGAGTGGGCCTCTTTGGATTCATCTTCATTGGGACCTTTTGTGCTTCCTGAACTTGTATGGTTTTTCCCCTCTCCATGTTAGGGGAGTTTCCTCTCATTTTTTTTCAAAAAGGTTTTCTATCTCTTGCTCCTTTTCTTCTCCAGCTGGTATTCTTATGATTCAAATGTTATTGTGTTTCATGTGCTCTTGCAGTTCCCTTAAGCTATCTTCATATTTTTTTAGTCTTTTTTTTCATGCAGCTGTTCTACCTGGGTATTTCTTTCTATCTTGCCTTCCAGCTCACTAATTTAGTCCTCTGCTTCATTCAGCCTGCTTGTAATTCGTTCTAGTGTATTTTTTTATTTCAGATATCATATTCTTCATTTCTTCCTGGTTATTGTTTATAGTTTCTATTTCCTATTTCAAATTGTTGTAGTCCCTAGTCAAGTTGTCTGTGAGCTCCTTGACATCCTTATAACCACTCTTTTGAGTTCTATATCTGATAGTTTGCTTGCCTCCATTTCATAGCTCTTTTACTGGGGAGTCTTCCATTTGTCTCAATTTCAGATTCTTTCTTTGTCTCCCCATTTTAGGTGATGCTTCAAAAAGTAAAATTGTTATATTTTATAGACACTATTTTGACCTTTTTCCATTTTGTTTCTATATACTACTTCTGATGGAAATTAGAAAACAAGAAATATTGTTTTGTTCAAGGAATTCACAATTGAATTGCAAGAAAATCAATAAACATATAAATAACAATCCAAAGCAGTAAAGAGCCCTCAATAGAGTAAGAAACTATTTTGAGAGTACAGACAATAACAAATGATTATTAAGGGAATTGAGAAGGCTTCACAAAGGAAGTAACTTGTGAGTAGGGACTTGACCACTGAATAGAATTTTGCCCAAGCTGGAGAGCAAAGTGGGCAGTAAAGATTCTGCTATTGGTGGAACTCAATGCTAGAATCTAATAAAGTTTATTATTAAGTCTAATAATTAAGTTTATTGACTTAATAAAATTAAGTTTAATTTTAGACTTAATAATAAACTTTATTATTATTAATAAATTTTAAGCCAAAATAATTTTAGGTCTGTATAAATGTAACTACTCCTTAACTGTTAAGGAGTTGAAATTACATTCGGCCTTTTGAAGGCAACTGCGAGGCTGATGTGGCCCCTGGTGAAAATGAGTTTGACACCTCTGTAATAAACCCTATTGGCACAGTTGGTGGCTATTCTTTGTTCATGTGACTTTTGTTATTTTTAAATCATAAAGCACTAACATCAAAGTGTAAATCTCAGAGATGTCATTGCACATTTCCTGTCCTTCAAGAATAAGTAAGTAGCAAAGATGGTCCTTGAAGTAGAATGGAGGGAACTATACTTTTATATATGATGAGGCATGCTTCTTTATTTTCCCAAGGCAAAATGACTTCCATTCTCCACACTGACCAGGACCCTATCTTTATTGTTCTCTGCAGCACTTAGCTCACTGTGAATATTTAATTAATGAAGACCTATCTCACTATATTAAGTAATGTTGAATTCTAACATTCAGGCTTAAATTCAACTATTCTTACAATGGAAATTTAGAGCTTATTCTCAAGAACAGAGTCAAATGACAAGGTAGTAATTTCCTTTCCTGCAATGCAGGGTCAATAACTCTTAATAAAAGGTCTTATAAATCACCTTGTTCGGGGGGTCCTAACCTGGTGAGTGTTTCTCATAGTTATAAGTTATAATCCAATTCATTTATAGTAAGCCAACTACAAGATATAGGTAAAATTTAAGAATGTTAAACATTGAACTCTGTTAGTATGTTTGTCACAAAGAAACTCATGATTTGGCATTTAATCTTAGCTAACATTGGAAAGTTTTTTATATTCAAAAGGTGTCCACAGTTTCATCATTGAAAGAAAGCAAAGGAATGATTAACACCTTTTCAAGTATGTATGTTTCTTGTATTAAATGAGATTGGTTCTACCCTAATATTGAGCTATATTAGTGTTCAGAATTTTAAATGAGAATCAATGAAAGAAATGGATTCTATACTAGAATATGTTTCTTATAATACTGTTGGTTTAAGTTTGTAAGAATTCTAAGTAGTAAGATGCTAATCCTGGACTATAAAAAGGCCCATAAATTTCCATATAGATTTGAAAAATTATCATGTATGACCTAGAACTCGATGATATTAAATTTTTGTGACCAGTGAAGACTCATTATGAAGTAGTTATTAACATCATGGTATAACACATATGAGGTCTGTCTGGTAAGTAATATAGTATGAAAAATAGAGACATTTATTGAAGAAGATGCAAGATACAAGAAACATTGTGGATAGGACAGTGACATCTCAGTCCTCTTCAAAGTAGGCATCTTGGAATATCACACAGTTTTCCAAGCATCTCTTTCCCTATTGAAAACACTCTGCAAAATCCTTTGTTGGAACCACCATCAGTTGCCCCATCATATTTTCCTGAATCTCATCAATGGTCTGAAATCTACTTCCTTTCAAAGGTGATTTTAGTTTTGGGAAAAGTCAGAAGTCACAGGGCACCAAATCTAGGTTGTAGAGGGGCTGAGTCACCAGGATGATTTGATATTTTGCCCAAAACTCTGCACAACACATGATGCAAGAGTATGCATATTGTTGTGATGAAGCTGCCAATCACCAGTTGCCCATAGCTGCAGCTGTTTCATTGTATTACATCTCTCAACCAAAGAAGAACATTGAAGTAGTACTTCTTATTCATTGTGTGGCCTGGAGGGGTGTACTGGTGATGGACAACAACTCACAATCAAAAAACATAGTTAACAAGGTCTTGATCTTCCTGTGACTCTGCTGCACTTTTTTTAGGCATGGAGCCCCAGGTGACTTCATTTGGGATGACTGGTCCTTTGTTTCGGGATCATAGCCATAGACCTACATTTCATCTCTGGTAATGACCTTCTTGAGGAAGTCTGGCTCATGGATAGTGGTTTAAATCAAGTCACTAGCAACTGCAGGACTATGTTCCTTCTGCTCTGGTGGCAGAAGCCATGGAACAAATTTTGCCATGAAATGTTTCATGCCAAGATCCTGTGTCAAAATCTCAGACATAGTAGTTTTTGGAAAACCCAAATCAACTTCTAATTCTTGAACTGTCAGTCACCAAACATTGTTGATTACATACCATACACATTCAACATTCTCAGGTATTCTGCTTGTTGCATGCCTTCCAGAAAGTAGAACATACTCAAATGATTCTTGACCACCTGTGAAGCATTTGTGCCACACTTTATTTGTGCTGCACTCATTGCATCATCCCAAAAAGCATTCTGAATTATCCGAATAGTTTCCATGAAGGAATATTCAAGCTTACCCCAAAATATGATGCAGATTTGTTGTGGTACTTGTTCAGTCATTTCAAATGTGACTGCCATGCAGTACAAATGCTCACTCAATGGTGTCTACCTCCCCCACTGACTAGAACAGTGAAGTCATCATTGTTCACACATGCTCATTCCAGGCCATTCTCATTGTCTGCCAGGTTATATCAACATCACACAAACTATTCTCATTATATTAACAGTGGCTGGACTTTTTCTGGACAGAACTCATACACATATATACCAATGAACACCGACTATATTATTCTTAGAAATGGCATGATTGTTAACCAATTATACTGTGTTTGAAACATAAATATTTCATTTTTTAAATTGCAATGGTAAGATATTTTAGAAAAACAAAAATGGATAAAACAAAGTCAATGATAATAACAACAAAGAAAAAATAAATATTTCCAAGTAATACTGATATTGACCCAAAATTTAGAAATATTTTCTTAGCAATATGTAGACTAGTTATAGTAATTAAACAAAATGAAGCCCAAGGTTCAGTTACATTAAATATGGCTGCATGTTATGTCATATGTTCTAAGAGTGATTGAGTCTCACTTTTTAGACCTTGATCTGATTAATGAACTTGGAATTCATATTCTTCTGCCATTTGCTGGTATGATGTTAATGCTTCCATTTCTTGAGCTTCCTGACTAAAATAAGTGTGACTACAGGATTTTTTAATGTAGATATAATTGTAAAAATAATTTATAGAAAAGTTACAAATATAGTACAGAAAATTTCCATCTACCTTTGACTTAATATCTTCTAAACTTAGTATCTTACATAACTATGGTACAATGATAAAGCTAAGAAATTAATATTGCTGTAATACTATTAACAAAACTACAGACTATTCAAATTTCACAACTAATAATAATTTTTTTAAATTCCAGCATTTAATCCAAGATCTTAGATTACATTTAGATGTTCATGTCTTATCTCCTTAAATAGCTAAATGTAATGGCTAGATCATATGGCAGGTGTATGTTTCACTCCTTAAGAATTGGAAGACTGTTTCCAAAGTCATTGGGCACTTTTATATTTCCAACAATAATTAATGAGTATTCCATTTCTTCTACTCCTTGCCAACACTTGGTATAGCCAGTCTTTTTAATCTTAGTGATTCTCATATGTGTCCAGAGGTATCTGAGTTTTTAATTTGCATTTGTCTCATGACTAACTGAAAAATCTTTTGGTGCTTCCCAAGCTCCCCAGGGGAACAAGGAAGTCCTCTCGCTCTCTCTTTCTCTCCTCCACCTGGTGCTGCACTTGCCCCACTTGCTCACGCACTCTCTCAACCATGTGGGCCTAGCAGGTGCTGGGGCCCACAGCAGATGGCTTGAGCTTGAAAAACACTAAGCTCTCTTTCCCTCTTTCTTTGACTTGGGATCTGCACTCGCCCCTTGCACCCACACATCTTCTTTCCATGGCCATGTGGTCTTAGCAATGAACCATGCAAACCCCACACATAGGCTCTGGGGTGGGGCAGGCATGAATACCACAGGACAGCAGTGGACTGCAGCTAGAAACACATGCTAAGCTAGCTGGTTGCTGAACTGGACTCTACTTTAATATGGTACAGAAACTCTGGACACTGGCTTTTGTTGGCCTTGCTGAGGACACAATTGGACTTTTTCCATGACAGGATGGACAGAGATAGGACATTGGGAAGTCAGGAGGGGAACCCCCTTAATTTTACATCATTAATAAACCATATCACAGAACCCCTCATCCTGCCATGTGGGACTCAGGAAATTCTTTTCCTGTAGACGCCTCAAGAAATTGTTTTCCACTGATCACATAATAATGTTGAACATCTTTTCATGTGCTTATTTGCCATACCTATTTCTCTTTGATGAAGTGTCTGTTTACTCTGATTTCTGATTGTCTCATTGTTAGTGTATATCAACACACTGTCTAAAATAATAAAAATTTCAGAAAAAAATATGAAACAGATTTCAAGACACTGGATATAATGCAACAAAGGATCGTGATCTCTGGGAGATTAGAAATAACCACAGCCACTAAGATTGTCCCACTTAACTGCGTTGAGGAAGTTTCCATTCTTTGTGAATGGGAGGGAGGGGTTCCTTGAGTTGAGAACATAGAGCTAAGAATTCAGAGAATAAAAGGCAAGCATTCACAAGACAAGAGTACTGGAGAGGAGAGAGATACACAAGGGAGGTGTCAGAAACCTGATGAGTGTCCCTGGAGAGGTCAGCAGAGTGCTAATAAGCACACCCATATGAGGAAACTGTCCTTGAATGGAAAAAACAATGTGTTTGAAATCATTATAGAACAGTTCTAAGCATTTCTAGCAGGCTGGAAAACATACAATTAATGTGATACTATTGGTTTTATCTGAACTGAGCTTTCTTTATGATTCAAATTTGTTTCTTTGACAGTTTTTTTTTTTTGGTAGGCTGCTACCAAATTTAGATTACACATCTTTAATTAAACAAATTCTACTTTCAAATAATCTTGTCTTATGTTACATGTAGTGTAAGGTCCTTACAACAGTGTATTCCCAAATTCCTCCCTCTCATTGTGTAATTGCTGTCATACATGACAGTTTCACATAAGCAATAAGCATACAACACATTGCTAAAGTTTTTGTTCAGAAACTGTTAATTATCTTTCAGAGCAATCAAAAAATTGTAAGAAAAGGATTATATTTTATGTTTACTTATTCCATTTCCAATGTTCCTTTTTTGTGTGTGTAGATCCAAGATTCTGATATTAAATGTTTTTATCCTGAAAAAATTTCCTGCAGTTTTTATTTGCCTGAAAAAAATGTGTTTATTTCACCTCTGCTTTTGAAAACTATTATTTCTGGTCATAAAACTCTGAGTTGCTTTTTTTCTCTCAGTTTCTTTAAAGATAGCATTCCATTGTTTTCTACCTTCATGATTTCTGAACTCAGATAATATTCTTAACCCTCTTCTAAGTCTTGAAGTTTTTATTCTTTGTATTCTACCCTTTTAACTGCAATGAGTTTCTTGTCCCTTTCCTCACAAATTAAGTTTTTGTTCCATAGAGGAAATAAGAGAGAAAGATAGCAAGGATTTTTAAATTTTCTGCTTCTCTGTAGCTGCTTTTCTTTGTTTTCTCTAGTTCTACACCACAAGAGAGACTTGCTATGTTCTCTCTCTCTTGTTTTTTCCAGTGAAGATGGTAAATAGAAAGCTCGCCAGCAGCTGCAAGGCAGTGGACACTCCCAACAATATTTGCAGTTGCATTTGACTAGCCTTCACCAATACGCTAATAACCCTAGCTGACCTCACATTTTGGTGTGTGGCTGTGTTTTGTTTAGGCAGGTCAGCCATCGCTCTAATGGGTTAAGATAAGTCATGAACTTGCGTTTGTCTCCAACACTGTTCTGTTGCCAGATTGGGAGTGATGCATGGTGTTTCTAGTCTCACAAAGTTTCCCATGTTTCAAGCATGTCTTTCTGAAACATGCACCTTCATCTTACCACCTTCTTGAATAGTCAAGGCACAAATTTAAAGAGAATCTCAGTCCTAAATGGGATCATGGTGACAGAAAAAGAGTTCAAGATATCCCAAAGAAGCCTGTGTAGATAGATGACTCAATGATAAGATTTACCACCAGTCTCTCAACACATTAGCAGTGACTTTTGTCCTAATTAGAAGAGGGAGTTAAAGTTTTTTGCAGCGTGGAAGAAATATGAGCTAAAATTTGAATTTTGTTTAAAATAAAAAAAGAAAAAGAGAAAGAGAAAAATAAAGAGTGAAAGAGAGAGAACAAGCAGAAAGGAAAGAAAGAAAGAAAGAAAGAAAGAAAGAAAGAAAGAAAGAAAGAAAGAAAGAAAGAAAGAAAGAAAGAAAGAGAAAAGTTGTATTTAATGAATAATTCAGAAATCTGAAAGTCATTCTTACTACACAGGTAAGGGCTGTTCTGGAAAGAAGGAAGAGAGATACACCAATACTAAACACGGGGCACAAAATCAACTCTTAGGGTAATTCAGGCTAAATCTTAGTATGTTGTAGTACAGTTCCTAAAATTGTTCCTATCAATGGTCGAGATTTTTATAGGGAATGTTGCAGAACACACTTTATATAGGAGGAAAATGAGTATACACAGATAAAAAACTTGACACAGGATTCTGATATTTACCACATTTCTTCATTTACCTAATTAATGTACCTCATTAATACCTCATCAACATCATATAGTATAAAATATGGAAGAGTGAATATTTTCAACATATGTATTAAATATTATGTTGGGAGATACACTTATAAAATTTTAATTCACCTATTGATATTACAATACACTATCCAGTATTGAAATACTGTAGAGAAAATAATTTTCAAAACATTAATGTGCATTGTTCTGGTAGAGAACAGACTTCTTAAAAGGAAAATATTTTTTCGAATTTTTTATATCCATTACTTTATTTCCAGTAACAAATGGCAATTCTTTCCTTCTACAGTACTCAACATTTGTTAAATAAAGGAAAAAATAAATGCATGAGTGAATGACATGGAGTAAAATAAATCAAAAGTTGGCTACAAATGTTATTTATCTGCTTGCTTTATTTTCTCTTCACAACATACCTTTAGAAAGGCATTATTAGTAGCATTTACTGTGGTAAGAAAACAATTCCCAAATACATGTATTTCAACAATAAAAAGTAATTGCACTCACGATTCTGCAGGTAAGTTCTACCCAGCGCAACTCCATTGCATTCAGCTCTGTTCTTTTTTTTTTTAATTTAAAAAAATTTTTTTAATAGAGTGCATAGAGCAAGTAAGCAATTGACATGTAGACCCTAAAACATTGAACTGAAGGAATGTAGAAGTTGCCAGTGTGAGTAACATTTCCTGGCATACACTTAGAAGACCCTCACAAGTTCTAGTTGAAATAATATACAAGTATGATAATCTAGATCAATTATACTAGCTGTTTACTAACCGCTACTACTATTACTAATAATATCGTATTTCATACAAAGGATAGAAAAGAGGAGAACCAAGTTCTAAGGTTGTGTGTCTAGACTGGGAAATGTAGAAACAACCCCTCACCCCACCCCAGGCAGAGGTACTTTCTCTGTCCTCTAGATTCCCTTTCACTTTATTCATACAGAGTTTGCTGCCTGATAGTCTAATCTGTCTCTCTGTCTTCTTCTCTTCTCAGTGACAGCTCCTGAGAGCAATAACTATGTCTTCGTCATCTCTGTAACCTCAATAAAGATTTACTGAAGGAATGACTGAATCAACTCAGTTACTTCATGGGAAATCCCTTTATAATGGGCCTTTTTTTTTTTTTTTTGGCTGTATAATCTGTATTGTAAGCAGTAAACTATGTGAAAGGTGCACTCCTAGGAGTTGCAAAGGCTTTCTTAAAGTGCCCATGCAAACAAATATCCTACATTTCTTATAGATAAGGTCCAGCTGAGGCATTCTAAGAAAACTTTATATACGACAAATGTGAGTTCTTTATCCCCTGCTGATTTCTCAGGTAAGAGTTATTGACTTGTTACCATCACCTGTGGTTATGCCTACAATTCAGCTCTGTTCTTCAAGTCTAACTTCCCCACCCAGGGATAGCTGTGAACTGGAGCAAGCTGTTCTCTTGGAAGAAGAGAGGAACAAGAGGACTAACTGAACTGTGCAGCTTTGTTTAAATCTTCCATTTATCTATACCATACTCCATATACATTTCCATTCTCATTTCAAGAGAAATTAGGCTGTTGGACAATCACACAAAGGCCTTGATGCATTCTTTTGTTATTTATACTGCAAGATTCTGTAGGGTCTATTTATATGAATGTCGCAATCTTTTGTCATGATAGATATGAACACCACATTATTATTTTCCAAAAATTTTAGAAACATCCTACCATTGTGTGAACAAATATTCCTTGTTGCTTGAATTCTGAGGATATGTTTTAAAAACATATTTGTCTACTAAATACAAATGCATCTTTCAAACATTTCCAATCATCTTGGGATATAAATATTTATCATTACTTATGCAGTTGACATGTACTATTGAAACTCAAAAGCACAAAGTTTTAGTAATATAAATATAAATCTGGAAAAATTTTCTAAAAATGAAATAAGAACTCACACCAAAATATATGAAAATGTTTTAACAAATAAGTTCTACTGTTAAAACAAGTATATATTTTAAGTGAAAAAAATCATTTTTAGAAAGTACACCTTAAAGGCAGAAGTCAAACATTTTTAAATGTTATTGTCCTTCTTGGGTGCTCCCTGGACAGTCAAGTTCATAGGTCTCTTTTATGTAACTTGTAAAATTTAAAGTATTTAATTTAAAGTATTAAATACACCAGATAATTTACATAGGTTTGTTGAGAGAAAAGTAAGAGTTCTTTACACATAGCCTTAAAATATAAGGTTACCTATATAGTTCATTAGAGTAATTGGGTGGAACATATTACACTGACTTTTCTCCCCACATAAAAACTTTTTAATTTGGGAAGTTGCCTTGTTTAATTGGGAGCATAGTTATCTAAAATCACCTGCTTCTTAGGAATGTGAATCCCTGTAAATGATTTTCTGTAAGAGCTATGCTTTATAAATGATGGTATATATGATTTTTTTAAAAAGTAGAGTAAAAATAATGTGTTCTATGTAAAGTGTGCAGGGAAGTTAGGGAGAAGCAGGAGGAATCTAGGTACTAGCAAAGAAAGCAAGGGACAAAGAAACAGAAGACTGATCAAAGGCAAAATTAACGCTCAATCCCAACTAGCACTTCCAGTTAGCAGTTATATTTGGGAGTAGAGCTGTGTTAAGTGGGCTAATTATAAAGTTGTATGCTGAGATATGTTATGTTAAAACATATCTTGTCTCCTTCATTAAACATCTAGGTAAGTGTACTGGGTACGATAGTGTTTAGGATAGTAGTAGTGTTCCCATACGATGAAAGGATGCTGACTTGATTCCTATGTAATGATTTTTTTTGGGTGACAGCAGAGCCAAGATATGAATAAGCAAAGTATCTGTTAGATGTAGATGCTAACAGCTATTTTTTATTTATTTACTTACTTATTTACCTCCTTACATATTTAAAAATTGGTATGTGTGTTTATTCATATGAACATAAGCATATACAATACCTATAATTAAAATAACTAGTGTTAATATGGCACTTTAGAATTGGAAAGCATTTTCATGTATTTAGTTCTCACAATAACTTTATAGAGTAGACATTTATATGATTTCATTTTACCAGAGTGTTATGTGCTATACCCTGGATATAGAAAAATCAGGACTGGAATCTGGATTTCTGAAAAACCAAATTCTTACATATCACTGAAAATAAAAAGTAGTGTTGAAAAAAATACATAAGCATTGATCACTGTATTTCCAGTAGAGAATATTATGCTCAGACATCTGTCATTCTGACCTTTAAAAGGGTACTGGAAATGCCATGTCTGGCCTAAATAGCACATCCAATACATGGTAAAGTGTTCAGCAAAGTCTAAGCCTGGGACAAACAAGGACAATCTGTCAAGCCAGCTGTTCTCAACACTTGATAACACACTCTCCTTCAGAAAAAGAAGTTTGTTTCTGATACTCAGTTTGCTCTCTACTCAGTGGTGATAAATGTCAGTACGTCAACTCTTCTCATGTTTGAGAATTCCCACATATCTAATCTGACATAACATGAAGGGCGTCCACTCAACAAGGCGAGCACAGCACTGCTAAGGCATTTTTTTATTATAACATAAATAGAATTTGAATGTGTAGATAATTTTTTCCTGATGGATTGAGCAGAAAGAAAAAAAAGTAGGGTAAAATGCCATTAGAATGCCATTAGAACTATTTCATATTTTTTCTTTTCTCCAACTTCAATTTATTTATTATTTCTAAGATTGTTCTTTTAACTTATGCTAAATGTGCAAAATGCCAATATTGCAATATGAAGATACTAATTATATTTTGTGTTGATTTAATCTGTATTAAGGCCCCTCAAGCTACTTTCTGTCTTTGTTAGAGAAAAATATAAAAACATGAAAATATGAAAAAAGAATTTGACTATTTGATTATTGTATACAAACTTAAGAGGTAATTACACCAGAGATTCTATTAAAATTGACTTTGGTGAATATATTTTAGCAGATATTAATATAAAGTTAGGCTAAAGGGAGGTAAAAGAAAAAGCAATGAGGAAGAATGGAGCAGCAATGAAAGGAAATAAGAAAGAGGAAGTGGGGTCTGAATCAAGCCATGGGGGAGTTGGAATTAGTTTTCAGGTACACTGAACAAAATAAATGCAGTGCATCTTTCTCCATGTTATAAAGTTAAAATAAAATTAAAATATAATATACCAAAGAGAATACACAGCACATATTTGTTGAAAAGGAAATAAAAATTCACTGATGAATAACCTTTGGTATTGTAATGGTAAGGTAGAGACTGGTAGTTATTTACCCAAAATTCATTTCCCTTCTTCCTCATTATTGGGGTTAGGAATGTGAACTATGAAAATATTATATTGGCCAGTACATTTGAACTGAAAAGTGACCATCAGTTAAATTTTCACCAAGAGATGTAAGTGGAACTATTGTGTGCTGCTTACAGGAAGGTATCCCTATATTAAGTTTTACAAGGTTACCCTAAATTAAAACAACAATAACATAATTTCAATAATTTACAACATATCTGATTATAAACAAAGATTCATATCTAGCTCAATTATGTTATATTTATGTTTCAGCTGATGCTATTCTCTATATATATCTTTTATCCAGGGATCTAGCTTGAAAAAGCTTCTCTAATTTGGGACATGCCATTTTCTTGACAGGAAAAACACAGAAATTTCAGAAGCAGTTGATTATAAAACCGTATGCTTGGGTGTGGAATATGAGATGTCCATTTGCATTCTATTGGCCAAAACAGATTACATACCCAAACCTAACTCAGTGGGTGGGAAACTATACTACACTTTGTATAGATAAAATAGAAAAATATAGATTTTTATAGCAAATTATTAAGCATCTTATAATTTATTTTATAGAAAAGATTTAATAATCGATGTGAAAACTTGAGCAGCTGTGCATAATTATAGTTATGAGTACCAATTTCTTTCAGCTTTGAATGCTGTTACATTTTTCATTTAATTTATATGCATTTATATTGATATATACAAATGATTACAAGATATACAAAATTGTATTTAAAAGATTTTTATCCCACCTCAATCTAAGGAAAAGTATCTATGGAGCCCATATATTGGGAAAGGACTTTGGGGAATGGTGACCTGAATTGTTCTGCATTCCTCTACACAGAAAATAACATAAAGCTAAATAAAATTGTCCAAAACAACCCTTTCAGGAAAACAATAAAGTAAGAAGTGTTTATTCCTGAGGTTAAAAAACATATTTAGGGAAAGAAAGTTGAGTGTTTGTGGCCATATTGGCTGGTAATAAAATTCAACCCAGGTGAGAACTGCAGGTGTACCATCTTGAAGCTGATAGGAAAATACAGCAATTTTGCTATGAGCAATAACAGACTCAGTTGGGTACTGGAAGGGGTATAAATGAAGTAAAAAATTATAGCTTTTTGGTCAAAAAATGACCGACCTAGTTTGTAATGAATAGGAAAATCCAGTATTGTAGTTAGTCTGAAACAGTTGTCTTGGTGCAGGGTGTTTAGAAGTCCAGTTAGAATTTAATGTAGACAAACTGGAAATTAAAGAGATAGAGAAAGGCTGTGATAAGCTCTCTAGATATTCCTCATGGTTTCCAAAGTATTCATGAGTGAGGATGACTGAAGTGTTACCAGTGGAATGTGAAATCCAAGGAAGACTTGAGGACTGGCTGAAACTGTTAATACGTTCTTTAGCCATGCACAGCTGGACTGACAGAGGGTAGGAACCCATAGCCTCAAGATATTTAAGTACAAATTCTGACCACAAAATCACACACACACAGGGTTGCTTCCCAGTTAAATGGAATGAAACAAGAATAAGAAAAAAAATGAGTAGAGTTATCAGCAATAGCACACTGTGGGAGAAAAAAATTCTATAATTTAAATTCAGGTAAGTTACTATAATAAACTACATAAATAAGCAAATAAATAAACAAATAGAATTGATCATCTCAACAAAATAAAACAAAATCCTCAATGGTAACATTACATTATCTAACATGTGGGATTTTCAGTTAAAACTTGTAAGACAAGAAAAGAAAAAGAAAGTATGAGCCATACACAGAAAATTTAAAAAAGAAAAAGAAAAAAGCAATCAAAAGAACCAACTTTGAGCGAACTCAGGCATAAATATCAGATTTGGTAGACATTCAAAACACACAGCAAAAGAAGCTATCAACAAAACTAAAGAACAACCTACTGAATGGGAGAGATATTTATAAATTTTACATCTGATGAGGG
The DNA here is from genome assembly GCA_028533065.1 of Trachops cirrhosus. NCBI lineage: Eukaryota > Metazoa > Chordata > Mammalia > Chiroptera > Phyllostomidae > Trachops > Trachops cirrhosus. The sequence goes on along the minus strand of CM052539.1, from coordinate 51,419,423 downwards.
GTTAATATCCAAAATATATAAGGAACTAATACAACACAACAAAAAAAATCTGATTAAAGAATGGTCAGAGGACACGAATAGTTCTTTTTCCAAAGAGGATACACAGGTAGCCAACAGACACATGAACCGATGCTCAACATCAGTAATCTTTAAGGAAATGCAAATTCAATCCACAATGAGATACCACCTCATACCTGTCAGAATGGTTATTGTGAGAACATAAATAATGTGCTGTTAAGAATGTGGAGACGAAGGAACTCTTATCCATTGTTGATGGAAATAGATTGGTGAACCCACAAAGAAAAACAGTAGGGAAGTTCCTCAAAAAATTAAAAACAGAATTACCATAGGACCCAGAGAGATATCACTTCTGGTATTTATCTAAAGAACACAAAAACACTAATAATATGCACCCCTATGTTTGTTTAGCATTATTTATCATAGACAAGTTATAGAAACAACTCAGGCATAATATTTCTGTGGAGTCAGTTGTTACTTCTCCTTTTTCATTTCTGATTTTATTTTTCTGGGTCCTCTCTTTTTCTTAATGAATATGGTTAAAGCTTTGTCAATTTTGTTTATATTTTCAAAGTACCAGCTCTTGGTTATATTGATCCTTTGTAATGTTTTTTTTAGACTCAATTCACTTATTTACAATCTGATCTTTATTAATTCCTTCCTTCTCACTTTGGAATTTGTTTGGTGTTCTTCTTCCAAGGTCATTGAAGTGTAAAGTTAGATTAAGATTGTCTTGTGTCTTGAGGTAGGTCTACAATGCTACGCATTTTGCTCTTAGGACTGCTTTTGCCATCTCCCATGGTACTTGGTTGTTGTGTCCTTATTTTCATGTGTTTGAAGGTATCTTTTGATTTCTTCCTTAATCTCATTGTTAACTCATTCATTGTGTAGTAACTCGTTATTTAACTTCCATGTTTTTGTGTGTTTTAAGATTTTTTCTAGTAATTGATTCCTAGTTTCATACCATTATAATAGTCAGAGAAGATATGTGATATGATTTCAATCTTCTTAAATTTACTGAAACTTGTTTAGTGTCCTAAGGTGTTCTGTCCTAGAAAATGTTCCATTTGTACTTGAAGAAAATATATATTCTATTGTTTTGGGGCAAAATGCTCTGAAGATATCAATTATGTCTTCACTATATCAATTGATATATTGGTATCAAGATATTGATAACTAGATGCATCTGACCTAGTGTGTCATTTAAGGCTGCTCTTTCCTTGTTGAGTTTATATCTGGAAAAATTTATCCATTGTTGTCCCTTTGTATCAGAGGTAATGTTCTGTTACTTGTAATTAAAATAGTGATCCTCTAAAATGTCATGGATCTTGTGCTGGCTTTCAGAATTTTTTCACCTGAAATCTAGGTTAGGGGAGAGAGAATGTGGAGTAGCAGAAGGACCAAATAATGAATAGGGAGTGCATGTTTGTGTGTGTGATCTAAGTCTACACCTCACCTTTCACAAAGTTAACATACCTATATACACAGCATTTAAATGAAACATGAAAAACCACCTGCATTCCAGAAGTCACATTTGACTTTATTCTAGTCACCACATTTTTAGAAGTTTGACAGCACTAATATGGTATATTATTTTTTCCTGCTTTTAAATTTTATGTAATGGAAAAATGCATTTATGTCCCCTTTGAGGCTGGCTTTATCACAGTGCTGTTTGTGATATTCATTTGTATTGATTTGTGTAGCTTTCATTTGCTTATTTTCACTATGTGACAGAATTGAATTGAAAACTATACCATAATTTATATATCTATATTTCACTTAATGGACATGGGGCTTTTCCAGTTTGGGACAATTGCAAACAGTGCTGGAATCAACATTTCTGTTAAGTGTATTTTGGTATACATTTGTGTGTGTGTATATATATATATTTATATTTATATATATATATTTAATTATAGACTTAGAAGTAGATTACCGAGTCATCTGCATGAGAAAGTTCTGTGCTGGTGGATAATGCCAGAGGCTTTTTAAAGTGGTTATGTCAATTTATACTCACAGTATATAAAAGTTTTCATTGTTCCACATACTAAATTACATATAATATCCATCTATTAAATTTTGTCCTGGGGGTAGAGGAGGTAGATAATGATTATTTGTTGTGATATTGATGTGTATTTTTTTCAAATTAAAAATGATGGTTTAGCTGTCAGTTTCAGTTTCCCTATTCCACTCATCCTGGATGACTCGCCTGTTTCACTCCAGCTCCCCTCTCTGACCCAGGCTACAGCGGTACTTGAGTAAGACCCATATTGATGTCAAAACCAGTATATGCATTTCAGAGCATATGTCTTCTTGAATTTTGGAGGCTCACTTTTGAACTGTTCTTTTTTATCTCTGCCAATAGAGCCAGTATACAAACTGAATGTCTTTTCTAACCAGAATTTAAAGAATCTTTTCTTTGTGTCTAAGTTTTGAAGATTTTAGAAATACAAGGGAGGATCTCCCCCCAAAATGGGTTTTCTGGTCCGGAATTATCTTCTGGAAGGCAGATCCCTTGTAATACAGGCTTCCCCTGCTAAGTGAGTGTTTCAGGAACACATCTGTATCAGTGTACCAGACGGCGTTGTTGTGAGACACTGTGTTGAGCGTCAGTGAATTTTTTTGAAGACACTTGCAATGCATTTGCCCATTTTGTGATGAGTGATTTATGAGCACATCTGCCCACACTGCACTGAGTGTTTAGCAGTTTTTGACCAAAAACAGCATGCTCCCCATGCCCCACCTTCTTCACCTGATTATACCCTGAGTGACTTTTTTGTTGCTATCCTCAAAGAGAAACATTTTGCCAATGTGGAAGAGGTGAAACAAAAAAATAGCAGAAACAGTAAAAGGCATCAAAAACTGTTTTGAGCAGTGAAAAAAGTTCCAATTCATGTATTGTATCAACTGGAGAGTACTTTGAAAGTGACTGAAGTTTGCACATGTAAGAATAAATACACACATTTGTATAAATAAATTTGATTGTTGGGGTCCCCCTCATATATAAAAGAACAATGACACTGTGACACAATAAGAAGTGTATATTTAGTCTTTGTCCCCAATTACTGACACAGAGCTTCTAAAACTCTTGAAATACCTAGAGTGATAAATATGTGTTTTGCAAGCTAATAAGATGACTGGTTACTGGAGGTTCCTCCATAGTTTCAGAATGAGAGCTGATGACCAGAGAGATCAAGAATGATTGAGGGACAGCCCTCTCCGCCCCACTCCCTGACTTCTGGGGAGGAGAGAGGACGAGAAGTCTAAATAAATTATCAATAGTCAATGATTTAATCAATTATACCTATTTAACGAAAGCTCCAAAAATACCTCTAAACAACTGGGTTTGGTAAGCTTCTGGGTTGGTGAACATGTAACCCAGTCCAACCTTATACTGGTTGCCACATGACAGCTATAAGTTGATTGACAAGATATCAAGTCAGGGAAAGCAATTTTACTTAGAAAGCCACCAAGCAGAGAAGATGGTCAGAAGAAGGAAATGGGTGGGGTTTGAGGTTGTTAGAGGACTGCAAACATCTGAATGTCACTAGAGGTCTGAGGAAGATTGCTTTGATCTTAGTCTGTTGACTTTAATTGATGTGAGTCCTTTTGCAAAGGTAAACAATACATACTTCCCTTATCTCTTTGGGAAAGGTAGTTTTTGGTAAGAGACTGTTTTTGTAAAATTCAGACTTCAAGAAGAATTTCTCTAATGATTAACATGACTACATGCAAGACTAAGAAGAATCTATTAACCTAAAGTCCATGTGTACAAAGCAGGCTTGAACAAGATGGAATCAGAGATGCCAAGCATTTCACTCTGTTATAAACACATCAAGGTGCTGACATGATTGTTACTGAACAGGGTGGGATTCAGCCACCTGCTGCCAAACACAGGCATAAAACAGAGGTTCTTGGGGAAGGGAAAAGGTCTTTACTAAAGGCAGCACAATCCGGGGAAACAGTGGACTCAACACCAGGCCAATCTCTTTTGCAAGCCAGAAAGAATCCAGCCACCCCCAGAACTAGAGCCGGTTTCCAGAAACCTTGTCGCAGTCTTATCTGCCCTTCAGGGACTCAAGGCTGTTTGAGAATGATTCTGGCTTCAGGCTCCTTTTCTGGACTGCACACTTATGGGGCCACCATTGCCTTACCATAGCCTCATCTCACTCCAGGGCTAGGGGCTGCTGCTGACCTCTGTGTGCTGGGGTTCCAGCTACAGTGCCTGGTGTTTGTGACTGCTTGCATCCCCCAGCCTTGAGTGTTCCAGCCTGTGCCTCCATGCACTGATCTAAGAGTGAGAAGGGGTGCTGTCTAGGACCTGTGTTGCGTGGAGCCACAGCATCACATAGACTGCCACCAAGACACACATCTCCCCCCACCAGGGTGTGGCCCAGTACATGGGATAGCCTTCTCAGGCTGGCCCCTGACTGGGCAAGGGAGGGGGCGAGGAAGTAAAAGGGGTGAGACTGCCTTCCATTGGAACTTCTTCCATTTAAACCTCTGACCCCCAAATCCTATGTGCTCCTAAAAGCAGCTAGGAGGCCATTTTCTCTCTGTCCAAACACTTCACTAGCCTGGCACATGCCTTGTATAGGGGACTCCTCCAGCAACCATGTTAACCTCCACAATACACGTGTGTTGTAAACTTCTCAGCTTCACATACTCTGTGCAAGCTCCTCCTGCTGTGTCACAACTGCATTGGTTTTTTGCCCTTTACCTGGCAGTGGGGAAATCTATCACAGTCCAGCTGCAGCCTCAATCCCAGCACCTCCCTGTTCCAGGGGCTTGAGCAGGCTGTCCTGCCTCACTTCAGGGTCCCTCTCCGCTCCCCAGTGATCTCATCAGTTCCTGTTGTAACAGCGTGGTGCTCCTGAAGTGAACATAGAAGTTTCTCAACCAATTCTCCCTATAACTCTTCCACTTGGCTTTTCCTGAGTTTTATCCTTCATATTAAGCTGATAATAATAAGCAAAACACATCTTTTTTTAGTTTTGTGAGACATTCTAGTAATTTATCAAAGCTGTGGAGCAAGTAGTGGAAAACCACAGTTTTTAGAGGTGGTTTGTCAGAAGTTTGGGTGGCCCAGACTTGCGATTGGTGTTGAAATAACAGTTTTGTGGGACTGAGTTTTTAATCTGTGGGGCCTGCACTAACTCTGAGTAGTTGGTATCAGAATTGGATTGAATTCTAGGATGCTCAGTTGGTGTGCTGAGATTTGGAGAATTGGTTGTTGCAAGAAAAAAACATATTTGGTGTCAGAAATATCAATACAAGTAGTTCACATACTGAACATAAGACAATAATAGTTCACACACTTAGCAGAAGCTTCTCAGAGAAACAAGTATGATTTTAATGGCTGAAATAAGGGAGGAAGACATAGAGGGTTGGATAGGAATTTTCAGGCATAGAGAACAGCAAGGGAAAGTATAGAACCTCCAGAGAGAACTGACCATTAAAGAATACCCAACTTCCTGTGCTGATGAATTAGGTCATTTGTAAGAGAAAATCGGTCAGTGGTGAGGCTGAAGATATAAAACTTCAATGTTTTGACCTGGTGGAGGGACCTGTAGAGGGAATAAAAAGTGTTTGCATTTAGATACAGTGATACCTTGGTAGTTGTTGGCTTCAGAACTTGTCAAACCCTGTACTTGCTGCATTTTGATGAGAAAAAAATGTTTCAGCACTCAGCACTTGCTAGGGACTCACCACACTTGCTAGAACTTGTATGAGTCATACTACCACCCACAAGAGAAAATGCTTCATCATTCATCATTTGCTTGGTACTCAGTCAGTTCCAGCACTCATCACGAGTTTCGGAATGAGTTAATAATGAGTACCAAAGTACCACTGTATTTGTATGCCACTGGTGTCCTTGGTCAGAGCTTTTATAATGATGTGTCAAGGTCAACATTTCAAGTAGTACAAAGAAATATTGTAGACAGCATACGACCATCCTGATTTAACTGACCAAAATTTCAAGTCTATCGCATAATTCATTCTGTTATTTCACACATATATACATATAACTGGCAAACATACACATATGTATCAATCCTTTGTTTGTTTGTTTATATTTGGGCATAATCGAATATGAACACTTTCTTTAATTATGCATGCTTTCCTAAAATATAACAGATTTCCTCTTGAAGTGATTTAGGATGAGGCACGATTTCATGTAAAATCCTAGGTATCATTGCCAGGTCAACTAAATTGGGTGAGAGCTTACATTTGAATAACTTTGGTCCACCTCCTACTTGAAAATTTTGCAATTCTATTATTTCCTCTTAACTCTTAAGAGTCCTTCAATGTATCAAAGCAATTAAAGACATCTGGAAAAAAAGTAGAAACTGCGTATCTCTTTCCTGCCTTGTAATTAAACATTATTTAAAATTATCAAGAGTTTTCTAAAGTACCTGTAGTTCGAGAGTGACCATCACACTCATGTTCTGGTGTGCTGTAGGAATTTAAAATACAAGGGCATTAGTGGACCCTGTGTCTTACCCTAAGAAACACCTACCTTACTGATTACTCACATTAAACACACAGCCTCAGCACTGTCCATACTGATCAGATAGCCCATGGTCACCACCTTCTCCACATGGGTGCAGGTTAATCACATGCTCAAATAAGACTATATTAGCTCCCTAATCCCAGACTGCTTACAGAACACAGTGATCATGCTCTGAGATTCACAGTCTGAATTTTTATACAGGGAATAATTTTTTCCTGTTGATATGAACACATGGTTTAATGGACCAGTGAGACAGAATTAAAGATTACTTTGTGGTATAAATTTTCTAGAGTTCTATAAGCTTTCTTGAAGGAAAGAAATAGCTTTTCATACTTCATGCATGTATAACTTACTCTTCTTTAAAATATGAGAGCACTTAACTCCAAATAAGGAGCAGGAATGGAAGATGAAGTTTTCCATATTTATCACAATTCTCAGGTTAAATGGAGAATATTATTTCAGAAGCAATGTTTAAAAGATGGCTAGAGAGTAGAACCAAACTGATTACATATGTTATATACACATGACCATTGACAAATGTAAACTCTGGATGTGGGCATTGGCCTCTCGTTAGTGACAATTAATGTTGAACGGCACATGGAGCTCTGACTTCAACAAGACTATATGTGCTGACATTACTAATCAATTACATAAGGAATAAGGCATAATCCCCGACGAGGAACATAAAACACACACCCTGATTCTTGATAGTCTTCATCGTTTTTTGAAGAATTTAATTTCATGGACTTCGATTAGCTTGGATCATCGGCTACATAAAATTATAGCTGTTTCCTGTTTATCTGTTTCTTTTCAATTGGCAGCAATTTAATACCAAATTTATATATTTATTATTACTTGTTTAGCAATGGGAAATTATGAAAGGAAGATATAGTGCTAAATTTAAAGAATTAAAGTGCCTGACAACTTAAATCACAATCTACTCACAGGAAATTTATGTAAAAATTAAATGAATATAATGAATTTTGTAGATATAAATATTAGACTTTAATGAATTAGAATAAAATAAAGCGGTGAATCTTTGATGTCTTTTTACCTACCTACCTAGCATCTGTCTATTCAGAAAGTGACCAGACTATATTAACAAAATTTTTAGAAGTGTTTTTTATGCACAGACATACAGATAATATTAACTATAATTTGTCTGTTCCTACTTTATCATACCACTAGTTAGGTTATTTCATGGCTCAAAGATGTACAAGTAAGGAGGTGCCAGAAAATATAGAATCTTATTTTGTGCTACACACATAAAACATATCTCACTTTTATACTTAATTTGTAAAGCATCTAAAATGATTATTATACACCAGATGGCCAATACACATTTGCTAAATTTTAATTTAATTTACTGGCTGCAATTTGATAGAAATATTGTTTGGAACTATGACAAATTTTCCTTCTTCCTCTTTCAAGACTAAGTATGACTAGTAATCTCATGGATATGAGAGGGGAATAGATTTTAATATGCATTTATTTCAAAGTATGGCAAAACTTTATACAGGGTGGGGAAAAGTAGGTTTACAGTTGTGAGTATGTGAAACACAGTTTATTATTGTATTATTACTTATTAATTATTATATTTTGCCCCACCCAGGATAATGATTTATGATTAAAGCCAAACAAAGCTGTGAATAAGAATACATTAGATTGCTTTTATTGAGAATATAAGTGATGTTTATACTAGTAAGCTTATTCATAATTAGAACAAAGGCATTCATGTTCCTTTCAATACTGGAAACATTAAGAGAGAAGATTTATATAATGCTACATTCAGTAATTCATATCAAGGTGAAAGTTATACTATTAAAAATATTTTATTCCTTACTTTTTATAGCTCAGCATGACTCGCATACTTGCTTTCATATTTGATCTCTTATGACAGCCCGTTCCTAGTAAAAACCATGGAATTTCTTTCCATGATAAATATACATAATAGTCATGGGCTCATGGATTGATGAGTATTTTTATCTAAACCCTTCACTGTATTGTGTAAAAACACAAGGGTTTCTCAGAAGGTAAATACGACTCTCATTATGTTGGAATTTAAACACTAACACAATTATATTTACTATATGCAATTAGTTACCTCATATTTATCTTCTTGCTGTTTTAAAATCATTTTATAATCTATTTTATTCATGAGTTTACTACTTTACTCATACTAAATTGAAATTTTTTTTGTTGCTTTTCTTTGTTTTCAGGTAATGTAATTTTTCAGGTTTTCTTTGACATTTTATAATCAACTTGTGGTTTATAATGACAAAATTGGAGCCAAATTTACTACAAGGGTATATAATTTATAAAACTTAAATGTTAAAATTTAGGATGTCACATAATCTATCAGATGTATTTGGAATCAGGTTTGCCATTTGCTTATTTACATGAGAAATGGTGATTGCTGTAAACACATTTTATTCAGAGATATGAAAGTGGTGGCCTTATTCTGCATAAATTATGAATTGTTGCTTTAGCTTTATTATTATAGTAGTCATTTATATGTGCATTTGGAAGCCACTAAAATATCAGTATAATAATGTGCTACTGCTTTCTGTAGCTGCTTTAATGCATAATTTTTGAACTAAGACCAGCATATTGCTTATAATTATGTTAAAATCCAAAGAACGTATAATATATATGACAAAAACCTATATATTTGAAAATATATAATAATCATTGTGAATTCTGGGATATCATTTTATATATATAAGTACAAACATCCTTACATATACATATGTACATGGGAATAATATACATGCACATATATTACATGTACATATTAATATACAGTATACAGGGTGGGGCAAAAGTAAGTTTACAGTTTTGAGTATGCAAACCAGATTTTATTCTTGTATTATTATATTATTTTCCATATGAACAACTGTAAACCTAGTTTTGCCCCACCCTGTATTTTGAACATACATGGTGTATACCACAAATGTAAAGAATAAAATGTTTGTGTACATTATAGCACCAAACACACCACCCAATTTCCATAGCAGTTCCTCACTAAAATTAACCATTAAAATGTAATCTTTCATGATAGCTTCTCACATTTTCCAATAGGCTTTTATAATTTCCCTACTGGTTTTTAAAATTGTCCTATTTATATTCAATCTGAAATCTACCTGCTCACATAAGACAATTTTGATTAAGTCTACTTGAATCTAATCATTTGTACTTTGAGGATTCAAGTTTGTCTTTGAGTAGCTAGCTGGCTCTTGTTTTGAAAGATGTTTTAAGTCTTTAGAAATTTCAAGTTCCTTACTTCTGGTTCATCTAGGTGAAGATATTGAGTGGCATACTGGAAACATTAGTTGTGGAGCTCAATAGAAGTAGAAGTATTTGTTAGGTATGTGATTGTATGTGGTGGTGCTATGTGTGGTTAAAACATTGGAATTTTTTTTTCTGGGCCAGGTATTTTATTATATACACTACCATATCCATCCGAGTCAATGAGGCAATCAGAATGATGATGATGCTGTCATTGAAGACAGGGTCTACCTGCCACTGGATGCTTAATAGGCAGCAGCTATTGTGCAAAGTACTCTACATTCATGTATTGACTCTACAAATCTATGCACTAGAATATGCCCAGTTTGTAGATGAAAGAAATGAAGCTCATAAAACTGACTTCCCTCAAAAGTTGCATGGATTATATGTGGAAAATATACCCATTGATAAATAGATTTGTACACAGGGCTGTCTCCAAAAGCTAAGTATTTAACTGTAATACTACACTTACCTTAACATTAACAACATCAGGTTGATGACAATGAAGAAGGCTTCTAAAAAAAATGGTGAGAAAAATCAGCCTTCCATGTTGGTTGTCTTACTTGCAATGTGCTGGCTGGGTGTAGGTGGGCAGTGCTGCATTCACCTCAACTTCACAGGACTAACTGCATGCAAATGCATGTCTCTGTTTTTTGAGGGCTGTTTCCCATTATAGTAAACATGGATCACAGGATCAGCTCACACCCCAGTGCAGAGCTCCAGCAAAGGCCTTCAATGGCTAAGAGGGGACTTTTTATCAGAGCCTGGGAAGGAACGTAAAGGCTCCCTTTGAGGAGTACCCGGTGCAGTGCAAATGTAGGAGCAGAGGGTAAGCACTTCATTTTAGTTCTTTTACTCAGCATGCAGCCTGTGGTCTGGCCCTTTCCTGCCCTAAGTAAGGCAGCTACCACTACAGATGCTTCTCAATCCGACACTAGCTCTCATCCCAGCACTACTGCAGATTAAAACAGCAACTCCTTGGTTCTCACTGCAACTCTTCAAGATGACCAAATGTCAGGGCCCCCATTTTTGTTGAAATTTATCCTGACAACTCTCCAACCATTCATTTCAGGAAGAGTTTGTGTTGACAAAAATGGCAGGGACAGTGAACTGAGAGTTCTGGAATGACAAAAGGTGTGCTAAAATCCATTCAGAAATTAATATTTGTGCTTCTCTATGACACCGATTTTAAATGTTCAGGACTTCTACATCCTCTGAAGACATTTGCTTTGAAGTAATCCCTGCACACTCCCTGATCAAGAGAAGCATCTGCACAGAGCTGCTTATAAACTATCAGAAGGTCAGCATGTGTGAATAATTTCCCTGATGGTTGAAAAGCACCCTTTTTCCTCTGCAGATACTTAACTCAATAACAGCAGAACACCATCTCCTTGATGGGCCAGGAGAACCACACCCCACAAATAAAACTCACATGTCCATGAGAAAAGGGGATCCTAGTAGAAAATCATAGGCATGATCTAATTCACATGGTGATGTGTTTGAGCAGAATCACTCAAGTCCCAGCATTAATAGTAGGAAGGTGAGGCTCCTGGCACCCTCTCCTGAGGTCTGAAAAGCACAGATGCTCAGAGCACCAGGAGGAGCCTTGCTGACCTGTACCTCCTGCTTCCCTCAATGTCCAGAATCCTTTTTAGGCAGCATTTCCTAAGGACCTCGTTAGAGTGGTTTTCAGGCACTGGAAGGGTAAAGATGAAAAACAGTCTCTTGCCTCAAGAAACTCATGACCATGTGGCTAGAAAGACACAGAAGAAGCAAAATATCCCTGGTGAGGGCCGTCACAGATGTTTTTGCATGGAATCAGACAGACATGAGGGGAAAATGACATTGAAGATGGGCACTGAAGGTGTTGAGTGCAAGAAACGGTTTGTGGAGAAGAGAACTGTATTCTTCAAAGCTCCTAGCAAACATGTAAAGGCTCATGATGGCTGGGATACAAAAAAGAGTCACTGAGGCAATCAGGACTTTCCATTTCCCTCTGTAGATTCCCAGCGTCCTCTCAGAAGTGGCAATTGCCAACCCCAGTTCTGTGTCTCTGCCTGGAGTGGGGAGACCTCAGCTTCCTGCATAATACTTTAGTATTAACCTCTTTTGAAAATGCATCACCAAACAGATCTTTAAAGCAAAAGTGATCTTTCTGGAGGATGTGCACTTTTCCTGGGGTCAGACTACAGCTCCAGAAGGATGATTTTTATGTTTTTCTTCTGAATGTTAAATCAGAAAACACTGAAACTTAATATGGAACCACACTAAGTAAATTTGCAGGTTGAAAAATAGAAAAAAAAATAGCAAAACAGAATCAAAGAAATGACCAACATTGAAAATACTGGAGATAGAAATCAAATTTGAGAAGCAATTTTCATATACTAAAAGGACCAAGACAATTGAGATTTCACAAAGGAGGAAACAGAGATTTCCAAATTTCTTCTCGAGGTCAAAAATATATGAGCAAGGAAGGGGTCATTAAGTTTAGTAATTGGGATATAAGTAATTTTAGTCACTGCAGAACAAATTAGAAAGCAGAGTTTGGATGATAGTAGAATGAAAGGTATTTGAAGAACATAAGAGAGCAAATTTAATCTAATGTTTTTACTTATACCGCATTGTGTCACAATTCTATAATAACAGTCAAACCATAAATAACAGTATCTTAGTGCCATAAATTATATGGAGTTATTTTAAACTGTTGTTTCACCTACACAGACACCCTATGAGTTATGTACTATACCCTTCATTTCATCTATGTAAAAACTAAAAGGGTTTGGGGAACTTACCCAACAATTAACAGCAAGGAATGCTGGAGATAGAACACGAATTTATGTACATAGTCTGAATCTAGTGTCTTTACCTAGTGATGCTAAACTCAGCCTTCCCCCAGCATTCCAAATCTCCTCCACTGGCTTCTCTAATTTATTAGCAATTTAAGTTGTGAAAAGTATTGATTCCACCATATATCTATGATATATATATTATGTGTATATATATAATATATGTATATATATGTGTGTGTGTGTGTATATATATATATATATATAAAACAGCTCTTTCTTCCAGATTTTTCCTAGTACGTTAATATAAGAGGCTTCCCTAGTTAGTGGTGCCTACAGTATTTATGTCCACTGAGTAAAAGGCATTCCAGGAATAATTTTGAAAATACTGAGCTTGTCTTTATACACTACAGCTCTCCCAAAATAAAAAAAGAAATGACTTTCTGTATTGTCATAAGCTCTCAGATTATCTATTACCTGCTTGGAACTTTCTCAGTGTTCTCCTTTGTCTTTCACAATGTTCTTTGTTGTTCACGTATTTTTTTTCTTAAGTATTTATGCTGTTACAGTTGTCCCAATTTTTCCCCCTTCGTACCTCTCTGCCCAGCCCACCCCTCACTTCCATGGTTAACTCCCACACTGTTGTCCATGTCCACAGGTCCTTCATACATATTCTTTGACTTATCCCTTCACCCTATTTCAAACAGTCCCCACCTCCCTACTCCACTCTTACCTCTGCAGTCCATTCCATGTTTCCATGCCTTTGTTTGTGTTTTGCTCATTAGTTCATTTTTTCTTTAGATTTCTCTTATAAGTGAGATCATATGGTACTTGTCTTTCACCACCTGGCTTATTTATCATAGCACAATAACCTCTAGTTCCACTCATGCTGTTGCAAAAGGTAGGAATTCCTTCTTTTTTTCTGCTGCATAGTATTTCATTGTGTAAATGTACCACTATTTTTAATACACTCATCTACATGTTTTTAATTCTACACTGGAGTATTTTGAATGTATGCCAATATAAAAAAAGGTCTCAAACTTCTTAAATATTTTGCATTGCCTTAAGACATTTTAATGATCATTTATCATTATTGTTTCAAAATACAAAGATTTGTTGAGGCAGTAATTCTGACCAAATAATTGCTCTCTCCTCACTCTATATTTTAATGTGAACAAATTATAGGCAAGTGGATATTTGCCAATGACCTTTCATGTGCTTGCCTTTAATTATTCTCATGCTCCTTTTTCTCATCTTTCTCCACATAAAGATACTGGGATTGTTTACCAATTTATAGAAGCAAATCAAATGAGTATTTTTACTAATGTTCAGCCTTCTAAACAACCTACCTACCAGTGGGTTTATGCAAGACTTTAAAAGAAAAATAGAATTAAAGCATATCTAGGCATAGTTGTTACATAATTATTTTATCATATTTTAAATTATTCTTTTGCATATCACTGGGCTATCAAGGCAGAGATGTAAGAGCAACAAGGGACCTAATGGAGAATGTGCAAATGGATCTCCCACTGTGATGGTAGTTTTCTGGATTGTCCTTGAACCCCAGAACTCCCAAACAGAAAGACAACTCTGACAAACTTTGTGAGCTAAAGTTCACATCTCAACAATTACAAACCAATTTGCCTCTTCAATTTTAATCAGCTTCTCCTACTTCTTATTCAAGAACCAAGTGATAGATACATACCTTCGGACAAAGCCCTGTAACCATCATACAAGTGTAGCACTGACACAGGACAAATATCAAGCATTCTGACAGCGGGACATCTTGGTCATGAAAGCATATATATTTTACACGCAAGAATTATAGGAATTAGAAAGAAAAGTGAATTCTAATAAATATCTAGAGGAATACAGAAAGGAGATACTCCTACAAATTACTGAGGACTATCAAGAGAATAGCTGGTTAGCTTTGCACATCCCACATCCTAGATGTAAAAACACCCAGCTGTTTCTAGGGTGCAGGTGGAATGTGTAGACCCCACAATTTGCATCTAATAAAACCCAGCACTTCAGGAAATTTGGCTCATACAAGCTCAAAAGAAAGAGACTAGCATTAGATGACAAATAGCTAAGGACTAAATACAGAAGCTAGAGGAAATAAACCACAGTTTATTGTAGACACACGTTATACCATGATATAGAAACATGTATAATGGACAAGAAGATATGTGAAACCAAAATGAAATAAAATAAAAAATGAAACCTTCCATCCCAAGACTTTAGGTCTCTTTCAAGCTCTCTCAAAGTTATTTGCCTTACAGAAAAGACTGTATTTGTGATTAATCATGTCAGAGTGATAGTTTTGATGGTTATTACTATAAACAGCTTTAAGATCCTGTTTGACCACTCTAAATTTGTGGAATTTGTAAAGGGTTTTGTTGCTTGTTTCTCAGATCCTCTTTTCTTGTAAATAGTGTTGTAATTATTTGTATAAATAAGTGTATACATATGAATATATTATTGTATAAATGTATAGATGTACATTTATTTTCCAAGAAAAAAGAAGACAATTTGATATTTAAAAAGCAAATAATAAGGCCCCTTATACACATCGTAATTTTCTCAATTGAGAATACAGAAATCAATTTCGGAAGCTATGTAAAATATTTACCTACCAAGACACTACATTATAATGAGAAGATACTCATGAATACAAAACCAAGTGAATAAACGTAAGCCTAGATATACCAGTCAGACCCAGGCAGCAAAGAAATTGGCCACTCAAACTTCTAACTGAGAAAAGTTTAACAAAAATCAAACAAATAAACAAAAAGCCACACACCTATTCAAAAAAGAAGGTACAGTATCACAAGGCTAGTTACAAAAGAAAGCTGGTGTCAACAGTTTTTGCATCACAAGGTATCGCATCACAAGGACAGGAGCAGCCTCTGAACCCAGAAGTGGCGCTGTCCAGGTTGGGCAGCCCTACAGAGCCATTGTCTGCACTGGAAAGGTAAAGCCTAGGCACAGAAACCCAGTGAAAGGAGTCTGGGTAACAAATAATCTTATTTTCGTGAAAAGCTGACATAGGTGGAGCCATTTTAAAACAGAACTAGGGAGACATTCCAGAGGGACTGCTGTGCACATCTTGCTTCTTGAAACTTTGCAATGTCTGAACTGGGCAAAATAACCTTTGCACTGGACCAGAGTAGCATTGTATTCCAAAAAGCTGTTTGTAAATCTGACAGGAAAGCAGACATCCATCCCAACTACAGAAATGAATATTAAAGACGTTGTGTAGAATTAGCACCACTGTTTATAGCCAGAGAATAATTTAGCTTATTTGCACCTATAGAAATTCCTTCCTTGGCTTATTAATACCTACAGAACTTCTTTTCTCCTCATGTAATTATTCCCCATCCCTTTTATCATAAATGGCCTCATGCCTTCACCTCCTTATTTGAATTTCTGGCTGAGTCTAGTCAGTGCTTGCCAAATAGCTATTCTTTAAATTTTTTTTAAAAAAAAATCTCAGATGAACATTTGTTTCCTCTCACTTTGGCCTTTTATTTTTTTAACAGTTTCTTCCCACCTTCTTCCTTTCTGCTTGTGCCTTCAACAGGGAAACCGCATCGGACAACAGAAGCCAGGGAAGTTACACAGGCCACACATCGAAGCCAAGAAGTGAGGGAAGTGGGTATGAGGAGGAAAAAAAGAAAGGCATTTAGGACATAGGTAAATGCATTTTCAATAGCAGTTTGCTTTTCCACACATCACCCATGAGAGTATATTAAAAAGTCTTTAATAAAAAACCTTCTCTGAACCATTGATAATGCTTAGTTCTTAGAAATCAAATTAGGTGGGGGAAGAAAAGACTTTAGCATTACGGGCTTTTTAGGCAAAGGAGGAGTGAGGCATGAAAGTAATTTTTAATTTTTTAAATATTTTCTATTTTTACTAAATGTTCCTTACAAACAGACACAAAGTATGAAATAAAAGTTGATATTTAGTGAAATGTTAAGGTGGTGTCTAAATTGATGTTTTATAATTCAATTCAGTTTCAACATAGAATAAATCATCACCACATTTATCATGTGGCAAATACATATATGATAAATATATACATAATTTATATATATATCTATGGCTTTTAAAAACCATTCATACATAAATAATTCATAGCATATATCACATTCATAAACAGAAAGGACTTATTTAAATGAAGAGGAAGTCAGATTACATTCTTCCTATATGCTAAGACATTTGTTAAATGCTATGACATAAATGATCTTAATACAGAAACTTGGAATAATAATCTTGGAAGGTAGGTATTTTCTGCAATAATATAGATAAAAAATTAAATTTAAAAATTTGAAAGAATTTTTAACATAGTAAGGAAAATAGTATTCCTTAGTTGAGCTCTATATAATAAAAATTTCTTTGAGAACTTATTATTTAAAAACTGTGTTTCTAAACTGGGAATATGTAATGATTCCCAGTAAGACCACATATAATGATTTTTAGCCAATTTTTTTTTACTTTCAATAAGCAAAATTCTTGAAAAAAATGCACAAAGAGACAGTAAAATATCAGAACATTATCACTGATATAATACAAATAGGTTTTGGAGAACACATTTTTGTGAGATCATGTCAGTCAACTGACTAATTGAAAAATTATTTTGGAAAGTAGATTCAAGAATTGTGTTTGCAGGAGCTTGTAGTATATAGATAATGACTATGAAGACAGGTGATGTGAAAAATTTATAGGACTTTTTAGAAACTTTCCTGCATAGATATCCTACAAATGATTGCATTAAAAGGGGGAAGCATTTGATCTTAAAGAGTCTATATTATCTAAATATTGTATATTTATATTATTTTTAAATTTTTATTTGTGTGCTTCATAGACAACAGAATTGAGTTCATTTTAGAGAACATTAGTTGCAGTGATTTTTGACTTAAGGCCAGAGAACCAACATTAGAGTAAGGATGAATTTTAGGAAGACCACAAGTAACTTATAAGAGTACAAAATCCATGTATGCAATGCCGTGTGTAGATGTGTGTTTGTAGGATTATGTGCATTTTCCTAAAGAGGTCTTTCATAGTTTTTAGAACATATTTTTATGTAAGCTTTGACTGTTTTTCTTTTTGTATGCAAATGAATGACTAAAATTTCGACTGCCAAAGCATCCATTTCAGACAGCTGTCTCCAATAAACACCTTGTCAGCCACTGACTATCAGATAAGGAGCCAGGCTAACTACCCTCTAACCCCAGGCTGTTCAGATTATTGACCACTTGTTTTTTCTCTTTCTGTGCTTTAAATTCCTGCAGTTTTTATGCTTTAACTTACATTTTTATTGGTGTGTTCACCAATAAAGAATGTCTGCTCTTAATTTCAATGTCTAGAACAGACAGTAACCAGAAAGGAGGTGGGAGAGGATAATGGCGGGGGGGAAACGGAGAAGGGTTTTCAGGAAGAAGTATAAAGGACACAAGGACAAAACCAAGGGGTGTGGGATCAGGAGGGAGGTGGGGATGGCTGGGGAAATGGAGACAACTGTACTTGAACAACAATAAAAAAAAGAATAAGTCTGGCAAACCTGAGGCCCCCACCCTGGACCTTAATAAGACCAGAGCCCCAGGCTTATGCACTCCCAACTTCTCTCATTACCTGCCAGCTACCTGTGTGGCCCTAGGTATGTAGCATAATGAATTGTGTCCTTTTTAAAAATTCATAATAATTATCGCTGAGGGTGTTTTGCATTCATAATAAGAACCATGAGAGCCTGTCTAGCCACATCACTGGTATCAACAGGATGCTCTCAATTTTTGGAATATATGTTAAAAACAAAAACTGATTCTGCCACCTTTGTATTTAAAATATTTAGAAATGAAAGAAAAGAAATGATTTATAGCAATACATCAGCCTGAAGCTCAAGAGTCATTAAATATCATTAGATTGCTAAATGTCTGAAGATAGAACAATCCAGGAGATCAGGGACCAAATCCACAGCATGAGTCACCTCCGGGGTTACTACTTCAGCAAAGAGAATATCTGGAAATGAATGATATTACGAAACAGAACCAGTGTTCTGTTATCCATAATTGATACGTTATGTGATTTGAAAATTGTTGGTGACTGGTTACAGTTTGAATTTTAAATCCATCCATAGTGCACATTTCCTTAAAAAATTTCAAAACTTTGATAAATCAAATGAGAACAGAAACAACCCAAAACAAAAACCCTGTTTTTATATTTTGGGTTTCTTCATAAAATATATATCATAAAATGTGATGTACTTCTGTAAATTAATTTTTTTGAATTTATAGCTCTTTAATCCAATTGGTATTATTTTAATGTACAGAATTTAGGGACTTGTCAGCAAATTATACAGAATCATCTCAGGTGAATTTTTTCCCATGCTATCTTTGATGTAATTTTATTCTGCTTTGGTAACACATTCTTTTTTTTTGAGGGTGAGGGAAGTAGTTTAATGTCTCAAGTTAATACTGGAGGAATTAACACACACCAGAGTATCCTGTCCTTACCAAGGCTTAGCACAAATTCCCCTTATTAAAGAATCATGCATTGCAAAATTGGCCCTAGCTTCCTTGCTACTGTTCACTTTTATGAATTATGCCCCACATTATCTTTTAACTAATGCATCTGTTTCCTAGGGCTGCCATGACAAATTACTAATAAATTAGTGACTTAAATTAACAGGAATTTATTCTCTAAGAATGCTGGAGGCTGGAAGTCTGAAATCAAGATGTCAGCAAAGTTGGTTCTTTCTGGAGACTCTGTAGGAGAATCTGTTCTGTGACACTCTCTTAGCTTCTGGTGATTCTGGCAATTCTGGCATTTCTTTGCTTGTAGCTTCATCAGTCTAATCTGTGCCTCCATTGTCACATGGCTTTCTTTCTTGTGTGCCCTCTGCTCTTCTTATAAGCATAACAGTCATTGGATTTACAGTTCACCATAATCCAGTATGACCTCATTCTAACTAATTAATTCCACAAAAGCTCTATTTCCCAAGGGGTCAAATTTTGAGGTTCCAGGTGGATGTGAATTTTGAGGGGACAGAATTTGATCATTTAATTTGATCAGTGATTAAATAGCTTTATTCCTATCACTTGTGCAACTTACGGAATAAAGAACAGGAACCCACCTATTTCCTTTCATGATCTCACTTTGTTGTGGAATTTTAACGCATGCTTTTTATTTTGGTGCCATTTCTTTTTTATTTCCTTTCAAGTAGAAGAACTCTGTTTTCTGAACTAGCCAATTATTATTATTAAATTCATTCTTCAGATAAACCCTAAAGTGACATAACTGATATATCCACGTTCTCTTACCCAGGAAGTTAATTGAGAAACCACAGACACTTTTGAAGATATTTTGAGTAGAGTAAGGCAATGGACTTGGATACAAATTTGTAAGGAATATCTGAACCTGTATCAGGTTTGTCATCCATTAAAACAACCACTATGTTCTGACAAGCTCTGCATTTATTATGTGTGAATTATCTTTGAATAATTTCTCAAGTGATTTTACCCACTTATTATTAAATGAGAGCACAGCACCTTCCCTGATTCCTCATCAGTTCTCTTGCTGCTCTCATATGTCAGTCAAGACAACATTAATTTGACTATCAGCACAAAAATAAACTAATCTTCAGTTAATTTGGGATTTTGCTGTCCATGGTGGCCGAAATTTCATTCAGAAGACACATCAGTGCTTTTTAATTTGAGAGGCAATTCAAAACACATGCTACAAAATTTCCTCACTTCTCCAAAATATTCCCACTTCTTTCAGGAACAGATAATTATTCACAAGTTCTGAGTCTATAAGTGGGAAAATATGACTATGTTTACAACAGGGAAAGGATATAGTGGGTGTTTTCACAGCTACAGAGAGCTTCGCATGCTCTTCTCTCCTAGTGTGAAGGAAAAGCATAATGAAGTAAGGCTTCCAGCTGTTCCAGTTCCTCAGGACATCAATTAAGCCATGTATTTCTGAAATCTGTTTCTGTTCCTCCATTATGCACATTTATTTGGGTACACATTTATCTCCCTCTAAACCACATTCCAATTATGCTGAGGAGGAGGATGAGAGCATGTAGTCTAAACTTAAGTCCCCTTGTCAGTTAAAAAATAAATAACAATTGCACCGTTCATACTGAAACTTCTATAAATACTGCACTAATTTAACATTTTTATGAACCTCCAATTTTGCT
Source organism: Trachops cirrhosus (assembly GCA_028533065.1). Classification (NCBI taxonomy): domain Eukaryota; kingdom Metazoa; phylum Chordata; class Mammalia; order Chiroptera; family Phyllostomidae; genus Trachops; species Trachops cirrhosus. The sequence goes on along the minus strand of CM052539.1, from coordinate 51,398,614 downwards.
AATGATACTCATCATGTTTCCACTTAAGTGGCATTATATTTGAGATTTCTAATATGTATTGTACATAGAGAAAAGGTTTCAATGACATATTTATAATATAAAATATGAAGGCAAAATCAAATATTAAAGTGGTAATTCTATACTTCAAATCTCATGGAATTATAATTGTATATTAATAACTACAAGTGGCTTTGGGTCTGGCAACAGAATTTAATTTTTAAGATGAGAAAAAAATTGTTTTCAGAAATAATGTTCTTTCACATGAGGGTCAAATTAGCATAAATTATCTTATATGGTGTTTAACCTGTCATTCTAGGCAATTCCAGTAGTGATGGCAGAGTTCATATATTCAAATAAAGATTGCATATAAGTCTCATGAGAACATGGGACTTGGTAATTTCAGAATGTACTCCTTTGACTGTAGAGAGCTCTTGTATGAAATGTAATTGAAAAAAAGAGTGCCTTAATTTTTATGCCCCATAGCAACATGATTTTCAGATTTTTCTCTCCAGCAGGTATCCAGCCATGTAATATGAAAAATAGAGACATTTATTGAAGAAGATACAAAACACAAGAAACAATATACATAGGACAATGGCACCTCAGTCCCCTTCAAAGTCAGCACCTTGGGACCCCACACAAGTTTTCCCAATCACCATCAGTTGCCCCATCATATTTTCCTGAGTCTCATCGATTGTCTGAAATATCTTTGCTTTCAAAGGTGATTTGAGTTTTGGGAGAAGCCAGAAGTCACAGGGTACCAAATCTAGGCTATAGGAGGAGTTGAGTCACTGGGGTGAGTTGATGTTTCACAAAAAAACTGCACAAGACATGATGCATTAACAGAAAGGATATGATGAAGCTGCCAATCACCAGATGCCCATAGCTGCAGGCTTCTGAATCATTGAAATAGTTTCCATGGAGGAATCTTCAAACTTAATACAAAATTTGATGCAGATTTATTGCTCTACTCAGTCATTTTGAATGTGACAGCCACACAGTACTCATGCTGACTCAAGTGCATCTACCAACCCCACTGACTAGTACAGTGAAGTCGTCACTGTTCACACATGCACATTCCAGCCCATTCTTCTTGGCTGCCTGGTTACATTGATGTCATGCAAACCATTCTTGGTATATTCATGATGGATGAATTTTTTTCTGCATAGACCTCTTATGTATACTACATAATGCTATATGTACTATGTATTATATGCAAACTATATGTACATAGTATATTATGTATATGTATATGCCAGGTATATATATCTAGCAAATATATAATACAAAAGGCCTTATGGCTTGCTTAACATTTAAAGAACTTCTGGAATCTAGTTTGATGTCTTTCCCTCGACTTGGAAAACTATTGGCCAACATTTCTATTGATTCTACTCCATTTCTTCTTCTATAACACCAATTATATGTATGTATTCCATAAGTCCCTTATGTTCTTTTCTGTATTGTTTACCTTTTATAATCTTAATGTTTGATCTAGATATTCTCTTCTTGGTATATTTGAGTTTCCTAAGCTTATCTACTGCTATAGATATCCAATGTTAAGCTCATCATTGATCCTATACTTTATCCTTTATAACTAAGTTCTAGGAATTCTATTTAATTCTTTTTCATAGATTCAAGATTGCCCATGATAGCCTTTACCTTTTCATCTATCTTGTTGTAAATACTTATTTTAGTTATTTTAAAGTTATTTTCTGGTTAATGTAGCATCAGGATCACCTTATTCTATTTCTTATTTTTTATTTTTGGTTTCTGGTAAATATATCTTATTTTCTGATATGCTCAAAAGAAAGGCATTATGTTTTATTTTAAACTGTAGAGATTCTAGGTAATAATTTCTTTTAATACATAGAAATTTTCTTCTTTCAAGCAGGCCTTAAATTATAAGCTGATTGCCTTGACCCATTTGAGACAATTATTTCTGAGTTGTAGTCTCTTTGGGGTCTCAATGAAAGCCTTAAGTATTTAACAGGCTTTTTTTCATAGGCCCTCATATCTAATTCTTTGTTTCCAAAGCAATGAAGGATATAATATCTTAGCCATGTAGAAGCTGATTTGTCTTGGCTCGTGGCATACATGTGTAGCCAGGAGTTGGAATGTGTCTCAAGGGAAGGTTGCATACAAATACTTTTGCTTACTTCTCTGAGTCTTCCTTTTTTTTTTTGCGGGGGTGGTGCTTGATCCTTCAAATCCTTCAATTCTGGTACGTGGGAACTCTCAACTGTATCTTCCCAGCACAGTAACACAGTTGTAAACAACTGCCATTTAAAAAATTCACTCAGTTTTTAATTGGTACAGTTAATCTTACCCCAGCTATATACAGAGTCAGTGGTGGGGTTTTGATTTTTGTTTTAAAAATAACTTTGTTTTAACATATGGAAAATAATCAACAATGAAGAAAAGGGTAAAAACAAATGGACAAGTTGGAAGGCCACTGAAGGATATGGAGATAGCACTAGGAGGTGTCGGACTTAGAAGAGAGTGAGAGAGCTTGAGAAGTTGAGGAATATAGGAAGAAAGATGGACAGATGTAAATGTGAAGTTATAGTAATAAAAATTTTGCCTATTATGTTTACATGATTGCTTATTTATTTGGAGATGTTATTTTTTAAAAAAGATTGTAGTTGATGGAAGCAATTGCTGAGATAGGAGAAATGGCAGGAGCAACAATTTGGAAGACAATTAACATTTAGGTATTCATGTTAAATTCGAAGTGCCTATTATTTACGTCATGAAGATGTCCCATAGATATTTAGATGTTTGAGTCTTAGACCCAGAGAAGTTATCAGAGATGATAATATAATTGTGGGGTTCATCAGGACATAGAAGTTTCTAAAAACAAAATGAAGTCACCCAAGTAGGTCTTGCTATAGAATAAGAGCCAGTCTAAAGATGAGCCTTGGTGTAGTCCAGTACCAAGAGGTTAGCAAAGAAAAAAAAAGTAGCCAATATGACTAAAAAAGAAAAGCTAGTTAGACAGGATGAGCCCCTAGTTAAGACGACAACACAGAAATGTTTATAAAGGAAGACTTTTTTCATAGAAGAGTCTAAATTATGCTGAAAGAGATAGGGAAAGAGATATTTTGGGTCACTTTGTTCTATTTCCATTTTTATCAAGCTTGTTTTAAATTTGTGTATAAATTTACAGAGAATTGATACTCTGATATTGAAAACTTCAAATTGAATATCCTTGTTTCAAAACAGAATATGTTTCCCCATTATTTCATATTTCATTTCATGTTACCAATAGTCTTTTAAACTGTTATTTATATACATATTTCATATTTCAACTTGACTATTTGCTTCTATTAAAAATAGACTGTTACATCTATATCACTACAAACAAAACTCCAGACAGTTAATCTTGCAGGCCCTCCTGTCCTGGAATTATGTTCGAAAACTCCCAAGTGTCTAAATTAGCAGTGGGTGAATCAATTCAGTGACTAATCTGGAGAATCTCATTGAATGTATCACTCCACAGAAAGAGATATTTTCCTTGAAACATAGACTCAGTCCTCATATCTGTCCACAAAACATCCTTGAAATATCATTTAATCTTAACAACTCCTCTACTTTTGATTCAGTGGAATGGAATTCAGTATCACTCCCCTGTTGCAATATTATTGGGGTAAATTGACTTTTGTTTGTTCACCTTTTCCAGTACATACATATTTTTTCTTTAACAGCTGCCATCCTGAACATGGGATGCTTATCCCTGGATTTGCTGTTATTTAAAAGAAAATTAATCTCAATTTTATTTCATTTACTGTTGTTTGTGAAACTGAAAGTCCAGTCCTCAACTGATATATAATAATTCTCTAAGAAAGCCAGACATATTAAAGTTGAATCACAGCTTCAGCTTCCCATTGGAAGTTCAATCCTCTTAGGCACATAAAGCTAGAGAACAAAGGAAAGAAAAAAAGAGAAAATGAGGATAATATAATCTAAGTAGTGAACTAAAAGATTGAAAATCAACCTTCATAAAATTACAAATAAGAGAATAGTGGTGTCAGGGAGAATTAGGCTTTCTATAATAAAAATCAATTCTTATTATCTCAAAATAATTGTTAAATATATTTCTTGAGAAAATTAAATAATACTTGTTTATAGTTTCCTTTTACTTAAAACAAGAAAAAAAGACAATTTTTACCAAGTGCCATAAAATCTTTTTTTAAGGATAAATATTGGAAAAAATGTAAAATATCAGTTAGTTTTAGTTTACATATTATATACATATGCCTATTCAATAAAATTTCAGAGAATTTATGTAGGAAAAATTCTAGCACCCAACTATTAGTCATTCAGAGTGGAAATGCTGAAAAGCAATACCATACCTAATTAAATTAGCTAAATAATGCTGTCTGGATTATCTAGCTGTTGTAATTTAATCAGAGCTAAATGAGACCATTGTTTAATTAAAATTGAAACTAATTAATTGCTCCAATTGTTGTTTATATGAAAGATGCAATTTCTTTACAAAGCCACTTTGATGAAATGAAGGGATTCCTTGGAAAATTGCCTTAGGACCAATGCTGTGAGTTGAAGTCATTCAGAATATAATCATCTCACTTTACATTAACATAATATTGGAGAGAAAATACTTCCTTTAAGTATCAGCCTTTCTAACTATAATATTTCTTAAAATGAGAAAGTTAAATTATTTCTTAAAATAACATTTTGAAGGAGCAGAATAAGAACTAAAACAATTATAGATGTTTAATTTGTAAAAAATTACCTCCTATACATTCTTTGACCCAAAATAATCTGATTTCCACTTTTACTGACATTGCTCATAAATATAAATATTGTTTTTCTTTACAAAATATTTCTCTTTTTGTTGACTTACTTTCTATCTGATTTACCTGATTTCTGCTTCACTGCTCTCCCTGATTTTTTTCCCACTAACACTGCTTTGGTTAGGCATTTCTCATCTTAATCCACTTATGATATGCTATTTCCAATCACTTTTCAATGATGAGTTGCACCTGAAGGTGTGGACCAGCGCAGAGTCAGAGTGTGGGTGCATTCCTGACAGTTGCAGCAGCTTGAACAAAGCCACGATGACATTTGCTAGCATGGTTGGGAATCTACAAGTTGTTCTAGCTAAAAGGAAGGCTAGATTTAGAAACGAGGGTTTTGTCTTATAGCCCTTTTTTTCCCTCTCAATAAGGTGAAGCAATTGATACTATTTCTACAACCAGAAAGGAAAATGTACATTCTGTTGTCTATTTTTCTTGTCCACATCTCATTATCACTTCATTCTGCTTCTGTGCTGTGTGTTCTAATATGCCTTTCCACACCATGGGGGTGACAAGGCAACCAAGAGAAAAGTGATTCAAGACAGAATTTTTCTCACTCCTTTGCTTGTGAGCACTCTAGTCCTGTATACATTGGTACAGACAGGATATTTCTTCTAAAGCTTAGCTCATCAAAGTGTCAGTGACCATAGTGTGGATGAGAAAAATAGGGATTTTGACTCATGGCTGGACTATCTTTATTTAACCATTCTTCCTCTGCCTAAAGATGGGAAAGCTGAAAATTAGTTTTGGCTAAATGTCAACCCGTCCAAGAAGAAAATTTTTAATAAAAAGAAAAATATTCAAAAATAATATAAAATACCAACATTCTCAAGGTAGAGAATGGCTTAGGATGTAGAAATTTTTTCCACCATGATATTTATTTAAGCTGCTGAGTATATGTATGGCCCAAGGAGAAGGAAGAATTATACTGATGTCAGAATCTTAAGAAGGCATTTGCCCTTAATTCGTAGGCAGTCTTGGGGCTCTCAGAACCCTTTCAGAGACTCAGCAGTTTCTCTTATTTGTTCATATTGTAGCTGCCTGAGGGGTAGAGGAAGTGCAGCTAAAACATACAGCTAAAAATACACTGGATGATGACAAAGTTCATAAATTGGCTACAAAAGAGCCAGTTTAATTTTTACCAGTGGATGAGCCCATACCCTCCACCTGACCCTGCTCAGACAGCTGAAGTGCCTGATGCTGGGCACACTATGCCAAACTGCAGGGAGAGGGGATGCCACTCTGTGATTGGGGCAAGCAGCCTGGAGGATATTCTGATAGTGGCATCTCGGCCACAAAACTACCTGGCCCAGAGTTTTCAGGAACCCTGGTGGAAACCACAAGCAGCAAGGTGCTGCCTCTCCAAGTGGGAGCAGAGTTTGGTCCCAGCTGCAGCAGAGTGGTGCAGAGTCAGGGGGATTTCCCCCACCAGTTAGGATGCAGGCCAGGGAGGTTCTTACACTGTGCTGCTGAAAGCTGGAAACGTGTGGACAGGGACCAAGTGCGTGGAAAGCTGGAAAGGTGAATGGATGGGGTCCTATCACAACGAAAACTGGAATGATGATTTGATAGGGTGTCCCCTGGCTTGCTGGCCAAAAGCTAGAAAGATAATCAGATAAGTGGAAAAGCCAGCACTTCCAGTTCCAAACTGGGTAAGGGACAAGGGACAGGCAGGCAAACATGTCATAAAAGTCAGATGGTGGCAGGGAAAAGTGTTGACCAACAGGGCCTGTCAATCTAGACTGGGAAAAGAAGAGATTGGCTGGGATGTGTACCAACCTGAAGTTCATGAAAGTTTAGAAAGTTCATTGGTCTTCTGAGAAAGCACCAGGTTCCTTCAGGGGAATAAAAAAATGTACTCCGTTTTGCTGGTTGTTGGCTGATTGGGACTGCTCTCTCTTGCTTGTCTGCTCTCTCTTGCTCATTACTTCCTACTCAGGAACCTGCACTCAGATGGTGCACTGGCCTGCCCACTCTATGAGCCACATGACCTTAGCAGTCACAAGGCCCAAAGCTGCCAGGAGGTAGTCTCTCTTTCACTGATGTGGTGAGCATTCATCCAGTGTGTTTGTAGGATCTCCTGTCTGGGAGCATGCAACCTTGCAGCCCTGGAAGCACATGCCCCTGGCTTCCCTGGCTCCACACACAGCCTCCATGAGGGAGCCTGAAGTCAGACAATAGCTGGGAATGAGCAAAGCTACCTGAATGACCCATTAGCAGCTGCCTTGAGCTCAAAGGTCAGTACTTTAAAATGGAGCAGGAACTCTGGGCACTTTATTCTGGTCCTGCTGAGGATGGTTGAGTTTTGTCTGGATTTTGCAGAGGAAATGAACTATGAGATGGTGAGTGCCACTTCCTCCAAAGAGACAGAGCATTCAAATAAAACTTTTTTCCTTTAGCATCAACACCCACTTCAAAAGTTTGGCTTTTGTGGCAATAAGCTTCTTGTCTCTTTATTTGTTTGGTAACATAATCACATTTCTGACCATCGCTTTGAGATCTTGGACAATTATACCAGTTATATAAGGACTTCAAGTGCAGATGGAGGCATAGGTAAGCAAGGCACACCTCCTCACACAACCACATAAAAATTACAACTAAACTATAGAACAACTGTCATTCAGGACCATCAGATTGAGTTGAATGTAAGTCCAACAACTACAGAACTAAAGAAACCACATCTATCCAGACTGGTAGGGTAACGGAGATGTGTAGACATAGAATGGGCTGTTTCTACAACCAGGTCATCCAGCCCAGGGTTCCAGTACCAGGAAGATAAGCCCCCATAACTTCTGGCTATAAAAACCAATGGGATCTGAGTTGGTGAAAGGAGCTACTGGATTCCCAAGAAGTGCCCCTTAAAGTGCCCTCACACAGACTTACTTCCTCTGAGCTCCAGCACCAGACTAGCAGCTTGAAAGGCACAACTGGCATACAGGGAAAAGCTGAAGTGTCTGGCATCAAGGCAAGAGCTAGGGACAACTTTCTACTGGACAGAAAGGTGAGCAGACGCCATTGTTCCATTTCTGAGACCTCCCCTTACAGAGTCACAGAGCTGGCAGACAGGGGCCATATCTGAGACTCCCTCAACCTGGCTCACATGGTGCTCCACCCTGGGGAATCCCTAAGGCTCTGCCCCACCCAACTTACAGCCCACCCAAACTAACAGTGGCTTGTTCATATGAATGCTGGTCCCAGCTCAGGCTTCACATCTTCCTAAATCCTCTCAAACAAATAATGACCAGCCTCAGTGAGCCTCAGGCCTTGTGCTTCTGGGTAAACAGCCCCAGGCCTGGCACTAGCAGCAGCCAACATTGGATCTGTTTGGCTTCATCTAGGAATCTCAAAGGCCAGCACAAGCAGCAGCCATCTACAAATTGCCTTGTAGCTCATGCTGGGTGGCCCTGAGATTAATACAGGCGGTGGCTGACTGTGGCCTGTAAAACCTGGGAAACCCCAGAGACGGTGCACCCAGTGAACATCTACAGATCATGTCAGAACACCACCACCCTACATAAAAATGATCCAATCAGAAATGAAGGAGACACTAATTGAAATAAAGAACAATTTACAGGGAATGGATGAACCCAAGAATCAAATCAACGACTTGGAACATAAGGAAGAAAAAGTCATCCAATCAGTATAGCAAGAAAAAAAAAAACCCTCAAAATATCAAGGATAGTGTAAGGAGCCTCTGGGACAACTTCAAGCATACCAAAATTCACTCATGGGGTGCCAGAAGGAGAAAAAAAGAGGAAGAAATTGGGAATCTATTTGAAAAAATAGTGAAAGAAAAATTCCTTAATTTTTGTGAAGGAAATAGACATACGAATCCAGGAAGCACAGGGAGTCCCAAACAAGATGGATGCAATGAGCCCACTCCCAAACACACCATAATTAAAATGCCAAAGGTTAAAGATAAAGAGAAAAATCTTGAAAGCAGCAAGAGAAAAGTAGTTAGTTCCCTACAGGGGAGTTCCCATAAGACAGTCATCTGATTTCTCTATAGAAAATTTGCAGGGTAGAAGGGATTGGCAAGAAATAATCCAAAGTCATGAAAGGCAAGAACCTACAGCCAAGATTGCTCTGCCCAGCAAAGCTATCATTTTGATCAAAGGGCAGATAAAGAGCTTCCCAGATAAGAAAAAAACTAAAGGAGTTCATCATCACCAAAACATTATTTTATGAAATGTTAAAGGGACTTATTTAAGAAAAAGAACATCAAAACTATGAACAATAAAATGGCAGAAAACACATACTTATCAACAATTGTATCTAACAGACAAACTAAGCAAACAAGAAGAACAGAGACAGAATAACAGATATGGAGACTGTTTTGATGGTTGCCAGGAGAGGGGTGTGGGAGAATGGTTTAAGAGGTGAGGGGATTTAGAAGTACAAATAGGTAGTTACAGAATAGCCATGAGGATGCAAAGTACAGTATAGGAAATGGAGTAGCCAAAGAATTTATATGCATGACCCATGGACATGAACAAAAAGGTGGGCATAAGGGGAAAAATTGGGACAACTATAACAGCTTAATCAATAAAATATAATTTAAAGGAAAAAAATGATACTAGTTATTAGAGTACTTCCTCCTCTCCAAATGAAAGGGACGGTCATTTCAGAATGCACAGAAGGTTTGTGTGTGCTCCAATATTGCCCATACAAGTTTAGTAGCTGGGAATAAAGAGGCAAATATATTCATCCTTGCTTCCAAAAGTCCTTGGTAATGAAAGAACAATGAGCAAGAAAGGTCTTCCTAGATTTTACTGTAAATAGACTTTTATATTGTTATATGGGTATACATTCAGTGAAAAAAATAGGAATACAAAGACAATTATAGAAATTTCCCCAAGAAATATATTGCCCAGGCTTGGGTGGTGTGGTTCAGCTGGTTAAGAACAGAGAAGAAGGCACCCACATCCGTGAATCCGAAAAAGCCCAGGCACTCCCCGGGACCTGTGAGGCCCAGGCCCCGCAGGTAGGAGAAGTGAGCGCCCCTCGGGACCCAGAGACTGCGCACCCGTGGACCC
>CM052539.1:51335730-51388261 GCA_028533065.1 Trachops cirrhosus | reverse complement strand
AGGGGAGAGAATTTCAGGGGAGAAGGGAAGGGTTTACAGGAACAAATATAGAGGACACATGGACAAAACTAGGGGGGTTGGAAAGGGGAAGGAGGAGGGGAGGAATGGGTGGGTGGGCTGGGATGGGAATAAAGGATAGAAACTGTAAAAAAAAAAAGAAAGAAAAATAGTTGGCTTGTAGGAGAACTGATTTCTATTGAGTGGTTTGTATATGCCAGATATTATGCTAAATGTTTTTAGCTCCATGTATTTACTTTAAATTCTTAACACATTAGGTTTCAATTAACTAATGATAATAAATGAAATCTAAAATCAAAGCGTTAGTAAGAAGCAAAGCTAGAATATAAGTGAATACCTTTCTCATTTAAAACTCTATCTGTTCACTGCACAACAATCCCACAGAAGTAGTGTTACCAATACCTGCCACTGTAATCACAAGGTCTATTTCCATATGAAAATATGTATATTGGCATATGCATATGTCAGTAAACATATATATTTGCTGACATTATGAACATAAAGTAAATTAGATTTTCCACTTAAAAATGACATACCTTTTATATATTCATAGAAAAGAATAGGGTTAATAATAGGAAGACACATATTTTATTAGCCATTTACTTATGTGCTAAACAGGATAAATTACTGACAATGAGACACCTTGGTTTAAATATTCTCACTCATACTTCAAAGACTTTATCCCAACAGCTTGACATTCAAAACTATTTATGATGTACTCACATGATATTAAAACTAATTTTACAATTGTTTTTAACCAATATGTCTGTATTTGTCATTAACCAGTGTATCTTTGCTATTTTAGGTCTAATCAAACTATGCCAAAAATCCACTCTTTTCTTATTTTTATACTTTCAACTTGCTTCCATATATATGGTGTCATTTACTATTCACAACATTCTCTTAGAAATTAAAGACAAATTTTTACTTTCACTCATTTTACATGTAGGAAACAACAGTCATTATGAAAAGTCAAGTGTCACAAGCAATTAATGAAAGCTCCAATATTAGAATGCAATTATAATTATTCAAATTATGACCAGCGCCCTGGCTGATGTGGCTCACTGGATTAAGCACCAGTTTGTGAACCAAAGGGTCACTGGTTTGATTCCCAGTCAGGGCACATGCCTGGGTTGCAGGCCAGGTCCCCAGAATGGGGCGCACAAGAAGCATCCACACATTGCTGTTTCCCTCCCTCTCTTTCTTCCTCCCTTTCCCACTGTCTAAAAATAAAATAAAATCTTTAAAAAATTATGCCCAGATTTTAAGGTATTTATATCACATAAGTATTATTTGTCCTAATTTGTTCTCCCTTATAACTCTCTCTTTGTCTATTATTTGTGTAATTTCTCACATCAAGAAGCTATGGTCAGCCTGGAGACCCCCTTATGGTGGTCCCACTATTCCATTAGTACATTTGCAGGCCCCTATTACATCAGTCATCATGAGCAAAACAAGTGAAATAAATGTATTTCAAACAGTATGAATCTTATTTTAAACAACTGATGAAATTCAGTTTTGACATGCATTTACCTAAAACATAGTATATGCATATTTAAAACATTTGGAATAAAACCATTCTTAGTTATAACTGTGACACCGGGAGCAACAGTCAGCTACTTTTTAAAAAGTCTTGTGAATTCTTTTATGACTTCTCTTCAAGGACAGCCTACTTCTATTCCACAAAAAGCCATGGACTCAACTACATTGTGTTTCTTTAATGACTACTTAAATTTTTAAGAATTGTGTCACAGTTCCATTAAGTCCACATTGCCTGCAGTTGTCTATATAACAAGGCAAAGGTTCCAAAGTCAATCTGCAAAGAACTTCCTTTTAAGCCTATAATCGATAGTTGCCAATGATGAATAAACATCAATTATTAACAATGGATGTGGTTTAGGTTGTTTTACTTATGTCTGCTTTTAAAGCCTTGTAATGGATTGCTACTGTCAGGCACATCCATTAAACAGAGTTCACTCTGCTGAAAACACACAGAAGGGTCAGAATCGTTGACAAGAGATGTTTAATAATCCCTGGCTACCTCTCTTTGATTGAAAAATTCATTCCCTGTGATATACCAGAAAAGCTGACTTGAAATGGAGTTTTTGCTGTGCGATTCATAAAAGAAAGAAATGTTCCATGTGTTTAGATTTTATTAAACTTGCAACAAATTTACTACATCAGAATTTTCCAAAGATTAGATGTGAACTTTTCAATTGAACATTCCCAAATAAGAGTCAGAAGTTTATCGGAACAAGGGATTAAGCCACACACTGAGTTCAGATGAGCTCGAGACAGCACAATATGGGGGTAAAGTTCATTAGGCAACTTTTTAAGAGGGTACAATCTAAAATCCTAAAGAATATCAGTGTGGAGCAAAATTTCAGGTTGAAATTTATTCAAAGTGTGGAGAAAAGAACTTTGAGGAGGATACTTATATTTCAAAACTAGAAACCCCAGTAGAATAAAATGAAGGCAAATAGAAGGATAACAATCAACAATGTAAAATCAAACAAGAAATGTGCATAGGTCTGATTAGAATCATTGGGCCTATGCAGAGGGAAATAAATGATGATGGGATTAGTTATTTAAAGTACGTGGACATTAACCCATAATCAATTATATGTATTAACTATGTGTCTAGTCTCTGTTAGTTTTCTCCAGTGTAAAGTATTACCTTTAAATCTTAAAATACCCTTGTAGGGAAACCATTATGATAATATTTATTTCACACAGATAACTATAACTGAGGCTTAGAGATATTAAATAACATGCCCAGGATATTACAGCTAAAACATAAACCACAATGAATCTTATTGTACCTTATCTGATTTGTGGCCTAACATTGATATCTACTGTAGCGGAAGCTAAGAATAAGGGGACTTAAAATACATTGTTTGATATGACTTACAATGTGCAGTTTTCCCAACATCTCATTTCTTGCATGTATCAATTGTCTTAAAATATATCAAAGCATTAAATTAAGCAGTACATCACTTACATTATTAATTTATGGGTTTGTATATAACATCAGAATGTATTGCATCATCAAATTCAAAGCCTTCTGAATTTCTACTAAGAGTAAAACATCTACTACCAGTAGCAGCTGGGTTGTAATTTGTCTTTCCTTCACCTAAAACATGATTTCTTCTGAATTTTCTGTGACAAGTGTTAGGGTTTTTGACACACACCCCTGGTTTTTCAAGGCTCAGTAGACACTGCCTGCCCTTACATACTTCCTGGCTTACTTCACTCACTCTGGAACCTACTGCACGTACATAGTGACCGGGAGTTTCCAAAGAGAGACTTTTGGTCTGTCTCCCAGGGGATTTTGCTTTGTGTTCTGCCAAAAAAAAATCAGACACTTTAAACTTTCACAGATATTCTTCATTGAAGGCTTCCCACAATACCTTATCTCCACTCAAGGTTTGTCTCCTGATTGGTTTAATTGCATTAAATTTAGAATCCTCCAAACTTTTGCTACCTTTTTTGAATTACAGAAAGTAATTCCCCCACGTATAACTATTTATTGACACAGAGTATCACTGAAGCACGTATTGAGAAAACGAGATTAAATAAAATTGATAAGTAAAAAGGAGACCTTTTACAAACCCTTACAATTTTTAAAAGGGATCAGATTTATGATGATTTAAAGCAAGATTAAAACAGGATTCTCTTTATATATTTAAAGAACTATAACTTTTGTGTTCTTATTTGTCTGAATGAAAGTTGTGAATCATCTGAAGATATTTAAATAGAAATTTGACAGTCAAATACAAGTTTCAATGTCAAGTTTTTTTTTTTGTCTCAAAGGCCTACATAATTAAAGTTTAATTCTATAATATAGTGAGACCAATATTTGCCTTGGATTTTATTAAACTTAGTCCAAATCAGATATCTGGAGAAGTAGGTTTGTTTAAAACAAACAAAAAATCTGAATTTATTGTTGGTGAGTTTACCCACTTAAGTATCTATGAAATAAGGAATAAAGCCTAATATATAAAGTCTGTCCAGAAAAAGCCCAGTTATTGTTAATATAAGGAGAATAGTTTGTGTGATATTGATGTAACCTGGCAGCCAAGGAGAGTGGACTAGAATACCCATGCATGAATACTTCACTGTACTAGTCAGTGGGAGTGGCAGACATCATTGAGTGAGCATGTGTACTGTGTGGCCCATCGCATTAAAAATGACTGAACAAGTGGAGCAAAGAATCTGCATCAAATTTTCTGTTAAGCTTGAACATTCTTCCACAGAAACTATTTGATGATTCAGAAGGTTGCAGCTATGGGCAACTGGTGATTGGCAGCTTCATCACAACAACACACCCATTCATGAATCACATCTTGTGCAGAGGTTTTTGGTGAAACATCAAATCATGCAGGTGACTCAGCCTCCCCTACAGCCATGATTTGGTGCTTATATTAAAAATCAGTTAATTCAAATAGGAGAAATCTTTTGTAAAACTGTTGTCATTGTAGGCTTTACTTAGCTTTTATATATAACACAATCTCCAAAACATCACAAAAGGTGAAATGTAACATTCTGATCAAATCACTTTGATGTATATTCAAATCTTGTGTTGTATAGAATTTAGGTTGAAGGTGAAATCATTGCTCAATTTCTCCAAGGTTAGAGATAAATGCATAAAATATTTGCTTTCTGAAAATAGTGAAGAAAGTGCTTTACTATTTACCTTTGGGAATACTAGGCATTTAACAGGAGAGAACATGCTTTAAAAAGACTGAGAGGGTGTTACCTGAACCTTGGCTTTGTGGTCAGATGCTTTTTCCTATACACTAAAGTGGTTCTTCATGGCTCAGTGTGATGTCACTCTAACACAATCAAACATGGTCATGCTCCCATCTATTCCACTTCTTAAAATTAAATGTCTAATCACTATGTTGTATGCTGGGACTTAATATAATATTGTATGTTAGCTGTAATTTCAGAAGTTTAATAAAGACTTTTAAAATGTTCAAATTGATGTATCTTAAAATTATTATAAATTAAATGATAGTAAAATCTAGCTATTTTCTTTGAAGCACAAGTTATAAAAATTATGGTATATTTGAAAAAATGAAAAGTACCTATAATATCTTTTATGATATATTATTATTTAAATTTTAAATAGGTGATTATAATTTATGATAACTGATTATACTCTTCCAGAACTAATTCATTAAAGTGAAGCATTAAAAACAAAAGGCATAAAAGATCAAACATGGTACTTGGAAAAAAGGTAGCATGGTAGTAAATATTTAAGTAATTTTTGTAGGCTGAACATTACTAATCCCATTTATTATTTTAACTGATTAAGAATTCATACATTACAAAAAACATTATTTCTTACTGTTTCTACCAATATCTTAAGGTTTTCATTCCTTTTTGGCTAGGAAAATTATAAATTATTTAAACTGTCTCAAATTCTCTCTCTCCCCACCCCCTCTCTCTGTGTCTCTCTCTGTGTCTTTGCCTGTCTGTCTAAATTTATCATTATCTCCTGTCTCCTAGAGTTCAGGATGTTTGTTTCCATTTCAACTGCATTTTTTAGTACTTAATACTTAATATGTTGGCATTACAGTGAAACCTTACTTCTAACTAAATAAATCAGCAGATGAATCAACACTACATTTTTTCTAAATTATATAAGTGCAGTCCAGAGGGGAAAAATATAGTTAAAAACAATACTGGGTGTTGAGCAATTTCTGCCAAAATGAGAAGGGCAAAATCTCCTTGAGAAGACAGCCGTTTGCATTCCAACATATTTTACATAGAATTTTGGAAATAAAAAATAAGGCCCTCTGTAATTGGCCCTCTAGAAGGAGATGGATTTTCTAATTGAGAAATAAACATGAAAGAGAAAGTTTGCTGGCAACACACTCTCTTAGTTGTCCTTCTGAGAAAATGCCATGATGTTTCCTCATTCCTGAATATTTCACTGGGTATAGAATTTTGGAATAACAGTTTTCTTTTTATTTCAGCACTTGAAAAATGGTGTGCCTGTTCCTTCTGAGTGCAATGGTTTATGGTGAGAAATTGGGTTTCATTCAAATTATTTTTTCCATATGAAAGATACTGTTTCATTTTCATTACTTTGAAATTTACTTCCATTTTTTTAATCTTTAATTTTCTAAAGTATGACCATGTTGTGTCTTAATGCGATTTTCTTTGAGTTTATTCCCCTTGGAGTTTGTTGAGCTTCTTGAATCCATAAGATTATATCCATTGTTAAATTTGGGGAGTTTTCAGCCATTATTTAATCAAATACATTTTTATCCCCAACTTTTTTTCTCATTTTTCCCAGTTCTCTGATGATACAAATGTCAGATATGTAGTTATAGCCCCATGTGTTTCTAAGATTCAGTTTATTTTGTTGTTGTTTTGCTTTGTTTTTCAGTCTATTGTTTTACTACTATTTAGACCAAGTACTTTCTATTTCAGTTGCTTCCAGGTCACTGATTCCTGTGTACATCTCATTCTGCTACTAAGCAAAACTATTAATTTTTAAAAAAATTATATTACATTTTTTTATTTTTTAAATATTATATTAGTTCTTTATATCTATATTTCTTCACCTGAACTTTCTGTTTTTTATTTGTGTCAAACATTTTATTAATAACTCAGTAAAATATCTTTATTATAGGTGATTTGGCATCATTGAAAGGCAATTGGGCTTAAGTATTCATTGACAGATGACTAAAGAAATTGTGGTATATATTTATAATGGAATATTAATTTTCATTAAAAAATAAGGAGATCTTGTCATTCATGGCAACATGGATGAAACTGGAGGACATTATGCTAAGTAAAATAAGCCAGATGCAGAAGAACCTGCATACTCTCATTTATATATAAAGGTTAAAATTGTTGAATGCATGGAAGCAGAGTTTTGAATGGTGAGGAGGTGGGAAAAGGGTAGACATTTTTTCAATGGGTACAAATTTTGTAGGCTAAGTCTAGAGATCCAATGTACTGCACGATGACTATACTTAACAATACTGTATTGAATACTGGAAATTTGCCAACAGTAGATTTCAAGTACTCCAAAACAGAAAGAAAGTATACAGATGAAAATTAAGAAGTTGGCAAGAAAAGGTATCATCCAGAGCTGGAAGAAAAAAAAATTGTCCAGAGCAGAAAATCTACTTTACAATAAGTAGAGAAAGATGAAACAGTTATAGAAATAATTTTTTAGTTTAAAAAGAAACTGCTAGAAACATCAAAGATAGTACCCAACTTCTAAACAAAACTCTGATAATAAAATCTTCTGTTGAACACTATTTAGATATTCAGAATTTATCATGTCTCCTCACATACTACTATTTGTTTTTTTCTTAATAAAATAAAGAGTTTCTCCACTGTTGAATTGATTCACATATCTTGGAAAAAAGCTTTTAATAGACCTCTGGTCCATATAGCAATGTTTTTGAAGAATATTCAAAGCACAACCTTTGTAACTGCAGACGCAAGACTCATGACTAATCAGCACAGTAGATCCGTACTTGAACCTGCTCACCCATGACCCAGAAGACTGTAAGAGCTAAGTCCATATAACAGTGTGTTAACTTTCCCAAAGCTCTTTGGAAATGAAGTGCTGTCTAATAATCATTAATTTTAATTCTTCCTGATTGAATTTTTCAATCAGGAAGTGCATTAAAATCATCTAAAATTAGACTTCAGGCATTCTTGTAGATATTCATCATTCTAAAATAATTATATGGACTAATTGAGGCTTATTCATTCTGATTCGCTTCAGAGACAACATTATTGTGTTTGTTCAGTTTTGTTTTCTGTAATTCATGCATAAGCAAAAATCAAATGACAGTGGCCTGTATTCAGTGTCAGAGTGTTGAGTGATGTGGGACAGGCATTTTATCAAAATAAAAGGCTTTTCCAGCAACAGGAGTCCCTGTCACTTTGGGTGTGACACTCTAGGTCTCACATTTAGGTTCCAGCAGGTGAAGCACCATTACAAGCTTTGATTCTCCCTTAGACATCACATTTTAAATTTTTGCATGATTTCCATCACAAAATAGCAGTGCTGCCTTATAATTCTTGACACTTAATACATGTATAAAATGTGGAACAAATTAAGATTTATAATGTACATTTTCTGACTCCTAAATTTAGCAGCAACCTTAGATGTTAATTCCAGAAGCTGAGGTCCCTTGGAGACTAAATATATGATTACATGGATTACATGTCTAAATTTTATTATTACTCATTGTAAAGGTTAATATTGAAATTCCAAAGAAGAAACTAAAAATTTCAAAAAATATGAGTGACATATATTCATATATTTCCTTGTCTCATTTTTTAAAAAAAGCTACATATAATATTAAATGAAGTAGCTCTGTTTATTTTTTTATATTTATATAAGTCAGCAATATCGAGCCAATTCTTTCTAAATCATAGTCAATAGTTATGTATTAAACACTTATTTTATGCACAGCCCTATTTACTCATTTGATACTGCACTTCCACATATTATTAGCTTTAAGTTGAAAATATCACACTGCTGTTCACTGCTATGTCTTTGCTCCCACTAATTAATTTATGCTAAATTCTTTTGTCCACATCCATGTTTGTTGGAGTCTGACTCAGGATCATTTGCCACCTTTTTCCTTCATCTACCTTTTGCCAGAGTTTCTAAGACTACTGTACTTGAAGTTCCATGAGTAAACTGCATTCTTCTAGTAATTTGTTTTCCATATGCTATTTTTCTTATTTTTAAAAAAATTAAAATTATTGGGGTGACATTGGTTAATAAGATTATACAGGTTTCAATTGTGCATTTCTATGATACACAATCTGTATGCCCACCGCCCAAAGTCAAATCATCTTCTGTTACCACGTATTAGCCCCCTTTACCTTTTAGTACCCCCATTCCATTTCCACCTTGTAACCACCACACTCTTGTCTGAACTCATAGACACAATGTAACTTTAATAGACGCACACTGGCTATAGCCTGTGTTGAGAAAAAATTCTGAGTTCTATCTATACTCAGTGCAGTAGAGTTTTGTAAATTATTTTCAGTCATTGCTCTTAATGCTTGAAGGTCAAAAAGCAGCACTTGAAGGTACAGTCATAGAGACTATGTGATTAAAGGTTAAGGTAGTATTTTCAGAGCTTTGAAATAGAACAATATTAGTTTCTAATCTTGGGTCTGTAAATTGCTAATGATGTGTTCTTAGGCAAGCTAGTTGTCCTGGTCCTTTGGTTTCCCTTTCCATTAAATCCAGTAATAATGCTTGCTGGAGAGGTTTAGTCCAGGCACAAATGTGAGAACTTATGTATGGAAAACACATAGTGCCATGCTTTAAATGTGGTAAAGTAAAAAATGTATGTATTTTTGATGTTTTTAAGTCTACTGATCACTCAGACACTATCACTGCTTTCTAACATCTGCCTCAGTACCACACAGAAACAATCAATACATCTTAAATTATTGACTAAATAAAATAACAAAAGAACAACTTACTATATTCTTGGACCTGGCTCAAACTCTCCCTCACTCGCAGGATTTTCCATATGATGCATTTTCCAAATGTATCTCTCCTCCATCTCAACAGTAGTACTTAGAAGTTTCAATGTGAACAGTATTCCTTTAAAATGAGAATCAAGAAGATAGTAACTCCACATTATTCATCCTTGTACCTGTGATTGTCTCACACATGGACTGTATTAATTGAGGGAGATCATTGGGAAACCATACTTAATAAGAAACACTTGAAATAAACTGAAGTGAGAGTGCAGTTTTGATAGCAGAAATGAGGAGGGATAGCTCATTCTCTCATTCTCTTTGTCAAAATGCTATAACAAAAATGTCTTTGAACCTTATCTGATGGCTTAGTGGATTGGGAGCCAGCCTGTAAAACAAAGGGTTGCCAGTTCGATTCCCAGTCAGGGCACATGCCTGGGTGTGTCCTTATCTAAAAATAAGCAAATAAAATCTTTAAAAAAATTAAGATGTCTTTATTTTTCAAAACATATTTATTTTGGTTTATATTAAAAATATCTTCCTCCCATAAATTCAAGTTGATATTTGGATGAAGAAAGCAAGAAAAGGTACATGTCCCATTTTTTCCCCAATTTCTTTTTCAGAAGTGAATGTCATAGTGTCATAATACAGCAACTGTATTCTTGTATGGCTTTATATTTCTTATTAATAGAAATTGACCATTATTTGAATAACAGCAAATTTCTCAAAACAATGTTAGATGAATAATTTATTTAAAAATTTTATTGAGCCTTGGCTGATGTGGCTCAGTGGATTCAGTTCCAGCCTGCAAACCAAAGGGTCGCTGATTAGATTCCCAATCAGGACACACACCTGGGCTGCAGGCCAGGTCCCTAGTAGGGGACGTGTGTGAGGCAATCACACATTGATGTTTCTCTCCCTTTCTCCCACCCTCCCTCCTCTCTAAAAATAAATAAAATCTTTAAAAAAACTTTTATTGTAATACAGAGTGCAGAATAGAAAATGTACACCTATGTGTATGGTTTCTTTAATTTTCACAATGTGTGTAACTCTCTAAGATCTAGTCACAAAAAAATATAGAAAACTGCCATGAAGACCAACAGTACATTTTTCCTATGCCCCTTCCATGACAAAATGCCCCCAAAACTACCATTATTTTAAAATATATCTGCAAAGATTAGTTTTTCTTGGTTTCAATACTTATGTAAATAAAATCATACAATATGTACTCTCAATTTTTGCCTCCTTTACTGAAAATTATAATGTGAAATTCATTTGTGTTGTTGCATGTAGCAGTGATCTGTGAGATTAATCCATGAGATTGATCCCATGAGATTTACCCATGAGATTCATTAATAATTAACCTTATTAATTTACATTACTAAGCAATAGCACACATAAACATATCATAATTTATTTACCCATTCTATTGTTGATGGCATTTGGATTATTCCAAATCAGTGCTATTTTGAATAACACTGTTTTACATGATTTTATGCATTATTTTGATGTAAAGTTATACATATATACTACTTTGGGTATATATGTAGGAGTGGAGTTGCCACATCATCAGAACATGCATACATTTAGCTCTAATATTTTCAAAGTGGTTGTGCCAATTTACAAGCTCACCAACAATATATGTAATTCCAATCATACCATATCTTTGTGTTCAAATTTTTCCTTTTAATTTGAGTCATATGGGACTACATAGGTACACAATTGTGGTCATGAGTAATGATGTTGAATATCTTATAATATCTTTAGCTTTAATTTTAATATATCTTATTAAAAAGCATTTTCTAGTTATTTTCCCACTTTCCTGTTACATAGTCTATATTTTCTTATTGATTTATAACAATCTTTATAATATATATGAAACTTATGTGAGATATGTGTTCTAAACACATTCTCTTATTCCCTGGTATGTATTTTTACTTTCTTCATTGTGACATATTTTATCAATTTAAGTTGAATTTTAATTAAATCTAATTTATCAATATTTCCTTTCATTATTAACTTTTTTCCTGAAGAAATTTGTGTTTATTCCAAGGAGTGTACAACATAGTCTTCCAATATTTTTCCAAAAATATATTATTTTCTTTTTTCATTTAGGCCTATAATTCTATTGGGATTGTCTTTTTTTATGTAAGGTGTAAGATAAAAGTCAAGGTTCATATTTTTCCCCTTTACCTGAATACTCGGTTGATCCAGCATAAACAGAGTGGCAATTATTGTTCTAAATGCAGCAACAATATAAGAAGATTCGTATATGTATCAGAAGGTATGACTTTAGTTTGTTCCATTCTTCTGATCTGTAATTCTTATTTCAGAAACACTGTTTTAGTTACAGTGAATTGGAAATAAATCTCTATGGCAGGTAGTACAACTTCTTCAACTTCATTATTCCTTACAAAAGTGCCTTCACTATTCTTGGTATTTTGCATCTACAAATAAGTATTAGGTTAACTTTGTCAATTCCATCAGACAAAAAGAACTCTAGAAATTTATTTTAAATAGCATTGGATCCACAGATCAATTTTTAAAAAATTAACATTTTTACACTATTGAGTCCTTCAATTCATAAATAGATAAACCCTCAGGATTGGTGCTTTCTAATGTCCAAAATCCCTCCCCCCAAAATGACTACAAACAAACAGGTCCTTTCAATATGTTTTATTATTCTTGAATCTTGGCCTCTTGACTACTGACTACTCTCCAGTACCTTTAAACACATGTTTCTGGGATTCCTGCTCCACCTCCCCTGCCAATGAACATCTTTTTTAAATTTTATTTTTTTTATTGTTGCTCAATTAACTGTCCCCATTTGCAAAAAGCTGTCCCAATTCCCCTTCATTACTCTTCCCCGCCCTACCTGCCCCTCACATTTAATACTCTTCCTCCACCCAGTTGTCTTTGTCCTTGGGTCTTTTACCCATGTTCCTTGACTTGACCCTTCCCCTTCTTTCCCCCATTATCCTCCTCCCACTCCCCTCTGGTCACTCTCAGCTTTTTCTTTATTTTCATGTCTCTGCTTATGTTTTGCTTGCTTGTTTGTTTTGTTGATTAGGTTCCACTTACAGGTGAGATCATATGGTATTTGTCTTTCATTGTCTGACTTATTTCACTCAGATTAATATTCTCCAGTTCGATCCATGCTGTTGCAAAAGGAAGGAGCTCCTTCTTTCTTTCTGCTGCATAGTATTCCATTGTGTAAATGTACCACAGTTTTTTTGTACACTCATTTACTGATGGGCAATTAGGCTGTTTCCAGAACTTGGCTATTATAAATGGTGCTGCTATGAACGTACTTTTTTCTTTCCTTTCTTTAAAAAAAATACTTAGAATATATTACATTTATTCTTGATTACATTTATATTATTAAAGATAGAAGCAAAGTCTTTAATAATTTATTTACATTATGAAAAGGTTTAAATTTAAGTATATTTTATTGATTATTCTATAACAGTTTTCTCAATTTTGTTCTCCCCTTTATCCCCCTCTACCTTACACCTCCCTACCCACCAGCACCCCCCTGTTAGTTCATGGCCATCAGTTGTACATATAAATCCCTTGGCTTCTCCATTTCCTATACTATTCTTAACCTTCCCCTGTCTATTTTGTACCTACCATTTATAGTTCTTATTCCTTGAACCTTTCCCCCCCATTCTCCTCCTCCCCTTCCCCACTGATAACCCTCTATGTGATACCCATTTCTGTGATTCTGTTCTTGTTCTAGTTGTTTGCTTAGGTTTTGTGTTTGTTTTTATATTCAGTTGTTGATAGTTGTGAGTTTGTTGTCATTTAACTCTTTATAGTTTTTGAACTTCTTTTTCTTAGATAAGTCCCTTTAACATTTCATTTAATAAGGGCTTGGTGATGATGAACTCCTTTAACTTGACCTTATCTGAGAAGCACTCTATCTGCCCTTTCATTCTAAATGATAGCTTTGCTGGATAATCTTGGATGTAGGTCCTTGCTTTTCATGACTTTGAATACTTTTTTCCAGCCCCTTTTTGCCTGTAAAGTTTCTTTTGAGAAATCAATAGTCTTTTGGGAACTCCTTTGTAATTAACTGTCTCCTTTTCTCTTGCTGCTTTTAAGATTTTCTCCTTATTTTTAATCTTGGGTAATGTAATTATGATGTGTCTTGGTGTGTTTCTTCTTGGAGCCAACTTCTTTGGAACTCTCTGAGCTTCCTGGACTTGCATGTCTAGTTCTTTCACCATATTGGGGAAGTTCTCCGTTGTCATTTTTTCAAATAAGTTTTCAATTTCTTGCTTTTCCTCTTCTCCTTCTGGCAGCCCTATGATTCAGATGTTGGAACATTTAAAGTTGTCCGAGAGGTTCTTAAGCCTTTCCTCATTTTTCTGAATTCTTGTTTCTTCATTCTGTTCTGGTTGAATGTTTATTTCTTCCTTTTGTTCCAAATTGTTGATTTGAGTCCCCATTTCCTTCCATTCATTGTTGGTCCATGTATATTTTCCTTTATTTCACTTTGTATAGCCTTCAATTCTTCCTTCATTTTGTGACTGAACTAAATCATTTCTGTGCCATCCTGATTACCAGTGTCTTTAACTCTGCATGTGATAGGTTGTCTATCTCTTCATTGCTTAGTTCTTTTTCTGGAGTTTTGATTAGTTCTTTCATTTAGGTCATAAAAATGTCTTGGTTCCGCTGTTATGTTGTAAGGGGCTGAGCCTTAAGTATTCCTCAGGGCTGGGCAACCCACTCTGCTAGTTTGCTCGGTCCTTGCCCCACTCTCCACACCACTTCCCTGTATAACTCTGGATTGCTTGATTTGTCTCACTCCCCAGTTGTTCTTCTCAGCTTATCTGCAAGCAACATGTCTGCCAGTCATCTCATCGCCTGCCCCAGTCTGATGCCTCCTTGCAGCACCAAACTCTCTGCCCACCTCAGCCCCTCATAGTAGTCTGTATGAATATTTCCTCTTTAATCCTTGGTTGTCAGACTTCAATGTAGTTTGACTTTCTGGCGGTTCTGGTTGTTTTTTGTTCTCAAATTGGTTGTTATCTTTCTTTTGGTCATTCGAGGAAGTGAGGCATTTCCATCTACACCTCCATAACACTCATAAACTTGACCATAAATCAAGTTTTAAATTCTTGAGTTTGGTAAACTAAAATGTTCCAAATCTAATTTGTGGCAGGCACAATGACAATGTAAGAAATATTTTGTTCTTACTCGTGCCAGGATTTTAACTTTTATGTAGAAGGATGTGGCACTAAAACTTTTATATTCAGATACAGTAAATGGAAGGATAAAACTTCTCAGAATCCAGGTGTAGGGTAAGCAGAGGCACTCTGGCTTTCTCACTCAGGTGTCTGAGCAACTAAGGGAAGCACTTTCCCATAACCTTGAGAATGGTCCTGATAAGTCGTAGTCTCCTAACCTTAAAACTGGGTCCGATAAAGTGTTCCCATATCCTTGAGTGGGCTCACCTGTGTAATACAAAGCTCTGTTGCATAATATCTATTGGCATCCTGCTGGCTTTGTTTGTGTTCTGGTATTTAAGGGGATAGGGGCTCCATGCTGGGTGCCATGCTGGGGGACAAGGGTCATGCTGTGTGACAAGCAGGGGGACAGGTGACATTCAGAGACATGCAGGGGGACACACAGCTTGCAGTGTGCATGGATTGCCCACCCTTGCATGTCAGACATCCCAAAGGCTCTGTGAATATTTTTCCATTTGGCCAAATCTCGCGAACTTGTCAGGCCTTAAATGATCACAGCTAGTAATTATGTCTTAATTTGGCATCCTATAAATTTCTCCCTTTTGGAAATATGTACCATAAAAACATCTTTATTTTTGGAGAAAACTTGTGTGAGTCTTCCTAGAAAGTGTCTATGAGTGGTTCTGTATCAGAATAGCCAACCACTATAGATTCCACATTTCCTGACATCAAAAATAATAGCATTTACTTTAACTTATTTTGGGGTAATCTTTTACATTTTTGATATACCAGTTATGATGTAAGACAAAGTACATGGATCTTCTGTGATCATACATAAATATAGCATGTAAATACACTATTATATTTGCATAAGAGTTTTAATCACAAACATAGACTCTGAAATTGATAGAAATCATATTGATCTTTAGTAACTTATATTACATTTATATTAATAATGAATGTGACAGGAGCATCATAAATATGCAAAAGAGCCACACATCAGCCTAAACATCACCAGTAATTTGTAGACTTACACTCACAGGAAACCACTAATGGAATGTAGCGCCTTTTCTTTTCTATGAATAGTCAAATGTCATGCATAATGCAATAGTGCAACTGCTAATAGCAGTCAGGCAGGATCATTTAAACTAGTTATTATGGGCAGTACAAACTGATCTTTGAAGTGGCCTATAATAAAATACTTCTCTGTCTTTACCCTGTCCTGATTGCTCAGTTATCCTTTTCCCTAGAGCTGATATTTATAGGAAGCACAAAAATGATTATGTTGATATTTGGGGGACACTTACCATGCTCTATCAAATGTAGGAGAATTTTGACCAATTCATACCTAACAAAACAAAGTTGAAAGTCCCTAAAGCATCTGCTCAACCTCCTTCATGTCAGAGTATTAGAATGTTCTTTCAGAATATTCATTCACAATATACCCTCATGACATATACTACTATAACAACATTTGTTTGCGTAAAAGTTCGTACAGAAATGGTAATACTGAAGTCATCTGCAAATATGTAAAGGCGGAGACTTAGTTGTTGGAGTTCATAAGATGGTTATGTTAATAAAAATAAAAAAATGTTTAGACTGTACTAAAAAATGAAAAGCATTTATTTGAGCATAAACTGAAATATGAAAGAGGCAGATTAAGGTAACAACCCAAACTGTGCTCTGGAGAGTACACAGAAACAGGTTTTATAAAGGCAAAACCCACAAAACATAATTCTTTCCTGCAAATGAAGGATGGCTGGATATCTTCACAAGGATTGGTTAGTTCCTATGCAAAAGAGGGTGGAGAAAACTACAAGGAAGGAAGTAAAGTTTATATATGTCCATGTAGCAGTTGTTTTTCCAGGAATAGTATCACTCCAGGACATTTTGAGTTGTGAGTCCAGAAACAGGTCTAACACCTTTATAGCAGCTCTGGGTATTGAGGCATAAGATGCACATAGGCCCCACTTCCTTAATAGCCTCCTGACTCTGTTTTATGTGACCCCGTTAGTAATGCTTCTTTCATTTTATTTTCTCCATTATCAATTAACAGTCCCTAAACCTAGGATCATTATTGGTAGTTCTAGAAAATGCTAATTTCTAGGGGAATTTTACTTGATACAAATATCAAGTGTTTCATCAACCTTGCTGTGATATTCTTAATCCCTGCCCCCAAACTACACCAAGCTGAAACTGGAGCTCCTAGCATGAGAAACTGAGATAGAGAAAATAAAAATGCATTTGTTGCAACGTTTTACTTTTGCCTTAAACAATATTGCTTTACACTGTCAAACTATATTTATATATATCTCTACAGTTGCAGCTATATTTATATAAAGATAAAATAGGCAGATATATAATAGGCAGAAATTCTATAAACATTAATTGATTTAATCCACATGATATTCCTATCTAATATGAAATATTATTAATAAAATTTTCAGTTAGGGAAACTGAGGCCAAGTGCTTCTAAGAGAACTGCTCCAAAGTTCACAGTTAGTGAATAAGATGAAGCAAGATTTTATGCTCTCATAACTAACTCTACTCTGTAGGCACTTGGTAGGCAGGTAAGATATGTCTGTTTTACTTCTCATGGGAATATGAGTAAACTGCTCAATTTAATCAGAACTTAGAGGCTAGGTAAGATGAAAACTGTCTTACTTCATAAGAATAGAGTCAGTTTAGGATTTACCAATTTTTGTCTTAGAGATACTCAGTCTACTGGGGTCAATATGTACAAATTACATATACATACATTTATACACATTTATATAGGTTTATATATTGTTCAAAGACAAAATTAACTTTATTGATAAACAAGTGAAGGTACAAGCTACATGCCATTGGGCATCAATTACAATTCTGCAAGGTCCTAGCACAGATTTACAGCCACAATTAATGACATGTCAAATTGCTGGAAGAAAGTATTGATGTTCAATAATAAAGTAATAAGATTCTCAGAAGGCCAGAGAATCTCTAGTTTGGCCATCTTTCAAAAATGTCATTTATCTAAATTGACATCAAAATGCTCTCATATTTCAAAAAGAAATGTTGGAAGTATCAAGGTAAGTGTATTTATCTTTGTAGCTGTATTTTGTGGTAAAAGAAAAATAAAGAATAAGGGTGAATATTCAAGTATATCATTTGAATCTTTGGCTACACATTGCCAAATATTCAGAAACAACTGCTTTGGTATTATATGGTGATACTATAGTGTCATGTTAAAAATTTTCAACTAGATAGTGTAATATCATTTGATAAAATTTTATTGTTGCAAGCCAGCTTCCAAGATGGTCCCTGTCTCCTGGAATGCCATGCTTGTGTGATCTTTTCCCTTTGAGTGTGGGCTGGATTTTTAACTTCATTTTAATGGATATAATATGGGGAAGAGGATGTGTCATTCCTGTGGTTAGGTTACAAACAATTTGTGATTTAGGTTCTTTTACCTTGCTCTCCCTTGTTTCTGGTTCTGATGAAGCACTCTGCCTTGTTGAAAAAGTCCATGTTGCAAGGAACTGAGATGGGTCACTGGCTAGTGAGGAGGAGCTAAGCCCCTTAAGCCAACAACCCTCAAGTGT
The DNA here is from genome assembly GCA_028533065.1 of Trachops cirrhosus. NCBI lineage: Eukaryota > Metazoa > Chordata > Mammalia > Chiroptera > Phyllostomidae > Trachops > Trachops cirrhosus. Next base: position 51,369,984 of record CM052539.1, on the reverse strand, counting down.
CTGAAGTGACCAATAGCCATGTATATACATATGAAAGCAGGTTAATCATCAGTAGATCTTTCAGATGAGACTGCTGTGATGGACAGCACATTGAACAGTGAATATGATCTTATGAAAGACTCTGAACTTGAAGTTGAAGTATTTCTGACCCACAGAGACTGGAAGATGATAAATATGAGTCATTTCCATTGTTTTATTTTGGTAAAATGTACAAAATGTTTATAATTTTAACCATTTGTAAGTGTATGATTGAGTAGCATGATATACATTCATGGTTATGAATGTAACCATAACAATTGTTATGTTGTATAACCATTGTCACTGTCTAGGTCTGAAAAATTTTCATCATCTTTCTAAGGCATTTGTACCCATTAAACAATAACACCCCTTGTCCTAGAACCTCTAGAAACAACATTCGACTTTGTGTGTGTTTGAATTTGCTTATTCTAGGTATGTTATGTTAATAGAATCATATAATGTGTGTATTCTTCTGTATCTGGCTGATATCACAAAGCTCAACGATTGTGAGATCCATATTGTAGCATACATAAATTTCCTTTCTCTGGTTGAATAATATTCTTGTGAAGCATATGCATTCATGTGAAGATGGACATGGGTTGCTTCTATCTTTTGGCTATTGTGAATAATGCTGTTATGGACATTGGTATACAACTGTTCAAGTCTGTACTTTAAATTTTTCTGGACATACACCTTAGGAGTGAAATTGCTGGGTCATGTGGTATTAACTCATGTTATTAAGTCATGTGGGTCATAACTACTCATTATGTGACTGTTTGTTTCTTGACTGTCTATTACATTGAATTGGGTTATGTGTCTATTCTTATGCTAGTGTCACATTTTTTAAAGTACTATAGTTTTGTAGTAAGTTTTGAAATTGTGAACTGTGAGTCTTCTGATGTCATTCTCTTTAAAAAAAAATTTAAGCTAGTCAGGTCCCTTGTCATTCCTTATGTATTTGGGAACTGGATTTCTTATTGTTTTGTAAAAAAAGATGTGAGAATTTTGATAACAGTTTTGTTAAATCTATAGATTGCTGATACATTATGAAAAATTCTATCCATAATCTTTATCAGCATTTTGACAACCTTCAGAACTACTTTTTTAGTCATATAGTTTTGCTTTCTAGAATACAATATTTTCATTTTTGTCTTAGTTTTATGAGGCATAGTCACATTTTAATATATATGTTTTTTCTATGGATGTTAAACCCAAGCCACAATGTGAATACTGTTAAGGCAGGCAGTACATTTACTTATAGTGGAGGTATATTCTTGTGAGCTCCATAAAAAGTACCTCATGAAAATTATAAAATCATGATTAAAAAGTAAATTTAAAGGCAATCAACATTTATGAAGTCATAATCCAAGAATATTTATTACATTGTTTATCTTTTGCTCCTTTATAACTGATTCATCCTATTAACATAAAGAATTTGGGAGAGTATTTTATTTTCTTAATATTATATAGTTTAAAATAAACAATTAAAATAATTCCCTATAATTTGAGAATCTAGGTAAATTATCAAAATTAAGGTAACCTGTTCACTTCTGAGAAATAATCTTTGGGAAAGAAATGGCTCCTTATATTAGGGAAATCTTTTTTGTCATAAAATAAGTTAACTTTTCATGTAGTATTAATGATAAATAACATCCATAGAAGTTAATGTAAACATGTATTATTATAACATATAATAATTATAGATGGTACTAGTGTATATTGCTACAAATATTATACAAATGTGAGCCTGATTAGAATCATTCTGAAAATAGAAAAAGGGCAACAAACTCAAACATTAAAATATATCAAATCATTTGATTAAAAGAAGTAAAATGTAATTGCATTTTAAAATTGCTGTTGAATATTTTTTCCATCGAAGTATATGGAAACAAGAATATTATTTTTTCAGATATCATCTACTTGTTTTGTAATACAAAGCTAATTATACAAAAAATAGATAACTGCCTAGAATTAAGTGCATGTGTATTGTGGAATATTATGCATAATGTTTGATTATTATTATTCCCATAACTAAAGATCTGATTTATGACTAACAGTAACCCAGTATTCTCCTGAAAATAGGTAAGTATATGACAATGAATTTTTTTAAGCTAAGATAATTTGGTTATTCTGTAATTTAAATATTTTTAAAAGAACTGGAATATAATGCATGTATTGGAATACATAGGGCCTTTTTTCACGAAATTTAACAAAAAAGGAACTTACTTTAAAAGTGTATGACTGCTATGGCAGCTAATATGTTTTTCTAAAATCTGCTCTTGGTAAATCCTAAAAGGCAATTTAATAACAAGTTAATGAGCATTTAAATTGATGGTATAAATATTTTAGTCAATATCTATTATAGTGTATAACCCATTTATCTTATCAGTGTATAATCAACTAATAAAATTACTGTAGAAAATATATTAAACCACAAATATAAGCATAAGCTCCATTTATCTTTCCTATTACTGAGTACTAAAAGTGCTTTCTCTCCTGACTTTTATGTCAGCCAATCAAAGATAAAGAAAAATTATTCCAAAACTTTCTCATCTCATAGGAAATCTAGTTTCTGGGCTTGATTTCATTTTACTCCCTTACCTATTTCTCTATGTCCTTTAAAGTGTTATTGCTTTACAGATAAAAATAAACAGAAAAAATTACAAAACAAAATTTGAAGATAATACACCTACTGGCAACAAGATAAAATATTTTCTTCTCTGACTCTATAACAATTTCTTTATCTAGATTTCCAGAGGTTAGCCTGAAATAAGGGAAGATACTGAATGGAGTGACAATTGTCTCATAATTTGAAACCATGTGAATGATTAAAAACTATATAACTGTCTGTTTTCTGTTTTTGCATATAAGACATCTTAAACTCACCACTCCAAAATAACAAGTAAAAAATGAACAGACTGAAAGATCAATAACTGCCTTGGGTGCTTAAGAGAAGGGAGATACATGGAAAACTACTGTTTGCCAGATTGCAGAGACAGGCAAATACAGGGTATCAATCTCAAGGCAGTGTTAACTTGCAAGCAGAAATTGTCACATAAACCAAGGGTGGAGTAAAAAAATATGAACTGTAATTGTAAATTGCTAGAGTGGATAAGTATAAGAGTTAAAAACGTCAAGAGAACCAGCCATAGGGATATCTCCATAAAATTGTGAGATATAACCCCAGGAGCTAAACTAGGTCTCCACAGTAAATATTGGTGAAAAAATTCCCTGGTGCTTCCAGCAGGGAACAGAACAAAGTAACATGTTTAAAATACTCATACACCAGAGCACTCAATTCTTCTTAAGAATTGAGGCCTGAGTGCAAGGGAAACTAGTTAACCATAGCCTAACCTACTGGATAATTATCAGAAGCCACCTGCCCTGAGAGGGGGAAATGCTCAACTCCGGTCCAGTCTAACTGCTAAGGGAAGTAGGGACAGAAAAATAAAACTGAAAACACCAATGCAATTCACAGTTCAGTGATATAAGCTCACTGAAAGACTAAGACCTAATTATATGACTGTAGAATGCTACCTCTTCCCCACACTGCACCACTGCATGCATCAGTTCCTTTTAACCCATACATCATATCTAGGTATCAAGAAAAATTATGAGGCATAACAAAAATAAAAGAAAATTGAAGAAAAAGGGAAAGCTCAGAACCAAACATCTCAAAGAAGTTAAAATTATCAGACCAAGAATCAGGAATTTAAATATGGTTCATACACTAAAGACGTTAATGGAAGGAGTTGACAGCATGCCAGGACAGATGGGCAACATAAGCAAACAGATGGGAATTCTAAGAAAGAGCTAAAAGGAAATGTGAGACATTAAAAAAAAGTAACAGAAATAAAAGAATGTCTTCAGTGGGCTTATTAGTAAACTGGACACTGATGAAGGAAAAAAAATTCTGAGCTAAATGATATATGAATAGCAACCCCTAAAGCCAAAAAGTAATATGTGAAGTAAGGAGAGAAAATGTAGTCATATAAAATGATCAGTTAAATCCATAAAAGTGAGAAGAATGGAAGATGAAATAGGAACAAAAAATATGGACAACAAAAGAATAAAATGATAAATTTGATAAATATATGGTGATCATAACAATAATTACTTTGAGTATCAAGATCTAAATGCACTAATTGAAAGAAAGAAGAGTTGGAGTGGAAGAAAAACAAAGAAACCCAATTATATGTTCTCTACAAGAAAATAACTTTAAATATAAAGACACATGTAGACTAAAGGTAAGTGAATAGAGGAAAACATACCATGCTAACATTAACTGAAAGAAAGCATGAGTAATCATATTAATTTCAGACAAAGTGGACTTCAAAGCAAGGTTAATTATCATGGATAGAGAAGGCTGTTATGTAATGATAAAGTGTCAGTTCTCCAAGTAGACATAACAATCTTTAACATGTAAGTGCCTAACAAGGATGCTGAACTACCTAAGGCAAACATCAATAGAAATGTAAGAAAAAAAGGTGAATTCATTAATATACTTCAAAACTTCAACACCCTTCTTTAAAAAATAAACATGCAACAGACAGAAAATCAGTAAAAACACAGTGGAAGTCAACAACATCTTCAATCAACTGTATATAATTGGCATGTATCATCTGCTTTCTCCAACAACAGCTGAGCTCAGATTCTTCTCAGGCTAAAATAAAACATTTAACAAGACAGACTACATTCTGGGCCACAAAACCCATCTTAACAGATTTAAAATAATATAATCCATATGTCTGCTATCAAGCCACCATGCAATTATGCTAGAAATCAGTAACAGAGAGATAACTGGAAAAATCCCACATATCTGGAAATTAAATAATACACTTTTACATAACACATGAGTCAAAGAAGCACATTCAAGGAAAATTAAAAAGAATATTTTAGACTAAATAAAAATGTTATTTAGACTAAATAACACAACTTATCAAAATTTGTGGAATGCAGGAAAAACAGTGCTTAGAGGAAAATTTATAGCATTGAATGCATGTATTAAAAAAGATCTAAAATTAATAATCTATGGTTTTCACCATATAAAACTATCCAAAGAGGAGCAAATAAAATTAATGTAAGTAGAGAGAAAAAATAAGAATAGGGTAGAAATCAATAAAGTTGAAGATAATAGAAAAATCAACAATGCTAAAAAATGGTTCTTGAAAAACTGACACTCCAAATTATATACAGGAAGTTCTCTATAAGCTAGAGAACAAAAATTACTAACATCAAAAATGCAAAAGTAGATATCCTTACAGATTTCACAGATATTATAGGATAGTAAAATAATATAATGAACAAGTATATGCCAAATATGATAACCTAGATCAAATTGATTAATTCCTTAAAAGATAAAATTTGCAAACTCCCAAAAGAAGACATAACCAATTTGAATAGCTCTTTACTTATCAAATAAGTCAATAATTAAAAACCTTTCAATAAAAAACAATAGCAGGTCCCAATGGTTTCATAGGTAAATTCAATCAAACATTTAATAAAGAATTGTACAATACTCTACAATCTCTTTCAGAAAATAGAAACAGAGGGAGCATTTTCTAACTTATTTTATGAAGCCAGCATTACCCTAATACTAACACCAGACTAAGGTATTGAAAGAAAAGAAAATTCCAGTTCAGTATTTCTTGTAAGCATGAATACGAATGTTCCCAACAAAATATTAGTAAATCCAATTCAATGATGTGTAAAAGAATTATATACCCTGAATAAGTGGAATATACCCAAGTTATATAAGATTGGTTCAACAGTCAGAAATCAATTAATGCGATGCCTTGCATCAACAGACTGAAACAGAAAAATCACTTGATTATATCAATTGATGCAGCAAACACATTTTACAAAATCCAACAGCCATTCATGATAAATACTCAACACTAAAATGGGAATTGAGGTAAACTTCCTCAACCCAATGAAGAATAGTTACAACAAAGCTACAGCTGACATCATACTTACTGGTGAGAAACTTGAACCCGCCAGCTAAGTGGGAATCTTGAAGCTTTCCCACTAAGATCACATACAGAATAAGGACAGCCCTTCTCACCACTCAACTCCATACTGGATTTTCTAGTGAATGAAATAAGAAAAGAAAGAAATTGTATATTGATCAAAAAAGAAGAAATACCAACTGTCCTTGTTGACTGATGACATGTTCACCTACAAAGAAAAATCCAAATGAAACAAAAAAACTCTGGAAAATAATAAACAGAATACAAGGTTGATATACAAAAGTATATCACTTTCATATATACCAGCAAACAACCGGTAGAAACTGAAATTATAAACACAACACCATTGACATTAAAATCCCCAAATGAAATGCTTATACATAAATCTAACAAAATATGTAAAAGATCTTTGAGGAAACTAGAAAACTCAAATGAATGACATTAAAGGACTATCCATGTTTATGGCTAGGGAGACTCAGTATTGTCAAGGTATCAGTCCTTCCCAACTTGATCTATAGAAAAAATTTACCCAATCCAAATCCCAATGATATTTTAAATATATCATCAAACTGGTTCTGACATTCTTGTGGAAAGGCAGAAGACCCACAATAGAAAACACAATATTGAAGGAGAAAAATAAATAAAGACTGGTGTTACCCAACTTCAAGACTAAAAGTAAATATAATCAAGACTGCAATATTGGCAAAGTTTAGACAAATAAAATAGAATAGAATAGAGATCCAAGAAATAGACCAACACAAATATAGACAAATCACCTTTGCTAAAAAAGAGTGACAGTAATAAAATGGATCAAAAATAATCTTTACAACAAATGATGCTAGAATATCTGAACATCCATATCAAAAAAAGTGGGGGGGGAAGAATAGAATATAGACAAAGACCTTACAACCTTTGCAACAATTAGTTAAAAATGAATTTGATATCTAAATGTAAAAAACAAAGCTAAGAATACAACATAGGAGAAAATCTAGATGACCTTGGGTAGAGCAATGACTTTTAGATATAACAAAGTCACAATCCATGAAAGAAATAGTTGATAAGTTGGACTTCATTACATTTAAAAATTCTGCTCAGTGAAAGACAACATGAGAGACAGGTACAAAACTTATCAGGGTGATCGCTTCGTAAGTTATATAAATGTCTTGTCACTATGTTGTACACCTGAAACTAATGCAATATTGTATGTCAACTGCTATTGAAAAAATTTAAAAAGGGAATGAGAGAAAAATGACACAGATTTCAAGAAAATATTTGCAAGACACATCTGATATGCAAAGAACTCTCAAAACTCAACAAAACTAAAACAAACAACCAGATTAAAAAATGGGCCAAAGATCTAAACAGATGCCTCACTAAAGAAGATATACATATGACAAATAAGCATATGAAAAGAAACTCCATGTCATATGTCGTCAGAATAATGCAAATTAAAACTAGATAGCACTATACACCTATTTGAATGGACAAAGTCCAGAATACTGACACCACTAAATAGAATGTGGGGCAGCAGAAACTTGCATTTATTGCTAGTGAAAGTGCATAATGCTATAGACACTTTAGAACATAGTTTGTCACCCATAAAGTGTACAACACCAATAGTAAATCCTAATGTAAATTATGGACTTTAGTTAATTATGATGTGTCAGTGTAGTTTCATCAATTGTAACAAATGCACCATTTGGTGGGGAATGTTGATGATGGGAAAGGCAACATATGTGCGTGGGCGGTTCTATATGGGAAATCTTCGTACATTCCCTCAATTTTTCTGTGAAACTTCAACTGCTCTAAAAAAGCCTTCATATTTTAGGTTTTATGTTTACATAACAGAAGAGTAGAGGGCAGGCATTCAAGAATAAGGTTCAAGAATATTAGATCCTTTGTGGTTCCTATTCAATGCTCGATTACTTATTTCTAGCACTTGGGTGTGTGCAGTGTAATAGTACTTTGAGTTTCTGAAGAAAAAAAGTGCATGTGTAATAGAAGACTGATTACAAGAGTAACTGTTTTTGACATGATTTAATTAGAATGATTCTAGAATCTCATAAATAAATGCTAATTTTTCCTTTTAGATGTAATTTATCATGTTGGTGATGTATCTGTTTTGATTTAATTTTTCATAAAAGGTTTAAATAGTGTTTTAAAGTATTTTCTTCCAAATTTGCTTTTTGGTTGATTTTATTTCCTCTTTCTATGTCACACTCCATTCCCAAGGCTAACTTTTCTTCCCTAACCATTTTCACATCTGAATTTCCTTTTATTTATCTCCTTAGATCAGGATTTATCATCTCTTCACTGTACTGTTTTAATGGTTTCCTATATGATAGATGATTAGTACCACGAAAATGGAGACTGTTCCCCTTTATATCCTAAATGCTGAGCACAATGCCTGAGTGCAATGCGGAAGCTTGGAAAATATATCATAAATAAGTGAACAAACAAGTGAATAAGGAAGATGCATTTTCTAATTAATTCTCCCTTCTCTCCAATAAATGCTCAATAAATAATCAGACTATTCAACTGCTTGCATTAGAGCATTTTTTTTGCTGAAAAAAATGTGTATTCAATCATCATTTTATTGGAATGAATTTCATATCTTCCACTATTTGAAAACTGATTGAGTTCTTAAATTACCTAGTAGATTACTTCCACCAGACTTACTAAATTTTTCTCTTCATGGTAATAGTGTTTCACAGATCTGTAAACTGTACAAGATATCAGAAGAAAAATAAAAGAGCTATGTGCAAAGAATACAGAAAGTAGCAAAATATTCACACATTTAATTTAATGGTTACTATTGATGTTCAGAGAATTATCTCCTAAATACTGCAAAAATCCTGGAAAATTATTATTCTTGCATGGGTCTAATTTTCTCTCCCATGTTGCTTTGAAACTTGTCTATACAAAAGCTTTCCTTCTCTAGTTTTCTTTTCTATGTGTTGCATTATTGTTGAATGCGACAAGTGAGAAATTGATGGAATTCAAGTGTAATACTAGATAAGTAGAGTGGTGAAGACCATGAGATTTGGTGCCAGACCACTTGAGTTTAAATTCTTACTGTGAAACTTTGATACTTTTATCAATCTTCATGAACCTCAGCAACCTTATCTGTATAATATGAATATCATAGCACTTAGTCTGTGAGTCTGAGGTGAGGGTTTAATAGGTGCCTGCCACATTAATAACTTCCACACACTTTATTGTCATTTGTTTTTCATTTTAACTGTGGTTTAGTCTTCATATGCAGAATGAAATTAGTCATTAATTAATCAATTAATCAAGAATATATAGTAAAACTAAAGGGGAAGGTTGTCCTTTCCAAATATATTTCAACAGAAACCTTTTCTATGTCTAAAGTATCCAAGTTATCACCTATATAGGTGGTGCATTTGTGTACTATTCTTTGTTAGCAACAACTGATCAGAACTTTCTAATTCTAGTGTTTCTTTCTACTTTCTCTCAACGCCTTACATTAAAGAAAATCAGTATCAATATAAGTAATATTTAAAGTCTGAGTTTAATGTAAGTATATAATGTTAACATATACAGCCCTGTATGTACATACTGCTCAGAGAAACCTCAAACCATGGAATTCTGGGGTTCCTTAAATAAATTCAGCCTGTCCTTCAATTACTGATTTTTTTCATTATAATGTAGCATCACATGGCATGATTCATGCTTTAATGCTTCATGATAATTCAGTTCGTGCTCCCAGCTCACATTTTGAGGCTGTATACTAGCAATGACAGGGTAGATAAGCCTTAAAAAAACTTTCACGCATTTGGTCTATTATGCACTGACCAGCAATCATACATATGCTAATAAGAGCTATGCTAATTACTATACTCAACCATAGTTATGATCATTATAATTTGGTATATTTATACAAAGAGGAAGAAAAAAGAGCAGACTGAAATACGAGGGCCAAAATATTTCTTGGTCTTAATGTCAAAAATCTATTTGAAGGTAATCTACAAACAGAAAAATCTCAATAGGTAGCAACTCTATGTTTGCTTATATACTATTTGGCTGGAAGTAAGTTCCAGTGAGAAAATTCATGCACCTTACTCCTTCGATGTATCAGTGTTACGGTACAGCCACGTGGGGTTCTGCTGCCCACTACCAATGAATCCGCAGGCAGAAGTTTGGTGAAAAAGGAACGGTTTTATTTATTTATTTATTTATTTATTTATTTATTTATTTATCTATCTATTTTTAGACTATACAATTTTGGAAGAATAATGGGCTTCTGCTTCAATGCTTACTTCCTTTAAAACACTCAACGGAAAATAACCCCTCCATCCCTTGCCTGCTCAGTTCAAGGATGCGCCTGGAATCCTTTCTCCCATTAAAAAATACACCATTCTTTGGGAAATACAAGGCTGGTTCTCCCTCTCACCCCTTCAGTTTGGCTGCAGACATCTTTTGGAGTCTGTAGGCACAGGCAAGCTTCTCTCCGGGGTGCTGCTCTTTTCCTCCAGTCGCTGCCAGCTTCTTGTGCTTGTGGAGGGGTGCGGACTTCCCATACCACGTGGTCTTTTGGGCCGGTTACCCTGGTAATGCTCTGACCCCTGACCCCTGACCCCGACCCTGGCTCACAACTGGAAGGAAGAATGAGTTTCAGCATGCTCTCCACTTTTAAACTCTGGCCCCAAAACCCATGTGTGACAAAGGTGTTCAGCTTGTCGGCCAATTCAGGTTTGTGTCTGTCAGGCTGACAGCCACCCTGGCATCTCTGCGCAGCATGGCGCATCGCCATGTTCAAGCACTGGCCGCTTGGTTGCCAGAACAATGTACACTGGCTGTGCACTCGCTTGTTTATTAGGGCGTGGAATCAGGCCCCAGCTCCAGTTTCAATCCTGAACTGTCTTTGGCACTTCCCAACATCTCACAGTGGTCCCTCCCTTCTCCGAGGGAGGCAGAGTTTTTCACCAGCTGCTGCTTCACTCCGATACCTTTGGGTTTCCTGAGGTCCTTCTCCTTTCTTTGGAATAGTCAGCCTCTTTGCGGGTTTGGGGTTCCCTCACCCCCCAGCAATTTGGCCAGGCCCCTACCCCATTACATTAGTCATTGTAAGTCAACAAACATCTGCCCCAGTCCTCCAAATGTAGGCTCCAGGGCACTGATGGATGTAACAGACCAGAATTTAGATGTTTACTTTTTCCAGTCATTGCCCGACTAGGCTTTGGGCAATGACTTTTTATTTAGAGTGTGTATACCATGAAATGCCATATTGTTATTTTTTGTCTACATAAAAATCAACTTCCATATTGTTTAAAACAAAATAAAATTTAAAATATTTTTGATAAACTGAAGCAAGAGAATGTAATTTTTATGAGACTGAGCATCATTGTACTCATAGAGGCAGAGAATTTGATTTAAATATTTTCCCCAAACATTGAGAAGCTGATTTTATTAAATATACAGTATATCTTTGATATAGTATGTCTTAATCATGATGCCACCATACTATTCACATTTAATTTTATTCATAAATCACATACAGAATCCAGTGCATATATTTTACTAAGAAGTGTTACATTGTTAAAAAAAATTATGGAATTTTAATGAACAGGCTTTTCTATGAAATTTACTTTTGATAAGGAGTCAAAAGAAAATCAATGAAATTGCTGCAAGATTACAAACACAGAAAGTGTCAGAGAAGAGCTTTCTGGTTACACACAGTGTTTCAGGTTGGCTTTGGTAAGACACGCTACCAGAGTCGAGAGCTGATTACACGGTGCCAATTCTGGAGGAAGAGTGAAGCTGTCCTTTCAGTAAAACAACTCAACTTTTTTTCCTGAAATCCAAAGAACTATTTACATTGAGTATAGAAAATGGAGTATCATCTTGTAATGATCCTAAAAATCTAATAATTGCATGTTGTCCAAAAAATGAAAACATAACTGGTCCTAATAAATCACAATGGCTAATGATTACCCTACAATAGGCTGTGCCAAGTTAAGATTAAAAGATCATTCTTTTAATTTATAGATGGAAAAACATAAAAATATAAAGGGAGATTTTTTCCTAATTCTTTTATTCAGCTTAATATCAGTTATAGGAAAATTCTATTTATATATTCCTATCAAGAAATATTTATTGAAAGCATACATGTTACAATAAGCACTTCTTGATTTCATGTTTTAATGAAAAATCAACTTAAATAATTATTTTAAATATGTTAGAAGTGTCATTTATTTGCATTAATTGCAATCATTTCTGTCTATATGGACTGGTTTTAGTAATAATAAAATAATATTATAAATGGTTTACATGTATTAGACATTTTCCACTTGCCATGCTCTCTGCTAGGCACCCTACATTTATATCATTTCATGTTTATCTACAAGAAAGGTAATATCTCCATTATCCATATAGAGTAACACAAGTACATTTATAACAAGGTTAGCATGCAGAAGTGCTGTAATTTTAACACAGGCCATTCTGGTATTTAATTATTTTGTTAACTCAAACAGTTTTGCCACAGATTCATATTTGGTGCCATGCTTGAATTATAGTTCTGCCTCTGTGGGCCCCCATGGACTAATAAGAATGAGATGACATTTCTTGCAAGGCATTCTACAGGAAGTCAATAATACTGAAATGGAGTATTGATGTCTTCCTAATATCCACTTTTAAAAAAGCACTCCCCAGATATTTGTTAGTACACAGGTAAGGGTTGTCTTGGATACTCTACATTCAGCCTCATTTTTCAACAATAGCAAGAGTCTCCAGGTTGTCCCCTTAATCCTTCCCCCTGCCAGTGTTCTAGTCCAAAACGTAATTCCTTGTTTGAATTTTCCTTTATGTACATGTCCCCTACATCTCCTTACTTCAGCCCAATCTCACCTTGTTTATACTTTCTAAATTATAAAACTCATCATGTCACTCTGTGACTTCAATTTTTTACATGATATTTAACTGCTAATAGCTGAAACCTGATCTAAAGACTACTTTATTTGCTCTGGCTTATGTGGCTCAGTGGATTGAGTGCTGGCCTGTGAAACAAAGGGTTGCTAAATTGATTCCTGGTCAGGGCACAGGTCTGGGTTGCAGGCCAGGTCCTCAGTGGGGGGTGCTTGAGAGGAAGCCATCTCTCCCTCACTTTCTCCCTCCTTTCCCTGATCTTTAAAAATAAATGAAATTCTTTAAAAAAAGGACTACTTTATTTAAAAATGGATAAAGGACAGGAATGGACACTTCTCCAAGGAGGACATACAGTGGGCCCATAGACACATGAAAAACTACTCAACATCACTAGCCATTGGAGAGATGCAAATTAAAACCACAGTGAAATACCACTTCACACCAGTCAGAATGGCTATCATTAATAATCAACAAACAAGTGCTGGAGAGGCTGTGGAGAAAAGAGAACCCTAGTATACTGTTAGAGGGAATGAAGACTGGTGCAGTCCCTGTGGAAAAAAGTATGGAATTTCCTCAAAAACTAAAGGTGGAACTTTTTTCAACCCAGCAATCCCACTGCTAGGACTATGCCCTAAGAATCCTGAATCAGAAATTCAAAAGAACCTATGTACTCTAATGTTCATAACAGCATTATTTATCATAGCCAAGTGAGGCCTAAGTGTTCACCAGTAAATGAGTGGATCAAATACATGTACAGAATAGAATACTACACAGTAGAAAGAAAGGAGCTCCTGCCCTTCATAACAGTGTGGATAGAACTGGAGAGCATTATGCTAAGTGAAATAAGCCAGATGGTGAAAGACGAATACCATATGACCTCACCTATAAGTGGAACCTAATCAAAAAAACAAACAAATGAGCAAAATATCACCAGAGACTTGGAAATAAAGAACAAACTGACAGTGACCAGAGGAGGAGGACAACATGGGAAAAAGGGGGAAGGGGAAAGCCAAGGAACATGAGTAGAGGACTCTCATGGGGGATCGACTGTGGGAGTGGGGGGATGGGGTAGGGGAGAATAATGCAGAAAAATGTGGACAACTATAACTGAACAATAAAAAAATAAAAAAGACTTTATTTAGCTAAGCAAATATTTGAATTTGAATATCTTGTGGCTGGGAATATATTCTCTATTTCCACAGCTCTTAAATTCCCCAATAGCTGTTGCTATTTAGATTCATACATGTATGTTATTTGCTAGATGCTTGCAGGCAATAGATTTTATGACTTTATAATTAATGTAGATAAATTGGGTATCCTTAACTAAGTATTTATGGTTCAGGCAGTGGTATGGTCTCTGAAGTCATGCCATCTGGCTTTGAATCCTGTATTTAAATCATGGAAGACAAACTTATCTTATATCTGTAATAATTTTGTTTGGCAACACAGTGACCTTGGACAAATATTTTTTTAACTAATCTCTTATCAAACAAGTGGGATAATAATGCTACTTACTACAGTGTCACAATGTTATTGAGATTTTGCTGCCAAGAAGTTTAACAAAGTCTTTGGTCCATAGTAGGTATCATTAGACAATAATTAGAATTATTTATTTTTCTATTCTACCATTTTCAAAGCAGTAAAACTGATCACTACGCCCTTACTAAAGCAACTTCTTGTGGTTTATCATCACCAGAACACTGTTCCTCACAAAGTTATGTTTCTGCTTATGTTATTCTAGTATATTTACCTGAAGTTAACTTTTTTGCCTTTTTCTCTTAGCTTTCTCATCATTCTCTAAGTCCCAGATCAAGAGCCTTCTAGGGAGAAAAATTTTTCCTGTATTCTCATATTTTTTGCACACCTCCAGTGTCATTTATCACATTGAAAGACAATAACTAACATTTGTTGAACATGTGCCAAGCATTATGCTAAGTACTTTACAGCACTATTTCAATTTAAGTTTCATAATAATCCTCAATGACATCCATTTTTATTTTCATTGATCAGATTCATACATTTAATCTCATCAAATTTTATGGTGTGTGACAAGAAGAAATACATCGCTTAAGTGCATACTCTTTGTAAGTGGCAGGCCTTGGATTTAACTTGGGATCATACGACATCAGAGTGCCTCTCTTAATCACTATAATACACAGTAGTCTGTACTACATTCATCCCAAAACCCAAGAGCAGGGATCATGTTTTATTCAATGTGTTTAAACCTCAGCATCTAGACAAGCTTCTGACTGGAGTAGGTACTCTACTATGTGGTAGATGTGTGAATCACCTGATGAACTTGTCCTAGAGGAGCTAAATACCTGGAATGCACTAATATAGGGTTGAGCATACAAAGGACTTTTAGCATCCCTGCAAGAACAATGAGATAGGCAATCACCAGAGAGACCAAAAGTTCATTCAGCCTTGTGTAATCTTTGTAATAGAAATAAATTGATGCCAAAAACACAATGTCAAGAGAAACAGTCATGAGGATATACTATGGTAACTTTTAGGACAGATAAAGTAAAACCAGTTTGATTCATTAAAATGAGTAGAGCTTATAAAAGCAATCAACTCTCAGAGCAGTTAGTTATTATTGTAAATGAAGTAATTGCAAAATGCTGTATCTCAAACCAATGCCTTCTTTTTCGTGTTTGTCTATAAATTAACTGACCTATGTTAGACTTTGTTAATCTTGGTTGGGCTAATTCATGCAGATATGAAGTCTGGCTGAAGATCATTTTGGCTAAGACAGGTATGAAAGTACAAAGATCTGCCTTCAAAGAAATTACCATATAGTAGAGTACAATGATACGATGATGTCTATCCAGAAAGTATCCAGTCAGCACTATGAAAAACAGAAACATTGAAGAAGATACAAGATACAAGAAAACATTGTATGTAGGACAATGGACAATGACAACTCAGTCCTCTTCAAAACAGGCACTTCGGGACTCACACAGTTCCCCCAGTCACCATCAGCTGCCCTGTTGTATATTCCTGAATCTTATTGACAGTTTGAAATCTTTAATCTCTTCCTTTTCTTTCTTCTTTTTTTGGGGGACATGACTTGATAGACAGTAAGAACATCAAAATACACTCTACAAGATGGTTGTTTATTCTTATATCTCACAATTGTTAATACATATAGTAAGTTTCCAGTATATAAACAAATAAAGGTACACATTTAAAATAATAAATATTGGTAGGCTGACATGAGAATGTCTTATAAATATTTTCTTATTATTTTATCACAAGCTTTCTATGATATGTAACTATGTTTTACATATCATAGAAAATGAAAACACAGGAGCAAAATAAACCCTACTATAAAACCTCACAGAGATTTAGGAATTGGAGGTATCAGTCTCTAATGGTGAGGGTGCAAGTGGTGCTGAAAAGAGCCTTCCTGATCTTCTTCCATGCAGCCAGAACTCTCTCTCTCACACCAAAGCAGAAGATGGAAAGTGTTGAAAATAAAATATTGAGCAGGAATGAATACTTGAATACAAAAATATTCTTTGTTCTTTTCATCTCTTGTTCCCTTCTTTTGTAGTCTGATGACTTCTTTTAGTAGTATACATATATTTTTTTCTCTATCTTTTTTGTATTTACTACAGACTTTTGCTTTGTGGTCAATATGAGGCTTACATATAACAATATATCTATAACAGCCTTTTTTTTGCTTTACTCTTTATTGTGTTTTTTTCCATTGTCATTTAGTCCCCTAATAACCCCTCCACTCAGCAATTACCACACTGTTGTCCACATCCATGAGTCCTTTTTTCCTTTTTGTTCAATCCCTCCAACTCCTACTCCTCCCACTAGCTGTCATCAGCTCTCCGTCTATGAGTCTGTCTCCATTTTCCTTGTTAGATAAGTTTCTTCATTAGATTCCACATATGAATGAAATTGTATGGTATTTGTCTTTCTCTGACTGGCTTATTTCACTTAGCATAATGTTCTCCAGATCCAACCATACTGTCACAAAGGGTGAAACTTTCTTTTTTTACTGCTGAGCAGTATTCCATTGTATAAATCCCATGGCTGTTTTATCCACTCATTTACTGATGGGCATGGGCTGCTTCTTTATATTGGTAATTGTAAATAATGCTGCAATGAACATAGGAGTGTTTATATTCTTATGAATTAGTGTTTTGGTTTCCTTTGGATATGTTCCTAGAAGTGGGATTGCTGGTCAAAAGGCAAACCTACTTTTAATTTTTTTTGAGATATCTCCATATCTCCATATCCCATGGCATTCGCACCAATAAAGGAAAAGGGTTCTTCTTTCTCCACATCCTTGTCAGCACTTGTTGTTTGTTGATTTATTGATGATGGCCATTCTGATAACAATATGTTTCTCAAATAGCAGTGGCAATCTGCGAGTGTCTATTGTGAACATATTAATCTCATAGGATAAAAATCACCCAGAACCACTCTTTTGTAAAAGAAAAATAACCTAGTAGTTTGAAGCACAGAATATAGAACTAGACTCTTTGGGTTTGCCTCCTGGGTCTGCCATTTCCTAGTTGTGTGACCTAAGACAAGCTACTTACCCTCTCTGTATTCCCATATATTATGTGTAAACAATCATGTTGTGAGAATTAGAATAATATGTGTATGTATGTTGTGTGTCTGTGTATATTTATAAACAGTGATATATAGAATATCTAGCTTCTTAAGCCAAGGTTTCTATTATTATTCATAATTGTCCTTATTTCCTGCAACAACTCCAAATCAAAGGTCAATCAGAAGAACCATGAACTCCCACAAAGAGCCCACATCAGAGTTTTAAGGAGAAATCTCTGAAAATATAAAACTTTGACATGATCATTATAAATTTTTTGTTCTATCTAGATGTGGATTAGTGATCATTGACAAAATAATTTTCTTTGGGGCTTGGATCCAGGGTTAAGCATTAAGAGAACAGTGTATTAAGAGGCCTTTCAAACACAGCAATGTAAGGGCAACTCTTACTCAAACCTCAAAGCTATGCATTATACCTTCTAAAATTTACATGAAGAGTATAAGGTTTTGTATATATTTTATTCATGACTAATACATTGCATTTCTTTTTGTTCAATAAGAATCACAAAGTAAAAACAAATCTCAGCTATATATATTTTTTACATTCAGAGGATACTATCATTTCTTTACTTTTTTTTACAGGTTTAGACATTTTTTTACATTGATATATTAGTCATTATAATAGTTATAACATGCTTTGGGTTATTCTACATAGTACAACTGTTTTCAATTATCAGACATGTATAATATAACAACATTTTTCATGGCTTGTGTATATGTTATACTAGATACAAAATACAGAAAAATTAGACAGAAGGCAAAACCCAGATCATGATCTTTCATAGAATAGAAATAATCCAAAGTGTTTTTTTCCTAATGAAGGTGTAAGACCTGACTGTCTTCCATTTGTCTTCACTTCCCACTTTGGGAAACTATGGCCTCAACTCCCATTCCATGATTATAATATTGTCCCATCCTCAATATTCCACTATCTCTCAACCTCAAAGATATGCACTTCTCTCAACCTGTCAACGAATGATTATTGGTACTGATTTAATGGCAACAGAAATCACTAACTTGGGGTGTGATGAAGAAGGAAACTCTATTCATAATCAAGAGCAGGGAGCTTGATTATGAAGCAGAAGGACTGAGGGAAGGCCCCTCTCCAGGAAGACTGCTCTGCTCTGTTTAGCCCTGCTCTGATATGCTCCACCTGCTCTAGCTCCGTCTGCTCTGCCCTGATAAGATGTCTTCAGTGTTTTAGATGCAGCTGGGGAAATGCAATCTTCAGTGTTTGGCAGAAAGGGAAAGCACTTTTACAGAGCCAGGGTTCATCCTCATGCAAATGAGGGCTCTAAATCTGGAAGTTTCATCATTGATCTGATTGGTCAGAATGCAGACATTCTGACAGGCTGATGAAGATGTTGATGGGATGAAGATATAGCTGCACAGCTATGATTGAATGAAGAAAGTCTCTTTCTTATTGGTTGAATTAGGATTCCAGGAACTCCTTTTTAAGACTGGTTCAGATGGCAGGCACACAGTGTAGGAAGGCAGTTCAGTGCAGGAGGCAAACAACTTAGTGCAGGCTATTACCAAAGTGTGGTTCTTGTGAGGGGTTCCTGTGTAGAAATGGCTGTTTGGCTCTGTTTTTTTTTTAAATTTGAACCCAGTTAAGCACCAGGCAACTGGCACCCTTCTTAGTACGTATCATTTCAATAGCTCCTCTTAGCAATAGGGCAAAAAGCAATATTTGAAAGTTTCCGTACTCTTCTCAAAACACTGAATCACCTTCTTCTCATTCAGGCTCAATGGATGGTCTTACAACCTACTTCACAAGAAAATGGAAGGCTAAAAATAACACTTATCTCAATTTCACTAACAGAACAATCTGTTCCTTTTTTCTATTACATTAGATCTTCCCACACTCAACTTTCTAATATAAACACCATTTACTTGGCTATTATTTAGTGTTAGGTAGATAGTTTCTCTTTCCAGGAACATAAACATGTCTTCTAGATTGATTTCTATTCACTGGAACTTAAGCATGTTTAAAAATTGAGCATAATTATGCAAAACACCATTTCAATACCACAAAAAATAACACCCCCAAACTACTACTTGATCTCAGTATCTTCCATCATTTAGCTTTTGTTGCATAATGAACAACTCAGAAAATAATTTAGTGGCTGAGTAGTTCTTGCCTGTGCTGGTTTCTCCACAGTTAGGTGGTGTAGGGTGACCTCACCCAAATGTCTAACAATTTGCAGCCTGATTGGTCTGATAGTTTGGTAGCTTGGCTGAGATGGGCTATATATGTTCTCTTATCTTCCAGTAGCCTTGAAGACTCTTATAAACTATTTATAACACTATCTTGGGAACTTTGATTTCTGCCCTCTCCAAGTTATATTTGATAAGAGGTACTGTACCATTTATTGATTATATCAGAGATTCTTAATGTGGTACTGATATTTGCACAAATAAAATTTAAAACACTCACGTACAGTTTTACACCCAAGAGTACTCTCAAAAACCATATGTGACAAACCAAAAGTCAAATTTCACAAAAATGTTAGACAAAGGCTAGAAAATCAAACCTAATATTGAGTCACATTACAGCTATTACTGGGCATTCCCAGACCTAGACAAATTTAGAGTAACATTATTACAATTTAAGATAAATTATGTGTGGTGGAAAAATTAATGCCACTTATAGAATGCCTTAAGAAAGACTTTGCTTTAATTTCTG
This sequence comes from Trachops cirrhosus, assembly GCA_028533065.1. Taxonomy (NCBI): domain Eukaryota; kingdom Metazoa; phylum Chordata; class Mammalia; order Chiroptera; family Phyllostomidae; genus Trachops; species Trachops cirrhosus. Next base: position 51,349,830 of record CM052539.1, on the reverse strand, counting down.
AGACAAATAAAAGAACTATTAATATCTCAGAACTAGTATCCGCAAGTGCACACATGATGCCTAATTTATGCAGGCTGATCACAAGCATAATTTAGGAACTTCAGTTAAATGCATCTAATGCTTTGAAAGGTACAAGCCAATTAATTTTTCTCAAATATATTGGCTAAAGTTTAGCAATCCAGAGAGAATTGTTTATTCCCTTTAAAAAATTAGCTTAAAAATCTATGAGCCTTAGGTATACAGAGAAATGTAATATTTCTATTATAATAGAAAGCAATACCAAGGGAAAATAGAATTCCTAAAATATATATGTTTTCTCTGAATTCATTTAAAATGTTTTTAATTACATTTGAAATATAATATTGCATTAGTTTCAGGTATATAGCATAGTGACTGGACATTTAAATAACTTACAAAATAATCACTTTGATAAATCTAGTACCCATCTGACAACATGCAGTTATTTTAACATTATTGGCTATATTCCCTATATTCCATCCCTGTGAATCTTTTTACAACTGGCAATTTGTATATCTTAATCTCTTCCCCTTTTTAACCCATCCCTCCAAATTTGCTCTATCTGGAAACCATTAAAGTGTTTTTTGTATATGATTTTATTTCTGGGTTTTTTGTTCATTTATTTTGTTTTTTAGATTCTACATTTAAGTGAAATCATATGGCATTTGCCTTTCTCTCTCTGACTTATTTCAATTAGCATAACACACTCTAGGTCCATTCATATTGTTGCAAATGGCAAGATTTTATTCTTTTTAATAGTGAAGTAATATTCTTTGGTATTTCTTTTATGACTTCATCCTAGAGACTCAAGTCCCTATTGAGTCATTCTCTTTAATGTCTTTGTCTCTTAATAAATTCATTCTTGTAATTTGAATCCATCCTTAACTATTCCTATGTAAACCTTCATTTCCTCTTACCTCAATGTTAAACTGGAAAATAGATATATAGTCATATTTAGAGCAATGATGGAATTGTCAAATAGAAACTAACATTTTGTAGTAGAAAAAGAGATCAAGAAGTTTGAGTTGACCAAAATCTCAGAGTTAAGGCTAAAATAAGACTTATAGCAAGCATCCATTCCATTTAATTACCCAAAAACTTTGCTAAACTCCAAATACAACTGCCAAGACATGCTTTCCTTATGTAACTTTGAACTATTTTACAAAAGTCTTCAGGAGTCTAACATATTTATAGAAAAAAATGTCATTCATATCATACTTCATCAGGCTTTGCTTAGTTCAACTACACATAATAGCAGTTGAGTTGCAGCCACATTAGAAAATAATTTTATTTTTCAAAGTTTTGGTTTTCAATAGTTTTTAAAAAAATATTGTATTTTTCCATTACCATTTAGTCCCCTTATACTCCCTTCCCCCATAATCACCACACTGTTGTCCATGACATTATATTGAATATTTTCCCATTATCATTTATCTTCCTTATATCCTCTTCCACCTGCACCCACCGTCTTCCTTCTACAATCACCACACTGTCGTCCCTGTTCATGAGTCCAATTTCTTTATTTTGCTTGATCTCACCACCTCCCAACTCCCTCCCCAGAGTTGTCAGTCTGCTATATATGAGTCTGTCTCTATATTGCTTGTTAGTTCAGTTTTCTCATTAGATTTCACATATGAGAGAAATTACACAGTATTTGTCTTTCTCTGACTGACTTATTTCACTTAGCATAATGTTCTCCAGGTCCATCCATGCTGTCGTAAATGATATTTTTTATGGTCAAGTAGTATTCCATTGTCTACATGTACCATAGTTGTTATACCCACTCATCTACTGATGCACACTTGTGCTGCTTCTAAATCTTGGCGGTTGTAAATAACACTGTAATGAACATAAGGGTGCATATATTCTTTCAAATTAGTGTTTCGAGTTCCTTTAAATAAATTCCCTGAGGTGGAATCGCAGAGTCATAGTCAGTTCTGTTTTTAATTTTTTGAGGTAAATCCACATTGCTTTCCACAGTGGCTATACCAGTCTGCATTCCTAGCAACAGTGAAGGGTTTCCCCTTCTCCACATCTTCACCATCACTTGTTGTTTGTTGATTTATTAATGATAGCCATTCTTACAGGTGTGAAGTGGTAACTCATTGTAGTTTTTAATTATATTTCTTAGGTGACTAGTGATGTTGATTATCTTTTCATATGTCTGTTGGCCATCTGTATATTCTCTTTGAAGAGTCTATTCAGGTTCTTTGCCTATTTTTTAATTGGATTGGGTTTTTTGTTAGTTTTTAGTGTTGAGTCTTATAAATTTTTTATAAATTTTGAATATTAGCCCTTTATCAGATGTATCAGGCAATATGTTCTCCCATTCAGTGAGTAGTCTTTTAAATTCATTGATGTTTTCCTTTGTTGTGCAAAACCTTTTTAGTGTGATGTAGTCCCTTTTTTTTTTTTTTGTGGTTGTTGTTTTGTTCGCTAGAGGAGATATATCAGGAAAAAAAACTATTGCTATGAGCAATGTGCAAGATTTTACTACCTATGTTCTCTTTTAGCATTTTTATGGTTTCAAGTCTAACATTGAAGAGTTTAATCAATTTTGAATGTATTCTTCTGTGTGGCATAAGAACGTGATCTAGTTTCATTTTTTGTAAGTATCTGTTCAATTTTCCCAACACCATTTATTGAATAAACTGTCTTTAGCCCATCATGTTTTTGCCTTAATATAGACAATATCAATTGACTATAAAAAGTATGGGTTTATTTCTGGGTTTTCTATTCTGTTACATTGATCTATGTATCTGCATTTATGCCAGTACAATGCTGTTTGATTACTCTGGCCTTACAACATAATTTTATATTTGATAGCATGACTCTTCCAAATTTGTTTTTCTTTTTTAAGACTACTGTTGCTATTTTTTTTGTAGTTCTGTAAAAATTTTTGGAATATTTGTTCTAGTTCTGTGAAATACATCACTGGGATTTTGATAAGAATTGTATTGAATCTAGATTGTTTTGGTTAGTATGAATATTTTAAGGATGTTAATTATTCTTATTCATGAACATGCTATATGCTTGCACTTATTTGAATCTTCTGTTTCTTTCTACAGTGTTTATAATTTTCTGTTTACATGTATTTTCCATTCCCGTTAAATTTATTCCTAGGTGTTTAATTCATTTTGAAGCAATTGTGAATGGGATAGTTTTCTTAACTTCACTTCTGATAGTGCATTATCAACATATAAAAATGCAACTGATTTCTGGATATTAATTTTGTATCCTTCTACTGTACTGAATTTGTCAGTTCTAGTTACTTCTGGTGGAATCTTGGGTTCTTTATGTACAGTATCATGTCAAATGTAAAGACAGTTTTATTTTTCCCTTTCTAATTGGAATGCCTTTTATTTCTTCTTGTCTGATTGTTGTTGCTAAGATTTCTAGTACTATGCTGAATAAGAGAGGTGAAAGGAGACACCCCTATCTTGTTCCCCATGTTAAGTGGAAAAATTGTTTTTGTCCATTATGATATTGGCAGTAGGTTTGTCATTATAGCCTTTATTACATTGAGATATATTTACTCTGCTTGCAGTTAGCTGAAAGTTTTTATAATAAACTGGTGCTGGATTTTATCAATTGCTTTTTCTGCATCTATTGATATGATCATGTGATTTTTATCTGTCATTTTGTTTATGTAGTGAATCACATTTATTGATTTGCAAATTTTGTACATGCCTACCATTCCTGAAATAAATCCCACTTGATCATGGTGTATGATCTTTTGATATGCTGTTGTATTTGATTTGCTATTATTTTTTTGAGGATTTTAGTGTTTATGGTTCATCAGGAATATTGGCTTATAATTTTCTTTCTTTATAGTGTCTCTATCTGTTGTTGGAATAGGATAATTCTGGCCTCATAAAATGAGCTAGGGAGCCTTTTCTTCTCTTGAATTTTTTTGGACTATTTTGCGAAGGAGAGATATCTGTTCTTGGAATGTTCAGTAAAATTCACCTATGAAACCCTCCTGTCAGGGCTTTTGTTTGTTGGGAGTTTTTTAATTACTGCTTCAATTTCATTAGTTATAATCTGTCTATTCAGATTCTCTGATTCTTTCTGATTTAGTTTTAGAAGACTGTATGTTTCTAGTAATTTATCTATTTTATTCAGGTTGTACAATTTGCATATTGTTATTTATATTTTCTTACAATACTTTGTATTTCTGTTATGTCAGTTGTTACCTCTCCTGTTTGATATCTGATTTTATTTATTTTGGTCTTTTTTTTTCATGATAGTCTGATTACAGGTTTGTTCATCTTTTTTATCTTTTTGAAGAAACAGCTTTTGGATTCATTGATCTTTGGTATAGTATTTTAGAATATATTTGGTTTATTTCCACTGTGATCTTTATTATTTCTTTCCTTCTACTTGCTTTGTGCTTTGTTTGGTTTTCTTTTTTAAGTTCCTTTAAGTGTAATGTTAGATTGTTTATTTGAGTTTTTTCTTTTCTTTGGAGATAGGCCTATAATGCTATGAATTTTTCCCTTTAGACTGCTCTCCCTATGTCCCACAGATTTTGGGTTGCTGAGGGACAGCAAGATTTTGGGTCTCATTTTCATTTGTTTCAAGGTATCTTTCGATTTCTTCCTTGATTTCATTATTAACTCATTCATTGTTTAGTAGTGGTATTTAGCCTTTATGTGTTTGAGAGGTTTTTTAGTTTATTACTGTAAATGATATTCATTTGCATGTCATTGTAGTCAGAGAATATGCTTAGTATGATTTCAACCTTCTTAAATGTATTGAGACTTATTTTGTGTCCTAACATGTGCCCTCTCCTAGAAAACACTCCATGTGCTTTTGAAAAGAATATATATTTTGCTGCTTTGGGGTGAAATACTCTGAAGAGATCAGTTAAATCCATTTGATGTAGTGTGCCACTTAAGGCCTTTATCTCCTTGTTGGTATTCTGTCTGGAAGATCTATCCATTGAAGTCAATGGGGTTATTAAAAGTCTCTACTATGACTGCATTTCTGTCAGTCTCTCCCTCTGTGTTCATTAAGATTTACTTTACATATTTAGGTGCTTCTATGTTCGGTGCATAAATATTTACCCTGTTTATGTCTTATTGTTGGATTGCTCCCTTTATCATTTTGTAGTGTTCTTCTTTGTCTCTTACTATAGCTTTGGCTTTAAAGCTATTCTGTCAGATATAAATACTGCTACCCTAGCTTTTTTTCCTTTCAATTTATATGAAATATCTTTTTCCATACCTTAACCTTTAGGCTTTGTGTATCTTTTGTTCTGATGTGAGTCTCTTAAAGACAGCATATATGTGAGTTCTGTTTTCTTATCCATTAAGGTACCCTGATTAGAGCATTTAAGCCATTTACATTTAAAGTCATTATTGATAGATCCACGTGTGTGTCATTTTATTTTTTAATGATTTTCTCTGTGTTTTTCTTCTTTGTCTTCTTTATTTTATTTTATTAATTATGCTATTATAGTTGTCTCATTTTTCTCCCTTTTACTCCCCTCCAGCCTGTACCCCGCCATCATTCCCCCACCTTAGTTCACGTCCATGGGTCATACATATAAGTTCTTTGGCTTCTCCATTTCCCATACTATTCTTAACCTCCCCCTGTCTATTCTGTACCTAGCATTTATGCTTCTTATTCCCTGTACCTTTTCTCTCATCCTCCCCCCTCCACTTCCTCACTGATAACCCTCTATGTGATCTCTATTTCTCTGAATCTGTTCCTGTTCTAGTTCTTTGCTTAGTTCATTTTTGGTTTCGGTTTTGTTTTTTTAGGTTCGGTTGTTGATAGTTGTGAGTTTGTTGTCATTTTATTGTTCATATTTTTGATCTTCATTTTCTTTAGATTCCTTGTTCTCTGTCTTCTCCTTCTGGTACCTCTATAATGTGGATTTTGTTATACTTCATTTAATCTTAAAACTTCCTTAAACAATTCTCCTTTTTTAAATTCATTTTTCTTTTTTGCTGTTCTGATTTTTTCTACCTTGTCTTCTAAATCACTGATTCAATCATCTGCTTCATCTAACCAACTGTTTATTCTTTCTAGTTTATAATTTATTTCAGATACGCATTTTTAAATTTCTGACTGGTTCTTTTTATGGTTTCTCTCTTTTTTTCTCATACTGTTAAGCATCTTTATAATTATTACTTTGACTTCTATATATAATAAATTGCTTGCCTTCATTTTTTTAGCCCTTCTTCTGGAGAATTCTCTTGTTCTTTAATTCAGGGCCTGGGGTACATGTTAAAGAACCAAGCCGTGCACCAAGGCTGGCTTTTACCATTCTGGACCCAGGGAAAGACTAAGGAAAGTCTCAAAGCATCTGGAGATCCACCTCTGCCTGCAGGCTGTCTGTTAGGCTTAATTACTGAGTGTTCCTGTCTGTACTCCTTAGCAAGGCTTAAACTCCAAAGGGTGGGGTAAGAGGGATTACTATGTGTGGGGTTATTGCTTCTCTGATACTGTTGTTGCTTGGAGTGGAGACCTCTGTCTGAAAAAGATGGTTTCTGTAGTATGAGGAATGACTGAGCATAGGGGTCCTGGTGGCTGACCCTTCAGATTGCTAACCAGAGGTATCACCCCTAGTCTCTCCTCATGTGGTTCTAGTCCACACTACAATTCCTCCACTAGAGTCTAAAGTAAGTGGTTGAAAACAAAATTTTGAGGGTTTGCCCTTTAAGAGGGTGTCTACATTTCCAGCCATCTCTCTCTGGCAGACAGAAACCCCACTGCATTTCACGGCTGGATGTTATGTTAGCCCCTTTTTCAGTTCTGGTGCTCCAGGCTGGAGAGCCAGGCCTGGAATTTAGACCCACACTTTTCAAGGGAATTCTGCCACCAGGCACCAAAAGGGATTGCAGCTGCATGTGGATGCTCAGCAAGCCCTCCCTCACCTCTGCCCTTCCTACTGGGCAATGTGGTAGTGTGGTTTCTTCTCTAAGTCCTCAGTTATAAGGCTTCCTTCCAGCTAGTCCTCAGCTGCTTATTCAGAATGGTTTTCTATAATTTAGTCATAATTCTAGTTTGGTTCTGGAGAAGGTTAGCATAGCTTTCACCTCTTTTCTCTCCATCTTGGATGCAAAATAATAATTTTTAAATATGTAAAATAATATAGATTTGGCTGTGAATAAAATCAATTATATTGAAATGCAGTTATCAAAACATAAAAATTTGAGGTTACTATTGTTCTTATGTGCACTAAAAAGAATATGTATTTAAAAGATTGGCAAATTGTTCCCTGGCTGAATGTAGCTTAGTGGACTGAGCATGGACCTGCAAACCAAAGGGTTGCCACTTCAATTCCCAGTCAGGGCACATGCCTGACTTGCAAGCCAGGTCCCCAATAGGGGGTGCATAAGAGGCAAATACACATTGATGTTTCACTCCTTCTCTTTCTTCTTTTCTTCCCCTCTCTCTAAAAATAAGTAAATAAAATCTTTTAAAAAATAAATAAAATATTGGCAAATTATGGACACTATTGGTTATTTTGAGTTAGAATGATATAATGAGGAGTAGTCTTTCACTTACCCCTTTTCACATAGTGATTAAGCAACAATTGAAGTTAAGGAATACTAGAAAACAACACGAAGATGTGAGCTTATTTAATGTGTGGTGACTAATGACAAGGCATAGAATTGCTCATTGTTGGCCAGCTATGTCACACAAGCCTCTACAGAGAAGACTGATCATATAGGTAATTTTAAAGTAGAAATGAGATTAAATGTTATTTTGAGATAGATACAACAAATGCAATGTAATATGAATGTTTTGGGGATTTATCTTAGTAGTAAGTTTGTAAGATTTCTGTTATCACCGTAGTTTGTTGCAGACATTCATATGAAGGGAAATGCAAAATTGCAGTTAGAATTTATTAAAAAATAACACTTTAATTTGTTTTCTGTTTCACATTTAGACTTCCTGAATGCCGGTCTAATTCTAGAGGCAAGATGCAGAATAATAAAATCTGGAAATATAATCTACAAGAGTAGGGACTGCACATTTAGAAAATATTTTAAAAATAGAAAGTTAACAGAATTGCAAAGTTGGTGCTTTTAATAATAAGTCAAATGACCATGGAGGCTTCCAAGGATGGGTGGTACTTTGAATAGCACCAAAATGTCATTGCTATGTAATGTTATGTTAAACCGAGGCAGTATAAAATCAAAAGATGATGATTTAGAATCATAACTACCTATTAAAATTCTAAAGAACATGATAAAATGCTTTGAATGTGGTTGGACCTTTACAGATTTGTTCTTCTACTTGTACATGTGTCATTTCTTCATTTAATTTCTCTGTTCAAGTCATCATTCCTCTTCTCTCTGTTTTCAAATAATTTCAGGACAATGCTGTCTATCACACTTTTGCCATCCTTTCCACTAACTGCAATCACAACAGCATAGATGCTTCATGACCACACACGTATTCTCTTTGCCCCAGTCTGAGTCAGGAACCTGTTGCCTACCTACCTACACTAACGAAATCATCTCTTCATTTATTGCCCTGCTCTAATTAGACACTTAAGTAGTTAGAATTAATTCTAAGATCTCCCCATTTCAATCTAGCCTACATAACCTACAAGGTTGTTATTTATTATAACCTAACATAAACTAAAACCTTCCAATCCTGAAGCCAAATTTTTCCATTATATGGTCCTAATTTATGGCTTCTAATCTCTTGAAGCACCATGTAATGCCCTAAACTGATGTTTTCTCTATTTTAATAATGTTCTATTCTTTCTTCAGTTAAAATCTTCCAGTATATTGATTCCACTGATTCAAAACCGTTCACTTATAATCACTTGAAAAATTATCAGGTAATATGAAATCCAACTATTTTTGAATATCTTTGCATATATGTAGCAGTACAAAAAATATATTTAATTTAATTAAATTTCAATTATCTAACCAAACTTAAATTTCACTTAAATCATTATACCTAACAATCAATTTCACAAATGACTAATGTTCCTGAGAAGTCTACCTTTTAAAGGTTTGAGATTTTAAAAAATCACTCATTAGAAATATTTAAAATAACAAGTAAAATTTAAGTAATTTTTACTACAACATCATATAAATTATACCCATATATTTAGTGTCATTCAAAGCAAATATTAATTGAAAATGTAACTCTCATCCAAATATAATCTCGTCATTCTTATGATAGCTAAATAATTTGATAAATATTTTAAAAATTTAAGTTATCTTCAAGACATTTTGTACAAAAAGCCCCAAAGACTACCTGAACAGGTATTAAAACATTAAAAGGTGTTGAATGTAGATGAAATGTCATTAGGTATCCTAGTCAAACATTTATCAACATAAATAATGGTTGAAAACATTGGTACAGTTGACCATTTTCTGTCACCTGGCTTTGGGTGATTGTACCACAAATAATTTATGGCCTATGATACCTTTGTTTTCTCTCTGAACATTTAAATCTTATTTCAATTTCTGGTCAGGTGCATCTCCTCTATGCAGTGGTCCTTGATGTCACCAGACTTAAGTAATGACTTTTCCTTCCTTGATAGTCAATTTCACTTAGATATTTAGTTAGCGAAAAAGTTCATATGATTTTTTTCTGTAAAAGACACATTTTTCATTTTCACCAATAACTTTATTGATTTGGATATTTTGAATATGCAGGCTATCTCCAATGTGGTAAAATGTAGGTTATTTTCAATTACTGTCCTAATTTGATCACTATCAACTTCAACCGGTCTACCCAAAAGTAGAGTGTCATCCAGAGAGAAATCTCTGGCATGAAACTTTGCAAGCCACTTTGACACGTCACAGCACCTTCTCCCTACACTGCAAAAAAGTGTTTTTGCATCTCAGTTGTTTTTATCTTTCTTGAAATAATAAAGCATAATATGCCAAAAATGTTGCTTATTTTCTTCCATCTTAAATATTAAAATGTACACACACATATTCACAAATTTTGATGTTATCTTTTAAATTCATGCCGATATGACAGTTGTCACAACACAATCTAACAAAACTGTTTCTAATGAAGGTAAAGGCATCTAAGTGTTACTAGAGCCATCTTACAGGAAAAAAAAGAACATTTGGTCAACCCAATACTTTAGATACATAAGGGTATCAGATTAGTCACATTAAATCAGTGAGGTATCTTCTAGTATAAGAAAATGTGAATGTCTCTTAATTTGTGAACTGAAATATTTTAATCTTTTATACTGTGTCTAATTTGAATCAAGCTATAATACAATTACAAATCACTCACCACATTGCTAGAAAGAGGAAGAGACTGATGACACTCTGAATTTCATTTGATGATGTCACCTGGATCTTTTATTTTAATCCTATGATACACCTATTACATACAACGCAAAATATAATTGCAAGGTAAAGACTGAGGCAGCGCTCCTGATTATTGCCATAGGCCAATTTGCCCATTTACTATTCACAAAACCTCAACTATATCATTTTAGGCAATTCTTTCTGTTGGTTCTTTTTATTTGCTTAATGGCTTGCATTTGTGAACTTTAAGTTTTATAGCAGGTATAATTCTAAGACTTTATTCCATTGACTTTTAATAAAGATTAATGTCTAATAAACAAGTTTCTGTAGCTAAAAATTACTGAAAGGGGAAAGGTATTTCTATTGCTAAATATGGTTGAAATAAAGGCAGCTAAGGAAAGGACACTGGCTAATAGACTGATTGATTTTAGTTTCTCCATAACTGCAACAACCTCTAAACTTCCTGGGTGTCTCTTTAAAATGAGGATGCCAGCTCAAATAACCTTTAAATTTCTCATCAAGTTTAACATTTTTCCATGACCATCATGAGACAAAACTTATATCCATGGCTATATCTGACACAATTTATGAGACTTAAATAAAAGAAATAATTTTATTCAAGCCTTTACAAAAATTTCTCTTCTACCCTTTCTTCATTGAGTGTCTTTCTGTCATTGTCATAAGTGGCCCTAATAAAAACACCTTTAATATGTTAACAGCTTTCTGTATGAATTTTGAAAATCATTGCTTTTTGGTCAAATAATTTTTAATTGTTTCTTTCATTCATGTTCTTAGTGTACCAAATTTAAAAACTATATATACACTTACACACACATAGATAATATTCACATATATGCTTATATACACACACGTGTGTATATATACATATGTAAATATATATATGTATGCACATCTATATATATTTGTTTTGAAAATTTTAAATGAAGTCATGGTTTTTCTTAGTTGATCCCCTCTCCTTCACTGAACAGTCACTGAAATTTGGCATCTGTAACTAGGTAATAATTGTGGGTCTCGGTTAGGTACATTGCTTCCAGTAGAGATTCTTGGCAAATCTGCCAGCAATACACATTACTAAGATTTCAACTAAAACAACAATAGTCAGCACTTAAGGAATTGATATCACATTTTATGCCTTTCCAGAAATCACTTGATGTTTTGTTTGCTGGTGCTTTTAGAGATTTCCCTTGTTGATAATGTTTTTGTGTTTCTACCAAGCCTAATTTAGCTTTTAGTAGAGCCTTTGAATTTTTTATAATAAAATCATTTACAGATGCCAGTAGATAAATTAGCACCACAAATGCAGCTAAATTACATAATCGCACCAATTGATTTTGTGTTATCCTTCAAGATGTATAGATACCTGGGAGCATCTCTATCAAAGGAAGGCAGTGAAAGCCAAAGCCCTTCAAGTTCCAAAAAACATGGAAAAGCATATCAAGGGACTATAGAAAAAAAGACAATTCTCCAAACAAAATTCCTACCTGTTTATAGATGCTTTACAGAGTGATATCACTTTGACATGGCATTTAAACACATGAAGGCTAGCATACACACACACACATATATTCTTAAGAGAATTCCTAACCATATAAGATTCTACTACAAATAGCTGCTGTAATCACTGATGACTTCTTTGTGTCTTCATTATCTTCATAAATAAAAATGAATCTATATTACAGTTACTTAAACTTGGGGTTTCTTCTCAAAAGATATGTGCTTCTCAGTATAAATAGAATAATAGAGGACAAATGTGACCTCTGTAGAATCTCAAGTTTAGTTAAAACACACAGAGATTCTTCATTTTATTTCTTAACTCCAAACACTTGGACAACTCTGCACTATATACTGTAAGATTGTAGCTGTGGAATGGTTTGGCTGGCCATTGAAAATATTCGTATTTGAAATATTTTGAGAATAAAGAAAAATTAAATTCATGGTCTCTGTTAAACATAGAAAATCATATCATGTGTATATGCATATTGGCTTGCCTTTGGGATTACTTGTACCAAATAATCATAAAACATTTTTAAACATAGTTTATAGAGTGCTTTTAAGTCATAGAATTACTTTCTCTCAGCCTAAAATGAAACTGTTCATAAAATTAGTGTCATTTATTCAGAAGAGAATAACATAGAAAGATGATGTAAGTGTAAATAAACTAAAAAATAAACTTTATACTCTATACTTAAATATATAATTTTGCCATCAAATCCCCCTTAAAGTTAATTTAATTCCTTGCTAGTCTAGGAACATACATAGTGACAAGATCAAAAGAGTAGGAATCATGTCAACTTAGGTTTGATTTCTGGCTTTAATGTTTTATTCCTACCTACCTTTCAGATTCTTAACTTTTCATCTATGAGAAAGAATGTGATAAGAATAATGACATACAATTTTTGAAAGATTTCAGCCACAAGTGATTTAGCATTGTTTGGGACAAACAAGCACATATAAGTCATGCCATTTCCCAAGGCTCTATTCTTAATCAAACAAAGCATATATAGCTGATTCTGTGCTGTGCTCCTTAGGTTCACTTCAGGATGGAAGGACTTATTCTCTCAGCTACTAGAGGTGTTTCTAGTTGACAGTCTTCAACTTTTAGCCTTTTCCAAAGAAAGCCACCTCATCCAAGGTCAAGCTCCATTCCCAATAATAGCCTGCATTCAGTGATTGGTTGATGAAAACTTATAAAGACTTAGTCATCTTATTCTAAATCCAGCAACTTTGAAAGGTTTCAGCTTCATTACGTATGTGGAGTTGCCTGCATCCTCATCCTAACTGTGGTGTAACTCATCTTGCCCATTTCCCATAGCTGCTTTCTTCCTTCTCCTTACATGTGCTCATCCCAAGGATATTCCCCTCTAGAACTCCTGCAGGTAATTTCCATCAAAGTCAGCTATCCAGAGAATGTGAAACTTACATCTTGTTGCAAAGTACTTTTTATATTTTACATTATATTTCATCTGGTAGAGTTTTCATGATATTTTTATAACTTCACTTTTAATCTTGCTATATTATTATATGTGAGAAGTATCCTTTGCAGCAGCATGTCATTAATTTTTGTGTTATCTGCTCTCACCATATTTGTCTATACATTAATTATTCAGCCCATTGATATTTACAGTAATTACTGATATATTTGGTTTGACAATTTTGTCTTTTTACTGTTTTTAGTTGGTTCTACCAATTTTTGTTTGTTTTGTCATTTATTTGGGGGGAATTAAATATTATTTATTATTTAATTTTTTATTCTATGAACTTGATATTAAATATTGTTTTCTTACTTTCATGTTGCTGACTCTTAATCAATATAAATTAATCTTTTACTACATCTTATACAATGCATGACACTTAAAATACTTTTAATTCAGTCATTTCCCTCTTGCTTTTGTAATCATTTTAGTTCTACAGATTTTGCACCTCAAAGCCATTATTATCCTTGCTTTATAGAGTCATTTGTATTTATCCAATTATATCTTGTTCTCTTTGTTATTTATTCCTGACTGCATTTATATGTTCCCATCTGAAATAATATTTTGTCTGCTGAAGAATTTCATATTTGTTCTCTTCTCTTAATTTCTTCTCAGTTTTTTAAATGTTTTAAGTCCTGCCCTGGCTGGTGTAGCTTAGTGGATTAAGCGCAGGCCTGTGAACCAAGAGATCACGGTTCGATTCCCAGTCAGGGCACATGCCTGGGTTGCAGGCCAGTTCCCAGCAGGGAATGCACAGGAAGCAACCATACATTGATATTTCTCTCCCTCTCTCCTTCCCTTCCCCTCTGAAGATAAATAAATAAAATCTTAAAAAA
>CM052539.1:51275154-51335230 GCA_028533065.1 Trachops cirrhosus | reverse complement strand
CCTGGCTGGTGTAGCTTAGTGGATTAAGCGCAGGCCTGTGAACCAAGAGATCACGGTTCGATTCCCAGTCAGGGCACATGCCTGGGTTGCAGGCCAGTTCCCAGCAGGGAATGCACAGGAAGCAACCATACATTGATATTTCTCTCCCTCTCTCCTTCCCTTCCCCTCTGAAGATAAATAAATAAAATCTTAAAAAAAATGTTTTAAGTCCTTTTTCAGCTTTTTTAAAATGTCATTTTTGTTGGGTATAGAATTAAAGATTGGCAGTTATTTTCTTTTGTCCTTTAAAGAATCTATTTTATTATATTTTGGGCTTCTTCGTTTTTGTTTAAAAGCCAGTCTATCTCTCTATTTAACTCCTTACTATATTTAAAAATGTCTTACTGTAATTTTCAGCAATTTTACTGTAATTGTCTCAATGTAGTATTCTTTAAATTTCTCTTGATTGATGTTCATACTCCTTTACTCCTTCCTAAATAGGCGCATTGCATATGCTTTGAAACAATATTCACATATTATCTCCTCAAATATTCATTTGCCCCCATGTACTTTTCTTCTTCAACTAGGAATCCAATCACGTGTATGTCTGGCCTATTCTTCAGGTGCCGTAGGTAGCTCACAGTCTTTTCTGTACTTTTGATCCTTCTTTATTTCTTCTCTGTTAGTCCTCCATATTGTCATCTCTTAAAATATGAATGGTATTTATCTTAAAACTCTTCTGTTAGCTCCAATATCTAGAGGGCTTGTGAGTCTGCTTGATAATGTGGAGTATTTTTTCTGCCTAAATCTATTTTTTGGTACATCTGATTATTTTTTATTGAAGGATGCATATTATAAGCTGTAGAGATAATTTAAGACTCTGTATGTACTATCTTTCTTCATAGTGAATTTACTTTTGCCATTAGAGGGCAGGTAGTATAAAGGAAGATCACCTTAATCCATTTAAGATTCTGCTGATTGAAAATCAGTTTTAGTATTGTGCTAAGTATAGCATATTGTTTTCCTACAGTGTTGCCTTTATGGGACACAACTGTAAGTTTGGGCTGTTTGCTTATTCTCCACCTCCTTGATGGATCTTGAGCTATAATTGCTTATTTCCTTTCTCCTTTACAATGTAAGTTCTCTGCTCCACTTCTTTGCTTCTCAGCCTCTCATCCATAGTGTGAAAATGCAAATGCCATGAGAGAATAAGAGGCACAGACTGTCAGGTTTATTCACTAAATTCTCCTTCCAGCCAGGATATCAATCCTTCAAATCCTGACTATCTTGATAGTTTTCCAGTATCTTCAAAGAGACTGTTTTCTGTTATTTTGTTTCCATATTTTATTAAAATTTTCTAGATGTTCCAACCAAGAGGGATGGATTATACAAGCTGATCTACCATAGACAGAAGTTTAAGATTTAATTCATTGTTTCCCCAGCACCTAGTAAAATGCTGCTGTTTTAGTAGTTATGCAATCAATATTTGTTAAATGTTTTAAGGTAAGAAATAGCATTTTGCTTTAAAATAAAGGATAGTCAATTTTATTGTTGCTTAAGTATGAGGGATATAGTGATCAGATATAAGGCTGATAGAATCATCAGAGGCTAGATTTTAAATGGCTTTCCATGTGTTTAAACATTATTGTGAAAGTAATGGAAAATATTGATTTTCTTTCTTCTACATATTCCAGTGGAATCAATTATAGATTCTTTGATCAACAAGCATTTATTTTGAACCCATGCATTACGTCAAAGTAGAAGCTGGGACCATACATAGAATGTTAGTTCTATATTTAAGAATCATAGAGTTTATAATATAATATAGGGAATAAGGAGTTGATTTGTTTACAAAGAAGCTCAACAACTATGTGTGTTAGAGTTCTTAAATGTGAGCAACAGAATATGATCCTGGATGATATAAAATACTTGTCATATGTTAAAATAATCTTAAATAATTTACAGATTCTCTGGAAAGCCAGGGAACCAACTCTGATAATTAAGCAAGAATCATTTTCCATATCATGCTACTTACCAGTCTGGTACAGGCTGTAAAATCTCACTTGGCCTCTTTCTTTCAAGGTCACTGGTGATTATATTAAGGGCTCACCCAAGATGATCCATAATGATGTCCCATCTACAGGGAAAGGGGGGGATGTAACAGGGTACAGCCCAGATAGGGATTTGGAATGGGGTCCAGAACTCAAGGTGTCCAGGAAATGTTAGAAAGATATACAGGATGTCCTCACCCCTCCAGGCAACAGGTGTGTGTTGGGGGAAGGGATGCATGGAGCAGGAACATGCAGAGCTATTTTGTACAGCAACAGCTATGCAGCTAACCTCTGTCATGGTCATTTAACATATCTATAACATTTAACTGGTTTCATAGATATGTTAAATAGCTGTGGCCATGCTTTGAGCCAGGGGGATGGAAGTGACTTCCACCCAAGATGTAATTGGGGGGCAGCTCCCCCTGGTTATAGCACCTGCATGAGAGCTTGGAGAAGATTGGCTCCATGCCATGGGGCCACACCTGCCCAGACTTATGATGGCAGCCCAGGAAACCTGGAATAATACAGGAATGCTGGCTGGTATAACTGACTGTAGGAGGAGTCAGAAATGGGGGTGCAGAGGAAGGTTGGCATGGGGATTTAAACCCAGACTCTGCAGTCATGCGAAGGAAGAACCATGCAGCTTTGGCCAGAGTGGGGACCCTTACAGCTTTGGTGAGAGAGAACCACGTGGCTTTGGCAGAGTGGGGACCCCTGCAGCTTTGGTGAGAGTGAGGACTATGTGGCTTTGGGGTGCTCCCTTTGGCCATGTGGGTTAGGAAGCAGGAGAGACTTTGCTTAGAAGAAAAGGGGTGAAAGGACTCTTGCTGGTGGGCCATGAGAAGGTGCCATGTGGCTTTGGATTAACTGGAGATCCTGGTGGCGACACTGCTGATGGTGTCGGGAGCCCGAATCATGGACTTCTACTTCTTTTCCTGAGATATGGTACCCAGATTAGGGCAGAGAGAGAAGGAAGGACTGTGTGTCTGTGAGTATCCTAAAGGACTTTAATATTTTAATGAAGACATTAGGTCACTACTTTAAGTCTGTATATCTTTAAATAAACATTTCCTTTCCTTTTCACAAGTCTCTGTCACCGAGAAATGTCTTTCCTCTGGCAGCAGGCATAGCGAACCTAGTGGGGATCCTTTCAGTAATAGTATATCATACCCTCCCTTGGCCCTGTTCTGTAACAGGGAGACATGCAAGAGGGTATATAGGAAATAAATTACAATTACTATGGAAGAAGGTTGATTTGCAGTCATGAACACAAAATACAACATAAAGATGATGTATTATAGAATTGTGCACCCAAACCTTATGTAATTTTATTAACCAATGTCACCCCAATAAATCCAATAAAAATAAAAAAAGATTCATTTAGCAAGATCCTCTCTCTACATATATATATACTGAATAATACTGTATATGTATATATACTGTATATGTGTATATACTGTATATGTATACAGTATGTTCAACACTGTATATGTATATATACTGTATATGTATACTGTATGTGTACATATACAGTATAATAATGGGGGAATGTAGGGGGAGGGCCATCAAGAGACATGTATAAAGGATGCATGGAAAAAGCCAAAGGGGGTAGGATTGAGGGTGGGAGGTGGGAATTGGTGGGTTAGGGGGGCTGCAGTGGGGGGGAAATGGAGACAACTATACTTAAACAACAATAAAAAATATTTTAAAAATCTATATTCAAACACTCAAAAATGCAAAGACATTTCTTAATGAAATGATGTTTAATGCTAAAATAAAGTGTTAAAAGTCTTTAATGATATAATTTTAGGTAACTAATCCTCCAAATTAAATACTAAGTTATGGTTCTAAATATTTTATCTTAATAAAAGCATTTCTAGAAAAGTTTGAAACTTTGAAACTTTCTTCTCATTACACAAGTAAGTAGTCTTGGAAATCTTATTTCATGACCCTTGGGAGCTGTGCCCTTCTCTTCCCTGAGTGTGGCTTCCCCTCCTTAAATTACCCAGTGCCTTCACTCTCTGCGCCCCACACCCATCCCTTCTGCAACTCCACATTTTGGAAAAAGTTTGAATGCCTCCCTCTCTGGTAGACAATCTGTAAGTCTTACCCAGCATTTCCAAACTGTTCTCTTTTTTAGCTGTGATAATTTCTGGGGCTAACTTGGTTCTAGGGCATTGAAACACAAATTTATCTAGCCCCACTTAAGAACAAATGACAACTTCTCCAATCAATATTTTTCTTTCCATAAAACCTGAGAAGCAACAGGTTATTTCCCTTCACTCTAATTTATTGTTTGAGCAAGACTTATGTGTGTATAATATAGATATAGGGACCAGCACAAACAATGCTCCTTTTTTATTATAAAATCTATTCTTAAAAATCATAAGCACATAATTCAGTAACAACACTATCACACTCATGCACACCATATGACATTTTAGGTGAAATATTCAAATTAAAACTATAAATTATTACTCCCATTTTATTACCCTACCAACCACACTCAAGCAGACCCTACTTCTGCTGGACCTTGCCCTATATTTAATATAGACATATATGGAAGATAAGTGATTTCTTTTATTTTTAGTAAATTTCCCTAGAAATCTTAGGTCTCTTTATTGTTTTACCTCTTTGAATGTTTGATAATTTATGTACATATTTCCTTCTTAACCCAAACTCTTTTTCCTTATGCATGGAAAATTAGCTTGATAGATTATAGTTCTACACATATAAATATGTTAGTGATCCATATAATACCTGTAATAATTTTTACATGAAATGTAAAAAGATTTTCTCCTCATTAACAATAATGATAATATAATCCTTTTAAAATCAAATTTGAACAAAAGAAAAGTCTTTTTTTTCTTCTATCACCTAAAACTATGTACTGTATTCTGGTTAGCTCACCATGTTCCTCTTTCAAGTAAAGAATAAATTAAGTACAAATGTGTTATAGTTGAAAGTTTCCATTTCTAAAGCCCTAATTTTATTGACAGAGATGTCCTATAGTCAGAAATTTGTTTGAATACCTTTATAAATTGAAATAGCAATTGTTTTCTTCCTGATATTCTGCTGGAAGCACAACACATGGATATAAGTAATTCACTAGTAGGACCCAAATTCTGAGACTATAAGATCAAGATAATCAAACCTCCCTTTTCTAACTTAGTGAATAGAAAGATTGTTTTGGAAGTAAATATAGTAAGGAGAAAATAAATTCAAGTACATTGTAAAAAATGCATATGCTGGCTAAGTTTGGATGAATTGCTTTTTACTGCATGGAGTTTTTATCCTTTCTTCTTATAAATGAGGTTGTTATTTTTAATTTTTAAATTTCCTTATTTGCTAAGAAATAAAATTTTTCCATCCTTTTCTTACTCCTCTTAATCTCTTTGAAATAGCTTCAACTTTCAGATACATTTACTAGCCAAAACAGCTCATACGTTGAACCTCTTTATAAATGTTGAACCTTATGCTCCTCTCTTTGGTCATTCCACTCTTTTCATGTGGACATGCACATATATATACACATGGAAACACATGCATATATCTACTGGGGAAAAAGGTTACTAATATAACTCCTTTGAATATCTTAAATGGTCATGAGGGGGGATACTTCCCTCAATTCTTCTAAGATACGTGGCCCTCCAGAATTGTTGCAATAAGAATGATAATATTGTATTTTCCAGAATCTTTAGACAGTTTTAAGTCTTGCTTATGTATTCTACTGACATGACCTACTGGGATGAATAAGTACTCAAATGCCTCTAGACAATGTTACAAATTATGATAAAGATCCAAACCAGAAACTTATTCCTATTTTATTACTTATTTTTAAATTGAAAAACATAAAAGACAGCAAGATGTTAGAAAGGAAGGCTAGAATAAAATCTTGATAGAGTAAGAGGAAGAAGGAAAAAAAATATATCTCTGACTACATGGCTTTGTCTTCTCTATCATATAAATTTCCTCTAAGTTAAATAGCTTGCTCTCCTCAGGTATTTAAGCAGCCACATCTATAATTTTTCTATCAGAGGCTGGAAAAAAGCTTAAGTTGATCATAGCTGTGGGAGTATTCTAAAGTTTCAGAGCTACGCTGTCTATGTGGCACTGCTGGCCATGTGGGGCCATTTAAATCTAAAATTAATCAAATCAAATAAAAAAATTGGCTCTTCAGTTACACAAGTCAAATTTCAAGTTTTCAATAATAGTCCATGTGGCTGTTGGCTATGCTATCAGAAAATACAGATACAAAAATTTATTTTATCATTGACTAATGTTCTATTAACCAGCATTGATCTATAGATAACCTGTGCATAACTGGATGTAAGTAGTGGTGATTTATAAATGCAAGTAGAAAGAACAAACTATTTCAACAAGGATTTTAGGTAGATATGGTAGAAACTGTTAGCTGTCCTTAATATCTATTTTTCCAACTGTCCAAAATAAAGGCCATGTTTTACAACAGCTATGTCAAAGATAGATATAAATGGAAGTATTTATATGTCACATTCCTGGAACTTTCCCTAGAAGACAGTGGGCTCTCATTTTTCCCTAGGCCCTTTGTTTCAATCTACTACCTGTATGTGGTTAATGTGTTCCAAACCCTAATTGTCACATTCAATCATTAGAAAAATTCTACTCATGAGGTTTGGTGAAGCAGTAAGTGGAAAAAAGGCTGTATTTCTGGGAACCTCATGCATCAGAGCCACTATACTCACCCACCCTGAATTTGATATGGAAATAAATATATTTTATTTCATTTAAGCCACTTATTTATACATGTACATTTCCAGCAGTTAAATCTAAACCTAAGAAATAACTCTAATTGCCTGGCCTATGACTGACAAATTTGTTTTTGTTCTTGGATATTTTTATTTATTTTTATTTGGGGTTAGATAGGGAATATTTTTAAAATGACCTTTCTACAGTTAATAGAAAGAGACAAAAAATCACAGGATTTTCTACCTTATATAAACTAGTCTTTCTACATTGACTTTTAATATTTCCCTCTTTCGTATATTGGAATGATCTGCAGCAAATTCCTTTGTGTATCCTTTTTGTATGTTGTACATTTTTTCTATCACTGAGCTTTCTGATTTTAATACCCTTTCTTAGCAGGTTATAAGCTCCAAAAGGATAGGTCTAATATTTATTTGTCTTATTTACTCCACATAGTAGCCACTTTTTAACATGCAGGCAAAAGGAAGGAAGGAAGGAAATGGAGGGGGTGGAGAACAAGAGTAGGAAGGAAGGAAGGAAAGACTAGATGGGATGAGAGGAGTAGGCCATGACTTGCCACGAGGAAATATGTTTATGAACAAATTGGATGATTATGATGTCTTAAGTAAAGTAGAAATCAGACACAAATTTAGGTGAAACCTACATGGGGAATAGTAAAAATATTTTTATCTTTCTGAATTACGATTTGATAAGGTCAAATATGATAATTTTGATTAAGTTAATTTGCATAGCACCCAATTAGAAGAGAGTGTTAGCATAGCGGTTGTTAAATAATATAATGAGAATGCTTGGCCATTTGTGGTTCACATACATACATATATTATGTAGCATATATATGTACATATGTATGCATATGTATGTCAGTGTGCATATGAATATATACATCCCAAATAAAAATGCACATAAATCCATGAATAATTTTAAACATTTGACTTTAAAAAGTAAAATATTTTAAAATTTAACTTTATGTACAGGTCATGAATTATTGAAATATACACTTGAGGCCTATATGATCTTATTAACCCATGTCATTCCAGTAAATTTAATTTAAAAAATTACATTTACCTTGCTAAAAAAATATGTATCTGAGGGGGGACCACCCAAATGGAATTTATTTATTAAAAATTGTGGATTTATTCTTACAGGTTTAAACTCAATCACCTTCAAAGTACTCTTCATTTGATGCAATACGTCTATAGAGACTTTTTTTCACTGCTCAAAACAGTTTTTGAACTCATTGATTTTGATGACTTTTACTACTTCTGCCATTTTCTGTTTCACCTCTTCCACATAGACAAAATGTTTCCCTTTGAGGACTTTTTTAATCTGAGGAAACAATGAAAAAAAATCTCTTGTGCAAGATCAGGTGAGTAGGGAGGATGGACCCTGGTGTGTTCATAAACCACCCATCATGAAAAGGGCAAACGTTGAAAGAGTCTTCAAAAAAAATTTACTGAGGCCACAACAATGCCAGTAAGTACACTGATACAGATGGGATCCTAGAACACTCACTTAGCTGGGGAAGCCTGTGCTACACGGGGACTGCCTCCAGAGGATAATTCTGGTTTTTGGGGTCCCCTCTCATATATCTATTTATATAAATTTAAAAGTCAGTACATTTAAAATTGGGTCAAAAATATCCCATGTGATACAGCAATAAGAAAAATAAAGTACCTAGGAATAAACCTTACCAATCAGGTAAAAGACCTTTACTCAGAAAACTATACAACACTGAAGAAAGAAATAAAGGAAGATACAAATAAATGGAAGCATGTACTGTGTTCATGGATTAGGAGAATTAACATCATCAAAATGTCCATATTACCCAAAGTAATTTATAGATTCAATGCAATCCCTATTAAAATGCCCATGACATATTTCACAAATATAGAACAAACACTTCAAAACTTTATGTGGAACAATAAATGACCCCAAATAGCTGCAGCAATTTTGAGAAAGAAGAACAAAATAGGAGGGATCACCACACCTGACATGAAACTATATTACAAGGCCACGGTAATCAAAACAGTCTGGTACTGGCATAGAACAGACACAGATCAATGGAACAGAATAGAGAACCCAGAAATAAACCCAAGTCTCTATGATCAATTAATATTTGACAAAAGGGGCAGAAGCATAAAATGGAGTACAAATAGTCTCTTCAACAAATGGTGTTGGGAGATCTGGACAGCTACATGTGAAGAAATAAAGCTCGATCACCAACTTACACCATACACAAAAATAAATTCAAGGTGAGTAAAAGACTTAAATATAAGTAGCAATACCATAAAAGTCCTAGAAGAAAACATCAGCAGGAAAAGCCCAGATATTACATGCAGCTATATTTTCACTGATATGTCCCAGAGAGCAAGGGACATAAAGGAAAGAATAAACAAGTGGAATCTCATAAAAATAAAAACCTCTGCATGACTAAAGAAAATAGCAGTAAAATGAAAAGGATACCAATCACATGGGAAAAAATATTTGTCAATGACACCTCAGACAAGGGTTTAATCTCCAAAGAACTCACACTACTCTACTCCAGGAAGATAAACAACCCATTAAAAAATGAGCAAAGGACCTGAACAGACACTTCTCCAAGGAGGACATCCAGAGGGCCCAGAGACATGTGAAAAGATGTTCAGCATCACTAGTCATCAGAGAGATGCAAATTAAAATCACAATGAGTTACCACTTCATACCAGTCAGAATGGCCATCATAAACAAATCAACAAACAAGTGCTAAACAACAAGCAAAATATAACCAGATACATTGAAATAAAGAACAAACTGACAGTAACCAGAGGGTGAGGGGAGTGGGATAAGGGGCAAAAGAAAGGTAGGGGTCATCAAGGAACATGTATAAAGGACCCATGGACAAAGCCAAAGGAGGGAAGGATTGAGGGTGAGAGGTGGCAGGAAAATGGAGAAAACTGTACTTGAACAACGATAAAAAAAATATATAAAGATCTTAAAATTTGATGAAAAGATATGATTATAATCTAATTCAAAGATGATAAGAAAAAATTATATATGCCTGAAAAAATGTTCTAAATAAAATACATATTAAACTCACAACACCATGGTGGCCAGAAAGAGGGTATTTTTACAGCCGCATAATACAATGGAATGATTTAGGTTGAACATGAAAAGACTTAAGAATTTTAAGAAACCTAATGCACTATTCGGGGGTTTCAAACGCATTTTCACTGGGGGTCACATCAGCCTCGAGGTTACCTTCAAAGGGCTGAATGTAGCTTTAGGACTGTGTAAATGTAGTTACTCCTTAACAGTTAAGCAAGAGCTTGGCACTGCCGCCAGGTAGAAACAAGGTACTAGCCTGGATAAAACAAGGTAGAAACAAGGTACCAGCCTGGATAAAACAAGGTGGAGGGCCAGATTCTGCCCTTAGGCCTTGTGTTTGCTACCTGTGCACTCTATAATGTCCTCATGTGGGACCAATGAGAATCCACTTTTAAAGTTAACACTGTAATAAAGAATTTATTTTCAGGAAAAACAAGAATGAGTTAGGAAGTGTTCCCTCTTCTACTTTCTAGAAAAGGGTATGGAGAATTGGTATAATATCTTCCTTAAGTATTTAGTAAAATTCCCCAATGAGAGAAACTGCCACTTTTTTTGAGATTCTTAAGTTTTTATTTGATTTCTTTATACACTAGATAAACATCTTATTATATCACTTATTTCTCCTCTGTGGGTTTGATAATTTTTGTTTTCCAAGGAAATGGTTTACTTTATTTAAGGTAAACTTTAGGGAGTGCAGTTTTATAGTACTGCCTCATTATCCATTAAATGTCTATTGGATCTGGAGTGAAAGACTCTACATTATATCTGATACTGGTAATTTCTGATTATTCCTTTTTTTTTGAGTTACTGTGGTTAGAGGTTTATCAATCTTACTAGCTGTGCAAATAACCAGTTTTTCATTTCATTGATTTTCTTTATTACTTTCCTATTTCAAATTAATTATTTTCTAACCTAAATTTTATAAAAAATTTCTCTTTTTCTACTCTTTTTAGATTTTTATTGCTCTTAATTCTTTAGTTTCCTAAGATGGCATCTTAGATTATTACTTTCAGTGCTTTCTTTTTTCTAGTGTATGCCTTCAATGTTATACATGTCCCTCTAACTGCACAACAAATTTTGATGCTGTATTTTCATTTTAATTTAGTTAAAAATATTTTACAATTTCTCTTGAGATTTCTTTTTTGACTTATGTGCTCTTTAGAAGTACTGTTTAATCTCTAAATACTTGGGGGGGTCAGTTATTTTTCTTCTATTACTTTCTACTTTAACTCCATTATTTTGTGATAACATACTTTGCATGTTACTTATTCTTTAAGTTTAAGGTGTCTGTCTACCCCAAATCTTAACCATTATTACTTCAAGTATTTCTTCTGCTCAATTATTTTTTCTGCCAGTATTCTAATTATGCATGTTACATTGGTAGTTTGCCTGGCAACTTTAAATATTTGATGGGTCCACAGAAATATTTGCATGTCACCATGACTCTGAAAATGCTCTGTAGTCTATTACTAAGGCTTATATAAGAATCAGAAGTAGTCTTTAGAGGACAGGGCCAACTCACTGGTCTCCTGTGGGAATGATGAGCTAGAGCACATCTGATTGTTTATGTAGTCAATGAGCTCAAAAGTCTCCTACTAATTAGGTCTGTTTTATTGACAGATACTCTCTGGCAGGCTTTTAGGGGGCATTTGATTATATTTTGTTCCATTACAGCTGTGTGTTAAATCATCTTGTAGTGAGCAATAACCAGTGAGTCACTGGTCTCATTTGAGAGGGAGCACTCTGGAGCATGCTTCATCTAATTGAGAGATGTTTGTTATTATACAACTCTATTTTCTTTAAGACTAATGCTGGGTGAGATCAAGAGGTTTACAATTTTAAGAATTGCTGGTATCTAAGCCTCTACGTGACTTCCCTAGAGAAGATCTCATGAAACCCGCAACTAAATCAGAACCCTGAGTTATAATCTCCATCGCACCTTTCATTTTTCCTTTCTAATACAGAGGACAACTTGGATTTTTAAATCTCTCAAACACCAAATATAGTGCCTAGTCCCACCACTTTAAGACCTAAGCTTGTAAGGAATAGAAAAAGTAGTTATACAAGAAGACATCAAAATGCTAGCTATTTTGGTAAGGCTTTAGTGGACTTACAACTTTTTGTGCAGTAGAAGTGGCAGAAATTATGCTGTGTGACTTCTGAAACTACTTCAAAAAAGGTGATGAAGTTTCCATTTCAGTTGACTCACAGTTGGAGCTCTTTTACTACCTGTGGTGACCATACCACCAGGAAACCAAACTCACAGAAAAGCCACATGCAGGTGCTCCAGTCAGCATGCCGTTTTCTAGCTTTCAAGCCTAGATGGATGAGCCTTCACATGCTTCCAGCCCCCAGCCTTGTGAGTCATTCCAGCCGTGGAGTCTGTAACTGAGCACCCAGATATTGCAAAAACGATGTCAAACTGTCCCCTACTGTATCCTCTCCAAATTCTCAACCCTCAGAATTCATGAACATGATATGACAGTTGTCTTAAGTTACTATTTTTGGAGATAAGCTTTTACACAGCAGTCGTAATTGGAGGATAAGGGAGATATCATGAGAACACTTACGATGGAGTTACAGAGGTCATATGATAAAGCTGAACTCTTGAAATTCACATGTTGTTAACCAATGTCATCCCAATCAATTTAATAAGAAATCTTAAGGTAAAATTTGGAAAAAGAACTAATTCTATAGGAGTTTAGGGTTTAAATGATGGACTCTGAATATAGAGTGTAACTGCATACAATAGTAACCATATAGGTGCTTACTATATCCTAAGCATTGTGCTGAACACTTTTATGCATGATATATAATTCTTATAATACCTATACATTTATGTACTAAAACTATCTTATTAAAACTCGAGCTCACAGAGGTGAATAGCACAGACACAGCAAGATATCCCAGGTGCCAGTGGAATGCTCTGCAGCTGGAAGGGCCTTTCAGAACAGTCCTAAGTGCGAGCAGGGAGAGAGCTCAGTCTTTTGCATCCTGTGTCAACCAGCCATTGGATGTGGTCTGCTTCAAAAGGTACTCTTAATTCATATGAAGTTCAAAAACAATATAAAGTATGCTATGAAGATGGCAATCGAGAGAGAGCTTCCAACTGAACATATTCATGGAAAGGGGAGATTAAGTATGCTATTGGGAGAGTTTATATTGGTCTGTTTATTAATCTGGGTTTTGGTTACATGAATATGTTTGGCTTCGAATGTTCACTGAAAAATACACTAATGACTTGTAAACTCTTTTGTACTTATGTTGGACCTCAAAACTTTAAAATAATATGCTAATTCTGATGATCTATCAAAACAAAAACACTAAGTTTATTCCAAGAATGCAAAGTTGGTTTCAAACAAAAAATAATGTCAATCACCCAGAGAGCAGAATAAAAGAGAAAAAAATCTATATGATCATTTGAAAAGATGCAGAAAAAATATTACATAAATGCAATTATTGGGAAAAAGGCATTTGATAAGTATTATCTCATTAATAAAAACTTTTGAGTTGTCTCTTAGATTGTCCTTTTATTACATATATTCACCTTTCACTTCTGTTTGTCTTCATTCAAGATGTAAGTCTCCCAAGAGAAAATTTGACTGGCCTTAGTTTGGTTAATGTCTATACTTCTGACAAGGGTAAGGGAGTTACTGTATTTTCTCCTGTACAAAAAGTAAAACTACACATAACAAAGAAGGCAAAATAAAAATTATACATTTAATGTTTAATAAATGTTAATTTCAATAAATCAATGGAGCACCAGGTTGAAGGCACAGATACATAAAACTAAATTTTGTATACAATACACTGAACTATAAATGGTTCATTGTGATTGGAAAGAAAAATATAAATGCTTATAAAACAGCAGAGGTAGACAAGAATCAGACAACAATGACCTGTTAGTTCATGTAAGTAATATGAAGCTAATTATAAAGCAATGAGATATTACTAAAGCATTTAAAGAAGAATGGACAGGAGCTAACGTGTGCTTTAGTTAAGAAAGGGCATCCTGGCATTCATGAAGAGAATGAATGTGCAGAGAGTAAACCTCAAACACAGGTTAATTGTAATAATTCAGGTAAAAAATAAAGGAAAACTGAATTAATTGGTGATGTAATGAAAATAAATAAATTGATTTAATTGCAATTTATAAGGAACTCTCTATCAAGCTCAATATCCAGCCAAGTACCCAGAGGTGGCTTAAGGGAGAGTTCAGAGTCAAGGTTGAAGGATGATACTGTGGAGGGTCAGGCTAATCAGCAGTATAACAGGTATAAGGGAATGATCAGTGAGCAGCAAAACAAAATGATTATATTTTATTTATTTATTTTCATATAGGTTTTTTCAACTTTTAAGAGTTTTCCAACATAAACTGATAAAGTAATTATAAGAATATTAGCTTTATTTTTACATAAAATATACTTCATAATATTTGTGTAGGTATCTACATATTATTGGAAAAGGGAAAAATAACTTTTCAGTCAATATAGACTATAGATTAACAATACAAAATTTAATTCCAACATATAAGAAACTAACAGAAAAAATTAATTATAAATATAGATCATTCTGGTATGTTTACCAAGAACAATCAAGTCACAGCATTTTCAAAGATGTACTGGATTTCTTTACTATTGAATGAAGAGAACTAGAATGTGATAATGTGTTCATTTTTTAATTAAATTTTTATTGTTGTTGTTCAAGAGTAGTTGTCTCTATTATCTCACCACCACTTTCCCCTGCCCCACCCACCCCCACCTCCTCCTCCCATCCTCAATCCTTCTCTCCTTTGGCTTTGGCCATGGGTCCCTTACACATATTCCTTAAGGATGTTTCCCCTTCTTTCCCTGTTATCTCCCTCCCCCTCCCATCCGGTTACTGTCAGCTTGCTCGTTATTTCAATGTCTCTGGTTGTATGTTGCTCACTTGTTTGTTTTGTTGATTAGGTTCCACTTATAGGTGAGATCATATGGTATTTGTTTTTCACCTCCTGGCTTATTTCACATAGTATAATGCTCTCCAGCTCTATCCATGCTGTCGCAAAGGGTAGGAGCTCCTTCTTTCTTTTTGCTGCATAGTATTCTGTTGTGTAAATGTATCACAGTTTTTTGATACACTCGTTTACTGATGGGCACTCAGGTTGCGTCCAGCACTTGGCTATTGTGAATTGTGCTACTATGAACATTGGGATGCATAAGTTCTTTTTTCACTTAGGAGAAAATGAATCAGTTGACAATAAATTTCAATGTTTATAGAGTAGGTCATCAGCCAAATATTTCCAATATTGACAATATAGAAACTGATGTCTCCTTTAGTTTTAATGTACTGATTTTGTGCACAGCATTTAAATTTCTAACCAATTCAATCTTTTAATAAATCTGGTCACTTTTTTTCTGGTTTTGGATGTACAGCTTAGTGGTCAGATAATCATATAATTTGCATAGTGTTCCATTCAACATTTGATTTATTTTGACTTTGAGTTGAATGCTGGTCATCTTTCTGGAGATAGCCAGCAGGTGTTTGGATATACAGGTTTGTTTTAAACTTAGGTATAAACTATCAGAGGGTGATGAACAACTATTTTAACTATCAGTGGGTGATGAACAACTATTTAAACTGTTCCTTTAATTAGGAACTTCTTTCCCTAATCCTCTTCTCCTGAATACACCTATGCCTTCTTAAAGGTTCTAGTCAAGTGTCACTTCTGAGAAGCTTTACCTGTTATGATTACTCACACCATTATAAACAAAAGTGGTTTCTCTTCTTTTCTACTGCATTTTTCTTAGTATATCCAGAACTGTCCATATTTAACCCTAACATATAATTTAGCAAAATGATTATTATTCATGTAGAGTGTAGACTCTCTAAGGGTAATAATTCAGTAGTTCTTCTCTAAACTATATCTTTTAGACCTAGAACTCTTCTTCATAGCCGATAGGTATATCAAAAATATTTGTTGAACCAAATAACGAAACAAATTAATGCATCTGCAAACAAAAGCAGATTATAGTAGCCCCATAATCCCTAGTACTTCTAGTGTCTGACAGATAATAGGTACACAATAACTAATTTTAATTATAAAAGACCAAAGAACCAACAAAATCCTTACACTCCATAATAAATTCATAAATATATATGACCTGAATACATTTTCTTTTATTATAATTTCCAACACTCTCTTTTGCTAGAAACATTGTGTATATTTATAATTTAACTAGATGAATACAAGGAGGTTTGTGCATATTTTAATAATATGCATCATATTGGAAGTGTGCTTTATATAATTTCTGCATTTATGTGTAATTTGCCCATCATATCACAGCATTAGAATTTTGCAACATTCTTTTGCACTCCATTGCAACACTAACCACTAATAGATACTCTGCTCTTTTCTTCATTATTTTACACTTTAGCAATCAATAATATTGAGAAATAATGACAAGTAAAAAGCTAAATGACAGCCTAATTCACTTTGGAAGTGGCTTTTTGAACACTTACATCCGACTAATGGACCATAAGGGAAAATGTACAGCAGGTGTTGTATTTCCTAGACATCGACTGGCGATTTAACCTTGCTATATATTTACTTGCATGATCCTGATTTTATATTTCTACATGCTGGCTCTGGTTGAAGACTGTTTACATATAAGGTTATATGAAAGTATGTATGTTTTTGTAGGCATAGCAATGGTGAGGAAAAATATACTGAGCATAACAAATTTTCCTAGAAAATGAAGCTTAGTTCCGCTTTTGAAATGGTACTTCACACTGCTCTTCATCAGATGCATTATAACTGTAATAATCTTCAAAAGTAAAGGACACTGCTTTCACATATCTTTTTTTGGGTGCCTGGATTTCTAATCTTTGACATCATATTTTGTACCACATATTTCTTTATGAAATTTTATTTTTTAAATTCTCTTTGCATCAATCATTGAAAATTCAACAGTAGTAACACTCATTTCAAATAACCTTTGCACCTTTTCTACTGTATTTAATCTGTTAGTGGTTAGTAAAATATATATAAAAATTCTTATCAGTTACATTTCATATAAGAATTAATGTAGCTCAAAATAAAGCCATATTATTTGAGGAACTTTATAATAAAAAATTTGTTCCTAAACATTTATTTTTCTTCATGTATTTTCATAATCATGTAATTTGTTCTCTGGGTCTGATATTTGCAGAGATCAAATCTGTGTGAAAGTGTGGTATTTCTCTATTGAAAAGAAGCCTTACATGGAAATAATTATTTCCAATGGCTCTGTGGCTGAAATTACGTTTTCTTTTTTGTACCTTAAATAGGATGTAAAATAATCTAGTGAAATTAGTATCTGCTTTGGAATCAGAAATATAAATTAAAATATGTAAAAATTTAAACCACAGAACATATAATCTATTAATTATGTTAACTTACAGAAGTTAGTTAACTTATGACTCTCAATTACTTATCTATAAAATGGGAGTGCAAGTCACTTATGTCACATTGTGAGAATTAAGTGAAATATTATTTTAAAATACTATTATTGTATTTTTCAGACTGTTAGATGCACCCCCCCCATTTGTGAGGAATAATGGTTGTTAATGCTGCTGTTGAGTTCTGTTCACATTTAGATTAGTGAAATATTTTGTTATTTATGTTATTAAATATTTTACCACATTTTTTGCTTCAATTTTTTTTTTATTTTCCTCCTCTAAAACCTTGGTTCATCTTATGGTCTGAAAAATAAGGTATGTTGCTTATTATGTACCAGGGTAGGTTTTAAAGTCTTTACAGATGGTAATTTATGTAAATCATGTTGATATTATATATATATAATTTTTAGGATAGAGTCTGGCATATGTAATCAGGATAAATCCAATTTTGTCCAATGATGAAAGTTTATGACATTTTGAGCATGCAAATCACATCAGAAGAAAAAAATCATCAATGCTTTTTGGAGAATGAAACACCAAATCTACTAGTTCTCTTTTTCCATATTAGGCAGGTATATAACATGTACTTCTTGTTATTCATGCCCCTTGGGTAAAATGAAAATAGAAAATTATTGATTCTTTTATATAAAGTTCATCTAGAGAGCAGAAAAATCCCAGACTGACTTAGAAATGGGCGAAAACAAAGATTAACACAGGATGAGACCTCCTACGAAGTTTAAGGCAAATCACCTGAGGACCTTGAATGCCCTGTGGTAACCATGAGTAGCCGTGAATGTGCCTGCAAGAAGAGCAACAACCACCTCCAAAATCCTAGTCCCCGGTGAGCAGGTTTGTGAATAATGTCCGGAAAAAAGAAGGTTCCTCTCAGCATTCCAAGATGAGGCCAGTGAAGACAATGGTACAATTATGAAGAGTTCAGAAGATTTTAATTTTTTTCTGAGAAATGGACCCAAAAATGTATGTGAAATGCACTTAATTATTTAAACAATATTGCACTTAATTATTTAAAAAACAGGACTTGGTTATCAAAATGTCATAATTATAAGGATTAGAAATCATCTTTTTCTCTTCTCTCCCTGAACAATTTCAAGACCTATCTAATTCAGTAAAAGTTGTTCTATTAGTTTCAGACAGCCTACCCCTTATTTATTATCAGGGATTACACGTGCGCTTGGGTCCTGTCTAAGAATTTCTTCCAATACTTGCCGAGCAATTATCTTCTTCAGCAGTGGGGAACACATGATAGTGAAAAGAGAAGAGGTGTGGCTTAAATTAACTATTTCCTTTCTCACCACGTTTTAACACTTTTAACAATTCCTGTTGCTAAATGGCCTGATCCTCCACTTAATGGTGCAAATTAGTGCTATTAGCAGATGTTAACAGATGGTAACAGTTAGACTGATGTGAATACAACGTTCTCACGAACCCAGTATCTTATTCTGAATAAGTTTTAAACAGCATAAGCGAGGAGCAATTTTCTCACTTTATTTCCAAATACAACAAAAGCATTAAAATCTTGAGAATAAAGAATTAAAGATCAAAGGTCAACTTGATGTGCCCAAGTTGTGGAACCTGAAGGGAAGGAGGAGGAATCCACTCCTTTCATTTTGAGGTGATCAGTGATTGTGTGCACTTCATGTGCTCAGCAATCTCTCCGCAAAATGTCTTTCTACTTCCTTACTTCTGGCACAGAGGAGACCACAAATTGACCAGACAAAAGCAATAATTCTAAGAAGTAATGAGGAAAAGCTAAAATTACCCTAGGTTGATAACTCCCAAGCTGCAGAATCAAATTGCTGTCAAGAACTTTAACTAGAGGAATGTATCATAGAGGAAAACAAACAAAAATTCTGCAGCTTGGGAGTTATACAATGCAATAAGGTTCAGTCTTTCAGTGAAAACATAACAACTCCCTGGCTCATCATCAGTAAAGGAGAATTAAGTGTATGCGGAGATAACAGAAAGTAAGAGGAAATTAGAAACAATTCCAAGGGGGCAGGACCTCCCTGAGACTGTGAGGTAGGTGAACATTTCAATAGCGCAGAGAGAGCCACACTTGAATAATCTTCAGATAATATGGATAGAAGTTGTCTGCCTGGTGTACATATTTACTTTTTTAAATTTAGTTACTTCATCTGTAAAATAGTGTAGATAACAACACAAATTCTCTTAATTTTATGTGTGATGGACAACTGAAATAATGCATAAAAATCAACACCAAAAAAAAAGGTCAGTAGTTACGGGACTAGAGGTAAATGTATGTCTATACTTTAGTGAGAATAATGTATAATGAGATGTATAATGTCTATGTTTTAGTGAGAATGTTTTAGTGTAAGAGAACACAATTAAATCCCAATACAACTAAATCTGTAATATAATAAAATGTTATTTCCCTAAATTTTGTTTTTCATTAATTGAAATTATGAATAAAATCTGATTATCAAATCCCTACTATTTTCTTGGTCTGAATCAAACATTATGTTTTAATTCAAAAATTTAACTAAAATATGAAAGCATCATTACTATTTTTACACTAATATCTTTTAAAAATACTAACAATAAGGACTGGATCTACTGTTATTGAAGAACATCACATATTTATTTCAGAAAGAAAACTAAATATGGATGGATAAGCAACACTAAAATTAGCTGACAATTAAACATTTAAAATCATTACAAAATCAGGGAATTCACCCATCCTTTAAAAAAACATTAACAGTTTTGTGTGTCTTTGTGTGTGTCTGTGTGTGAGAAAGAAAGAGAGAGAGAGGGAAATCAGGCTTGGTTTCCTTAGTTGCAATGAACTGCTTTCCCATCTGTCATGTCCCAGTTTATTTTTTATCCGCTGAATCAGTCAATTAGTTCCTACAACAGAATTTATTGCCTAGCTTAGTTGCACCTCCTTACACACTTACTTGAAAGGAATATTATTTTATATGAACAAACCCCTTTTCTGAGCAAATACCAAAGTGTATAGTTTTTTTTTAGTGTGGGGGAAAAGCACATACACAGCACACCATTATTTATTTGTGTTTGGTGTTTTGTTTGCCACAAAGCAGCAATCATAAATAACAGCCAGTAGAGGACAGAGATTCGGCCTTTAATAATATTGTCTTGAAAATACATCACCTAGCATTGAAAATGTCATATAAAATTCATATCCATCACTACTTACAGAGGGAAAAAGAATAGTTGCATTTTCAAATGCTTGCACAATTCTCCAAAACATTGAGAAAGATGCTGCATGCTCTGACTTTTTTTCACAATTATTTTTGGTATCCAGATCTATGTTTCAGGGTTATATTGATTTTCATTCTGGATGTAGTTGATTAATGTTTCAGGAAGGATTCGGGTGCATTAGTGCAGAGCTGAATAGAAATATCAGTGCATTTTCTCAAGTCAAAGTGGGACAGGGTGAGACAAAGCCAATCCACCTACTGTTTTTTTCTGGTAATGTGCACACACAGTGAAATGAATCTCTGAAATGACAGCCACATGGCCTGGTTAACAGGAAGCTTAATACTGTTTTCAACACTTGCTATTGTTTATTAATGACCTGTCATGAACTTCTGGCAACCAATGAAGTGTTAGTTCTTTGTGAGGACATTAGCAATCTTTTTTATTTTTTAAGATCTAATCTCTAGGTTAACTGTGTTCACCTTATAAATTTGCTTCCCAGAGGCATATTCTTTAGTAATTGCTTTTCCTTGATAAGGATTTCTCACTCATTACAGGAAAACTACAAATGTAATGGTTAAGGGATGATTCCACTTTAGTAACATTTTTTATCCTGACCCTATTTCTGAGGTTGAGAAATAGCTCATCAGTTTAATGTTTTCTATTTACTTCATTGCCACTGCTTTTCTATTTTAACAACTCATTTTCCACCATCCAGTTTCTTTTTTTATGTCATCTTGGCTTTTTCATTATATGGCTGTTATGTGATGCTCACAGATTTCTCTGAACCTATTAAAATGTCCAACATATTGTCAATCAGATAAACAATTACAATTAATGTGACTTTCAAACTCCCATTCATTTCTAAAGAATACATTTTGTAGAAATAACAGATAACCATTTAGATCTACTGGTTGTTACTAATTTTGAAATACTACATTTTACTTAAAGAAATGTTAGTGATTACAGTGAATAAAACTACATTTAATAAAGCAGACACTTAGTAATTCAATTCAGCTGTAATCAAAGTTATCTTAATTAGAACTTTGGAAGAAATCAACACTTTTGTTATCTTTTTCTCACATTTACTAAAATTATACAGCTTATAGAGAAGATGATTAAAAATTCAACTTAAAAATGTCCTTAATACTGCCAAAGACTAATAAACTCCAGAAAGCTCAGTAGCCATATAATGAGAAACTGATTATGAATGAAAAACTCTATGTAGAATAAATAATGTCCCTAGCATTGAGATTAAATGCATTCACTTACCATACATTTCAGTTTGTTAAAAAAAAATGCGTACATCAAATGCGAACCAAGGTTTTTCATTTTCTTGAAATTACTGAAAACTTTCATTTCTTAATGCTTACCAAAAAACAATTAAATTTTTATTCAATTCAACTCACATTGGCTAGCATTAAAGTCATATTTCTGACTTCATGAGGTCCATTTATTTTCTCTGAAACATCTCTTCTGGAGCCCTCAAGTTTTAATCTGGACTAGTTGCTTTTTTGACATGGTGTGAAAATCTTCACTTGAGTGTTTTTAAAGAGTTTACTAAAATCTTACTCCCCATTTTTTGGCATTGTTTTATTGTGGTTTATTGGCTGTTTTTTTTTCATTTTAAAAAAGTTATTCATTTATTTTTAGAGAGAGGAGAAGGGGGGAGAAAGAGAGAAAGAAAAATATCAATGTGTGCTTACCTCTCACGTGTCCGTTATTGGGGACCTGGCCTGCAACCCAGGCATGTGCCTTGACTGGGAATCAAACCAGCGACCATTTGGTTCTCAGGCCAGTGTTCAATCCACTGAGCCACACCAGCCAGGGCTGCTGTGGTTTATTATTAACTATCTTCCTCTGAAAGCAATACAAGAAAGAAAACCTATGTGTTGTTGCATGTCTGAAAATCTATTTGTTGACTTCATGTTTGATTTTTCTTTGAATAGGGAGATAAGAAGTAAATAAATAACATTATGTTTTTTTAGAGGTCCTAGATTTTCTATTACTATTTTATTGAGGTAATTATAATCACATCAGTTGTAATAAATAATGGAGAGAAACACTTTGTACACTTTAACTAGTTTTCCCAATTGTAACATTTTCTAAAACTATGCTATAAGAGCACAACCAAAATATAGGCACTGATATAATACAACCATCATATTTACATTTCTCCAGTTTTACTTGTACTACTATGTAGGTGTGTGCGTGCGTGCATTAAATTGTATACAACTGTATCACCTGTGTACAGTCCTGCTTCCACCACCAGTCAAGATACTGAACAGTCCCAGTGCCACTAGTATCCCTCCTGTTATAACTTTATAACATTAACCACCTTTCTTCTTTCTCTTACTCTGCCCCTCCCCAATTTCTGGACACTACTAGTCTATTCTATAATTCTAAATTTTTGTCATTTCAAAATGTTACATAAATAGAATCATACAGTTTGTAATCTTTTAGAACTGACTTCTTCATTAAGCAGAATTCCCTGAAGATTTATCAAGATTCAACATGATTTCATGCTAAAAATTTCCAACAAATAGGAAGGAACAGATTTCAACATAATAAAGATTTTATGTGAGACATCCACAGCTAATATCATACTCAGTGATGAAAAGCTAAAAGCTTTTTCTCCAAGATCAGGAAAAAGACAAGTGTGCCCACTCACCACTTCTATTCAGCATAATACCGAAAGTCCTAGTCA
Organism: Trachops cirrhosus; assembly: GCA_028533065.1. Taxonomy (NCBI): domain Eukaryota; kingdom Metazoa; phylum Chordata; class Mammalia; order Chiroptera; family Phyllostomidae; genus Trachops; species Trachops cirrhosus. The sequence goes on along the minus strand of CM052539.1, from coordinate 51,312,046 downwards.
GATAGATCAGGTAACAAAAAAGAAAACCAAAGGCATCCAAATTGAAAAGGAAGAAGTAAAATCGTCTTTGTTGAGGTCATGGCCTACTTCTGTGTGTTGTGGTTCCAATGACAGTTTGATTTTCTGGCTTTTGCAGAGTTATTATTCTTTTTAACAGTTTTATTTATCTAGTACCCCTGAGGCTTCCACAGACTGGTGTTTACTGGCCAGAAGGGCTTACCCCGGGTCGGGCTGCCAGGTGTCTCCCAGTAAGAAAGAAATGTGGTGGGATCCCCCTACCATTTACACCGCCCTCCTGCCACTCCCACCACATGTGGCCTGGTGTCTTCCGGAAGGAGATGAGAACCTCTGACCTAAGAGAACAAAGAAGCTTCCTAGGTAGTAGAGTAGTGGCTATATTACTGTAGCGGATCCCTCCTGTTGACACTGGCCACCTCCCTTGATATCTCTTAGCGGAAAATGAAAGTTTCCAGTCCGGTAGGGGAGAGGCTTCTTCTGGCTGCTTATTTCTGGTGGAGCGCCCCACTTACCCCTTTCCAATGGTATCAGGGGAGCCTGCTGTTGTCAGGAGAACACTCATCCCCTCCAGGGGAAAACGTGAGTCTACCTGCGTTGTCTTCCGTTGTTGGTCGGGGCTCAGCAATCATCGAGTCTGGGTGCTCCCCCTCTGTTGAGCTGGGGCACACAAGACTCCATGATGGGTGTTTGGGAGGTCCCAAACCAGCTCACCTGACCACTTTTCAGAGCTTTCTTCTGATTGTCTTTTTTTGCCTTTTCCAGAGATCATTTAGTTGGGCTTAGCAGGGAGAATTAAGAAAGAACAGGTCTATACCATTTCCTGGCTGGAAATCTTCAATTTTCTTTTATCTTTGTCTTCCATTTTTACTTTGAAATTTTACTAGTGCATATCTGGGTAACAATGTTAAAATTATCTACACCTGCACTGGGTAGACACCCGAGTTAAAGGCTCATGTTTCTTAACACCAGTAAGGATTTTCCTTCAGTCATTTCTTTGTCAACTTCATCCCATACGTTTTATCTATTCTCTCACCCTGGAACTCTTAATACTTGAATATTGGCCCAACTGTACTAATAATGTAGAGCTTTTTATATTTAATTCAGAGGCTTATTATATCTTTATCATGTTGTTATATGTGTAAGAAAGTTACCATTATATTCAAGCATTTGCATACATTATTTTTAATTTGGCAACCATAGTTTTAACCTCTAAGAATACTGTTTTCCCCTCTATCACAACATCATTATATCATTGCTGTAAATCAATAACTTTTAGAAAAGCTCTGAAAAACAATCATAGATTTTGTTTTTAAGTTCCTTTGTGTTCCTGAATTGTCTCTGATTTTCCACGGTTTAACTTTGTTTTATTTCTCAGTCTTTCATGCTTACTCTGCTGCTGTTTTAAATCTCTTCTGCCAAATGGGTAATGCATGGCTATTTACCATGATGCTTGCTGATCAGTAACTTGATATGAGAGGGGCATTTTCTGCCATTAACAGTGAGTTAGGGTTGCTGTCTATCGCTATGGTTTCTTCAATGCTGCCATGGTAAGGACAGCAGCAACTCCTCACAGGTCGGCTTACTGCTTCAGTGACTGCTTTTACCAGTTTTTATCCTGGGACAGAATGCTAGATTGCATGATGTTTTTCACTTACATACTGTAAAAAAAAATACAGCTTTTTTTAAAAATTAAACTTCAATTAATTCCCTTTCTTGCAGCACCGGTTTTAACCTTGGCCCTATAAAAAACTGCTGCAGGGAAGCCTAGAGCCACGTCTGGGTTTGGCCAGGCAAACCGCATTCATGACAGACATCTTCCTCTCTGCTTCATCATTAGCATGCGCCAGAGTCCAGCTCATGTGCCAGAGTCCAGCTCATGTGCCAGAGTCCAGCTGCAGGGAAACTTTAAAACTCGCATCCCTTTGTTTCTCTTCACTGATGTTGTTCTAGTCTTTTTCGATTTCTCTATTTCTGTAGAGCATCAGGTGTAAGGGTGAGGGATAATGGGATGTAGACGTTGGTGCCAAGTCTCCCATCGTAAATTACAAACTTATGTAAAACATTTAACTGTTGGATTACATTTGTTATAAAAATACATTTTCCATCAGAGAAAATCCCTTCAGCATAGTATTTACCAATAATTTCTTTAAAAGAGAACAAATAGGACATCTCTTGTATTGTTCTTTCCATGACAACCAAATTGCACCAAAAATTTCCCTGGAAGGTTTAAAAAGGGAAAGTACACATTAGGTTGTCTTAAGTTCCTGTAGATATTATAATACTTTTAGAAATCTTCTTTTGTTCTACCTTCTACCCACACAGGATGAAATATTCTTGAATTACCTAATATTGTTTTTCCCTGTTTTATTAGGCTACTTATGTATTTGTTATTGAAAAAAATACTAAAACTTATGAAAGAGTGTCACATTAAATAATTTAAATATTTGCTTGAATACCTTGTCTATCTACACAAGAAGCCTTAGAGAAAGAAAATAATATCCTCTTTTATATTGATATGTATGTATTTTAAAACTAGACCCAGAATGTTTCTATTATTTGATCCGTCATTGACTAGAAGTGTGGTTCAGGGAAATTATTTTATTTTCCTGAGTTCAATTCTCCACCTGAGAAAAGAGGGACTATACTAGAGAAATAGGTATTTTTCTTAAAATTTTACATTTTATAAAGTTTATGTTTTTGTCTGTCCATATGCAACTTATGTTTGAAACTTCAGCAGTTAAGTTGAAGAATTTCTAGTTTGTACATTGTTGCTAATATTTAAACATAAATAAAATGCTTTGTCTATTCTGGAAAATTTTTAAAAATATTACTGAACTATTTAATTAACTTCAGTAAGAGTTATTGAGAAATATGTCATGGTATTGAACTTACTTTACTCACTAAGCTAAAGGCAGATTAGAAGCCAATACATTATATAAATCAAATATACATTGGAAAACATACATATAAAGTACATGCATGTGCTGAAACAATTTTGAAATTTATATACATTGAAATATTAAAATTAATGTATTTATTTTGCAGGACTCTATATAATAGATACTTCAAAGTACCTATTACATATCCACTTTCATTTTTTCTTTCTAATTGAGCTCTCATCTTTTTCAGAGTGATAATGTACCATATAAAAATTATTCAATCTTCTAGACTCCCATGAAGTTAAATTTGTATAACTGATCCATATCTGACCAATTTTATATAAGTATCAGTCTACTGGGTAGTACTTCCAAAGAGCTGATGATACCCTAATAAAAGTTTCAGACTTGGGTGGTAATCTTTTGTCCTTGACTTTTAGGAGAATAGCTATAGCAACTATCTTTCAAACATAACGTGACCACTAACAGAGTAAGAATACTGGAATAGAAAGATAAAACCACACTGGAAACTGATTGTATCAAAAGTATCTATGCCAACTCTGGTCTCCTTTATATCAGAGACTACCTGATACCTGAGAAAAATAGATCTCCATTTAGATAAGTCTCTGTAAGTGTACCATATGTGAAAATGAGCATTTTAATATTACAGTTTCTAATTTTCCAATTAAATAAATATATGCTGATTTAATAACATGAATTATTTATTATTATATTAAAATGATCTGTTTTTATTGTGACTAAGAGCAGTCAGATGATATATCTGTTATGCAAATTCAAGTAACACCATATTTTAAACCTTCTCAGAGAGGTGGCATGTGCTTGCTAGGAGGTGTCATTTCTAAGCAAGTTAACAGTGTTACCGAATTAGTGAAATTCACAGGCAGTTTTAGAAAAAAAAGCTAGACCTCTAATCAGCATACCATTTGACCTGAAGGCTAAAAGAGCAGTTCAGTAGGTGGTCTAAATATGGAATAATATGTGAAGCAGAAGGATCAACGTGTGCAAATGTATAGAAACATAGAAATGCATAATATGTTTAAAGAATGTCAAATAATTCAATAACTGCCTTTCCTGGTAATCTATAAACTCTGAAGACAGTTGAGATCTTGTAAATTGAATTTATCTGTAGTGCTAAGCCATGTGCCTAGTATATAGTCAGCATTCAAAATATTTATAAAGTAAATATGTGGATAAATACATTTATGAAAATTACCAATGGTTTGGTGGTGGTAGGGGAGAAAAAGAGAGGGAATATATTAATTCTTGCTAATGATTACTTCTATTCCTTGATTGTGTCTCTCACAACCAGGTTCTTACTATTTAACACAATGAGATTAATTATCTTAGAAAGGCTAACTTTCTGTGAGAAAAAAAGCAATATGCCTACATATATCCAACATTAATAAATGGGTATAATTTGTAGGGAGTTTCTAAATATTAAATATAGACCATATCAGACATTATAAAATATGAAAAAACAAATGTTAGATAATAAATTATTAATTCAGTAAATTAATTACATAAGTAGAATTTTAGCATTTTATGTGATTTTTTAATAATTTGGGTATACTAGTAATAAAATATAAAATTTTGAAATATTACAAAGAAAGTTACTTAGTAAAGTGATATTTAAGAAATACATGTGACAAGTACCAAGTCAGATGAATATTTTAAAGCAAACAATTTAGAAGTTTGGCTTTCTTAATTTATATAAATATTTCCTGCATGATAACATATATTCTTAAAAATTAAATCCCTCTGTCTAACCAATATCCATTTCATCCTGAATGATAGCTTACTTTTACTTAAAGCCATAAAAATTGCATTCTTCCAATTTCTGCTGGTAATCAACTGTGACATTAAATGGTATAAATATCCATTCAATTCATTTCCTGCTTCTTCAAAGAAATGAAAATCAAATACATCTAAAAATGATGATTATAGAAAGCACAAGCAATTCTAACTATTTTTCTAATTTCTTAGAAGTTTTGATTTGGATTTAAACATTCCCTGTCATTCATCTAAAGCAACAAAAGAAAACTGGCTTTATTCTCAAACTAAAAATGGCAGCTTAAAAGAATTTTAAAAAATCATATCAGTTTAAAAAGCATCACTCAAACATAGTCCTCAAACCTCGGGCAGTGACATGAACATAACAGGCCAAGGTAAAGGTGCTGTGCAGCCAAAGCAGATGGGTCCAGACCAGTGACTCTCCTCAGACCAACTCATTTGGTTGCATTGGGAGCATTTCTAGACCAATCTATACCTAAAGTTTTTCTTACTCATGAAAGTTAAATTATCAATTATATTAAGGATAGAGGAAAATCTGTAGATTTATGACAATTTATAGAGTACTCTTGAATCTGAAAGATTTTTTAAAAATTAGTAATAATAGAGAAGTTTTTTTAATAAGGAAAAATTTTAAATACACTGAATTGGATAAAAAGGTATAATTAAATCCCCAAAATATCAAATGTTGAAAAGTTATCAATATTTTTCTTTCTACATTCATTGTCATAAAATTTTAAGAGAAATCTCAGAACTCAATAATTTCACTTTCATACACTTCAATTTGCATTTTTAAATAATAAAAGCCATTTATTACTAAACTTTCTGCCTATGTGACACACCACAACAACAAATCTATGGATTCACAAATACCCTGTTTGCCCTAGGGACACCACTAAAAAAGTCAAAAAAATATAACTGATAAGAAAGAACAGAAAACTGAATAAAAAATGTTCCATTAAAACCACAAAAGTCAGAAGAATGGAAGACAAAATAAGAGCTAAGAGCAAGGGTAACAGAAAAAAGCAACACATTTTTCTATACTGATCTAACTATATCAATCATCACTTTGAATATCAAAGTCTAAAGGCACCAATTAAACATAGATTGTCAGAGTGAACAAAACAAGACACAACTACCAGCTATCTATAAGAATCTCACTTTAAATAGGAAGAAAATACAGATTAAAATTAAGTGGATGGGAAAATATATACTATGGTAACTAATCAAAAAAAATCAGGAGTAGTCATATTAGTTTCAGACAAAGTAAATTTCAAACCATGAAAATTTATCAAAGATATTAAAAGGCATTACACAATGATAAGAGTCAATTCCCTAACAAAACATACAATCCTTAATATCTAGGAATCTAAGAAGAGAGTATCAAAATATGTGAGACCAAAACAAATAGAATTGCACAAAGAAATAGATGAATCTACTAATGTACTTTGAGATTTCAACATCCCTCTCTCAGAAATGAACATATGACAAAAATCAGTAAGGAAATAGTGAAACACAACAACACAATTAATCACTTGGATATTAATGATATCTATAGACTATTTCATCCAAAAACAGCAGAATCCATATTGTTCTCAGGCTCACAAGAAGCATTCACTAAAATAAACCACATTGCAGTCTGATCCATAAAACACATACTGATAATTTAAAATAATGAAATTCACACAATGTCCAATGTTAACTAGACACAATGTCTAGTTAAATGGAATTAAACTAGAAATCAATAACAAAAAAATAACTGAAAAATCCAAAAATACAATAGAGATTAAACAACACACCTTTAAATAATGCATAGGCAAAAGAAGAAATTTCAATAGAGATTGAAAAATATTTTTACCTAATGAAAATTAAAACACAAATTATAAAAATTTTGGCTGCAGTGAAAGCAGTAATTAGAGGAAAGTTTTTAGCATTGAATACACATAATGTACAATAAAAGATTTGGACACAATAATCTATGTTTCTTCCTCAAGAAACTATTAAAAGAAGCAAATTAAATCCTAGGTCAGCAGAAAAATATTAAAAATATGAATTAGAGCAGAAATCCATGAAATTGAAAACAAAATCAATAGAGAAAAAACATGCAAACCAGAAGCTTCTTCTTTGAAAAGATTGATAAAATTGATAGTCCTCTAGCCAGACTACAGAAAAAAAAGAGAGAAGACACAAATTATTGATATCCAAAATGAAGAAGACATCACTATATATCATATGAACATTGAAGGATAAAAAAGGGATACTATGAACGACTCAATACTCAGGAATTTGATAACCTGTATTAAATAGACCAATTCCTGAAGGATACCACCTGTCAAAATACACAGAAGAAGAAACACACAATTTTAATAGGCTTTTATGTATCAAAGAAATCAAATTAATAATTAATAAGCTTCCATAACAAAAGCATTAGACCCAAAAGGATTCAATGATGAATTTATCAAACATTTAATAAGAAACTATGCCAAGACTTTACAATGTCTTCCAGAGGATAGAAACAGAAAATCCTTCCTGGTTTATTTGATAAAGCTAGTATTACCCTAATATCAAAAGTAGAAAAAGATATTACAAGAACATAATCTAGATACCAATATCTCCCATGAATATAAATATAAAAATCTTCAGTGAAATATAAGCAAATTAGGTGGCATTTATCCCAGATATCAAGGGTGGTTCAACACCTGAATACAAATTAATGTAATCCATCACATCACCAGGCAAATCAAGGAAATTACATGATCATATCAAAATATGCAGAAAAATTACTTGACAAAATTACAAAACTACCCATGATAAAACTCTCAGTAGACTCAGAATACAGAACTTCTTTAAATTGACAAAAAAATCACAAAAAACCTACAACTAACACCATAATTAATTGCGGGAAACTTGAAGTCTTACCTCTAATATTAGAAACAAGCAAAAATATCCCTTCTCACAACACCTTCAACATTACACTGAAGTTGTAGCTAATGCAATAAGACAAGGAAATGAAATAAAATGTGCATAGATTGGGAAAAAAAATAAAACTGGTTTTGTGTGCAGATGACCTGATTTTCTATTTAAAAAACTTGAAATAAATGACAAAATATTCTAGAACTAATAAATGGTGATAAAAACTTGGAGGATAAAAATTAACATATATAAGTCAATAACTTTCCTATATGCCTGATATGAATAATTCAAATTTGAAATTATAAACACAATACATTTATATTACAACTCTTAAAATGAAATATTTAAGTATAAATCTAACAAAATATGTATAAGATCTATCTGAGGAAAACTACAAAACTCTGATGAGCAACATCAAATACCTAGTTCATATTAAAGTATCTCAGATTATCTCAAACATGCCCCCTTTGGAATTCAAAGTAAGATTCAAAATAAAGTCTATACATTACTTTTAGTTATAATTGTTTAGGTCTCTTTTAACTTAGGATAGTCCTTCTTTTCCTTTTTATTTCATTTATTGAAGAAAGATAGCACTTTAATAAGGACCAATAGCTTTGTGTAGTTTGACAATATTTCTCCTTCAACATAGGGTGGTATATTTAAAATCTAATTTCCTGGGCTGCAAAATCTTGAAATACTGATAATATTAGTAACATGGATGCTTAATTTATAATTTTTAGCTTTGAAATTCTCATAAGGACATCACTTTACCTGTCTCATAAACCCATTCCAACCACCCATTATAAAGTCTTGTGTTTCTTTTTCAGCGACTTATGGAGGGGGTTGCAACAGTGGAGGAAAAAAATCAAATGATTCTTTTTTTTTACTGATGTTTAAGTACATTTGTCTCCATTTCTCCCCCCACCAATTCTTAGAATTGAATCTGCTCCTTTTATTTTATTCTAGCCTTTCAACTGGAAAATCTTACCATCACACTTAGAGTCAGTATAGCCTGTTGGAACAAGCCATGGGAGAACAGTCTGATGAATCCATTAGGAGTGTGTGAATAGGGCACTGTTTCCTGATAGGCTAGGATTTGGGTACAGAGTTAAATCAGAATGGCCCTGTTGTTAACTCTGTTTTGCAGTTTATCATACAAACCTCAGGGTAACAATTTTTGTGCTCCTAGTTTCAGTCTTTTTCAATATAGAATTAATTTCACTTTTTTCTCAGCCCTTTTCCACAGAGGATTAAAACTATTTCATAAGCTAAGTGAGAAAACATATCCCATGCCATCTCCTCTGTCCTCTTACAGTTCCTTATCCCAGATGCCCTTGCATTAATCCCCCTCTTCCAAAAATGGAAAACAGACTTTCCTTTTCTCATGTTAAAAATATTCCTATACATGTAACATCCTCAGGGATCTCGGGTCCTTCCCATTAGCAATCAAACTTTTGTTTGGGTTCTGCTGAAAGAACCTAATAATGATCTCTAGGTGGCCTTAAGCAAACAATAAGAGACATACATAACATAATGAAATTGACAATATAACAAAAACACATTCATAATTTAGATTGGCTAAAAATGACCTTTCAAATCAGTGGAGAAATAAGTGTGGTAACTTGGTAATCAAATGTTTAAAAATAATAGGAATAAAGTTCATTCTACATTAGAATATACTTCAGATTCACCAAATATCTATACAGAAAAATAAAACCATGTTTTAGCATTATAATAAAATATTGATAAATTCAGCTACATAGCATGAAACTCTACAAATAACACATGGCACAAATTTCACAGAGAAAGAGCCATTTTTCACAATACATCAAGAGCTCTTATATAGTAATAATAGGAAAATCAATAATAATAGAAAATGAGCACAAGATATAATGAGATTTCTCAAGAATGGAAATGCAAAAGAAATATTAAAGGATGAGAAGTGCTTATCCTCAATCATAATAAAATAAATATAAATGAAAATGACACTGATTACATTTTTTCTCCTTTAATATTGACAAGAATTTAAAATCTTGAGAACATATTGTGTTTATGAATTTTGGTAAAAACAGGCTTTTATGGTGAATCAATGTAACACGATTGTGTAGCTTGTTAAAAAATATTAAAAAGTTTTTTACATAATGAAATGAAATAATTTCCAAGACATATCATTAAGTAAAAACACCAAGCCATACAATAGTATACATAGTACACTATCAGTTGTGTGAAAAAGAGGGTGTGTGCATGTATTTCTATGCACGTTTGGTTATATAAACATAAAACAAGTATGGAAAGTAACCATAGAAAATGATGATAGCTTATGTTCAAGGAAATAAAGTGTTTAATTGTAGACTGGGTATGTCAACAAGACTTTTTCAGTGTTTATTACTTTATACAGTTTGAATTTGAACTATGAATTTGAACATTACATTGACAAAAATTACTAATTAAAATTTTAAAGTTTCAAGTATGATATAAGAAAATGTAATATGCTAGTAGTCATAAATGCTTTTTTATCATTCAGGAAAGTATACTCATTTACTTTTTTGCCTCCCTCTTTTACACTTAAAGGGCACTTGTGATTACATTGGGCCTACAAACATAATCAAGGATAACCTCCTGGTTTTATGGATAACTAATTAGCACTCTTGATTCTGTCTCCAACCTTAATCCTTAACTATTCCCTATCATGTAACATAACATTTTCACATTAAGATGTAAACATGTTCATTGAGCCATTGTTCTGCCTCCCATATAGACAGCTGCAGGAAATACCCTCACTTGCTCCTGGGTAAAACGGAGAAGCTACACCCTCAGAAACAATTTGGCTTTGAGCTCTTTCTATTATGTGGAAGTCTGAGCTATGCTACATCAAACTGCATAGATTTAGGAGTCAGAGAGGTATAGCTGCCAACCACAGCTAAGTCTATAATGTTCGTGAGATTTGACATTGAGATATTTCCTTTGATTTTCTTAGCTTTAATTCCTTACACTATAATATGGGGAAAATATATGTATTTCATCAAGCTGTTATAAAAATTAAATGAAGTAATGTACAGAAAGCAGAAAAGAAACAGTGGTGAGTCCATTTCATTCTAACAGCATGGATGAATCTTAACACTTAATGTTAAATTTTAAAATTATAGAATACATATATCATAATTTTTATGTACTCAAAAGTCAAATGAAACTTTCATGTTTAGAGAGACATACATAGGGAGGTCTGTCCGGGAAAATTCCAGTCATTGTTAATACAACAAGAACAGTTTGTGTGACATAGATGTAACCTGGAAGCCAAGGAGAGTAGACTGGACCACATATGTGTGACTAATGATGACTTCACTGTACTAGTCAGTGGGGACAGTAGACACCCTTGATTGAGCATGTGTACTATGTGGCTGTGGCATTCAAAATGACCGAGAGAGTAGAGCAATGAATCTGCATCAAATGAAAGCTTGGACATTCCTCCATGGATACTATTTGGATGATTCAGAAGGTCACAGTTATGGGTAACTGGTGATCGGCAGCTTCATGACAACAACATGCCTGTTCATGCATTTTGCCTCATGCAGAGTTTTTGGCAAAACATCAAAGCACTCAGGTGACTCCCCCATACAGCCCAGATGTGGTGCCCTGCAACTTCTGGCTTTTCCAAAAACTAAAATCACCTTTGAAAGGCAAGAGATTCCAGACCATCAATGAGATTCAGGAAAATACAATGGGGCAGCTGATGGCAATTAAAAGAACTGTGTGTGGTCCCAAGGTGCCTACTTTGAAAGGGAATGAGGTGTCATTGTCCTTTGTAAGGTGTTTCTTGTATCTTGTATCGTCTTCAATAAATGTCTCTATTTTTCATATTATAGGGCTGGATACTTTCTGGACAGACCTCATATAGTAAAGCTATACCAAAAAAAGCAAAAAATATAACCATAAAACAGAATCATAATTGCTGCTGAATTTGCATGGGAGACAGATTCATGGAAAAACATGTAGGAATTTTCATTTTGCAGAAAAAATTTCATTTTAAGTCAGAAGGTGAATTCATAAAGGATTAATTCATAAGTTTGGTTAGGATAGTTTCAAACTTACAAAAAGGCTATCAACACCTACTATCCTTCTGTATTTATCAAATGTTTTATAATAAAATTTGTAACTAGTAAAGTTTTTTAAAACCCAAAATACTATGGCAAAAGAACATGAGCATCCCTATATTCATTGCAGCATTACTTAACAATCACCAAGATATGGAAGCAGCCCAAGTGTCCATCACTAGATGAGTGGATAAAACAACTATAGGACATTTACAACATGGAATACTACTTGGCTGTAAAAAATGAAAAAATTTCCCTTTGCAACAGCATAGATGGACATGGAGAACATTACACTAAATGAAATAAGCCCGTCAGAGAATGACAAATACCATATGATTTCAGTCATATGTGAAATCTAATGAACAAACTAAACTAACAAGCAAAATAGAGACAGACTCATAGATAGAGAGCAGATGAAGCGGGGAACATAGGGGGTGATGGGATTGAGCAAAAAGGAAAAAGGACTCATGGACATGGACAACAGTGTGGTGATTGTAGGGAGTATAACACGGGTATAACAGGGCTAATGGTAATGGAAAAAATATAAAAATAATGAAAATACCATGATTAGAATGAGTATTTATCACACAATCTAGTAAAAGAGAAATGACAATTTAGTATGCAGCAATAATCACTGTATCACCTTCCTAGTATATATTAACTTATTAGTTATTTAAATATAATATAGATAAGATCCCCTGATAAAATACCAGTAGGAAATTCAATAACGCCAAAATCTTATAAAAATGTTTGTTCCATTTATTTAAATCTTTTCAATTAAAGCACTTTTCATTAAAGTATTTATTCTTCTTTTTATCCTCATTTCCTCCTATGGCTTAGATCCTACAGTTCAGTTCATTCCTGGTAAGTGTTATTGGGTTTACCCCACGGTAAATCCTGTGAGTGTACTCAGCACACACTTCAAATGTGAAAACAAAAAAATGAATGAACCTAAAGAAATTTGACCTGCATCCTTTAACTGACTTTGAAACAACCACAGAGCATTTAAAAATCAAGTTTAAAACTACTTATCCCACTGAGAAACCTAGAAAGAGAATGCTCTTTACACTAAAAGAGAGAGAAGAAAAAAAAAAAGCTGGCTCCAAAGAAACATACAGATTAAAAGCTTCTTATCAATAAAAAAGATCTAATTACTATTGTCAGGACCATCTTTTATGTAGCACCTCGACTCTCAAGAGAGGATACCATCTGGGTGGATTTCAGTTAGATGGTGAAGGTAACCTAACAGAAATGTCAGCAATAAAAACTGCCGTCTCAAATCTTTATGATTGAATACACTGGCATAAATTCACTCAGAGTTGTTAGAGAAACCATTGAAGTTCCTTTGTTAATTCTTGAAAAGTCTTATCCTGAAACCAATAAATCGTGTAAAATCTATTCTGTAACCTGATTCATTTTGTATACCCTTAATTAAACTATAATTTTCTGTCTTTTTCAGTGATGTCATTAAATCAGAATGATTCAACTCTCTATGATGATTGAAGGAACCTGTGATTTTAGTTCCTCCTCCTTTTTTAAATGTGATTGGCCAATGAACTGAAATCTGTGTGGCTGGAAGAGGGCAGTTAAATATATCTGCTCTCCAAAAGGAAATATATTGTGCAATAAACTGGTTGTCCTTGCTCTATCTTTCTGTAGTATAAAAATACTCTGGCTATTTCTATTATATGAAGTTCACTGATTTAATTACCAATAAAAATTCTAATTATGGAATTATTCCATCTCTTTTCTTTCAAAATCAGAGTTTTATCTGAAAGTACATTAGTAATAATTTGTAAACTCAAGTTAAGGTTATAATAGACAAAACCAAAGCTGGTAAGATCAAGGGTGGGAAGTGGGGTAGGGGGGAGTCACAGAGGAAAATGGAGACAATTGAACAACAATTAAAAATGTGAAAACTAAATAAATAAAAATAAAATATTAAAAAATGTTGCTAAAAGAAAAGATTAGAATAGAATTTGTGAACATTCAGGGATGCCTTCCAGATATCCTTAGCAATAATATTCTAATCTACTTCACATGCACTGAAAAGAATGAATTTTCCCTTTACAATGCATTTGGAAAAGACCTGTTTTTCAAGCCTTGACTTTTTATTTTGCTATCTCAAAATATCTCACTTTTGTCCTTATTAATACACAATTTATAAAATGATGGACCTTCCCAAAAGTGAACTGTCTTCTCATTTATCAGGCAGTCATTGAACTTGATGGTCCTTAACGCGTGTTTATCAATAAGATTATCAAGAATAATCTGAACACAGATTCTAAAAATGATCCCCATACAAAATCATTTACTGTCTTCCATAAACTAAAGTTGCAGTGGCCCTTCTTCCCGTGGGTTCCTTCATCCTCAGTAAGCCAATTCCTTTTCCTTTTGCCTTAAAGTTGAGTTTCATCACATCTTTGAATCAACTGTGTTCTTAGTCACTGCATGTAAGGAGATATTTTCAATATTGAGCAGACTTCAAAAACTAAATAAAAATGAATATCTTATTTCTTAATACCAGGAAGTTCCTACATTGCATTAAAGCCCAGGAGACAGGGGCCCCCCATTACCAGTCCTCAGCACTCAGGTCCCACCCTGAAAGCCCATCTGTGCCCTAGGGCCTCGCTCTCTGCTGCATTTCTCCCTAGAATTTTACGCTTTAGGCACTATGTACTCCCTGCTCACATAGACTGCTTTGTCTTTATTGTGTGATTTTTGCCTTCTGGGACATTGAACTTGCTGCATCTTATGGAACACAAACTACACATTGATTGCAAGCATGATTCACCTTCTCATGTGTCCTAGCTCCTTAGATACCAGCAGCTAAAACTAAACTCCATTTCTGGCTCAGCCAGAAATGAAACAGTGTAAATATCACTGTTTTCCTAATATCTGACTATTTTGACCTGATGCATCCTATCTCTTACAGAGTTTTTAAGCATATTTTAAAATATATAATCAAGTATTTTCACTGAATTTTTCAAGTAATTTACTATCAATTTTAATATATGAATTTATTGATGACAACATGGATGCTATGAACAATCTCTAGAATGTGTATTAAGGGATAAATTTTATTTAATATTTGTTCAAAGAAATGAGTGCCATCATGTACTTGCTACTGGAGTTTTATACAAGAGATATGACAATGTCCATGCTTTTAAGGAACTGTATAGAGTAATACAGAAAATATCCCAGTAAAATAAGTTAATATGATGATTTTGGGGTAATTTTATACTATGAAGTAAAATCAGAGTAAGATGAGAGTAACTGTTAAATATCAGCAGTCTATAAAGGCCTTAATAATGAGAAAGTACTAGCTACAGAACAATCTGTGAAGAGCGTTCTAGAGTGGGAACAGCAAATGCACATTTCTGAAAGAAACATTTGAAAATAAGATGGAGAGCCGGATGACAGCTAAGAAGGGGGGTTTGGTGGTTAGGAGGTGGAGGGACTGAGCAGAGAGGAAAAAGGACTCATGGGCATGGACAACAGTGTGGTGATTGTGGGGGTTCTGTATAAGGGGACTAAATGGTAATGGGAAAAACACAATGAAGATTAAATAAAAAACAAGATCATATATAACATGAAAAAGTTCCATTTCAAACTGAGGAAACTGACGTTAAAATAGATCATTTGATAAAATATAATTCTGGAAAAGAGCATAAATTTACATTAATACTAAATATCATTCATAATACTGAGTCACAATTTTTTAATAAGAACCAAGAAATTTGGAAGTTCTCAGATTCAATAAGAATCATTATTGTTCACCAGGTGATATTCAGACCTCTAAAGATTCTGAGAAAGACTCATTGCTCTTATTGTTGCTTTCATTTATATATTTTTTTCTTCTTCTTCATCCACAATTTATTTTATCTCCAGGAAAATGTGCACAACTACTCTGGATTATCAGAATAGACTTTTATCTTAACAATTCCACATTAAAAGTTGTACACCTGAGGATAAACATGAATAAAGAGAAAGACCTGATCCAAACAGTGCAGGTCATCTTCTTTACTGGGTGTGAGCAACCACAGAAATTTAGACAGCAATGAGTTAAGTTTATAGTGATGACACATTGGTTATCATCTTTCAGATCTGACCTATTACCTTGTAGCTATTGTACTAAATGAACAAGAGAGTCCAATGCTGTCTTCCTTGAACGATCCCTGTGAGAAACCTAAACTGAACCCTCTGTCACAGGGAAAAGGGTATACAATTACTGGTGGCAGGTAGAATATTTTCAAATATAGACTGCAAACAACAAATTGCCCTTTCTGGTCTTAGTCAGAGATAACAAATTAATAAGTAGCATTAAAAGTAGTTATACCAGTTTCACCACAGTGGGTTAAGCAAACAATCTAAATCCAAGTTTAACCTTTGTGTCCCCCCTCATCCATCCATCTGCCTATCATCTATCTATCTATCTATCTATCTATCCATCTATCTATCTGGCTATCTGTCTACTTGGGTATCTATATTTCATTCTACTGTATATGCTCAATAGTGATCATGACAATCACATAAAAAAATCAAGTTTAAAGGCTTTATTCCACAAATGAGAAGAGTTCAATGATCTGACCAAGTTCATAGGCTTAGCTCATCCACAGACCTATCTGCCCTCCCCAAATCCATCAAGCTAATATGTTGACTGCCCAATTCACTCATTCATTTATCAACAGCATGCTAGGAAATAAATATGTTCCATCATTAACTTATTTTTGATATTTTTTCGAAATTTGTCTTAATAATAATTCACTAGAGAATAAAGAGTTCTCCTTTTAGTATTTTCACTACTTGCAGGTAAATTCTTGAGTTGGGATCATACAGAACTTTGACTTTCAAAAAATCTCTAATTTTATTTCTCTCTAAATGTATAGAAAAGATATAAATTATGCAAGATATTTCAATATATGAAAATAATTGTCACAAATCCCATGTTCTCATTTCTTACTGGGAAATGGTTGAAAAAATCCCTATAATATGCCTGAAAGTACTATAATAAATTCTAAACAATTGTAATAGTTGAATCAGAGGCTAGAGTCCAGAAGAATGGTTTTACTGAGGACTTTTCTTTAAAGATCTCCTTGACAGAGCATTCAGAGTTAAAAAGTCTATGATTCCAGGATAGAGGAAAGTATTATCCAGAATAACTTAGTTGTACATTGTCTTCCCAGTTATTCCATTCCTAATATAAAATAGCTTTTCCTGACATGGTTTACTTGGCTTTGTAGTCATATGCATATGAAGAAACAACATGTTTATTTATAAAACTTGTGGCTAAAGTAATATCTCTCTTAGGTTTCTTATTCCTCAATCTTATGGCAAGATTGAAGAGGGTAGGGAGAACTAGAGGAGATGGAGCTTTCTAAAAAACATGGAAAATTAAATGTGGAAGAGACTTAAGTGAGAATACGAGAGTAAGTTTGGTGTTTCTAATACCTGGTTATAATGAGAATCACGTAGGGAGCTTAATAAATAAAAATCTATACTTGGGCTATGCCTGGGAATAAGATATGGATGATTTTTTAAGTTCTTCCGATGAGTATAATGTGCAGATAGAGTTGGGAAACAGTGTTTTCCGTACTCTTCATCAGATAACTGGAGCTCAAAGAGGTATTGTGTGAAGAACACATACCTGGTGAGTAATAAGATCCAGCCTTATGTACAAGCCTTTAAATCTCACATGCCTGCATGACATGCCACTTCTTAGTACCTTTTAATTTCTCAGTTGGGTATGCTACTCTTTGTTTTCCTTCTGTATTACTGTTTAAAGAAAGTTGTCATGAGTACTGGATGTGCATGCAATGAATAAGGTGACATTTCCAACAGGAGACACTGTACTGAACTTTGTGACAGCTCGTTGATACCCATTGGCAGCCCTTACTCTTAGGCTCTGTTTTGGCAAGGCTGTGCATGGACGCAGCTTCAGAGATTAACAGCTTCTACTAATCAGGCACTTCCCTGCACTTTACACTGTAGGTGAATCACATTGACAACACACTTTGTACTTCTGAGTCTTCTCTGCATCTCCTGGAAATATATTAGCTCCTGTTAACTTACTACATGTAATAATAGCCAAAGGAAATAAAATTCTCAGTGGAGACTTTTACGATTTACCAGAAAAAAATAGCTGAAACCTGCTCATTTCTTTTGGGCTTTATTTTTTCTATTCTTTCTCACTCTACTTAAATATCTGAATACTGAATGTTACAAAGCACAGGGTGAATGTTTGTTATCTTGCTAAGCTGAAATGTATATGCTACAAATATTGAAATATTTTTTTACTATGAATTCACTTCATTTCACCAAAACTTTACCCAAACAGTTTTCCAGAATTATCTGGAGAATTATTGAATGTATTATGTCTAATTGATTCCCCACAGCTTAACTCCATGACTATAATTCTCATTTAATTGAAGTAAAGAGCTGGCAAGTCTTCTTTTTAAAACCAGTAAGGGCCTTTTCATCAGGATCTGGGACAGCAAAATCCAAATTTTATGTAAAATTTCATTAAGAATGATTATTATTTTAGATCATTTTGTACAATAGACAAGAGTAAACATTTACTAAAACCAAGGTTATCATTTACACTAAACTTAATGTTTGAGCTCTACCTTTTAGAAGTCACTGTTTTCAGGCATAGTTTTTATAAACTCTAAGTGCCTATAAATTACCTGAGGATCTTTCTTACAGCCTTCTTTTATTTCAGGGATTTTAAAATGAGTCTTGAGATTCTGTATTTCTAGAAAGTTCCCAGGTGCTCCCAGGTACTACTTGTACATGACACCTTCAGAAACCTAGGGCCTTCTTAAGTAAGAAGTTATTAAAGCACTGAAAGAAGGTCACAATGCAAGATAAATCACTTTCATTCTCAAAGGAATATAGTCAAATTTTCCAGCTTGTCATTTCTTAACACTCTCTCAGATCACCTATATTCTGGGGAGTTTGTAACATTTCTATGTTGAAACAACAGTTTAATAGTTATGGATTTTTTAAATTGAGATATAATAGACATATAACATTATAGTACTTTCTGATGTACAACATAATGATTCTATATATGTATATATTACAAATTGATAAGCACAGTAAGTTTAGTTAATATTCATAGCTACACAGAATATTTATTTTTGTAATGAGAACTTTTATTATTAAACCTCTTAGCAAATTCCAAGTATACAATACATCATTAACTATAGTCACCATGCTGCACATTACATTCCCAAGACTTATTTTATAACTGACAATTTGTGCCTTTGACCCCCTTCATCTATTTAGCCCAACCCCACACCATGCATCTGACAACTACCAATATGTTCTTTGTATCTGTGAGTTTTGTTTTATAGATCCCTCATGTAAGTGAAATTATAACATTTTTGTCTTTCCCTGTTTGCCATGGGTTTTATGTTTTATTTTTTAAATTTATTATCTTTTAAGATTTTATTTATTTATATTTAGAAGGGAAGGGAGGGAGAAAAAAGAGGGAAACATCAATGTGTGGTTGCCTGTCATGCACCCCCTACTGGGGACCTGGCCTGCAACTCAGGCTTGTGCCCTGCCTGGGAATCAAACCCACAACCCTTTGATTTGCAGGTTGGCACTCAACCCACTGAACCACACTAGCCAGGGCTGCTGTGGTTTTTTTAAAAGACAGAAAATAGCCTATAGTAACTTCTTCTCCTACAACTTTAAAATTAGGAACTTCTCTATGCTATAATTACCTATAAATTTGCTAATTGAAAACAAAGGATTTATGCCAATATTTTACATGTAATTGCTCCATAATGCACTATTTTAAAGAAGACTTTAAATCATATATATAATACATATATACACATATACATACGTATACCTATGTATGTGCATATAAAACTCAGTTACAATAGATTAGTCTACATTGCTTTTCCAAATAAGAAAGTGAAAATAATATTTAACTTTTTTTCAAGACTATAAACCAGTACCTCTCTAAACTCACAACTCTTTTTCCAAATCCAGCATTATTTTAGTGTATTTAACTCCTAAAGGTATTTCTATAAACAAATCTCATGTCAGGGAGTTGGACAGTAAGAGATTCACCTGCTCTAGGTTTCTTTTTGCTCTCCCTCACCACATACACACTCCCTCTCTCTCTCTCTTCCTCTCTCTCTCACTTTACAAGTACACAGCTTGGTCCCCAGCCAAAATTCCCGTTCACTTTCATTACATCTTTTCCTGAGTAACTCTAATATTGTGAAAGATGGGTATTTGGAAATCACTGAAATACCCTATGGGGGGAAAGTAGTGCTATGGATGACACTTGAGCGAATTTGACAGTATCTCCAGTAAGAAAACCAGTGACTGGAAACATGTGCCAGTGATCTCATGAAGACATGTGATTGTTGAAGTCCAAAAAGGGGAAAAAACTCAACCCATATGCCAAGACCTTTATATAACACATAAATTCTGCAGAAGAAGTAATTCAATTTTATATTTTTTAATAAATAAAAAGAACATTACACTTGAGATTATACTCTAACAACATTTAGTAGAATCTAATTAGAATAATGATCATTTATCATTGTGAAATTAGGAACTTTCTATTAGATTAACAACTTTAGTTTTCTAAGCAAAATTGTTATGAGATTTGATGCAAACTAATATTGTCTGTACCAAGGAAACCTAAAGAAATTGATTTCCTAAAATAATGTTAAATATTTTCAGGTTTACTTGAAAAAATTATAAATATATTCACCATATTGGGGAAATCAAAAGAGAGACAAAGAACAAGAAAACTTGTTCACATTTTTAATCTCTGAAAATATCTGCCAGGTTTTACAATGTGACAGACCCCACCTGACTGACATACAACATGTGCAAACGACCAGGTTTCAGGCCTTGGCTCTGCTTTGGTGCCAAGAGTATGAATTATAACCTGATCATTAAAATGACGAATTCTAAATAATCAGCATATTTTGATAACCATGACTTTAGCTTATCTTAATATCTGAAGGTATAATCCCCATTAAAAAATAAATTTCCCAGACAAAGTTTCCTTATGCAAGTGTTCTAACATGAGCAAATCTTTCTCTTTGTTTATTTTCAATGGCAGAATGCTACCTCCATTCCCCACTCCGGTAGTGTGATCTGTATACTGGTTTTGTAGCACATGGGAATTTTTAAGAGTATGCACAAGTTAAATGATCAGAAATATAGATTACTTACTTTAGTATGTCTTCACATTTAAGACAGCAGATGATTGTATTAACAACAAAAACATAAGGAATGAGATCACTTTCTTTAAAATATTTAACATTTAAGGAAATTAAAATGAATGTATTTTATTACAAAAAATGAATAGAAACAATGAGATGCAAAAGAAAATCATAAGCATAAATGACTTGTATTATCATTGCACTCTTTTTTGTATTCCTTATTTTGTATGATTTTATGTCAAAGGAAACTCACATATACTAGAAACACAAATGCACAAACAAAAAATAGCACTATATTTATAAGTAAGCAACTATGAATGGCAGGAGATATTTAATTGGACTTGAAAAGATTCTCATAGGAACACAATGTTAAAAATTATAAAGTCATAAACAAAAATTGAGAACTATCTCTTCCTCTTCAAAAAAATTAAAACATAGTTATTCATGGTACCAACTTAAATAAAATTTTTATGAAATATGTATTTGAACTATAATTTTATAGGTTATATAATATATTCCAATTATCACAATAAAGCATTTGTAAAAATATTGTAGAGATTAATTAAAATGAAAATAACTGGCTGAACTCCATTTATTATTTGACATATAAAGTGAAATTAAAAAGAAGAACTGGATATTTTATCATTTTCATGGATATTCAATACATGTTTGCTACCCACAGGAGAATTGAAACTGTAAGGTAAGAAGAATAACTTTTAAGTGTAAGCACTGGTATTAGGCATCTAAATTAGCTTCCTTCTTCAAAATAGTCATCTTGCTTTTCCAAAATATTTTAAATTATTCTATTAAAATTGTCTTCTGTGTCAGTAAAACAATGCTATGAAGAGACTGAAGGGCAGAAAAACTGTATCCTTTGAGACTGAACAGAATTTTATGATAATAGTCATACATAATGAAGACAGTGCTAAGCTCAACCAGAGTATTGAGTGCTGAAGATAAAGTATGTAACTGAAAAGATTGAGGAGATTTTAAAATGTGATGTGAAAACTAGTTTTGAAAGCACTTCCGAACTGTGTCAGGAAACTTTCATTAGATGAAGCGGTATAGAAATATTAAATTGAATTCCAAATGCCTTCTTTAGTAGATATCACTTATAGGGATACAAATGTTCTGGACATTACATTTAAAAAAAAGAGAATCACTTGTATTATTTAAAATATTGTAGAAGCATGTGCATATAGAATAAGTAATATTTTAATCTTTATTAGAGAGGATAAAGGTAATTTTAATGCAAATTATAGAAAAAATGAAAAAAAAATTGAATGGAGGTAGACAACTACGGCCAGCCTTGGTACCTACCTTGTAATACTTTTTCTCAGGACAATACAAAAAACACAAAAGAAAAATAATTCTACATGAGAAGTATATTCTCAGCATAAATAGAAAAGAATAACAAATTTCAAATTAACTCAATAAAAAAGAGAAAGAGGGGCAAATCCCAGCTCCAAATTTTTGGTTCACAATCTCACGATTTCCCCCAGTGAAATTTTAAACTGGACCTTCAACTAAAGAGTGAAATTAGAGACTGAAGAAAGATACCTGACTGGTAGATGCCAGGTTTAATACGCAAGGGAATTTAGAGGCCTGTCTTTGCTGCAAAATAAGTATCTCTGCATGCTCACAGAAGCTTAAAAATTTGTTCAGAGGCTTTAACTGTGTTCAAAATTCATACAGTCCTTTTTCGGGGTTCTTAGGATATAATCCTAGCAATGGAATTGCTGAGTCAAAAAGTAGATCCATTCTTAGTTTTCTGAGAAAATTCCATACTGTTTTTCAGTGGTTGTACCAGTCTATAATCCCACCAATGCACTAGTGTTCCCTTTTCTCCACAACCTCTCCAACACTTGTTGTTTGTTGCTTTGTTTATGATGGCCATTCTGACCGGTGTGAAGTGGTATCCCATTGTGGTTTTAGTTTGCATCTCTCTGATAGCTAGTGATACTGAGCATCTTTTCATGTGTCTCTGGATCCTCTGTATGTCCTACTTGGAGAAGTGTCTTTTCAAGTCCTTCGCCCATTTTTTAATTGGGTTGCTTGTCTTCTTAGAGTGGAGTCGTGTAAGAAACACCAATCCAAAAAAACCTGTGTATCCCAATGTTCATAGCAGCACAATTTACAATAGCCAAGTGTTGGAAGCAACCTAGGTGCCAATCAGTAAATGAATGGATCAAAAAACTATGGCATATTTACCCAATGGAATTCTATGCAGCAGAAAGAAAGAAGGAGCTCATACCCTTAGCAACAGCATGGATGGAACTGGAAAGCATTATGCTAAGCAAAATAAGCCAGGCAGTGAAAGACAAATACCATATGATCTCACCTTTAACAGGAACCTAAACTACAAAACAAACAAATAAGCAAAATATAACCAAAGACACTGAAATAGAGGACAGGCTGATAGTGACCAGGGGGGAGAGGGGAGGGAATTTCAGGGGAAAAGGGAAAGGGTTTATAAGAACAAATATAGAGGACACATGGACAAAACTAGGGTCGGGGTGGAAATGGGAGGGAGGTGGGGAGGACTGGGCGGGTGGTCTGGGATGGGAGTAAAAGACAGAAGACTGTACTGGAACAACAATTAAAATAAAAACTTAAAAAAAGAAAAAAAAAGCTGCATATGCTCCAGGTAAGCTTAACAACACCCGACTTTTGCGAGGTTCCCTCTGTGAGACGGCTCCTGCTCCAGGCACTTTGGTGCAAAGTTTCTTACCAGGACAAGGAAGTAAGAGGAAAATCTCATTACCGGGTCCAGTGTGTGAGGTCAATGTGAGGTCACGTCCTCTGTGGCCAACTCCAATAAAACCTCCTGCTAGCTCAAGTCTTTTCTTCCTTTTTCTACCGCTGCTCCCCATTTTTTGGCCATCAAAGGCAGGCCAAAAAATAGGGACCAGAGGCAGAAGGAGGAAGTTATTGAAGGGGCCCAAGTGATATCAGAAACTGCCACCAGAAAGATTAAGTCCGCCCTAAGCCTGAAAATACTAAAAATATATCTATGTGTCTTAGAATATAGGCTAATACAGGCTACAGGGAATAAACCTCAAAGTACCATTGCTTGAAAGGGGCAATGGTGCTTCAGGGGGGAGGGCACAATTTGAAGAGCCTGCTGAAATTTATGTTTAGACTTCAAAACACGTATATTATACAGAAGAAAAAGACAAACATAAAGGAAGAAGTACCTTTTGGAATTGGGATAAGGAACAAGAAAAAATAAGGAAATTTAAAAAATTTGTCTAAGACAAAGCAAATGCATAGAATAAGACAATCACACCAGTACCAAAACAAACAAGAAAAACCTCCAAAGTGACTGACTTGTTATTCTGACAGAAGGGGTACCATTAACTATACACCTTGTAAAATGCCTGAAAAGTGTTAAAAAATAAAAAATAAGAGAAATAAATTCATACAAAGCCCTTATAGCAGAAATTCAGGAAATAGAATTTATACAACTAAGGAAATTCAACTGAGGAAAATCCATATGCCTCACCCCCAAAAAAATGATGGAAGGAAAATTGTAAGTCAACAGTTCATAGAGAATTAAAGATACCTTTCAAGCATTTAATGATATGAAATTAACTTGACTCAGAAATTTACAAATGACCAACAGGAAGAAATTATTTGAATAAACTCAGCAAAAAATATTAAAAAAGACAAAATTAAGTCATAAATAAATAATAAATTAGAAGGTGCCTAAAGTAGAAAAGGATCAAATGATAATTTAATAATGGGCATTAAATAAAGGTGGAAGAAATAACAAAGGAAAGAAAATGAATATAAAGAATGACATAAAGAAAAAAAAGTAAATATGACCAGAAAGACAGAAGTAGAAATGGAAGCAAGAATCATAGTGGAAGCAGTGAAAATGCAAGGAAGAGTAAAATTGGTAGTATCAGAGTTCCTTGAGAAATAAATAGGGGAAGATAGCTATTATTTAAAACTACAATCTAAGAAAACTTTCTAATAACAGAAAAGAGGTGAATCTCACACTAAAGAGGCTCACTGAGTAACTAAAAGAAATTAACCCGGAAGTCTGAGACTTAATGTAAAACTTTCAGATTTCAAAGGTAAAAAATAAATCTTCCAAACCCACAGACATAAAATTTGAGTATTTAACAAAGCCAAAGGAATTCTAAAGGCTTTAAGCTTTTCAATTCAACTTAGCCATGCAGGACGTTTGGTCCTGTCCAAAACATCCACCAGGACATTCGGTTTGGTCCACACCAAAATGTTCTTCATATTTGGTGCTACCAAAAATGTTCATGAGCATATCTGTGCCATGCCAAATAGTCCTTCATATTTGGTTCTGTCAAAAACGTCCATGCTTACAAAACATCCCTGGGTTCAAATATCCTATAATATTATATACAAAATGTCATAACATTATACTTTTGGTGCACTGGATTAATATATTAAAATACTATTATGTTTTATTGGTCTAACAATTGTGTTGTGGCAATTTGCCAATAATAACCCTTCTTGCCTTGATAACTGGTCATAAAACATGGAATGAGGTAGGGTGGTCAGTGTGGATCAAATGTCCACTATTCAAACTTAACAGGACTTTTTGCTTCACTACTGATATGTAAAGGGCTTGAAGTCATGCTTACAGAAATTCTGGAACCTACACCGGCCCTACATCCCTTTCAAGGGAAACAGTTTATAAGACCTTTCACCAGTGCTGTTGTCCAAGGATACATACAGATTTTGAAGTATGTGGGAGATTTTACTTAATGATGTATTAAAACTCCAACTGATCTACTTTTTGAAATGGTAATATTTTTCACTTTAAGTGTAACTGTAATGATATGAAAAAACATAATTTTCATCAGAAAGCAGAAATTGGACTATGTCCTGTTTTCTCACATTTTATGCCTAACAGCTCTTTGCTTTAAATTATACAAATTTATAACACAATAGTACCTAAGAGTTAAGATTCTCTGATAATATGTAATCAGGGAATACTCTAGACAACAGATAATAATAAAGTTTAAACATATTACCTTTGGTGTTAGGCATTTGAAGATTTGTAAGTCATTGCCATTAGTAATCCACATAAGCTATCTTTGGTCAATATTTTTGACAACATAAACTATGTTATCTTTTAATAGTAATAGAAAATAGAATGTTTAGCTGTTTAACTTATTTTGATTTGATGGGGAAAGAACTAGACCCCGAATTCTTTAAGAACTCTCCATGTTCAGATGCTCTGCTATAAAATATCATCTCCTCCTCTTTTCAGCATCTGCTATACCTGTATTTGATCACTAACATTATCTTGCCTTCCCCACCCCCACAGTGCACACTCAGACTCTGCCAGCCCTACTGACTTCTGTCTCTGACACACCATTCTCACAGTTCTAGGGCACTAAACTACAGCTTGTACTTACAAAGTTTTGTAGACTCAAATAAAGTTGTTCACAGTATAAATTAAACTTTAACAGTTATGGGAAATATGTATCTATATATTTGTAGGATATATAATTGTTTCATTTTGGTGTTTTAACCTCCATTTCCTTTTTCAAACCTCCATTCCAGATATCAGTATGACTAGGGTCAAGCAGACAAAGGCAGGTTCACAAAAGGTAACCTCACTCTCCTGAAGGGACTCATCAGAGTTAAGAGACACAGGCACCTGTTTCATACCCCTTGATGTTCTGAGATAAATATTTTCTGATTCTGCAGTTTTACCTGTAACATACTATCACATTCAAATTATGTTTGAGTTATTAGTAGCTTTTCTCATCCAGGGTTCTTCTTGGCTGAATCTCAACAGGCAGCCTAACCTGTGGTAAGATTTACTGTGGCACTGAGGATATGAAGTAAGGCTATGCTACACAAAGCAGAACATAATTAGTGCCAAAACCTAGTTCTGCCTGCGCATTTACAGTCTATCTGGCCTACAGAAAAGTGCTAGAGTGGTTCAAATAATCCAGTCCTGCTGGAAATTTGAGTGACCTAATTTCATGGAACAGAATTGTGCTCCAGCTGCTATCAGCAAAATGTCTTCAGTTGATTTACAAAATGTTAATATAGCAAATGTTATAACTGTTACTGGGAGTGCTCTGGGACATTTTTCCTCAATACATTCATTCTTTATCGTGTTGTTTGTACTCGGGGTGACAAAAATAGACACAGTTGCAAGGATGCTACGGAAAAACATATAATTTCCATGACTAGGGCAAGTTTGAAATATTTTATTTAAATCAAGTTAGATTTTTTAGGGTTGTTTACAGATTCAAAATGCTATAAAAAATTCAAAGAAAAGATTTAAGTATTATACAGTGTCAACTGATTTTCATTATTTTAAAATATGCTAAGCGAAATAAGCCAGGCAGTGAAAGACAAATACCATATGATCTCGCCTTTAACAGGAACCTAAACAACAAAACAAAGAAACAAGCAAAATATAGCCAAAGACACTGAAACAGAGGACAGGCTGACAGTGACTAGAGGGGAGAGGGGAGGGAATTTCAGGGGAACTTTAGAGGAGAATGGGAAGGGTTTACAGGAACAAATATAAAGGACATATGGACAAAAACTAGGGGGGTTGGAAATGGGAGGGAGGAGGGGAGGGATGGGTGGGTTGGCTGGAATGGGAGTAAAGGATAGAAACTGTATTTGAATAATTATTAAAAATAAATTAAAAAAACAAAAATAAAAAATAAAATAAAATAAAATTTATACAAGTAATCCATGATCATTTTATTAAAATTCAACAAATACAAGTAGCAAAAAGGGGAAAGTGTTCTTTACTTTTCATCCTCAAGAGATAAAAAATATTAGTTATCTAAAAATGCATTGTTTAAACACATTAAACATAGTTTTTCATTGGCTACAGGTTGTTCTTTTATACTTATGTTATCATTACACATAGCTTTTCTCTAAGGTTCCCTACATACACTTGTCTATTTTTCTGATTATTGACTTAGTTTAAACTTATGAAATTAGAAAACTTGGATCAGAAGGAAAATCTTTTCTAAGAGTTTTTATGCATATTAGGTCAACTCCTTAAACTTATTTAATGTGATTTTTAAATTTTCAAAGAGTTATAAATATCTAAAATATATTTATTAATAGAAGTGTTTGCTAAGTTTTTTCCATCATTCATCTGGGGAAAATTATTTATCTATATATTAAATATATTAAAATGTGTATAAATTTTATATATATAAAATTTGAGCATATAATTTAAAACAAACTATAGTAAATTATTAAATATATATTTTTCATAAATAGGAGAATAAAAAGTGTATTTCAGAAAAGGATAAAATAAGAAAATACCATGGATCAAGTGACTTTGGTAAGATAGCAACAAAAATTAGTGCATTTATATATATTATTTAATCCTCGCAATGGCTGCATGAGGTATCCATCACTATCTTTTTTCCTCTCTCTTCCCAAAGAGGACAATATGACATCATGATTTTAAATAATACCCTTTTTGACTTAATGAATTTGCAATAGAACAAAAATGTTAACTCATATTTCGATGACGTCTCAATTTCTTGTTCATTTATATTATTCTACAAATGTAAATTTTATTTATTTACTTTTTAGATGCCTTGTTTTCCAGTATAATAATGAAGGATTTAGACATCTTTGAATACAAGGAGATCGGAACTTGAAGCCTGGAGGGTAGCAGATCTAATAATAATAAAACTTTTCCCAAGCATCTGATAGGGTATTCTAAATAAAACAGAATGATTAACACAGCATTTCTCAAAGTGTGTTGGGTTAGATTTGAAATTGTGTTCTTCCACAAGTGAAAAATAAGTACCTAAACCCTGGGAAAGTCTGTGTTACACATTATAATCAGATCTGTGTGCAGCAGGACTTTGCAGAGCCTTTAAATTGCCAGTATGCCTGGAAGATTTCAAAGTGAGGGGAAATAATATGCAAAATGTCATGAATTTCATAAATGTGTATTTATAAGGACAACTGTAGGTCAAGTACCCCAAGGGACAAACTTTGCTAAAAGCTTGGTTGTTTGAGTAAGTGAGGATTGCCCAATATTATCAAGTCAAATTTAATAATTCAGAATAAAGGAAGACAGTACAGAAACTACTACAACTATTACCACCAGGCTAAAGACAAATGATCAACCACAGATCCACACCTCCATCTCTTACTGGAAACTCCTACTGACCCTGCTGTTCTACTTATCTGCCTTTGCATCCACAGAGTTTAATTTGCTTTTTTACTCAGGGTATACCTACCTGCTTCCACTCAGCCAGTTTTTTTTTTTACTCTATACATTAATTGGTTTCAGACTTGATATATTTGATAATATTTTGCTTACTCCCAGCTTCTTGTCTCTCCTGTCCTATTCCCATCTTAATCCAGAACCCCCGGTGTCTCTGATCTCTTGGTGTCCACTTTATAGTATTGATCCACCTCTGAACCAAATCTAAGTTTATTACCGATCCTTCCTAGCACCCCTACTGTCCTGAATTCCTTCAGAATCCTTCAGAATGTATTCTCCCTTTCTGTTTGTGCAGACAGTTACTTAAAATTATGTCAAATTCTATATGTTTGAATCTTCACAAATTAAGCACATTACACTCTTTCATTTTGATTTTAAGATATCTCAAATAGCATATAAGAGATTAAATATCTTTAATGAAATTTTATAATATTGATTAAACCACTGAATGTTAAAGTTCTATCTTTTAAAATGTAACATTATCTTTGTAAATATAGATTGTCTTTCTTAGCCTTAAGATGGCAACAGCAGGTATAAAGATGAACGCCAGAAGTGCTGTTTACTTTACCTGTGCAATCTGAAAACAGCAATTGGCCTTAATGGTTGCCATTCCTGCAGGATAAGAAGAATCCCCACACACAGATCTTTACTGAGCAACATTATAGTTTGCCACCAGTGTAGTTTTAGAAGTGTCTGGGTAAGTGCTCTCCTAGCCTCAGAGTGAGGATGTGGCCACAGCTAATTAAGTGAATAGAGAGTTAGGAGTCTAAAGCAAGGAAAGCCAAAGGAAAGATTGAAGGGGAAATAAAAGTTGCATGATTCCACTTGAACAATAGAAGAAACACTAAAATTGTTCAGTATACCCCTCTGATTAGAACCAAGAATATACAGTAATTTCTTTCTCCTAAGAAGAACAGTCTTCTGCACAACTAAGGCTCCAAGGCATGAAAAACATCTCATTAAGACCAAAGGGATTTGAAAAGGAGTATATTTTTAAACTTTTTTTGAGTAGACATTGGCTGGATGTGAGACATATAACTGGAAACCCTGCAGACAATAACATTAAAATTGTATAATGTGAATTTTTATTTGGTTTTACTACTGTTCCTCATAAAAGAGTTTATGCTCTGATTTTTTTCTTTTGTCTTACACAACTTAAAAAAATCTTTAAAAATGTTTAGGTTACAAATATTAGATCCAAGTACAGATACTTTATTTTAATTTTTATGTGCCCCAAGTTGACTATCTAGACACTCTGCCTTTCTGTGATACCGTTTCCTTTTATGTGACCCCCTTTTGACTTTCTGACATGGAAATGTAACAGTTAAGTTGTTAGATACTATAAGTGTTTACTAACAAACACCTTCAATTATGTTTATTTAATATAAATAGTTATTTTATCAAAATTGCACACATAAAATGAGCTGCTAATACCTTGAAAATGTAAGGCATGTTTTGTTGTGTTCTATTCTAAGTTGAAAAGCACAATAACTAAAAACAAAATTTGACTCAAATAATTTGCTTTGTTGTAATTCAGAATAGATTATTAGTTTATATTTTAGGAACAAATGTGGAATTTTTTTTAAATTTGGAAAGTTTTGTGTGTGTATTTAGACAAAAGCTGATAACATATACCATTCATAAACAAGAAAGAAATGCATAATTTAGCCATAAAACTAAGTATTTTTCTGCCTGTTAAGAAATCAACCAACACAGCATTGAAACATACATGCTAGATACTTTAAGGTAGGAAATGGTAGTGAATAGCATAGTTTGATATGTGATTGGAACATTTTCTCAATTAGAATAGATATGAAGAAATAAACCATATATAGACAAAAATTAAAAAATAATTTAAAAATCTCTGCACAATAGGAGCTATAGGCAATAAATCCAAATATAGGGACCTAAAGAACAGTTACTAGAGTTAAATAAATTAATATATAGTGAGAGGAAAGAAATTAGCCAAATAACATGTTCTCCACTGGCCTCTGAGGATTTTCGGTTCGCAGTCATCCAAAGTTTGGCTTGGACAGCCAAATTTTCCAGCAAGTCAAATAATATGCTTTGACACTTGAGTACAGTCTTCACAGGAAAAGTTGATGTTCACATGTTAGTTGATGGTAATAATGTTATTATAAGTAAATTCTTTTAGAATTTCTCTTATAGTTGTTAATATACACTACTTCATTATCTGCACAAAGAAATTGCACCAAGAGTTCTGAGACAATTACTGAGAAAGGAAGGTTTTAAATACATAGATTTTGCTGCTACAATATTGTTTTGTTTACTGAGAAAACAAACCCTAAGTAGCAAAGAATATTGTACACATAACATATACCACTATGGAATGAAAAATAAAGAATTCCCAAAATTATGAATAAAGTGTTTAAAAGTCTATGCCAGTTATATTAAAAAGCCCAATTTTAAACAACAAAATTATGAGATATGAAAAAATATTGGTAAGTATGATTGATACAGAAAAATAATCCGTAAATAAAAATTATCCCTTAGGAAACCTAGTTGTTAGATTTATTAGACAAAGACTTTATATCAAATATTATAAATATGTTCTAGAAATTAAAAGAATGTTTGAGAATAATGTCTCATCAATATAGCATATCAATAAAGAGATTATACTGTCAGCTGATTTCTCAAAAGAAACTTTGCAGGCTAGAATGGATTAGAAAGAAATATTTATTCAAAGTCATCAAAGCAGGGACCTACAACCTAGATCACTCTATCCAGCAAAGCTCTCGTTTAGAATTGAAGGGCAATAAAGTGCTTCCCAGACAAGGTGAAGCTAAATGAATTCATCATCACTAAGCCATTATTACATGAAATTTTAAAGGGACTTATTTAAGAAAAAGAAGACCAAAACTATGTACATTAAATGGCAATAAATACATAACTATCAACAACTGAATCTAAAAATAAACTAAGCACCCTGGCTGGTGTAGCTCAGTGGATTGGGCTCAGGCTGTGAACCAAAGGGTCGCCAGTTCTATTCCCAGTCAGCGCACATGCCTGGGTTGCGGACCAGGTCCCTAGTGTGTGGCCATGTGAGAGGCAACCACACATTGATGTTTCTTGCCCTCTCTTTCTCCCTCCCTTCCACTCTCTCTAAAAGAATAAATAAAATCTGAAAAAAAGAAAAAATAAAATAAATAAAATAAAAACAAACTAAGCAAACAAGCAAAACAGAAACGGAATCACAGATATGAAGAACATTCAGATAGTAACTGGTGGGGTGGGTCATCTGTAGAAATGGAGGGAAAGGTGAAGGAACTAAGAAGTACAAATTGGTAGTTAACAGAATAGGCAGGGGCATGTTAAGAGCAAGTGTAGGAAATGTAGCTGCTGATGAACTCATATGCATGACCCATGGACATGAACAAAGGAGGGGAAATTGCTGGAGTTGAGTTGGGGTGTTGAGGAGGGGAGCACAGGGGAAAATTGCATATCAATTTAAAAAACATTATATTTTAAAAACTGAATAGAAATCCTAAGTTGAAAAGCACAATAACTAAAAATAAAAATTTGACTCAAACAATTTCAAGTGACAGAAGAAAAATATCATTAAACTTGAGAATTAGTCAATAAAGTTTGTCAATTATTTAGCCATATTACTGAAAACAGAAAAGCAATGAAGAAAAATGAACAAATTCTCAGTGACTTGTTGGAGGCCAGGAGGTTTATAAACATATACCCAATGGGATTATTAGGAGATGAGAGAGAGAAAGAGACATGAAATGTACTTGAAGAAAAATATGTTTGAAGAAAAGATGTCCAACTGGTTGAAAACATTAATCTATATATCTAAGAAGTTCA
Source organism: Trachops cirrhosus (assembly GCA_028533065.1). NCBI lineage: Eukaryota > Metazoa > Chordata > Mammalia > Chiroptera > Phyllostomidae > Trachops > Trachops cirrhosus. The sequence goes on along the minus strand of CM052539.1, from coordinate 51,279,084 downwards.
AAAAATTGCAAGTAGAATCAGCTCAAACAGATCTATACTGGGACATATTATAATTAAACTCAAAGACAAAGGACCAAGAATATTATAAAAGCAGTAAGCAAGAAGCAACTCATCATGTAAAAATAATTCTTAATAGTATTAATAGCTGATTTCTCTTCAGTAACCATGGTTGTCAAGAGACAGGAATGCTCCATTCAAAGTGTTGAAGGAAAGACTCTTAACCAGGAATTCTGTTTTTAGCAATGGTATCTTTCAAAAGTTAAAGAGAAATTATATTTTAAGAAAAATAAAAACAGGGAATTCATTATTATAATATCTGGAATGTAAGCCAATAGGTACATAAAAATTGTTCAGCAGCATTAGGTGCTAGGAAAATGCAAATCAAAACCAAAATGAAAAATCATTACAGACTCACTAGGATGCCTATAATGAAAATAACAATAAAATGTGTAGCTGAGGATGTGGAAAATTGGAACACTCTTACATTTCTGGAGGGACATTAAATGATGATGGTGCTTTGAAAAACAATTTGGCAGCTCCTTAAAAAATAAAATGCAGAGCTACCATATGACCCAGAAATTCTACTCCTAGGTGTACACTCAAGATAATTGAAAGAATATGTCTACACAAAACTTATAAATACTAAAAACACTTACTCTTCAAGAGAATGAAAAAACAAGCCACAGTTTGGAAAAAATAACTGCATATCATTTAAAATGTAAAGTATTTTTCCCAGAATATATTAAAAACTTTTAAAACACAATAAAAAAGAAATAACCCATTTTAAAAGAAATGAAAGAAATATTTTGTACCAGTCTGCAATCCCACCAACAGTGCGCTAGGGTTCCCTTTTCTTCACAACCTCTCCAACACTTGTTGTTTGTTGCTTTGTTTATGATGGCCATTCTGACCAGTGTGAAGCAACCTAGCTGCCCATTAGTAAATGAATGGATCAAAAAACTATGGTACATTTACCCAATGGAATTCTATGCAGCACAAAGAAAGAAGGAGCTCCTACCCTTTGTGACAGCATGGATGCAACTGGAAAGCATTATGCTAAGCAAAATAAGCCAGGTGGTGAAAGACAAATACCATATGACCTCACCTTTAACAGGAACCTAAACAACAAAACAAACAAACAAGCAAAATGTAACCAAAGACACTGAAATAGAGAACAGGCTGACAGGGACCAGAGAGGGGAGGGGAGGGAATTTCAGGGGAAAAGGGGAATGGTTTGCAAGAACAAATGTAAAGGACACATGGACAATAACGAGGAGGAGGTGAAAAAGGGAGGCAGGTGGGAAGGGCTGAGGGGTGGGCTGGGATGGGGGTAAAGGGCAGAAAACTGTACTTGAACAACCATTAAAAATAAATAAATAAATAAAAAGAAATATTTTTAGTTTTTCTTTTTCAGTTTTTGGGAGGATCCCTGTGTTTTTTTTTTAATCTGTATTGTGTTTTTTTCCCATTACCATTCAGTCCCGTTATAACTCCTGCCCCCAGCAATCACCACACTGTTGTTCATGTCCACGAGTTCCTTTCCTTTTTGCTCAATCCCTCCACCAACCTCATTAGTCATTATGGTAATACAAATTAAAAACACAAGATACTATCGCAGGCCTATTAAAATAAAACATACTGACAATATTAAGAGCTTTTTTATGACACTGGAACAATTCAAACTTTCATCTGTTTCTGATGGTAATGCAAAATGGTACAACAATGTTGGAAATTGATTTGTCAAGTAAACACAATTAACATGAGATTTCGCAGTCTCACTTTAGCTGTTTATTCAAGTGGATTGAAGATGTGCATACACCCTCCCCCCCACAGACACACAGCACAATCTGTATGCAATATTTCATAGCACCAAAATCTGAATGAAGTCAACCTAGAGGTACTCCAGTAGGTGAATGGATAAACAATGCACATGTCCAATGGCATACTTCTCAGCAATAAAATGAGTGAAATATTAATCCATACAAAAAGATTCATGAAATTCCTCTGCATGTTGTTAAGTGAGAGAAGCTAATTCCACAAGTTTCAATACTGTAGTATTTTGAACAAATAAAGAGTGAACCAAGAAACTAAGATCATTTAACCCAGGGAACCCATGCAAAAATGCAAGGGATGTTAATTTGCATGTATGAAGTGGGCCAGATAAAATGGTAAGTGCTAAAGTTATTGCATTTATAACCTGATTATTATAAGTATTATGCCATTTTAAAATACAAACTGGATATTAGCAATAGCAAAGTATGTTTAATAAAACAGGCTCCATACACAAATTGGGGCTCTAGTTTGACTCTAAAGCTACCCTAGAGAAAAAAGGGAAACAGCTAAGAAGAGATACTAACGTCAGAACACAGTTTTTCATTTCCACTAAGGTCAGGGTAAAAATTTTTTAAGTGAGAATATTTAAGTGGAAACATATCTCTAAAATTTTTTGACAACCAAGGTAAGTTTTCACATGATGTGACAAAATACTTCCCTTAAAATATTAATAGCCATTTTAATACATAGTTCCTAAATCAAACTTGAGAAATTTCTATATTTTCATTTTAGCCTATGTTTAATTCTAAGAATCTGACAATTGAGATGGCCTACCTCATATACTCAGCTGTTTAACCTAAATCAATTTCAATATTGAATTTCTTTAAATAGGCAACATGCAAGTCAGCATCAAAATCAATAACTCTGGTTCCTCATTGGCACCTGCCAAGAAAACATCTACGACTTACAGCACAGCCTTCAGCCTCTCCTTCATTCACGGACACCAGCATTATGCCCAGCACATTTACCCTAACACTCTAAATAAATGTCTGCTTATTCAAGTGACAATTTTTCAAGTGCAAGGCTTGTCTGGACAATTAAAGGAATGTACACTCCTTCGGGAAATATGCAATAAAGGAAAACTTTTTAATTTTTTCTATATATCAACAAAATTGGCATGCATTGGGGTATTTCAGAAAAAAAGAGCATCATTCATAAAACTTAGATTTTACCCAAACCATAAAACTTTTGAATGCATTGCATCAAAAATATCAAAGTAACAAGTAAATAGGCTGCTAGGTTCCTGAAAATATTGGACTGTTAGAGGAGAGCTTGGATATCTGTAAAAATTATATAAACACTATAGCAGTACACTATTAATTCTGTTTATCCTCTCTTCACTGTGACTGCTGAAAGAAATTGGTGGAGGTATTCACCGTGAAGTAATCATGTGTTTTGCATAAAGCTGAAATAAATAGGTCAATGATAATTCTGTAGATATTTTAGTTAAAGTTTAAATGATTAAGTCTTTGAAAAATGACTATCCAAACAAGAAATAGTGTTTTCTTTTAAGAACCTATATCTAAAACTGAATAATTTTTCAAAATGGCATTGTTGAGCTGCAACTTATTTCTTTTTATTTTTGTTTAGTACAAACATCAAACTTGAAACCTGACAATAATTATACTTGTTCTCAGTAGAATGAATTTGTATTGTCTGAGAATAAATTCATTCCCTAAGAAAATTCAATGAAATTCAATAAAATGCAATGCAAGTCATATATTAACTTTAATCAAACCCTCTTGAATTTTTGTCTTTGCTTTTGTTTATGTCATGTATTACATTTACTGATTTGCAAATATTGTACCATCCTTGCATCCCTGGGATGAATCCCACTTGGTTGTGGTGTATGATCTTTCTAATGTATTGTTGGATGCTGTTTGCCAATATTTTGTTGAGGATTTTAGCATCTATGTTCATCAGCTATATTGACCTGAAGTTTTCTTTCTTTGTTGTGTCTTTATCTGGTTTTGGTACTAGTATGATGTTGGCCTCATAAAAAGAGTTAGGGAGTCTTCCATCTTTTTGGATTTTTTGGAATAGTCTGTGGAGGCTAGGGGTTAGCTCTTCCTTAAATGCTTTGTAGAAATCTGTGAA
>CM052539.1:51247066-51275054 GCA_028533065.1 Trachops cirrhosus | reverse complement strand
GGGCTTTTGTGTGTTGGGAGTTTTTTGATTACTGCTTCAATTTCATTTGCTGTTATTAGTCTGTTCAGGCTTTCTGCTTCTTCTTCACTGAGTTTTGGAAGATTATATTTTTCTAGGAATTTGTCCATTTTCCCTAGGTTTTCAAATTTCTTGGCATACAGTTCTTCATAGTAATTTCTTACAATCCTTTGTATTTCTGTGGTATCCGTTGTAATCTCTCCTCTTTCATTTCTGATTGTGTTTATTTGGGTCTTCTCTCTTTTTTTCTTGATGAGCCTGCTTAAAGGCTTGTCAATTTTGTTTATCTTTTCAAAGAACCAGGTCCTGGATTCATTGATCCTTACAATCGTGCTTTTAGTCTCTATGTAATTTAATTCTGCTCTGATCTTGGTTATTTCCCTCCTTCTACGTGCTCTGTTGTTCCTCAAGTTCTTGTAGATGTCGAGTTAGGTTGTTTGTTTGAAATGTTTCTATCTTTTTTGGGTAGGCCTGTATCACTATGAACTTCCCTCTCAGGACTGCCTTCACTGTGTTCCATAATATTTAGGTTGTTGTGAGTTCATTTTCATTTGTCTCCAGAAACTTTTTTATTTCTTCCCTAATTTTATTCTTGATCCATTCATTGTTTAATAGCATGCTATTCAATCTCCATGATTTTGAGTGTTTAGGGTTTTTTTCCTTGGGGTGGTTTCTAGTTTCAGTTCCTTTTGATCTGAGAAAATGGTTGGTATGATTTCAATTTTCTTGAAATTGTTGAGGCTTGTTTTGTGTCCTATCATGTGGTCTATCTTTGAAAATGTTCCATGCGCATTTGAAAAGAATGCATATTTAGCTTCATTGGAATGGAGGGCTCTGTATATATCTGTTAAGTACATTCCATCTAGGGCATTGTTCAATGCCACAATATCTTTGTTGATACTTTGTTTGGAAGATCTGTCCATTTTTGACAGTGGGGTGTTAAAATCACCTACTATAATTGTGTTGCTGTCAATATCTTTCCTTAAGTCCTCTAAGATTTTCTTTATGTATTTGGGTGTTCCTATGTTGGGTGCATATATATTTACAATGTTTATGTCTTCTTGGTGGATTCTTTCCTTGAGTATTATGAAGTGACCTTCTGGGTCTCTCTCTATGGCCCTTTTTTGAAGACTATTTTGCACTTTACACCAGTCAGAATGGCCATCATAAACAAAGCAACAAACAACAAGTGTTGAAGAGGTTGTGGAGAAAAGGGAACACTAGTGCATTGTTGGTGGGACTGCAGACTAGTACAACCACTATGGAAAACAGTATGGAATTTTCTCAGAAAACTAAAAATGGACCTGCCCTTTGATCCAGCAATCCCACTGCTGAGATTATATCCCAAGAACCCTGAAACACCAATGCAAAAGAACCTGTGCACCCCAATTTTCATAACAGAACAATTTATAATAGCCAAGTGCTGGAAGCAACCTAGGTGCCTATCAGTGAATGAATGGATCAAAAAACTGTGGTACATTTACCCAATGGAAATCTATGCAGCAGAAAGAAAGAAGGAGCTCCTACCCTTTGCAACAGCATGGATGGAGCTGGAAAGCATTATACTAAGTGAAATAAGCCACACAATGAAAGACAAATACCATATGATCTCACCTTTAACAGGAACCTAAACAACAAAACAAACAAACAAGCAAAATATAACCAAAGGCACTGAAATAGAGAACATGCTGACAGTGACCAGAGGGGAAAGAGGAGGAAATTTTAGGGGAATTTCAGGGAAGAATGGGAAGGGTTTACAGGAACAAATATAAAGGACACATGGACAAAAACTAGGGGGTTAGAAATGGGAGGGAGGTGAGGAGAGATGGGTGGGTGGGCTGTGATGGGAGTAAAGGACAGAAAACTGTTCTTGAACAATGATTAAAATAAACTTTAAAAAAAAAGCCCTCTTAGAGATCAGCTGCTTGGAGAGGTTTGTGAAAACAGGTAGCTCGGTTGCCAGCTGGGGTTTTCTCTGCTCAGCCAGACCAAGCAAAGAACACTTGTGCAGCTCAGCCAGACCAAGCAAAGAACACTTGTGCAGCTGTATTAACACAACTTAGCAGAGTTAACAGTCAGGCTTCTCTATTTCATGGGTTGGTTGCTTACTGATAGTATCATTCCTGGGAGAATTCAGGACTTTTAATTATGTGTGAATAGTTTACAGTATTGAACTACGGAATGAAAATTAAACTGAGGACATTTTATTTGTGCAGTGGTTAATTAAATAGCAGCCAACAGCAAGCTAGACTTAAAGAAATCTCAGCAGATTTGGTTTGCCAATCAAGTGTGAAAATCTTTTTTTTTTAATTTTTAATTTCTATTAACAGTCCACTGTGCTGAAATAAAACTGAGTCAAAGTGGGTTTGGAAGTCTTACCTGGGTACATAAAATGACCCAAGGCCATTTAAACATTCAGCAGATATTCACAACTCCCAATAAACACACTGTACCTTTTCAAGTTTATATTAAATGGATAAATCATTCCTCCTTAAAAATATAACTCATTGTTAATTCATAGTACATCTAAAATAATATAAAAAAGAAGAAGAAATTTTTGTGAAACAATACAGTTTTACAGAGCTGATGAAAAAGGTACTTTCCAATATTAGAATAATAAAAGACTTTAAACTTGATTATTAACAGCTGATACAGTTCTGACTAATCCCACATACACTTAAACAACAATTTTATTTGAGCTGTACTCTAGTATCGTGTATTTTCTAAATACTGGAGATGAGTAAGATTAGATTTATTTTCTTAAAACTCTTTTCCAAATCTATATCTGACTATTTATGGGAGGCAATGAATCAATGTTTCTTTCTCACATCCATGTTTCCCTCTGTCTCTCTCCTTCCTATATCCTCTCTCTTAAGTCAATAAGCATGTTCTTGGGTGAAGATAAAAAATTAATATCTTTATTTTTAGCCTAAGAATGAAATGATTTTTCTACATTTTTAGAACCCTTGATGTCCTTCCAGCTTGATCACACTATTAAATTTTTAAGCCTGAGTATGATAGGTAGGTGATACATGAATAGATGATAGATAGATAGATAGATAGATAGATAGATGATAGATAATAGATAAATCTAGATAAATTGATACAGATATACACATTTTAAGACAATAACTAATGTTACTGGAATATATGTTCATCTTTTCTTCGGATATCTTCTGAATGCGTCTGCTATTATTTACACTTCATACACATTGTGTTCAGTGTGGTTTTCATTTAGCAAATCTTTTGAAATCTTGTATAGTCAAGAATATATTTCATGCCCTCTAGAAAATAATTTGCTGGAATAAAATTTTAAATTTTTTCTTTATATTCTTGAATTACAATTCCATCATATTCTCTCATTCATGCTTTTGTAAAGATTTTATTTATTTATTTTTAGAGAGAGGGGAAGGGAGGAGAGAGAGAGAAATATCAATGTTTCTCTCAAAGGGTCCCTCACACGCCTCCTACTGGGGACCTGGCTCACAACTCAGGCATGTGCCCTGACTGAGAATGGAACCGGAGGCCCTTTGGTTCACCTGCTGGCACTCAGTCCACTGAGCCTCACCAGCCAGGGTTCATTCATGTTTTTTAAGGTATTGTCTATGTCATTTGTCTTGTTCTTTTTTTTCTGTAATCTTCTCTTTTCCTTATAATTATTTTGTGATCTCATTTACTTCCGGGATGAATAGCTTGTCTGTCAAATAACGTATGTAAGGAAGGTCAGGCACAACTCTCAGTCTTTATGACTTTGATGGTGGCAGATGAGTTTTGGTCTATTTTGGGAGACGGATTTATCAGTTTTATTGTTTAGCATCTTTTTCCAGGGCACTCTGAGATTTAAGGGATTCAGAGATGGGGAAAAAACACCAAATCAGACTATTGAGGAGCAATAAGTAGGGAAGAAGAAATTGAAGGAACAGTGGTATTCCAACTGAAGAAAGTGTTTCAAGATAGTGGTGATAATCTAAAATAAGAACAATGGGTAGGGATGTGGGATGAAAAGATATTGTTTGTAAGTTTAGAGAAATTAAAGTAACACTTTATGTGTCCATGTCAGAGTTCCTTTCCTGAATCATAAGCTATTCATGTCAAACTGTACTGACTTTATTTTTTAATTATATTTTATTGATTATAATATTACAGTTGTCCCAGTTTTCCCTCTTTGTCCCTCTCCACCCAGCAACACCCATTACCTCTGGCAATTCCTACACCATTGTTCATGTTCATGGGTCATACCTATAAGCTATTTGGCTACTCCATTTCTTATATTGTACTTTACAGCCCAGTGGCTATTCTGTAACTAACATTTTGTATTTGTCCATCCCCTCACCTCCTCACCCATCCCCTCACATACCTTTCCCATCTGGCATGCATCCAAACACTCTCTGTATCCATGATTCTGTCTCTGTTCTTCCTGTCTGATTAGTTTGGGGATTTTTTTTAGATTCAATTGTTGATAGATATGTATTTATTGCCATGCTATTGTTCATAGCTTTGATCTTCTTTTTCTTAAACCAGTCCCTTTAACATTTCATACAATAATGGTTTGATGATGATGAATTCCTTTAATTTTTCTTGTCTGGGAAGCTCTTTATCTTTTCTTTGATTCTAAATGATAGCTTTGCTGGGTAGAGCAATCTTGGCTGTAGGTCCCTGACTTTCATGACTTTGAATATTTCTTACCAATCTCTTCTAGCCTACAAAGTTTTTTTTGAAAAACCAGCTGACAGTCTTATGAGAAGACCCTTGTAGGTAACTAACTTCTTTTCTCTTACTGCTTTTAAGATTCTCTCTTTATCTTTAACCTTTGGCATTATAATTATGATGTGTCTTGGAGTGGGCCTCTTGGAGTGCATCTTGTTTGGGACTCTCTGTGCTCTCTGGGACTCTTGCATGTCTATTTCCTTCACCAAATTTGGGAAGTTATCTTTCATTATTTTTTCAAATAAATATACAATTACTGGTTCTTTCTCTTCTCCTTCTGGCCCCTCTATGATGCTAATGTTGGAATACTTGAAGCTGTCTGACAGGGTGCTTAGACTATTTCAGTTTTTTTGGATTCTTTTTTCTTCTTGTTATTCTGATTGGTTGTTTTTTTTTTTGTTTCCTTGTATTCTGTATCATTTTGATTCTCAACTTCATCCACTCTACTGTTGATTCCCTGTAAATTGTTCTTTATTTTCATTAGTGTATTCTTCCTTTCTGGCTGAATTTTTTTATACTGTTGAGGTCCTCACTAAGTTCCTGAGCATCCTTATAACCGCTGTTTTGAACTCTGAATTTGATAGATTGCTTATCTCCATTTCATTAAGTTCTTTTTCTGAAGTTTTGATCTGTTACTTACTTGGGTCATGTTTCTTTGTCTCCTCATTTTGGCTGTCTCCCTGTGTTCATTTCTGTGTATTTGGTGGAGTTGCAATGACTCCCTATCTTGGTAGGACAGCCTAATGTAGTAGATGTCCTGTAAGGTCTAGTGGCACAGGCTCTTCTGTCACCCAAAATGGTTACCCTTCATGTGGGCTGAGTAAACCTTCCTCTTGCAACTGAGCCTTGATTGCTGTTGGTAGGTCAAAGGGAGGGATTCACCCATGCTAGTCAGCTGCAAAGACTGGCTATGACCACTGACCACCAACCTCTGCCCTCCGCAGAGGATCAAGCTGTTCAGGGGCAGGGTGGTGATGCTTTGACATGGTCTGTAGCTCTCCACTGGGTGGGAGCCTCTGGGGACTCCTGGGTGGTGCGGGCCCAGGTCATCTTCCATCTATGTTCTCCCCAGGGCCTCCCTCTATAGGCTATAAAGCAGTCTGAGATGGCTAGGCTTGTGCTAGGCTTAGAGATTCCCAGGTGAAGACAAGCTGTGAATCTAGGCTGGCTGCTGCTAGTGCTGTCAGGAGCTGCTTAGCGAGAGATACAGGAGCTGGGAGTTCACAGAAGCCAGCTGTTACTTGTTTGATAGGATTTAGGAAGTTGTAAAGCATAAGCCAAACCAGTCATTCACATGGAAAAGCCACTATTCACAGATTAGGTGAGCCCATAATTTGGGTGGGACAGGAGTCTCAAGGATCTCCAGGGCCAGGAAACCATGTTAGCCAGTTTAATGAAGTCTCAGATATAGCATCTTCCTGCTGACTCTGAGGCTCTGCGTGGGAGGGCTCAGAAATGGGACAATGGACTCTAACCACTTTGTGTCTGAGAACTGCTACCTTGATGCCAGGTACTTCTGTTTCTCCCTCTATGCTGCTGGTGCCTTTTAAGCTGCTACTTGGGGCTGGAGCTCAGGAGTGAATCTGAGTAAGTCCCTGTGTGGGTTCTTTAAAGGGAACTGCTTGGGACTCCAGAAGTGTCTTCCACCAACTCAATCCCTGCTATTTTTTTGCAGCCAAAAGTTATGGGGACTTATCTTCCTGGCACTGGAACCCTTAGCTGGGGGGCCTGTTGTGGGGCTGGGAGTCCTTGCTCCCAAGATATCCCTCCTGAATTTTTATGTACCACACATGGTTGTAGGACCAGCCTGTTCCACATCTCCTCCCCCTCCTACCAGTCTGGATGGATGGGCTTTCTTTAATTCCATAGTTGTCAGACTTCCATTCAATTCAATTTCTGATAGCCCTAAGTAATGGTTGTTCCATATTTTATTTGTAATTTTGATGTGGTTGTGGGAGCAGGCAAGTTATATTTCCCTGTGCCGACATCTTGATGAGAAGTCCAAACTTTATTAATTTGAATTTGTTGTCAAAATATATTTCCTATAACTTAGCATTAAAGATGCATTTATTTCTGAAAAACTTTCCAAAAATTTTCGTTTCAAAAACTCACATTTTGTAAAAAGTGTTAAGCATGCTCAAAAATATATAATTTCATATTTCTTTTTGACTATAAGTTTTCTCATTAGTTTTCTATATGTCTATTGGCCATCTGTATGTTCTCTTTGGAGAAGTGTCTATTCAGGTCATTTGCTCATTTTTTAAATGAATTGTTTGGGGTTATTTTGGTGTTGAGTTGTACAAGTCCTTTAAAACATTTGGAAATTAACCCTAAATCAGATGTATCATTAGTGAATGTGTTCTCCCATTCAGTAGATTGTCTGTTAATTTTTCTGATAGTTCCTTTGCTGTACAAAAGCTTTTTAATTGATGTAGTCCTTTTTTATTTTTTTTGTTTACTTTGCCTGAGGAGATATATTAAATATATTGCTATGAGAGTTGTCCAAGATTTTACTACTTATTTTTTCTTCTAGGATTTTTATGGTTTAAAGACTTACACTTAAGTCTTTAATTCATTTGGACTTTTGTGTATGTATGGTGTAAGGTGGTGGTCTAACTTCATTTTTTTCATGTATCTCCCAGCACCATTTAATGAATAGACTGTCTGTACCTGATTGTATGTTCTTGCCTCATTTGTCAAATATTAATTAATACTAAAGGTGTGGGTTTATTTCTGGGCTGTCTCTTTTGTTCCATTAATCTGTATGTCTGTTTCTATGCCAATTCCATACTGTTTTGTTTACTATGGACTTGTAATATAGTTTAATACCAGGTAGTGTGATACCCACAACTTTATTCTTCTTTCTCAATATTCCTAAGGATATTCAGGGTCTTTTGTGGTTCCATATAAATTTTCAGACTATTTTTCTAGTTCTGTGACACCCACCATTGGTATTAGGAATTGTGTTGACCTATAAATTACTTTTGTTAGTATGGACCTTTTAATCTTAATTCTTCTTATCCATGGTATATGGATATGGTATATGTTTCTACTTATTAGTATCTTTCTCAATTATTTTCCATTATTCTGTAATTTTCTGAGTACAGGTCTTATACCTACTTAGGTAAATTTTTTTCTAAATAACATATTTTTGATGCAATTGTAAATGGGATTTTTTTCTCTTTCTGATAGTTCATTATTGCTTTATAAAAATGCAACCAATTTCTGGATATTTATTTTATAGTCTGATACTTTACTGAATTTACTCATTGTGTTGAGTAGTTTTTTCGTGGAGTCTTTAAGGTTTTCTATATAGACTATCATATCAGCTTCAAATAATGACTGTTTTATTTCTTCTTTTCCCATTTGGATGCCTTTTATTTCTTTTTCTTGTCTAATTACTGTGGTTAGGAGTTCCAGTACTATGTTGAATAAGAGTGGTAAAAGCAGAAATCCCTGTCTTGTTCTTGATCTTAAAGGAAACACTCTTATTTTTTTCTCATTGAGTATGATATTGCCTGTGGGCTTGTTATATATGGCCTTTTTTTAAATTGAGGTATAACTCCCATATTCCCACTTTGATGAGAGTTTTTAATCATAAATGGGTCCTGGATTTTATCAAATGCTTTTTGTATCTTTTGATATAATCATGTGATTTTTATCTTTAGTTCTGTACACGTGTATTATGTTTGTTGATTTGTAAATATTTTACTAGCTTTGCAACCCCAGAATAAATCCTACTTGATCATGGTGTATGATCTTTTTAATGTGTTGCTGAATTCAGGTTACTATTATTTTGTTGAGGATGTTAACTCCTATGTTTATCAGGGATACTGGCCTATAATTTTTTTTCTTTGTGGTGTCCTTGTCTGGTCTTGGAATTAGGATAATTCTGGCCTCAAAACAGTGAGCTTTGGAGGTCTTCCCTCCTCTTGATATTTTTTTGTAATAATTTGCAAAGGATAGTTATTTCTCCTTTGAATATTTAGTAAAATTCACCTGTAAAGCCTTCAGGGCCAGGACTTCTGCTTGCTGGGAGTTTCTTGATTTCTACTTTGATTTCATTGATTGCAATTGGTCTGTACAGGTATTCTGATTCATCCCAATTCAGTTTCAGAAGATGGTATGTTTCTAGATATTCATCCATTTCTTCCAGGTTGTCTAATTTGTTGGCATATAGCTGTTAGTATTTTCTTAAAATCCTTTGTATTTCTTGTGGTGTCGATTGTTACTTCTATTTCATTTCTGATTTTATTTATGTGGGTTTTCTCTCTTCTTGATGAGTCTGGTTAAAGGGTTGTTGATGTTGTTTATCTTTTCAAAGAACTGGCTGTTGGTTTTATTGATTTTTTTTGTATTGCTTTTTTAGTCTCTGTCATTTATTTCTAGTCCAGTCTTTGTTGTTTCCTTTCTTCTATTTACTACAGATTTTGTTTGTTTTTCTTTTTCTAGTTCTTTTAGGTTTAGGCTTAGATTGTTCATTTGAGATTTTTTCTTGCTTCTTGAGGTAGGTCTTTAATGCTATAAATTTCCCTCTTTGAGTTGCTTTTGCTGTGTCCCATAGATTTGGGTTTGTTGTGTGTTCATTTTCATTTGTCTCAAGGTAACTTTAGATTCTTCCTTGACCTCATAGTTAACTCATTCATTGTTTAGCAACATGTTATTTAAGTTTATATGTTTGAGGGCTTTTAATTTTTTATTATAATTGATTTTTAGTTACATACCATTGTGGTCAGAGAAGATGCAATATGAATTTAATCTTCTGGAATTTGTTAAGACTTCTGTGTCCTAACATGTGGTCTATCCAAAAGAATGTTCCATGTGCACTTTAAAAGTATTTATATTCTGCTCTTTTGAGAGGAAATGTTCTGTAAATATAAATTAAATTCACCTGGTCTAGTGTGTCATTTAAGGTCACTGTTTCTGCGTTGATTTTTCGTCTGGAAGATTTATCCATTGATGTCAGTAGAGTGTTAAAATCTGCTACTGTTACTGTATTACTCTCGATATCTCCTTTTAGTCCTACCAAAATTTTTTATGCACTTAGGTTCTCCTATATTTGGTGCATAGATGTCTGACTCTTATGGTTTTTAACAAACTGGGTAATTTGAGAAGACAAATTGGAAAATGTGTCAGTACTTATTTAATTGTCATTCAATTTTAATGCATGCTGATATATGCCTGTTTTGATTCTAGTTTAGCATAGCATTAGCAAATAATGTGCTTGTACATATTCATTTTTATAAACATCCTGTTACAACAACTGGCTAGCAGCCATGCCAAAACAAAGATTCATTGCAAATAGGCTAATTTATTTTAGTAAGTATCTCAATGTGTGACCCCATAATCATTCAATTTGACACATCAGCTAAAGGTGCCAAATTCCCAAAATTTCTTCACTACACCACTTGTCTTTTATGAATGAGTAGTGAGTGTGAGCAATCTTGTTCTCTATGCCTATACCCCACAATTCATTGTTATGCTTATATCTAAATCCTTTAGTTTATGGGCACAGCCTACGGAAAAGTGGGTGTTTTCATGTCAGCAGAATGGCTCTGAAGTCATATATTGACAGGAGCACTAGTTAGTTAAACATACTTCAAAGTAAATAATTTGATATAGAACCATTAAAAACTGTTTTCCCTCACTTCCTTTGCATCTTCTGGTCAAGAACAAATTAAGTGATCAACCAGTTTCAAGGAAAGAATTCTGCAGTAGGATAGATAAAAGTAAAGTGCTAAATTTTTCTGATTTTATGCTCTTATACAGCTTATCTCTCAATGAGTAGACTATTTAGATCAGAATATTTTACATTAGATGAATGTGTGTGTATATATGTGTATGTGTGTGTTTGGGCAGGAGAAGAAGACAGATAAGAGAGCTAAGAGTACAAAATATGACAAAGAATGAAAATAAATAATGCAAACTTTATTCATGTTAATCTTCTATTTTTTAGCAGCAAGACATTACCAAAGCATGAATATTGAGGCATTTATTAAAGTTCCAATGAGAGCATAATACTTCCCCCAAAAAACACTTATAAACTGATGGTTTTTCCCAAGGAAGCTGATAAATTTCATATAGAAGTACCTTGGTTTTGGTAAGAAATCTGAAAATTGATTATTAAGTGAGTATATCAAAATACAATGTTAATAATATTAACTGAGTTAACCTATGCCTAACTTCTAGAAAATAAATCATATTCTGAAGATTTTTTTAACCCTTAGGAGACAACTTTGTCAAAAATATTTTTATGTCCTCTATCATTTCCTTCCTAACACTTCTCTCATTATTAGCCATAAAATATGGTCAGTAAGTATTTGCAATGGTCATGTCAGTATCACTATAGAAATATATTAAAGAGTTGTTTTTAAAGGCCAGAATGTCTTATCAAGTTATCAACAGTATATGGATAACTTATGACTCTCATTAACAGTCATTAAAAATTGATGGTTAGTGATGCTCAAGTAGATATTTACTTTAATAAATTTGATTACTATTATATTGAAATACTTCAAATTACTAGCTAACATAAATTATCGTAATAACCACTTATTCCCAAAATAGTAGGCAAATCCCATAGAGATAATAACAGTTATGTTAAATAATAATAAAAATGCCTTTTCTGTGCTTATAATGAGCCAGATGTCCTATTCACTTAATTCTTAAGATGTCATCAATGTCTATGTATTATTAATGCCTGTCTTATTATAATAAAATTAAGAAAAAGGGAATTAAATAATTTACCAAACACTACACAATTAGTGAGCAGTTGAGTCAAGATGTGAATGTGGTGAGTCTGGCTCCAAAGTCAATCTCTTCAAGCCTCAGTATCTTATCTTCACCTAGGTCACAGCATGTGGCACCTCTCTGAATGCATTTCTGAGGGTTTACTGACTGGATGTTTTCTTTGTTTAAAATTTCAAGCACTGAAGGGTACTTTAGTTGTTGGAGCAGGTATTCCACATCGGAAATGGGATGAAAGAGCACACTTAGAAACAAAGCCTTGTTTTGATTTGAGAATTTGGTGAATCAGTGGGATAATACTTATAATTATATTTCTATACTTGAGATTCTCTGATTATAATACTATTATTTCTTTCAGAAAGTTCAGAGAGCTCTTTAAACTAAGAGGGTGGTCTCAGAGGCTTTTGGTATTTATGATGTTTTCCCTCAGAAGGAAGTACTACATGTTTTATTCTAAAAAGAGCCATAAAACATGAATATTTAGAAGTAGCAATTTTGATGCTAGCATTTTTCAGCTTGTTTGCACAATTCAACTGAAATACAAAAATAAGAAACCTTATTGTATGGGCATAAAGCAAAATAGAATTCTCCTATCTTTCAACTCAGGAAGTATCTAGTAATCATATAATCAGAACAGTACTTAAATTAAGATTTAGGTAAGGTAAAATGTCATGTTCCCCTTTATTTCTAAATTCACTTATCTTCTTTAAAATAAGACAAAATTATTCTTCAGCTTGTACAAGAATTTTTAATATTTATTTTTACTTTGATGCTGACATCTCTCCTCTTCAGTTGATCCATGATTCATTGACGTTACCCAGCTCAATAATCCCATAGAAACAGTCTGTAAATAAAGGAAAGTGCTATTACTTGTACCAAAACTTTTATAAGTATGTTTGATGATGTTGTCTATACATGATACCAATTTATCTAGTTAAAATTCACAAAACTTTCAAGATTGTTTGCATAGAAATCTCAACTGACTTTAATAAAATTTACTAGTCATAATCATTCAGCCAAATAACATGTGTTATTTGAGTAGTCTTAAATTCCAGCAGCGAGTGATGTAAGAGTGAGCAAGCAAATAGAGCTCATGTTTCAGTAGGATTGTATTCTAATAGGGAAATACAAAAATTCACAATGAAGTAGATATACGCTTATGATAAGTGCTGTGTTGAAAATTAACCAATTAGATGAGACAGAGTGATGGGATGACAATGCTATTTCAATCCACGGGGTTACTGGAACTCAATCCAATGTGGTGATATTCAAGCAGATCTGAATGAAATTAAGGCACTCTCTGGCTGCGATGGGAGTAAAAGACAGAAAACTGTACTTGAACAACAATTAAAATTTTAAAAAAAGACACTCTTCCTTTGGCAAGCAGGCAGTGTGGGGCAAAAAGGGTAAACTCTTGTGGTTGATTATCTTGAGATTTTAGACAATGGGATTAGAGTATCTAAGGATACAAATACATTTAAGGTACTTAATACACGTGCTATTTGCAGAGTATTTTTTGTCTGACAAATATTGCATGTAAAGCCAGATGATAATCCATAAGTTTATCACCTAGTCATTTCAGCAATATATATAGTATTCTGTGTGCCAAGGTTCATTTCCGGAAGTTGGCCCAGTCTCTGAACGGGTCACTGTAGGAAAGCAGCAGTGCAGGGAGTAGTGCGTGGAGTCAGCATTTTGGAATGAGGAAAACATTAAAAGCTTGGAGGAGCTCCTTTCTTTCGGCTGCGTAGTGCCAGGCATTGAAAGACAAATACCATATGTTCTCGCTTTTAACTGGAACCTAAACAACAAAACAAAGAAACAAGTAAAATATAACAAAAGACACAGAAATAGAGGACAGGTAGTCAGTGACCAGAGGGGAGAGGGGAGGGAATTTCAGGGGAGAAGGGAAGGGTTTACAGGAACAAATATAGAGGACATATGGACAGAACTGGGGGGGGGGGTTGGAAATGGGAGGGAGGAGGGGAGGGATGGGTGGGTGGGAATGGGAATAAAGGATAGAAACTGTACTGAATAAACTAAAATTTAAAAAAAAAGCTTGGAGGAGAGAAGTTAATAGTATTTCAAATTGAGAATGTGATACCTTTCTTTTGATTGTTGTTACCTTAAAAAACATCCACAGGTATACTACCTATTATTAGATTAAATACCCTCTGTATTTCAAACCAGCTAGATGAAAATTTAAAGATTAACACAACTCTGAATCACAATACTTTAAACAACCTTATTTTTTCTTGAAGTGATTAATGTAACAATTAGCTGGAACTACTTTATGTATTGCCAGGCTATTGTCCATCGCTCAGACTGAATGTAGTGGTCTGTGTGTCCTGGCACAGATGCGACAAAACGTGTGCACTCCCAGAGCATCAGAGCAAGTTGGCCTCTGCGTAATTGTTAATAGTTAATGTCTAGTGACTCATGTTGATTGATGTTTGGCATGATTCATTACAGTATGTGTTAAAAATTAAGAGTGTACAGTCAGGAATTTTCAGGAGACATTTAACACATAAGCTAATGTTTTCCATAAATATTTCTATGATTTCACATTCACATCTTTACTTATCTCACTTGAAAGCCTATGAAATGGACTCCATTAAAGCATTATGACAAAGATATTCACTGAGAGAAAGACAAAATGATTAATACTTAGCAGTCATGTAACACGTTGAAGTGGATGGTCTTGCCATTAAAAAGGAAGTATAAATAACACTGCTTGGCATGGTCTTCATTAATGTAACAGCACCCTCTATGTTCAAGAGTCTGTAACAGAAAGAATAGTAATATTAATCTTGGACTACTTAGTGAAACTTGACTTTCCATATTAGTTTTTGTACATAAGGGAGAAATTAAATTCTCAGTTTGTTTATCAGTCAATTTTGTAGTCCACATTCATCAACCCAGAAAGATACCATTAAAGATTTTACAGGCAAAAAAGTTAAATAGAATTTTAAAGCCACAGTTGTTCATTTCTTTGGAGAAAAGCCACTCACCCCATGTGCTTTAATGTTAAAATTTAAAAAATACACTGTTTTGACTGGGAAAATAAGACACTTTAATACTTATAATTAAGATTTTAAAAGGCTTCAAAATAATAAAAAAATTGACTTTAGCATAACCATGAGCAGAAATTGCAGGTTTTCTTCATAAGACACCTTCACTCAAATTTAAGGAAAGCCTGTCTGAATTATGTGGAAACCTTGTACAAGGGAGATTTTATCATGGAACTAAAACCAGAGGAACAGATAAAATGTAATATTTTAGAGACTGCTATCCAGAATAAAACACTTAATTTCCTTCCACCCTTTAGTAACTATGTGCTAAATGTATCCATTAATTTCTCAGTGTAAATATGCAAATTATTTCACAAACATTGCCCTTGAAGTGCTAAAGGCATAATGAAAATTAGAATGAAGAGGCCCAGCTTTGTTGAAAGCTTGCTTAAATAGAAATATTTAATAGAAATAGCCCTGGCTGATGTGGCTCATTAGATCGAGAACCTGCCTGTGAACCAAAAGGTTGCTGGTTTGATTCTTTGTCAGGGTGCATGCTTGGGTTGTGGGCCAGGTCCCTGGTTGGGAGTGTGTGAGAGGCAACCAACTGATGTATATACACACTTATGAATATTGAATTATTTTATACAAGATGAAATGCACACAGTGGAGGCTTTGATTGAGGGTTTTTGTTCTAAATTTTCCATTTATGCAACTGTGGTGCAAAATGTATTGCTAAGAATAAGAAGAAAAGGAAGATGGATAAAAGTGGATAAGAAAATAATGCTGGAATTTTTTATGAAGAAAGTGTTTATCAAATTAGAAATGGGAGCAGCCCTAAGATGTCTAAGAAATGATAAATATTTCTTTTATACACTTTAATTTTACATAGTTCAGGACCATTAAAGTATTATGACTATTTGAAGCATTAATTCTACTTTTTTCCTCAAAAAACTGTCAAACTTATTCCATATGATTTACAGCATAATGCTACTGAAGTTTGAATGTATGATACTTCAGACAGAAGAATAAATAGCCAAACTTTAGCAGAAGAAAAGTTAAAAACAAATATATTCAAATCCAACCCTGTGACTTCCATCAAATGTGCTAATAAACCATAACAGGATTAGTAAAACATTAAGCAGAGACTAGTAAAAGGTTGTCAAGGGCCTTGCAAATAGAATTTATTCTGAAATCCATTCCTGCTTGATTTAAATATAAAGCTGGAAACTTTTAAATCTCCAAATTTTTTTCCATGAAAATAAATTGCTGAAAACACGAGTGTGTATAAAGGGTCCATGTTTTTATTTTATAAATGTGGTGGAAGAATAAACTGTTTCATAAATTATAATTGCATTCTACCTTTAATATTTAGGAAATTATTACATTATTGAATATATTTGCTTTTATAAAAACCAAAAATGTAATTTTAAAAGCTTGAACTTTATAAACAATATAACTTTAAAAACTAATAAAGAAGGATCAAATGTATTTCATTTTTCTTTTAAAGATATGGAAGAAAAATCAAATAACTATTTTAATATATTTGTTTTAACTAATGTGAGGGAGAGGCAATAATTATGTGTGATATATACAGAAAAAATGTCTATACATGAACCAATTGCACAGTGCAAAAAATAAATGCACAAATAGTTATTAAAGTTGGTTATCAATTTGGGAAGGGACCATCTTACACATATTTGAGTAGATTAATATAGATTAGCAAATATTTTGGGGAAAGAGAGGCTTACTAAACAGTCATCACCATGCTATGAACTATGTAATTGAATGTGACTATATCCCTACAATGCTGAAAAAAAAAAGTCCAGAAAGTCAAGACATTTATCATCCAGTGAGTAGTACTTATTTGTAAACTTTTAGAAATTAGTAAAAAGGACAGAAAGTCATTAAGTTTAGTCCCAATTAGTAGGTTAAGCAAATGGGCACACATTATTATTATTATTATTATTATTATTATTATTATTATTATATTTATTGTTAAGAGGACTCTCTAATAGGGTCAGCGACTCTCCAGGGCCCAGTCTCCGGCGACGGCCACCTCGAACTAGATCATGAGCACAGTGCACTAGTGCCAGAGAGCCGTGACTGTGGCGAAGCCGCTGTGCACGAGCATTATTACCTCCATGGTGTGCGCATTAAAATCCAGAATGCTTGGAATCCATGATAAAGCAAAGAGGATGATTTAGAGTTAAGGTTAAATTAGCCGATGAGGAATGTAAATACAGTGATGAGGATACACAGTACCTGCCCTCCATTTCATACTAACTCTACACAGAGAAGTTGGGGGTCTCTTATGCCTCCTCCACCCAATGTATCCCCGCCTTCCTCACAATGACTTTCTTGTTGATAGAGCATGAGCCCTTATTTCAGGCAGCCATCCTGTTTGCTTCCTACTCCAGCTCCCTCTATCTGGTCTTTTCTTGTTACAATCCATTATTTATGTTGCAGCGGAATGACCTTTCAAAACCATCAATCCAGATAATAAGCTCCATGAGGGAAAGGACACTGACAGTGACAAATTCATTACAGTTTGCAGCTCCTGAACCAGGAGCCAATGCCTGGCACACAGCACACACAGCAAGCCTTTAATGAGAACTATGGAATGAGAGAATAAGAAAAGAAAAAAATCTACTTCTTGTATTTCCCTCCGTGGCACCCCATAAATTTGAACTTTATTAATGTGACCTAGAAGGCATTGAACACACAAACTCGTGCTTCTCAAACTTCTGTTTCTAGGTGCTCCTTTCCCACTTAATGGACTCTATTGAGTCTATTGGACTCTATCCAAGAATAGCACCTCAACAAAAAAGCAAGTTCTCCTTCACGTACAATCCTTTTCACTTACCTTTTCTAATCTGGAATATTTTCACACCCTTTTCCCCTCTGAACTGCCTTTCCCAAGCCTATCACCTACACATCTTTTTTAGTCTCAGGTCTCCGTCAATACAGCACCTCAAATCCCTCCCTCAAAGCTCCCAAAATACCAAAGACGAAACTCATTTTGAATTTAAACCAACAGTACAATGTCAGGCACAAGATGTACCCTCGATAAATGTGTATTGAAAAAAGAAAGGAAAATAAATGCCAATTAATTGATAATAGGCCATTTTCAGGTTGTTTGTTCTGTTTGTAGGTCACAGTAAGCTCCCTTTGCACTTGTTCTGCAAATGTGACTGTTGCCTTCAAGACTAAAGTTTGCACAGCCCTGTCTTTCTAACAAGGTTTCCAAGACAAAATTGTTCTCCAGGAAAATGATGATCTTATCTTGTTCATATGCAGTAATCCTCCAATACAAACACTGTGCAAATATTTACACATGGCTATTCACCATAATTATGAACGCATTTAATAAACAAAATGTCACTGATTGACAATGGGGCAGAATAGCACAAACATGGAATGTCAGTTATGCATCCACTTGCACTGGAATCTTAGGCTTACCAATTAAATTTTTCTGACCTTGAGTTTGTCCCCTAATATTTCCGAGACTCACTTTCCTCATGTATAAAATAGAGATAAAAGCACCTTAGAGTATGATCAAAAGGAATATACAGAACCTGAAAGGTTGGAGGTGTTCAAAAGTGGGTAATATTACTTTAAGGTCCTTGTGTTAAAATCTATACCATAGAATGTTTTATTTTAGTGGAATGAGTTGTTAATGAGTAAGAGAAAGTACCACTCAAAAATACCATAGTAGATATCTTTATAAGCCTGTTGTTTTCCCATTTAAGAAGATAATTAAGATTTGACCATGACTAATTACCTTAGAGATAGGTTTCCTGCCTCTATTGCAAATTAATTTGTGTCACATAAAGTGCACTAAAACATGTATTAAATTAAGTATTCAGTGTCTGGTAATCAATTCATCTTTTTTAAAAATTAAATACTTGTAATTGTATCATTGATGCCTTGTATAACTTTAATAAAATTTTATCAGAGGTTATGTAGGATTTTCCATGGACTCTTCAAACTTTTAACCCTTAATTTTTCACTCAACTGGATTTAGAGTCAAATATCTATAGTGAGTCTACGAGATTAAACAGTCTCAAACTGTTTACAGTGTTTGGTTTAGTAGGTTAATTGGAATTATTTCTGAAATGTTTCTTATGTGTCAGGCATAATTCTAGGCACTAAGGATATAATAGTGAAAATGGAAAAATTATCTCTACTCTCATAACAGCTGAAAACATCACCCATTTATCATCGCAGTTCTGTAAGTCAGAAGCCTGACTGCCATTGGCTGGCTTCTCTGCTGAGGTTCTCACAAGGATAAAAAAAAATCAAGATATTGGCAAAGGTAGGCCCTCATCTGGAGTCTCTGGGAAAGAATCTACTTCTAAGATCATTTATGTTGTTATCAGAGTTCATGTCCCTGAAGCTGTAGAACTAATGTCCTCACTTCTTACTAGCTTTCACTCTTAGCTCCTTGTGGCTTTTCCTTGCATGTGACTCATTTCATCTCCAAAAACCAGCAATGACACATTAAATTCTTCTCTTAATTCAAATACCTCTTTTATTTTCCTTTCCACTACCAGCTACAGGAAAGTCAGCAGAGTTTAAAGGGCTCATCTGATTGGTCACTTCCACCTGGATAGTGGATAATCTCTGTTATTTCAAAGTCAACTATTTTGGGATTGTTATTACATCTGCAAAACCCCTTCACAGTAGTACTTATATTAATACTTAGTTAAATAAACAGCATACAGAAAACTTTAGAGGAAGCCATCTTTCTAATTCTGCCTACCACAATAGGGGACAGACACCTTTTTAACATCAGTTTATTCAAACACATATAATCCAAGCTAAAACACAGACCCACTGACTAAAAATATAACTCTACAGAGACATATATTTAAAAGGTAAGACCCCTGAGCTTCCCAAAATCCATTCATTCCATATGTACGCCACCTGATGACTAATTCCAGCAGCCACGGTGCTATAAATAACCTTCCCCCACTTCCCACTTTAAGAATCTTTATGGTGCTTCATTTGTATTTTCATTTGTTGTATGTAGCAAGCTAATAAACCTGACACTAAATTGTTTCTGTTTTCTTAAACTGGTGAAGTTCAGCAAGCATAGTTCCCAGTAAGATTTGACCAAGCCCCTCTTTGATACTCACAGGAAGCTCACCTCTGTAACTGTGTGCACAACTGAGATGCCTGGAGTCTTCCCCTGCTGTGGCCACCCTGCCCATGAGTATTAAGTAAGTTTTATGCTTAATGTGATCCTCAGTTATTTCGAAAAGTGCCCAGCACTAAGTTTTCTTCTCTGTCTTAAGAGTGACCAAGCCCCAGACTTCTTGGTCATTGGTCAAATCTGTACACACTTTTCTTTGTGAGAATCTTCCAAAGCATTCATTTACCACTAACCATCTGTCTATTGTCTGTAAGGCTGTATATCTATAATAAGGTAGGACAAATGCCTTTATGCAAAAGGTCAGGTGCTTAATATCTTAGGCTCTGTGGATCAGGTATTCTTGGCTATAAATACTCATATGTGTATTGTAGCATGAAAACAACCATAAACAATAAGAAATGCACACACAAGCCTGTGTTCCAATAAAACTTTATTTACACAAACAGATATTGATCTGGATTTAGCCTGCTAGCTGTAGCATGCTGACTTCTGATTTATAAGATGAAGTTCAAAGAATAGGGTACAGACTGGTCAAAAAAATTGTCCTCCCAACTGGATCAGAAGCTGACAGTTTCAAAATGCCATGTCAAATGTTATATCAGTTCACCTTTTCAAAACCTATTAAAGACATTCCTTCTTACTGTCTTTGTGTTCGGTTTACAGGACAATGCCCAACTAGCTGAGACACACTGGCCAGGACAGTGGTTTATAATTTGTGTTTTAAAAGTTAATTTAATATTTCTGATAAGTAGAAGGATCTTTCTAGAAATTAGAGTTACTAATGTTGGTTTTAAAACAACTTTATGTCTGCTTCTAATTTTGTCAGTGTGAACAATATTCTACTTTGTATAAGACTAAGAGTTGTATGACTTTTTTACATGTTTTGGATATTAAGCCCTTATTAGAGTAGGACATTATCTTGCTGAATTACTGAATAACTAGAAAACTAAACACACTTTGACAGGATGTATGAGAGGTGTTGGCCTTTTCATCAGAACTTACTTAGTTCAGGGTCATCAGAAAAGACTCCTGCACAGTGGAATCACTAGGCATTGCCCACTAGATTAAAGAAAAGTGAATGATTCTCATGATGGACCTCATAAAAATGCGGTTAAAATGAAACCACCTATGTGCTTCACTGAAGAAGACACAATGTTTATGGTAGACCAAATTGAGGGGATTATAATAGTTGTAGATGAAGTCATGTGGGCAAAACCTAAAAGTGCATGGGAATACCCTATGCAGAACACAGATGCCTAACAGAGCACATTTAAAATTGCTCAGTGATGGCACCACTGACTCCAAAGAAAACCCCAGCAGAAACAGAAATGGATTCTGCACAGGTAAACATTCACTGCAGTAAGAGGCTCAAGGCCTAAAAAATTAGCATTTTAAAGCAAGATAAATGCCCAGAGTTATAGCAAAGGAGTAAATGTGTCTGTTATGTTCATAGCCCTATTGTATCAAGTAAATGTAGAATTTTCATTCCATTTAGGTTTGTAAATAAAAAGGAAAATGAGTAATAAGAAAAAAACAAGTGATCAAACTATGTCAAGACTATTAGTTCAAAATCTATCCTATTAATTTCTTACTAGAGATTTCTGAATATAATTTATTCTATAAATTTAACCTTCAAATTTTATAGCAACTTGGCAATTTTACTTCTTATGTTTTAATGTTTGAAATTAGAGAGTAAGTACAACAGATCCCTTAATTTTAGAGAATTGGTACCTTAAAATATAAATTCTATAATAATTCCAACATGTATAAAGTATATTTATAGACTATAGTAAAAGTAAAGCTTATATAAACAAAAATTATCTGAGAGTCTATTTGATTCCTTAATTTAGGACAAATGAACAAGCAAAACAAACCTGACAAATCAAAAAGCACTTCACTACAAAACTGAACAGTAAAAAAAAACCAAACAACCCAGTTAAGAAATAGGAAAAGGACCTAAATAGACACTTCTCCAAGGAGGACATACAGATGGCCCATAGACATATGAAAAGTTGCTCAACATCACTAATCATCAGAGAGATGCAAATTAAAACCACAATATCTCACACCTGTCAGAATGGCTATCATCAATAAATCAACAAACAAGTGCTATAGAGGATATGGAGAAAGGGGAACCGTTTTGCACTGTTGGTGGGAATGCAGACTTGTGCAGCTACTGGGGAAAGATGTAAGGAGATACCTCAAAAAATTAAAAATGAATCTGCCTTTTGACCCAGTGATCTCACTACTGGAAATATATCTGAAGGAGCCCAAACCACTAATTCAAAAGAATATAAGCACGCTTACATTAATTGCAGTGTTATTTACAATCACCAGGATATGTAAGCAGCCCATGTCCATCAGTAAATGAGTGGATAAAACAACTATGGGACATTTACACACTGGAATTCTACTCAGCCATAAAAGAAAGTTTTACCCTTTGCAACAGCATGGATGGACCTGGAGAACATTATGCTAAGTGAAATAAGCCAGTCAGCAAAATATAAAGACTGTATGATTTCACTCATATGTGGAATCTAATGAACAAACTGAACTAACATGCAACATAGAGACAGACTCATAGATACAGAGCAGATGACAGCTAGTGAGGGGGAGGTTAGGAGGTTGAGGGACTGAGCAAAAAGGAAAAAGGACCCATGGACATGGACAACAGTGTGGTGATTGCTGGGGAGAGGGGAATATAAAAGGACTAAATGGTAATGGAAAAAATTACAATAAAAAATCGCAAGTAAAGCACTTCAGTCCTATATTTTTTAACCACTTACTGCTTGTAAATTGTTTGCAAAACCAGACATAACATCTATCCTGAGAGTTTAAAGTCAAGTGTAGAGCCCTGCCTGGTGTGGCTCAGTTGGTTGGAGTGTTGTCCTGTAACCGAAAGTTTGCAGGTTCAGTTTCTGGTCAGGTTACAGATTCCATCCTTGGTCTGGGCGTGTATAGTCCCCCGTCTGCATTCCTATGGGAGACAACCCATAGATGTTTCTCTCTCACATCAATGTTTCTCTCTCTCCTTTCCTCTCTTTCTTTCTCTCTCTCTAAAACCAATGAAAAAAATGTTCTCAAGTGAGGATTTAAAAAAAGTCAAATGTACATAATACAGACTATTCATATAATCAGACAAATATAAAATTGGGATTATGATAAATGATTTTAAGGTGTAAGTAGTACCCTGGCTGGTATGTCTCAGTGGATTGAGTGCCAGACTGCAAAGCAACGGGTCGCCTGTTTGGTTCCCAGTCAGGACACATCCCTCGGTTGCAGGTCAGGTCCCCAGTGGGAGGCATGGGAAGGGCAACCACACATTGATGTTTCTCTCCCTCTTTTACTCTCTCCTTTCCCCTCTTTCTGAAAAATAAATAAAATCTTTAAAAATTTTTTGAAAAGATGTATTTAGTGATATTTCAAAAGACTATGTAATTAGAAATACTTGATTTTAGGAGTATGCTGGGGGAACTTTAAGCAAATGGCATTTGAACTGGCATTTCTAAAGAGAAGAGAGAAAAGGTTCTGGAAAGAGAGAATAGCATGCATAGAGGTTCTGTGTTGGGAGGAAATATGGCACATTCAAATAACTGAAAATTTAGTGATGGGACCAAAGCTTAGTGAGTGAGAAGAGGCTGGATACTAGGGATATAGGTGAAGATATATACAGGTGCTATATCATGATATGGACTTAATTCCTTTTATAAAATGATAAGGTAACACTCAAAATCCTTAATAGGTGTGTTTATAACAATAAACATAACAATAGTAAAACTGGACAACATTTGTTGTGCCTTACTATGAGCCAAGGATTGTTGTAAGGATTTTGTGCCTTATTGAAGAACTATTAATAAGCTCAGATTAATTAATCAAAACTCAGAGAGGCTAAGTAAATTGCTTGGGTCAGGATTTGTGTCAGCAAGTCACTTGGATGACTACTTTTTAAAAATAGCAATGTGTTCTCACTTCTTAGAGCTTCTGATTCAATAAGTCTAGGAATGGGAGCCAAGATTTCAAATTTTAATAAGCATCGTCAGTGATCCTGATACACACTGTCCATGAACCATAGCTGAACAAACACTGGGCACCTACTATATAATGCTTCTTATTTCACACATGCAGCAGATCTGATACCTTTGAAAACATAATGAAATATATATACATAGTCTGCTTTTCCCACTGCCAAATTTCTACATTCTACCTATGAAAATAGGAATATATGAAAGACAGCTGTTTGTAAGTCTCCAAAGAAATCATGCACATAAAGCTAAAACAACATCACTAGAATCTCAGCAAGTATTCATCAAGGAAATCAAGATGATATACAAATTTCACAAACTAGTGACCTCACTACTTGTAATTATATCAGAAGTATTCAATTTCCTTATTTTTATGACACAGAAATTCAACTAAGTGCTGAACGTGATCAGAAGAGTGGTGGCCTGTTATGGGGTGGGTGTGGCGTTGGGACTGATAGGGAAGGGACACGAGCACACTTTAGTTAATGCAAATTTTAAGTAAGGCTTCAGTTACATGGTATATACATTGGAATTCAGTGGACATAACACTTAAAATGTGTACATTTCACTCTGCTATAGCTTAGTGAAACTAATCAATCAATCAGTAGGTAAACATGAATACCTGTGCCACAATACCCTACTTCTTGTCAAATCCTTATGCCACCCATCAGCTCCAGTCCCTTGTCCTGGCATTTTCTATTCCTGTGACCTTCCCGAGAAGAAGTCCTTACACACACAGCAATTCTAGAAATCCTCTGCCCTTAGTCAAGTGGGTCCACGTCACCTCAGCACATCACTTCAATTTATATGATTTAAGTGGGACCAGAAAGCAAAGAAACATTAAGATATAATGAAGTCGAAATAGATTTTCTTGCATTCTTTAATTGAACTTATAATTGTTTAAGAACTTTGTGATCATCAGGAAAAGATAGAATGGCAACTCAACAAAAAGATCTCAAGCTAAGAATGAGCAGTGCCAGTGAGAGTGAATAAGTCAATAGTGAGCAGGAAGTTTTGGCTAGTTCTGCCGTTTTCGAGGTAGGAAAGAATTGCATATAAATTAGCTTCTCCCCCCAAAAAATTTCAAGTTAGTTATATTACAGAATTCAGCCTGAGAGGGTTCAGTTGAGGGAAACCAAAGCACTATAAAGCATGAACTGAGTCACTGAAGAAAAATGTGCTCAATATAAAGAGAAACACAAATTATGATAAAATTATATACAATTTAAGTAATTAAATATTAACTTTTCATCCAATTTTTTGAAATCTTCACTTTGTTACTTAATAAGTCTTAATAAGTGTAAAAAAGGACATGAATATTGTACATATTGTTTACTTAAAGGTCATATAAAATACATGATGTAAAAAATAGATAACTATAAAGTTACTGAGTTAATGAGGACTTTAATTCAAGAAACCCAAAGAATTCCATTTTAAATTACTTTTGGTTAATTACTATTGGAAGAAAAGTACTATTTTCATTTACAAATGTCCAAATTACAACAAAATACAATAAGTGACAGTACAGAACACTCAGCTCTACTAACTTTATTCAGGTTTCCTTCTTTGTAATCAGTGCTGGCTAACTGAGTCTAGTGACTTCATAAAGAATGGCGATCATTAGTAATAGTCTTTGAAAATAAGTCCACATATATTTATTAACCTTTCATTTGTTCTTAAAGAATGAATGTTCATTCCATGAAAGATAATGTAAATCTCCAAAGAAACTACAGAGTGAGTATGACTGGTTTCCATATGTATAAATTAACAAGGATGCCATAGCTAGATTGTCGAGGTTTTGTTTATGGATAACATAACTTATTAATTGATTAGTAAAGCCCATGATAAAAAGCATGAAAACATGAGAAAAAAATCTTGACATGTCTGATGTAAACGATGTTATAACAACACATATTTTCAACTGATTAGCAAATATGGTACCTAATACAGAAGATAAACACATCAGAAGGTGAATGAAAGAGAGCATAAATAAAAAAACAGAATGTATCTCTGTAAAAACATATGATGAGAGGGCAATATGGTAAATGAGAACAACTTTACAAAAATTAAATTTAAAGTACACATTTTACTAATATGACACATAAATTATATGAAAAAATAAGCAGAATACATACATGATAAAAAAAGAAGTAGCCCCAACTGGTATGGCTCAGTGAATTGAGTGTTGGCCTATGAACCAAAGGGTTACCATTTCAATTCCCAGTCAGGGCACATGCCTGGGTTGCAGGCCATCTCCCCAGTGGGGGGCATTCCAGAAGCAACCACACACTGATATTTCTCTTCCTCTCCTTCTCCTTCCCTTCCCCTCTCTCTAAAAAATAAACAAATAAAATCTTAAAAAAAGAAAACACCTCAAATATATGCTACATTCACAAAAAAATCAAGAAAAGGTGAATAAAGAATGATGATTTCCTCCTAACGATTAACAAAGAACTTCCAATGCCACTTTTTTAAATTTCCTACCTCAAGCTGCTAAAAAAGCGTCCTGAGATGTTACACTAACTTTTCTCTCCTTCAATATGCCATGAGTATTTCAGATAGGGTTTGCTTCCTATGCTTCACAGAATTCTAACTTCACATGAACAAAGTGGTCACAGGGCCCATGTAGTTGTTTTTTTGTTATAGTCACTGTATAGAAGCAGAATAGATCCCCACCCAAAATTTGGTTAACATAATGTCCAGACCATTGATGCCCACGTATACCAAGAGAGTGTAAAAGGTTTTCTACTTACATAAGGAAACTTTGGGAAATAAAAGGCAGACAATGAGTTGTTTGGAAAATTGTTTAAGAAATCAGGGAAAGGAAATTGGCCTGCTGTTTTTATAAGGAGGAGGCAGTGGGCCAAGGTGAGAGTTCCTGTGCAGGTGCATAGTTGAACTTCCTGCCAGGGCTGCAGGGAGTCGCACTGGGCTGTCTCATCAGCAGATGTGGGGCAGACAAGGAAGAGGAATGGGTGGGGCCTAAAAGCTGCCAGTAATCAAACGTCAACAACCGAATCAGACTCTTACATTAATAATAAAACTAATACTTTATGAGTAATTAACATTTCCCAGGTCCTGTGATAAAATCTTCACATCCGTTTTCTCATTTGAGCACCACTAAACCTTATTTTTTATTTTATATATAAAGAAACTAATTTTACAATTGTTCAAGGTGACTTCAAGGATTCTAACCCAGTTTTATACGATATGTGACACTGCCTTCTTTTGTCTCACATTTATGTTGAAGTTTTCCACAAGTATTTAATGCAAAGGGATGGAAGTCTTGCTCTGGAGAAGAGTGGGTACTACCATTTTGAGTGTTCATTTATGTGTATTGATACAGTCCATGATGATAATATTAACTAACCTTTCCTGAGTATTTGATGTGTATTCAGGTATTATTCTAGGTTTCTTGCAGAGATTTTCTGATTTAGTCAACAACAAATCTATAAGGGAAATAGTTCATAATCCTCATTTTACAAATGGTAAAGCTAGCATTGATGGTTAAAAAGTTTTTAAGATATAGAATTAGAATGACAGAACACAGAGTGTAATATTCCAGAGTACAAATTTCTAATCACATCTTTATATGACTTCTTGGTAGGCATTTCAAAAGATTCTACACTACTTTCTTTTGGGAAGTGGGTGTCATACAAACAAGGTTTGCTTCAGTCTATGTGCCTCTACATGGTAACATTATCATTCACCCTCCTCTTCTGTGCCAGTATCCTAACTTCAAACCTCAGGTACAGGTTAAATGTGCATGAAAGATACAGTCCCAGTAAGAATGACTAAAAAGTTAAATTTCTGTATAATAAACCCAAGGAATATAAAGCTATAATAAGGTAACCAGGGGAAATATCTTTTCACTTAAAAATGAGAGAACATTCTAAAGGTCAGAGTATTTTATTTCTTTGCTCTAATTCAAGAAATTCAATTTCTGATACATCCTCACTGCACAGATTTTTAACAGGTAGAAGAAAGGAGATGGTATGTATCTTTTTTTTTCTGACAATGAGTAAGAAGTCAGAAAAGGTAATTAACTCTTAGTGCTCCCAATCTAAACCCTTTCCTTAGCATATTTTGCTTGGAAATAATTGCTAGATAAAAATCTGTTTTCTTTTTTTTTTAATTTTTTAATTTTAGTTTATTCAGTACAGTTTCTATCCTTTATTCCCATTCCAGCCCGCCCACCCATTCCTCCCCTCCTCCCTCCCCTTTCCAACCCCCCTAGTTTTGTCCATGTGTCCTCTATATTTGTTCCTGTAAACCCTTCCCTTCTCCCCTGAAATTCCCTCCCCTCTCCCCTCTGGTCACTGACT
>CM052539.1:51168903-51246566 GCA_028533065.1 Trachops cirrhosus | reverse complement strand
TCCAACCCCCCTAGTTTTGTCCATGTGTCCTCTATATTTGTTCCTGTAAACCCTTCCCTTCTCCCCTGAAATTCCCTCCCCTCTCCCCTCTGGTCACTGACTACCTGTCCTCTATTTCAGTGTCTTTTGTTATATTTTACTTGTTTCTTTGTTTTGTTGTTTAGGTTCCTGTTAAAGGCAAGATCATATGGTATTTGTCCTTCACTGCCTGGCTTATTTCGCTTAGCATAATGCTTTCCAACTCCATCCATGCTGTTGCAAAGGGTATGAGTTCCTTCTTTCTTTCAGCTGCATAGAATTCCATTTTGTAAATGTACCATAGTTTTTTGATCCATTCATTTACTGATAAAATTTGTTTTCTTTCACTAGTTCATATATTAGTAAAAAGGTAAATATAAGTATGGGGTGGGGCAAAAGTAGGTTTGCAATTGCTTGTATGGAAAATAATATGATAATTAAATAAATATAATACAAGAATAAACTGTTTTGTGTGCTCACAACTGTAAACCTACTTTTCCCCACCCTGTATATACAAATTTCCTTTGTGGAATATTTATTTTTATCTTTCTCTTTACATGTTTACCTGAACTATATGTGTAAAGTACTTTTAAATTCTCAGGCATCATTTTTCAGTAAAGCTTGTGAGAGTTTCTGTTCTTCTTTTGCCTTTAATTCCTATGATCTGTGCGCATAGTCTCTCTTCCTTCCTTTTCTCCTCCCTCCCTCCCTCTCTTCCCTTCTTCCTTCTGTCCTTTGTTCTTCTTTTATTTTCGTCCAACTTCTTCCACTCTCCCTTCCCTTCTTCCCTGTCTTACTCTCTCTTTCTTCCTTTCTTCTTTTCCCTTTAGAAAACTGTTTTTAAATGAAATATTTTCCTCACAGCTCTAATATATCTAATGAATAAGCTAATACTTCTGCTCACTCGTTAGGGGGCGGGGGCTGGAGTCTTCTGCTTCTGTGCATCATACCAGATCCTTTAACTCCACAGTAGTAATCTGAAAGCCACTATTCCAGATAATTGGCAAAAGCAGTCAGTGGATAATCTACACACATATCATCAGAGATTGAGGCATTTCTGAGTCACTCATGATTTTTTGTCTAAGGTATTGATAATCTAGTAAAAAGTTGTATTTTGAATGGCTCTTCTGACTGCTACACAGAGCTGTCATGAAGATCAAGCTGTAGAATATCAGGGGAGATGAGATGCCTTAGGAGTCAATCAAGCTGGTTCTCCACCCAATGATTGGATTCTATATGATCACAATTTTAGATGCAGGTCATAGCAGTTTGAAAAGCTCTAATTTTAATAAAATTATTTTATATCATCAAGAATTTTTGAAAATCTCTAATATAAGATACTACACATACAAGATATCATTACTTCATTATGCCAGGTGTCATAGTAGGTAGGAAAATGGACAAGATATAATTCCTGTAGCCTGGAAGCTCATGTTTTTTGTAGGGGGAGGAAGCATGCAAACATGAAACAACTAAAGGCAAATGGGATATGATTTGTGTCATAAGAGAATAAAAATTTATTCTGAGCATTTCAAACATATTTCACATGCAAATCAAGACTGATCTTATAAACTGAGGTGAACATTAGATAGTAATAAGGTTCTTCTAGAAGCTGAAATGCCTGGAGGTAAAAAGCATCATTTCACTAAAAGGATGGATATGAGGAATTATAAGATCTTTGAGTAATAATAGGCTCAATATTGATATGCTCAAATTGGGACACATTGAGAAGTAAGATATAAAGTATCCACTTTAAGTCAGAATTAATTATTTTCAGTGCAGATGTAATACCACAGGCATTATAGAAACATAAAGATGAGTTCAAATACCAGTCTAGCTGATCACTCTGAAATACTGACAATTTTACCACAACTTTATTCTTATAACAGTCAGGAGTAGGCTACAATTAACCCACTGAGAAACTAGGAAATTAGTATGTATGGGCAAACTAAATATTAGCTATTCCCATCAACTTTATGATTGATTAATAACAACATTAATTATTGTCAATAATATTCTGTCTTTGGGTAGATGAAAATTTAGCAAAATAACAGGTTTTATTTTCTGTGTTCATTTTTGTCTGTATAACTAATGTTAATTTTACTTTTAAAGGTTCATTAAATACTAGCAGCTAATTCCTCTTTCAATTTGTCTGAGAAGCATTTATCAAAATAATGATGAGAGTTTTAACTCATTATCTATCAAACTAAACCATAATGGTAATAACCCTGCAAAGGCTTATAACCTAACTTTCATTTATACTCTTAATCATGTCTTCAAAAGTTAAATTTATCAATAATATTAATTTAAAGTTGTTTTTCAAGTAACAAAATATTTTTATCAGCTTGTCTTTAAAAATATATGTTTTACTATCATTTTTATTTATTTTTTCCATCACCATCTATCCCCCCATAGCATCTTCTACCTCCACCTGACCCCCATAATCACCACACAGTTATCTATGCCTATGAGTTCTTTCTCTCTTTTTTCTTTTTTGCTCAATCCCTCCACCCTTCAGCACCCTCCCCCTACAGCTGTCAGCCTGCTCTCCATTTATAAGTCTGTCTCTATTTTGCTTGTTAATTCAATTAGTTCACTAGATACCATATTTGAGTAAGATCATATGGTACTTGTCTTTCTCTGATAGGCTTATTTCACTTAGCATAATGTCCTCCAAGCCCATCCATTAAATTTATCAATAATATTAATTTTTATTTATAATAAAGTTAAAGATTTTTAGTCACGTGTAATGGCAAAATTCTTCAAGGGGTAGCATGAGTTCTACAAATGCAAGTGGCAGTGTTACAATTCAAAAAAGACTCTATATTCATTTTATAAATATGTACTGAATATAAAAAATAGACCATGTGCTGTGTTAAGTACTAGAAGTTGAGAGATAAAGAAGGTACTCTTTATCACTGAGGATCTCAGAGACAATAAACTGGAAATTAAGATTCAGGACTTAATAGTAGTATCAAAGTATGATGTAGAAAGGCATGAACAACTGTAATTAGCTTTTCTAGACACGATAATACCTGATTTTTTAATCATATAACAATGCTGTGCTTTTCAGATGAGATAACGATAGTATTGAGACTTCTAATAACTTTACTTCAATCTAGAGGAAGGAACTGAACATATGTAGATGATACAACTGCTCTCGCCTCCCACCATCTACCATTTTACTCCCATTCTATAAAGATGAACCAGTGAGGAAAACTATGTTCTCATGTTCAAGAAAAGAATCCACATTTGGAAGTTGAGGCACATGCAACAACCCCTTCTCCATAATGCTGCTTATCTTTTTAATTCAAGCTGAAGATAATCTTACAACATTTGTACCATTGGCTGTGATTTCAACCTAGCTATTAGAAAGTACTTATAAAGGCAGTTAAACTACTGTATTGATTGATATGAGGAATTCAAAGCTGAAAAACCATGGTCCATGGTTCACATTATAATTTATAGGCATGTCTAAGCAAGATAACTGGAAAGAATATAATATACAATGAAGATGAAGATGTCCTATGATATGTTTAAGGATAAGGGATGATTTATTTCAAATACGCTCTTGAAAAAATTGTCATGGAGAAGCAGATCTTGGAATTTACACAGGTAGAAATAGGCAAACGCACAACATGAATAAAGACACAAATATTTAGACCTTATTAATAGAAATCTAGCAGAAGGAAATTATAAATAGATAAACTTTAGCAATGGTACTTAATTTTAATCATAATATACATTTTACCTAATATATAGCTATAATTTTAAGTAAAAGAAAAATATATAAATACACAAAATACATATATATGCACATTAATACTAAGAATGTTAACAAAAATATAAGCCAAAATGTAAAATACCTTATACATACAATCACAACAGCAAAAACAACTTTTATTCTCTAAACAGTAATAAGTTAAATATAAAGTAGATATTAGACATGGGTAACTTAATAACCACATTTGAATATATTTCATTATTTGTTTCTGATCCACTAATTTGTCTTGTAGCACGCAAATATGCAGTATGCAAGACTATCTAATAAAAATGCTTTCTGTGGGTGCAGTTCTTATTAATGATATTAAACTATCAGGGTACTAAAAATACACTAATTTATTTTTTAAAAGATTTTATTTATTTATTTTTAGAGAGGGGAAGGAAGGGGGAAAGAAAAGGAGAGAAACATCAATGCGTGGTTGTGTTCTTCAGCACCCGCTACTGGGGACCTGGCCCGCAACCCAGACATGTGCCCTGAATGGGAATCAAACCAGTGACCCTTTGGTTCACAGGCCATCACTTAATCCACTGAGCCAAACCAGCCAGGGAAAATACACTAATTTCTAATATATTTATAATTATAGTTGGAGGTCAATTGTATTACAGGCTGCATAGTACTCTTTCCAATCTTATAGTTCTACATTTGATTAAAAGATCAAATTTTTTTAGTCACTTTAAACAGGAATGATGAGAAAATACGATTACTAAAAATGTTTTACTTAACCTGGCTGGGGTGGCCCAGTGGATTGAGCACTGGCCTGAGAATCAAAGAGTCGCAGGTTTGATTCCCAGTCAGGGCACATGCCTGGGTTGCAGGCCAGGCCCCCAATAGGGGATGCACAAAAGGCAACCACATGTTGATGTTCCTCTCCCTCTCTTTCTTCCTCCTTCCCCTCTGTTTAAAAATAAATAGAATCTTTAAAAAATAAAAAAAAATAAAAATGTTTCACTCACAACACCCTCTGAAGCAGTTTACTTTCTCCATGTCATACATGTCAGTTAAACTGTTAGTTAAAACAATGATATTATGTAAAACAGAAAAAATGACTTTAAATTTATATTTTTCATTGAAAACAACTTTATTGACTGTCTGTTTATGTAGGTGATGTAGACTTCTTAATAATTTATTCTCATCAAGAAAGGCAAACTTTGTTTTCCTCAAGTATCATACAATTTAGAATACTGGTTTTATGAAAATTAATTTTATTGCCATGTCTGAAAACCAGGCAATCTGTAGGTAATTAAGAATTTCTAGCTATATTACAAACAAATTTCTTTGTTTAACTTTTTAAAATTTATTTTTAGAGAGAGGGGAGGGGAGAGAGACAGGGAAAGAAACATCAATGTGTGGTTGCCTCTTGCACACCCACTGCTGAGGACCTGGCCTGCAACCCAGGTATCTGCCCTGACTGGGAACCCAACCAATGACACTTTAGTTCACAATCTGGTGCTCAATCCACTGAGCTACACCATCCAGGGCAAATTGCTCAGTTTCTTAACGAATTTATCCAAAAAGAAAGTTTTGTTTTTTTCTATTTACACAATAAATGATAAAAATTCGACAATGGAAAGATATTTTCAGAAGTCAAAAATTCATGTTAATAATTTTAAGGTATAAACAATATCTTTGATTGTCTATTTTTGAGACATTCTATTAAATGGTTAGAAAGTAGAATCCAGTTCAATTCATAATGTTTAATGACTATTCATTGAAATAACAAGTGATGATATTTTAAAATTTTTGATTGAAGTAGATCCAGATGTCTTGGATAAATATGGAAAATTTTGAAGAGGCAAGAGGCCTCATTTGAAATGAAGACAGTATACAGGGTGGGTCAAAAGTAGGTTCACGACTGTGAGTACACAAAACACAGGGTTTATTCTTGTATTATTTATTAATTATTGTATTATTTTCTATATAAACAATTGTAGACCTACTTTTGCCCCACTCTGTATTGTAACCACTTCTCCCAGGATTCTAAATTATTGCAATCCCACTGTGATGAGAAAGATGATAGATCCCTGTAATTAATGAAACCAGCCACTGTGGGAGAAGAAAGAGACAGGATAAACAGAGCTTCTGCTGCTCTGAATAGAAAAAAAAATGGCTATTCTGGGTCAGAGAGATAACCTAAACTGCTTGGTGGACAGATTTTACTCTGAAAATGTGGCATTGTGAGTAATTCCGTAGTTTGTTTTTAATATCCGTAACTGAAGTCTGTCTGACCATGGGGTGCACTTGGCTAAACGTTATTCTGAAGTGGGGGAAATCATACTATTTCACACCTTGAAAACCTTCTGCAGTCTGAGCATCACTTTACACTAGAGGTAGAGGAGCAGCTGAACTGGAAGCAGGCCCAAGGACTTCAACCTGAAGAATACATGACAATAGTTCTAACTCATGCTGCAGTGCGGGAGCATGTCCCACAGTGC
Organism: Trachops cirrhosus; assembly: GCA_028533065.1. NCBI lineage: Eukaryota > Metazoa > Chordata > Mammalia > Chiroptera > Phyllostomidae > Trachops > Trachops cirrhosus. The sequence goes on along the minus strand of CM052539.1, from coordinate 51,240,332 downwards.
CACAGCAGATTTCTTACATTTGCATGGGTTTTGGCTCTCTAGAGCTTGACTGTAATACAAGTTCAATGACTCCTTAAAGAAAGGACTCATTCTAGAACAACCTGCTTCTAGGAAAAACTGAGGCATCCTCTTTGCTCAACTGAATTCCTTTCTCATCATGGGGAGGCAAAAACTAGCAGGAATAGCTTTAGGGACACTATTAACACCACATATACTTGGACTCTTGGACATATTAGAGGAAGTGATAGACAATTGAAAAATGGTACTGATCACTGACTGTACTTGGAGACTTCTTGGGTAGAGGTAGAGGGTGGGCCCTATTTTCACCTCATCTGTGAATCAGAACATACCAGTTAGTGCTAAAACATGGTTTCAACCTAACAAGTTTCAAGGTTTCATTGTATTTAGTTTGATCTCTCTCTCTCTCTCTCTCTCTCTCTCTCTCTCTCTCTCTCTCTCTCTTTCTCTCTCCCCCTCCACACCCCATCTCTCTCCCAACAAGCTCCCATAAGTACTAGTTGATTAGTGATTTAGTGGTGTATGGAAATCATTTGATTTCTAAAAGTAGACATGTAAATGATATGCTTATTTCTGAGGGTCAGAAATTTTTTAAGTGAAGCCATGAAAGTTGTGCAAAGTTATTTGTACTCCTTACAATAACTTAGCTTTCAAAGGGTGATTTTTTAAAAATTTTCCCATTTTATTAAATTGTCAAGTTATTTGTAAAAAAAAACCCCAAAATTACAGAATGCTTCCAAACTTTTATTAGAACCAAAGTAAGCAGTAAGAGAAAACTTGGCCCCTTTAATAATGTAGAACAAGACACCAGCAAACTGTTTGTTTTCTTCCAAACATATTTTTGATTATGCACAAGACTAGTAACACTCTTTTGCTGTGATTGCGGTCAAGCATTTTATCCTTTTGGTTAAAAATACTCATCTATAACAACTGTATCACAGTAATGTGGGGATCTTTGTAGTTGTTATGATGATCAGATAACCACTGTGGTTTCAGCCTTGAATATTTTGGAGGAAACATTTTTTTCTCTAGACTTTCTGGTAGAAAGAATGACATCTGATACACAATGTTTCTATTGTAGCTACTTCATAAAAGCAGGATATAGGTCATCCTAATCAAAATTTGGTTCAGATTTCAAGACACCACCAGATGCTCATGTTCACCAATATAGTATACAAAGATTTTCTCAGAAAAGCAGAGTGGCCTCCAAACCTAACCCCCAAATGACCTTAGAGAGCAGGGAAAGGAGACTGGCTCATCTTTTACCATGACTAAGGGGCTGGGCCTAGAGTGAGGTTTCCCACAAATCTTGCCTGTCCCTTACTTACCACTGTGCCAAAGGAGAGAGCTTGCAGGCTGTCTTACAGGATTGCCCAGATGTGGAGCAGAAGGTGATAGGGGGCGAGGGGGTGGGGCTTGAAAGCTGTTAGCCATCAAACCTCAAAAACAGAGTTAGACTCCTTACAATTCACATAGATGTTTGATGACTAAAATATGCCAGGTTTCATTTAATTGAATTTGAACCTTTGAATTGAATTGAATTAAATTGAATGTTTAAAACATTTGGTTGCCTTGAGACCTATAGCCCCATGCTGACATGGGCTGCACATGCTTCAGTGCATGTCTTGTTTAAGAGCCCCACAAACTATATTTTGAGAAGTAAAAACAGTGTCCTGGTCACAGTCAATAATGTCGAGGAATATATTGGGTTGGCCAAAATGTTCATTTTATTTTTTTCTGTAAGAATACTCTAGCAGTGCTTAGTAGTCTTTAACTTTATTCAAAACAATTTTGTTAGATTGTGTTGCGACAGCTGTCACATCACCTTATCAAAATTGGTAAATTTTTGTGTAGCTATTTTAATATTGAAGATAGAAGAAAATACACATTTCAGAATAGTATGCTTTATTATCTCAAGAAAGATAAAAATGCAACTGAAAAACAAACAAAAAAGATTTATACAGTGTATGGAGAAAGTTACGTGACTGATTGAATGTGTCAAAAATGGTTAATGAAGTTTTGTGCGGGAGATTTCTTGCTAGACAATGCTCTGTGGTCTGTTAGACCTGTTTAAGTTGATAGACACCAAATTGAGACATTAACTGAGAACAGTCAACCTTACACCACTTGGGAGATAGCCGACATATGCAAATTATCCCACCAGGGTGTCCAACCTGCGGCCTCTGGGCCACATGCAGCCCAGGAGGGCTGTGAATGCGGCCCAACACAAAATCATAAATTTACTTAAAATAGCATGAGATTATTTTGTGATTATGTGTCACAGTGTATTTAATGTGTGGTCCAAGACCACTTCCAGAGTGGCCCAGAGATGCCAAAAGTTTGGACACCTCAGAAAATTATTGGTGAAAATGAAAAATGTGTCTTTTATTTTATGGAAAAAACTAAATGGACTTTTTGGCTAACCAAATATCAGTGAGGCCTTGCAGATGGTTTTAATATGGATAAAGACATTGACTTTGAAATCTGTGAGGCAAGAGTTTCCAGTCTCTTTATCCCCAATGTGTCATTATCAGATAAGGAACTGTTGCTGCTGCCATTGGCTGGACCAGATAGTCAGACCACTCACAATGCCAAAGAATCTGTAAAACATACAACCTGCTGTAAGATTCCCACCGAAGATCAGCCAATTGTACTACTAGCCCTTGGATTGCATCATTGATCAAAATTTTTCTGATTAAAGTATGAGAAGCTGCAGCCCTTCAGGAAGCTCAGTCAGATAAGAGGATGTTGCCACCATACATACAGTACAAAGTGAGGCAAAAGTAGATTTATAGTTTGTGGGGTAAAAGTACTGTGGGGTGAAAGAGTGCCCTCCTATAGCACCATGCATTTGACCATGGACTAGGGAGGATGGAGGCCATTCCCCCTGCAGACAGGATATGTCAAAGGACCCAGCTTTAGCTCTGTGTTGTAGGTACATTTTTCATTTTATGGAAGAGCCCTTGGTAGTTAAACCAAGTTTGCAGGGCGCCACTTTTGCGACCCAAGGCATAACGAACATCTGGATATGGAGGATCATAGGCTTAGAGACTGTATGAGCCCAATATGCAGTCAGTCCTTGGGCACTTTGTGCTGCAGAAGTCCAAAAGAACTTTATTGCTACCATGGTTGATCCAGAGACTCCAGGACATATACGGGAGGTGGTCGCTAAAGGTTTTACAGTGAAGAAGTCTCTGGGAGACATTCAGGGATTACATTGCAATTTGGATGGATTCTAAAGTCTGTAGTAAGCTACACTATTCAAATGGGTTGATTTACAAGTAGCATCATAAATTGATGAAGTAAAATTTAAAAACCAGTAATGGTGCCTTCAGAACACAAAAATGCCTAAAATACTTTGCTAATGTTAACATGGATGGTGATGAGTAGATCAGATATTTGTTTCTTGATAGCGATAGTGACAGAACAACCCTTGACTGATCAAATCATTTCAAAAACTTAGCCAAGATGGTGAGGCTTTGTACTATGGGGGCATCAGTGACCCATCACTTTGGTAGAGCTCTTCTGTGTATTTTTGTGTGTCCTGAGTAAGTTTTTCAAATGACTCTCCTTGGAAAGTAATGCCATTGATGTGATGTCTTATCTGTGCTCCTGGAGCAAGTTGAGTGGGGTTAAATTATTTTCTGAAAAGACTGTGTGAGATGGAAGTGCTGGTGAGGTATTCCATGGGTAGTCAGATAAAAGTGAATTGTGTTTCTTTAAACGTGCAAGCAAACCGTAACCAAGAGGCTGTTAAAATAAGCACTGAGTAGAACATGTTAGCCAAATCTATGACTTCGAAGTGTTTACTAGCGTTTGATTGAATGGAGTCAGTAATTTCAATAATATTGAATATTAGTATCTTTATGGGGAACACCACAGGATAAAGATTGCTGTAATCTACAGTGAGTTTCCATTCATTCTTTTCAAGTTTAAGATCAAGTCAAATTATGTTAAATTGAGAAATGGTGAGGAAAACCATCCCTTATCAAAATATTTTTTATAAAGGATTTCAATCCTTGAAGGCCTGTTTTAATTAAAACTGGATCATGTTACCTATTTTAATTGGGGGGTGGGAAAGATACCAAGGGTGGGTTTATGACAGATTCAATTTTGTAACCTGGTTAAGTGCCAAGACTTAGTCGTACTTTAATTGTATTACCCATTGGGTGAGCATGGTCATGCTCTCTGTGGGATATTTTAGGGTGATGGGTACTGTGACCATGAGAAATTTTAGGCAAGGCAATAGTTCCAATGGTTAAGGCAAGACTTTAACATTTGGTAGCTCCTCCCAAAGAATAAGAGATACCTTATTTAAATTTAGTAAAGCAACAGGTATGACTAACTTGAGATATAGTATCAATTAAAACTATTAAGGTTTGCCAATTGGTGCATTTCAGTGAATATTAATTTAGAACCCATGCTGTAGAGGGATAATAGCCAATCAGTGCTATATTACCTTTTTTGTATAAATTATTTTAGTAAGTTTTGGATTTCCAAATGTGTTAAATTTTGGATCTCTGTATTACTTTTTGGTTCCTTCCTCTAAATGCAGACAATGACTACCACTTCCCTTTCTCCTCCTCCTCCTCTTCCACTTTTTCCTCCTCCTTCCTTATCTCCCCCTGCTCCTCTTTCTCCTCCTCCTCCTTATTCTTCCTCATAACTGTTAGATTCACTCCTGTGGGTCTCTCTACTCTGTTCATATTTATAAGTTTTTTCTTCCAGAGAGCCATAAATCAATATTATCAGGGTTAGAAACCCCAAGTTGAACTAATCCTATGGTTGTGCCGTAGAGCACCATGGGTATTTTTCCATAAAACCTTGAGGATCATGACCATTTCTTTAGCCATAGAAACATAGGCAGCAGCAGCAGAAGCATTTTATAGGGTCTGAGAAAACCGTCTGCTTTTGGAATTTGACCTCAACATGCCATATGGTGACCATATTCCTCATACAAGTAACTACCCAATGAGCACACATATTTTGAAGAATAATAGTTTTTCCTCTGAGTACTCTATTGAATGGAGCCTATGTCTGGTTTAGACACATAACAAGTAGTCACAGGGTAAGAGCTGTTCTCCTGAGCCCAGCATCAGTCATGACTTATACTGGAATTGAGTCACAAAATTCAAGTAAGACACAAAGAAAATCTGGGCCAAGATGCTGAACTCAGGACTACTTTAAGGGAGGCCCGGTCCCATACTCCTGTCCTTAAATATCAACCATTAAAATTTCCAACCTAGGTTTGTAAATCTACAAGAGGCTTAGCTGGACTCAACAAATGCAGCACAGAGAAGCACAGCTCAAAGAGTGTGCTTGCCAGAAAGCAGCCAACCAAAGCAAAAGAATAAGGATGACTAATGGTGGGCATCATATCCTAGACAAACTGCTAACAGTGCCAACTGTTGTAACCAGCTCACAATGATGGGATAGATACCCACTCAGCATTTGGTTTGAGTATTGAGACTAATACTGCTATACACATACTCATCATAAGAGGATATGAAAAAGTTTGTTACTTATATATTGAGCTTTATGGATAGGCAAGATAACTTTCCAAGACAGTCCCAAAGGAAACTGGCTCTGTGTTTATGGTTAGGGAGTAGAGCTGGAATGAGGGTTGCTAAACATGGCTAGAAATTGCATGCTTCAAACTTTCTACCAGCACAAAAAGAGAGAGCACCCAGGTTTATTTTATCAGCTTGTTTGAATGTGTGGTAGAAGGTGAGGGAAGTAGTGGGTCCTGAAAGCTGTCAGGAATCAAACACCAAAAATTGAACCAGTCTCCATTATAGTTCCAAATGATTCCTCTGATCTCTGATACTAATCAATTTCATTGCAATAGAATGTTATGGTAATATTAAACATATTTGGGGAATAAGATAAGTAAAATAAAAATATGTCTATATAATATATGACAAAGGATCAACTTTAAATTGAGGAACATTAAAAAATGAATGTGGGAAATATTAAGTAAGACTGAAACTAAATTAAAATTATATGTGAAGGACAGCATAACAATTTAGATAATAATATGAAATGATATACACACATAACTAAAGTTTCAGTTCCTTTATAAAGAATTGTTTTATATGTTGTACCAAGCTACATATGATATTATGGTTAATGATTGTGTAATGAAATTTCATTCTAAGTAGTCTAATTTATCTGCTTAAATTATCAAGCATTAAAATTGAATTTAAATAATTTAGTATTGAATATATATATAAACATTAAGAAAGGAATGGGTAGCTATTTATATTACCAAGAAATTAAGACCAGCTGAAATTCTGAATGCCAAACATATTCTACATAAACAAAAATGAGAATATTCTAGATAAAAATAAAAACATATCTTTTAACCTCATTAAGATTTAGACACCAATTTCATAAGCAGCCTTTTAGTACCCTGGAAACATTTCAGATGTTCATAAGTCATGCTTTGCACCAAATAGTCTAATAATGTGATCATTTGTAACTCTATTACCAGTAACCTTATGTTTTAAATGCCATTTATTGCAGAGAGTACTGTCTGAAAAATGCAATACAAATTTCCACTTTTCAAAGAGGAAAAGAAATGCTAAAGTTAACCAAATGTCTATATGCATTTCTTTTTAGGATATATTGAGGCAAGTGGAAGGAAAAATCATATGTTGCATAAATTTTGTGATATGTCTACTGTCACTCAAACTAACTTTCAAATACTATTTTAAATAAATGGATTTTGGCAAGATTTATTGTAATTTTAAAATGGTTTCTTTTTGTTAGATACTCTTAAATGTTTATTCCTAAAGACAAATCATGGAGGCAAGAGTTTAAAAATCTGTGAGGAATTTTTTTAATTGTAAACTATTTACTGAAATAAGATGCTTTTATTTTATGGGAAACCCAAGATATTGCAATGTGAGAGAAGCTTAAACATATACATAAGAAATTAAATGTCTAAGGTATAATTTAAGACACAGATTCATAAAGCTCTAGTCAAATAACTTGCTTTAGATCAATAGCTAATTCATTGCTGAATCAAACTTCATCCCTCAAAGCAATACTCTAAGATGTCTTATAATCAAGAGACTAATGAATATTAGCCCCTGAAGATAAAAAAAACTTGATGTCTACTAAAGAAAATAAACAGTTTAGTTAGCAATGTGAATTTTTCCATGCAATTGGTGATCAGCATAAAATCATGGACAATAAGCTATCATAAACAAAAGTCACAGCACATTACATATTGTCTACTCAAAAAATACTGGAAGTACAGCTGTAAAGGGGAAATTTTTTCTCTAAAGAAATATCCATGACTTTGCATAATGGGATTATTTCAGTAGGTTTCCCAATCAAATATTTATTCTAATAAAATAAATCAGGGAGAATACTTTGGGTTTCAATTAGCAAAATATCTAATAGTGGTTTGAAATATAAAGGCATTTAGTGTCATTATTTTTTAAAGATTTTATTTATTCACTTTTCAATAAAGAGGGAGAAAAAGAGGGAAACATCAATATGTGGTTGCCTCCCATGCGCCCTCTACTGGGGACCTGGCTCACACCCCAGGCATGTGCCCTAGACTAGGAATTGAACCTACAACCCTTTGATTTGCAGGCCTGCATTCAGCCCACTGAGTTATGCCAGCCAGGGCTAGTATTATTAAATTAACATGTATCATATAAGTTAATGCTATGTACCCAGCTGTTAAGTAATGTGTGCAAGAACCTGGGGTCTTTCTATATTACTGTCCTACCATCCTTAATATCTTATCTTTTTTTGTTTTAATGTTGTCCTTCAAGTTTACAATGTGGTGGTCCCATCTCCATGTGCACAGGAAAGGCAATAATAAAAGAAAAGGAGTAAAGCCAGGTAGATTATAAGTTCTTTTATTAAAAAAGCATAAGCTTTCTCAGAATCCCATGACCTTCAGACTTTTGATGATGATTTATTTATTGGTAATTTCTGGTATACATGGCCACCCCTAACTCAGGATGAGGTAGGAAAGCCACTATAGTTGGAATTGGCAAGAACAGGTTTGCAAATGGAAGTTGTGCTGCTCAACCAACAAGGTCAATCACATCAAGTAATTTTTGATCACCAATTTTTCCCTGAAAAATTGTGTTGAGAGAGGGCACACTGGTTCCTAGAAAGCACAATCTTTCAGTTAGTACATTGGTGTTATTTGCACATATGTGTTTTTTGTGTGTATCTTGTATAAATTTTATTTATGTGATGTCTCTAGTAAATATAAACATATATAGAAAACAGAAAAGAATCCAATCTGTCTACTGCAAGACCATGCCCAACTGTATGAGATTGCAATGCTAAGGTGGAGCGGCCTCTACGCATTCTACCTTGAGTTACAAGCTAGAATCCTCTGACTGCATTGTTCAGACAGTAAGTGTATTGGGTTTTGAGGTGCACTAATTATCGTTCCTCTTCCCTTCATATAGGTTCTGAGAAGAGTGAGAAATAGCATAGGTTTCAAATTAAGATATTTGTATCAGCTTTGTTAATGGTAAACCTGGATGAATAATGTAACTTTGATCAGCTGAGTTTTGGTCTTCCTACTTTGTGTCTACTCTTTTTCTGTTATAATCCACTCCTATACATGGAGAGTCATAGCTTTATTAAAACTCCTTATAATTACAGAGGCAGAATAAAGATTAGAGAATCTGCATTAACTGGGATATTCGCTTACATCTTGAAGATTCAGATGCATGTGATGAAGTTCCTTTTTCTTATTTGAGCAATTCCTATGAATTGGTGAGAATTGGTGAGAAGAGCATTTCTCCTACCACAAACCCTGAAAAGCCCAAATTATTACCTTCCTAGATAATCTTGGGACTGAGGCAAAAGTACCAGTCACAAGCCCTAATAATCAGATGCCTCTCTACTAGACTACACTGGGAAATAAAGAAGCATTAACTGTGTGAAATGACTGCAGTGGCTGTGGTCACAACAAGTCCTGCTTCTGGGGCAGCGATGGCCATGGTGCCAGAGCTGGGGCTCAGGGTTGAATAGTAATGGTGGTAGCAATCCCAGCTGTCAAACCCCTCCTTCTGTGGAGACACAGTGAACTCACTAAACTGACACCGTCACATAATTTTTGATATAATTCTGTTTGCTTCTGAGTGCTCTTCAGATGAGTCAGTTTAAGTAGGGGTGTCAGACTCATTTTCACCAGGGGCCACATGAGCCTCGCAGTTGCCTTCAAAGGGCTGAATGTAATTTTAGGACTGTATAAATGTAAACTACTCCTTAACAGTTAAGTGAGAGCTCAGCGCTGCTGCCGGGTAGAAACAAGCTGCCAGGCCAGATAAAACAAGGTGGAGGGCTGGATTCTGCCTGTGGGCCTTGTGTTCGCCACCTGTGGTTTAAATTACATTATGTTCTTAGCAAACAACCCAAAATCTCAAGTATTACAAACTGTAAGCATTTATTTTGGTGGGGGCGACTCATACGTTAGGAACAGTCCCTATATCAGAAATGCAGAATTTGTGAGAGAGGACGGTAGAATCATGCGATGCCTCCTAAATTTTCTTCTCAGAAGTGGTGTAAAAAAACCCATTTATATTTCATTGTCTAAAGCGAGTCACAGGACAAAGCATGATGTTAATGGAGTGGGCATGTGTGCTTGTTCCTATCTCCTTTCTGTATTTTTAAAAATTTTAGTTTTTAAAAACATTTATGAGCTATACAATATATATGCAGTAAAATGTTATTCTGCAATAGTTTCTGTTGCTTGCACCTTGACTGATAAGTACCCCTCATAGATGGTGGGACTAAGCCCTGACTCAGGTGCTCTGATTGCATGCAAACAGGAGTAGAGAAAGAGCCTGTTATGTGGAGGAGAGAACAAATTGGTAGCATCACAGGCAGAAAAATATTTCTCTATTCTTCAGTGTAGCATAGTGGTTAAGAAATGGACTTCGGAGTTTATAATGCTTCAAATACTATCTCAATTTTTGTGGTTATTATCTTTATGACCTGTGCAAACTATTAAACTGTGTCCCAATTTCCTTGTCTGCAAGGAGTTAATAGGTAACTACTTCCTAGGACAGTTGTGGGGATTAAATGGATTAATATGGACGTAGAATACTGTGTGCAATGTGATAAACACTTAATTTTAGATATTATTGCAATTATTATTATTGTTCCTCCTAGAAGATGGCTGAAAGTTATTATCAGCCCCTGCTTTATGAGATGTGGTAGTAACCCAGAAAAATGCAGAAAATTGCTCTCCTCACCAGAGTGAAACACAAATTCAGACCAGGAGTAGGGTAAGGTCAGTGTGAGCCTGAGTAATCACTTTAAGTCACATATTACAGAAGTTAATCTTCAGTTTATACTATGGCTGTATTTGCTTGTCAGCCCTTCCAGTGGTTTGGAAAATCAACCAACCAAAAAACACAGCAAGGTATTCATAAGATTCCACATAAATGTTATGCTTAGAAATATCCTCTGACTGGAGTAGATTCGTTGGATAAATTATTTCACTGGTCAGAACGTAGTGCCAGTCTATTCTAAACAAATGACTGATAATATAGTCATTTATATTATCTAGTTTAATATAATATTAAATAATATAGTGTCTCCAGTCTTGGCTCAAATACTGCCTTGCCACTGTATTTATATGACCTTATTGATAATACTGACAATAAAAAATTATATTCTAAACATTTTCACTGATCATTGTGCTTACGTGTGCCTATGCATCAAGTAATGACCCTTGCAGAGGGTCATTTGTACCTAACATATTAAAACTCATTCAACACAAGTAGTACTCATAGACACAAAATAAAGGAAAGGAAATGTGTTGTTATTAGGGACACATTTGATAATGGGGTTTTGTGGGCTTTTGTGGTTTTTTTTTTCAATTTAATATGGAATTTGGAATGGAGAGCTTCAGGAGGTGAATGGATGGTAGTCAGGACTTACAATGTGATCACATCACTAATTCTAGTAGTCATCTGTCACTGTGTAAACAGATTGCTGACTAAATTCCCCGTCCTCATTTTACCTATCCCCGCCCCTTCTGGTAACTCTCCTTTGGTTTCTGCTTCTGTGGGTCTGTTTTTGTTTTGTTTCCTTTTTAGATTCTACATATAAGTGAAACCATATGGTATTTGTTTTTCTCACCCTGACTTAATTCACTTATCATAATACCCCTTAGATCCATCTTGTCACACATGGCAAGATTTCATTTGTTTTTATTGCTGCATAACATTCCATTGTGCATGTGAATGTATATATTATATCTTCTTTATCCATTCATCCATTGATGGACACCTAGGTTGCTTCCATATCTTTGCTATTGTAAATAATGCTGCAATGTTCATGGGGATGCATATATCCGTTCAAATAAGTGTTCTAGTTTTTTTTGGATAAATGCCCCAAAGTGGAATTGCTGAGTCACAGGTATGTTTTTTGTTGAGGAATCTCCATAATGAATCCAGACGGGCTGCACCCATTTAGAAGTCCAGCCAACAGCACACAAGACTTCGTTTTTCTCCACACCCTCATCAACACGCTTGTTGACTCTTTGATAATAACCACTCTAATTGGTGTGAGGTGGTATACCATCATGATTTTGACTTGCATTTCCCTGATCATTTTATTTAAAAAAATGAAATGAAATAACTACACACAAAAGAGAAGTATATCTGCTTCCATTTTTCTTCACTTTAGCAGGGAATAAAAAGTTGTATTCCTTAATAAAAGGGGAAATGCTCATTAAATTAGATGGTTTCCAATTAGAAGTTGCAGAAACATAGGAAGTACAAATGTAATAGATTTATTCAAATGCAGCATAGCTATTATAAATTATTAGCTAAACTGCTAAATTAACTGTTGATTATGCAATATGTGTAATTTTAGAAATGTAATATTATGAGAAATAACATTTGCATTTTTCTGACTGCTTATTTGGAAATTCCAGGTAGCATTGTGAATGTTTTATTGAATATTCTTACATTTTAAGAGAAAGAAGACAGAAAATGACATAAAGCAGAGAAAAATATATATGTCTGTTTCAGTAGAGTTCACAAATCTATAATTATATTGCTTTAGTATATTTTATTCTTTAAAAACAAAAATGTTTAAAAATAGTATTTTGATAAAACTGAATTCCCACAGGGCTACATTTCCAGAACTATCCCAGCTCAAATGTCCTTGATGGCAAACAGGTAGTCATGACAACAGAGCTTTGAGAAGCCAAAGAATATATGGCATGCTATATAGTGTTAATCTGGACAGGAATAGAACAAGTTCTCTGACTGGTTTGAAATACTTATAAAAATGCAAGTTTTTCAATTAAAAATTAAGAATTATGGGATATTTGGCAGGAAATGTAAGTACAAAGGGCATGAAAAAGTGAATTATTTATTGACTGAATTACTAAAGTGAACAAGACACATTGCTAGGCACTTTAAATGTGTTATTTGAACCACACAAAATTCCTATGTGAGGAGAAATAGGATTTTTACTGTTGAGAAAGTCCATGTTCAGAGAGATAAAGTAATTTTCCCAATGTCACATGATGAGCAAAGGACAGAGCAAGACTTGAATGTGTCCATCATTATACATTGAAATAAAAGTTTAAAATCAATGACAAAATCTACATATGCAGATTTTGGAATAAAAGTATTATCAATAAACTAGATATGTGCCTAAGTCAAAAAGGAGAAAAGGCAAATAGTCACCAGAATTTGAAGTTCCTCCCCAAACCACTGCATAGCACATTAGATGCATATGATGATGCGGTATAGGTTTGTGGTAAAGGTCAACTATCACACTTTATTCATTTGGACAGACATGCAGAATCTATATATATGGCTATACTTACAACTTGAGATAAAACTTAGGAAAGGCAAGATTATCAAAAGCACATTTTATATATAAATATGTTTAAATTTAACATGTTTAAAGTATAATTGATATAAAAATAACTGTAAATATTTAATGTGTATGATTTGGTGATTTTGGTCATATGTAAGCACCTGTGATGTTATCACCATATTCAAGATAATAGAATTTCCCACACTTCCCAGAATTCCCTTGGTTGGTATGTGTATGGTGGGGGGGGTAAGAACATTTAACATGAGTTTTATCCTCTTAGCAAGTTTTGAGTGCACGATACCATATGGGTAACTCTAGGTACTATGTTGTACAGCAGATATCTAGAACTCACTTGTCTAGCATAACTACAACTGTATATTCTTGAGTAACAACTCCTTATTCCTTTCCTCCAGCCCCTGGCAACCACTATTATATTTTTTTCATCTACAAATTTGACTATTTTAAGATACCTCATCTAAGTGGCATCATAAAATATTTAAAGTATAATACTGTACACATGAATTCTTGACTGTAAATAATATTTTTCCTCAATGACTCTTGCTCAAAGAGTTGCATAAAAACAAGTTATTCTTATATCCAGCCCATTATTAAAAATTTTCAGAGTTTATACAAGGTTAAAAATTACATTAAAATACACAAATTTATGGAGTATTTGATCTGCGATATTTAGTTACTTTCAAGATTATATTATCCAACAACCACATTATTTTAAGTTTACAAGTGACATATGAAAATTTTTTGTGAAAATCCTAAACAATACAGGCCGAGAGAAAGTGCCCCTTACTATTACCTCCACACCATGCTCCTCAAAACTACTGGTTGTTATTTACTGTTATGTTAGCACATTTCTTTCAGAGTATATTCATTTTGTATATCTGTATATATGTATGGGTAAATAAAAACATATACATATATACAAACATAGATGTATATAAACATAGAATTATATATGTAAACACACATATTTACAGTTTTTGCTTTGAGTTTTTGATAGAAGAAATGAAACTATATGGAATGTATTTTGCCATCAGCCTTTTACACAGTAGAGATTTTCCATGCCAATTATACATGTCTTACTCTTTTAACATTTAAATTACTAGAGGTTTTCACCATTACAAAACACAATAGGAACACCTTTATGATAATTCTTCTATAGATTATATTTCTGAAACTGGAATTATTTGTTATTCAACTAACAAGTTTACACTTTAAAATACAGTAGGTACAATGAGAACTAATAACAAATGTGAGTACACATTCATTCAAAAATTTATTAATGCATTATCACATTTCACTGCTCTCCCTTTTTGAAGAAAAATATCAAAATATTAATTTATAATACTTTTTAGTTATAAAGTTGAGTTTATGTTTATACTTTATTAGCTAGATAGCATTTCTTTTTCTAGCAATAGTTCTTACTATTATTTAGCCATTTGAAAGTTGGAGTGTTTTTTAATGGTTTTTGAGCAACATTAATATTATGATATATTAAGTAAATATGAATATTTTCCTCAGAATTGAAACTATTTTTCTTCCAAGCTGTCACTTATAATTTAACTTTGTATATATTGTTTAAATGCCCTACCTTTTTTAAAAGATAGTAATAAACTTAGTTCACTTAGCCCTCTGTATGCAGAGTTGACAGCAAATGCAATTTTTCATTAAGTCTATTTCACATGTCCCTGGCTAGTATGAATCTCCAAATCTATCTATATTAGTGAGTGACTCACCTCATGTTTATACAAGTTTAGAAAATCAATCAACATAAGTTTTATATGTAACAGTATTTTAAAATCACATAAGTGTAAGTATTTCAAAACCTTACTTAAATTGCTTGGAAGCCTTCATCCTTCTAAATCTTTCTCTGTGTGATCTCCAAGCTAATCACTTAAGATCAGCTACATTGATAATAGTAGATTCTATTCTCCAGCTACTATAAACCACTCAGTTATCTTCTTAATCTCAAATTTTTCTACAATTTCATTTTCAATAACATACTGTAAAAAGAATTTTTTAAATTTGACCAGCATGTGGCAGGACAGGGGAAATGCAGTCATGAAAGTATAACTTAACATAACTTTTCTTTCTCTGATTGGCTGATTTCACCATCAAATAGAGAGGATGATCAAAGAAAGGTTTATTTTTAAAAATTTTTGTATCATTTTTGACCTGTTTCTACATTTACTTTCATAAATCCTTTTTTCATGCTATTCACTATGAAAATTCTCAGAGTTCTCTGTTACCTATGGACACTGAAAAACATATCAATATTTAAGACCGAATATTCTGATTTTACTCTATCTCACCTTATCTTTCCTTCTTCAAACCTGCTTGATTCAATAATGAAGCTTGCATTTCCACTAGGCTTAGACCTTGACTCTACTTAGACTAGTCATTTGCATTTCTTTTCTTTTAAAAAAATAATTTTATTTATTGAATTTATTGGGGTGACATTGGTTAACATTGGTTAATAAACTTATCAAATTCAGGGATACAGTTCTATAATAAATCATCTGTATATTATATTTTGTGTTTACCACCCCAAGTCGAGTTTCTCTCCATAACAATTTATCTGCCCTTTACCCCATCTTGTCTCCCCCTACCCTCCTTTCCTTTGGCTAAATATCATTACCTGTGAGGTTTTTTTGTTTTGTTTTGTTTTTTGCTCAATCCCTTCACCTTTTCCAACCTGTCCCCCTCTCCCTCCCCTCTGACAGCTGTCAGCATTCTCTATATCGATGAGTCTGTCTCTATTTTGTTAGGATTTTTTTGTTCATTAGATTCCAGATATAAGTGAAATTGTATGCTATTTTTCTTTCTCTGATTGGCTGATTTCACTTAGCGTAATACTCTCCAGGTCTATTCATGCTGTCACAAGAGGTTTTTTCTTTTCTTTTTTTTATGGCTGAATAATATTTTATTATGTAAACATACCACAGCTTTTCTATTCATTCATCTACTGATGGTCATTTGGGTTGCTTTCAAATCTTGGTTATTGTAAATAACACTGCAATGAATATAGGTGTGCATATATACATTCTTTCAAATTAGTGTTTTGGGTTTCTTCAGACATATTCCCAGAAGTAGAATCACTGGTTCATAAGGAATTCTATTTTTAATTTTTTGAAATTAACTCAAGATCTAGAGCAAAGAGGTTGAGGCAAAATACCATAATTGTTAAGCATCAGTCTTTATATTAAAGGTGGTGAAGGGATACTAAGGAATTTACCTTCTCTTATCAAGGAGGAAGATGAATCTTAAAAAGCTTTATATTGTGCTTTCTGTTTCTTTTTATTATCTTTTAGTATTGCTGAATAAAAAATAAATAGCTAATTAAATAGTTTATGTTCAAAAGTTAATAGTAAATAATTTCATTTTTATTAAATATCTGAATTCCAAATCAGAAATGATAAAATGCAAACAGAAACTTCTGAATGTTTTTGTCAGAATATTCTTTTCTGAGCATTTGCATTTCATTTATATAAATGAATGTTTATAATTTATTGAATGGTAGAATAACATAGAAAATATTTTTTCATTGATAATAGTAGAATATGAAGCTTTTTGATTCCAATTTAATATATGTGAACATATTTAGTAATATTCTTAGTTTTTCACATTAAACATTATAACAATATAGGTAGAAATAGGATATAATAACTTATTCAGATTAATTAAATTTTAATGTACCTTAATATTCATATGTGTTTAATGGATTTGCTTTACAGTATTAAAATCTTGGTTTAAATTAATTATGTCAAATAATGCCTCTCTGTGTACATTAAATGCTCTATAAATGTCTATGGAAATCTTGTACTTATATTTTACTTTATTAAGAGCTGAAATATACATTTTGAATGAATGGAGGACTATTCATTATTTCCTATTTCTGTCCATCCATTAGGCAATCATTTGGGGTTCTAAAACTAGTTTAATCCCCATGACAACTCCAAATGGAATTTCAAGGTAAAGAAAAATAGAAGTTTGGAAACATGCATAATTTTTGAAAGAGTCTGACTCAGAGTTAAGCAAATTGAAAGAACTAGAAATAAGATTTAGAGAAAAATGAAGATTAAGGTCAAAACTATGACAATAAGATAAGTATATAAAATATTCAGATGTCCAAATCTACTAAATACTCCTTTTGGTCATGTACATAAACATGAGGAAAAATATTAAATTATCTTCTAAATCCATTGCTAACTCTTCATAGTATGACATTAAAGATGAGTAATAAAATGAAGACATTACAAACATTGTATCTACTTGTGTTTAAATATTCCTTTGCTTTCATATTTGTGTAAGCACATAAGCACCACAATGTTCATTGCAGTGTTATTTACAATTGCCAAGATATGAAAGCAAGCCAAATGTCCATCAATAGGTGAATGAATGAAACAAGTGTGTGATATTTACACAATGGAATACTACTTGGCTATAAAAAGAAAAAGAAATTTTTACTCTTTGCAACAGTATGGATGGGCCTGGAGAACATTATGCTAAGTGAAATAAGCCAGACAGAGAAAGACAAGTACCATGTGATTTCACTCATGTGGAATCTAATGAGCAAACTGAAATAACACGGGAAATGGGGACAGACTCATAGATGGAGATCAGAATGACAGCTAGTTGTAGGGGGAAGGTCGGGGGTGGAGGAATTGAGCAAAAAAGAAAAAGTACTCATGGACAACACTGTGGTGATTGCTGGGGGGAGGAGGGTATAAGGAAACTAAATGGTAATAGAAAAAAATACAGCAAAGATTAAAATTTTTAAAAATGTCTTTGCTTTGATAGTTGTGTAAGCACTGCATTTGAATATTGAACTCCCTGATTGCCCTTGAACCATTTCCCAGCAGCTGGCTTTCTGTTGCTCATTAGCAAATGACAACTTCTGACCATTCTGACTTTGAACTCTGAGTTTCTTATATGCTGCTTTGCTGCTTGATTCAGAGCAAACACACATAGATATTTATATAAACTATATAACAAGATAATTGTCTCTATAATTCTAGATACCACATATTTATATATTTTTCTGATTGAAAACTTGAAATTACTAAATCTTACACTGTGTCTTGTCTCTTGCCATCTGAACACTAGTTCCTCCACAGGCATATCTACCTGTTTGTTTGTTTGTTTGTTTGTTTGTTTTTATTCAGATGTGTGATCCAATGTCAGGACTCCCTTTGTATTTGTTCTTCATCATAAATCTCAAGATATGGGATTATGTTTACTTCTTTAAGCTAGATAATATATTTGTAATCACTTTCTTTAAAGCACCTACAAAAGGAAAAACATTTGCCTCAAGGTATCAGAAAATAAACACACAGTAATTCTATGGCATTCCTATAGGCTTCAGTGAGTAAAGATCAATCTCAGAATTTGAATTGAAGCTACTACCAAATTTTCTAAAATTTTAGACATGACTGATAACTCAGCACTTAGGAGGCATTTCCACATTCTACTGTTATTTTTCTGAACTAAATGATTATGACCATGAGAAGATAGTCAGCTAGTATGTCACAAATAATATTCTTATTACTTGCAGCTTATTATTTGAATCATTTACTTATAACAATGCTCTAGGTTTAGGAAAAAACACAGAACACAATTTGTCAACAGGTGTCTTTCAGTCTAGAATGAAGAGGCAGACATATAAGTAAGTACCTTTATAAAAATTTTATCCCTTTATAACAAATAAAATAATAAAATTATTATATAATGAATTGCAATAAAATGTAATAGTACAACTTTAGAATATAGAATATAATAGTATATTTTATTTTATAGTACAACTAATAGAATATTGTAAAAGAATATATATGTTATTCCTTTTTCTTTTTAGATTTTATAGAGTAATTGGAATTACACTAAATCTGTACATAAACTTGAAAAATAGTACCTCTTCTGCAATGTTTATTCACAATTATCTAAATCTATTTTTGGTCTGAAGCAAATATGAACACAACATAAATATCTTCAATATTCATGCAATAAAGTTTAGCTTCCATTTCCTTTTGCTGAAGAAATTACATGAGGATGAGCTATAAAAAAATTATGGTGCTGAAGGAAATACTATGGAAATTATGCGAGGTTTCACATAAGGGAGGCATGTGGGTTAAGCAGGATTGGATATTGAAAGTAAACCTTGAAAGAATGAAAAGGTGAGATGTGTGCATTCTAGGACAAGGAACTAGTGTTTAAGAAACTGCAAGGCTATAGCTTCAACTCACACATAGTCTATGAGATGGAATCAAGGCCAATGAGGCTCTTCGCTCTAGTTTCAGTCAAACTGTAAAGGACTTTACATGCTGTACTAAGGAATTTTAATTTTATTCTGTGGGTAATGAAATCAGCTAGCAAATGAAGTCATACATGTAATAAGGCCATGGTTATGTCCTTAAGACATAAGGCAAGGAAATCTAGTAGGAAGTTAGGTAGATTTGTAAGTTGAACAATACAAGTGATGGATGCCTAATTCAATGTAAAATACAGGAATCACGAGGAAATACAGATTGCTCAAAAACATGGTTTGACACTAAATTCTAGGCACTCAAAGAAATAAGAAACTACTATAACTATATTTACACAGACCTTTAAGAATCTGCATAATATTAGTTTTCATCCCTTGAGCAAGAAAGAAATGATAGAAAGAAAGGAAGGAATGTCTTAAGGGTCTCAGAAATTAAATCAATGAAATTGCATAGAACCAGAAGGCTAATGGTTACAAAAGACAATATTCTTTCACAACTTTAGTCAAACCAAGAAAATACATATAGCTTAATGAACATTAAAATTTTCCTCCCTTCATTTTGCTAAATAACATTTAAAAATCAAAATTACTTCCTCTTTCCCTAGCTGGTTATTAAAAACTACTCAGATATTAAAAATAAGAGCCTTGGTTAAATATTAATAGCTCACTAATACCAAAAATGTTATTTAAATGCATAAAAGTAGATAACTGTAGTTCCAAATTTAAATCAGAGTCAATACATAATATTTTCCCACAAAACAAATAGTTTTTCAGTCATAACAGTGGCTGCCTACAAAAACATGGATCATAAGCATGACAGACAGCAGCAAGGTTATTCACCCTTAATCTGATTTTCAGCAGCCCTGATACAAATATTGTTTTGTATTCCTTCACTTAGTCTCAGTATTTAGTTTATCTTTCCTACTCAAAGCAGAAGGTTAACAAGGATGACAGCACAGATGGCGTCCTCTTCTTCTTCACAAGTCAAAGTGATGAGACTTATAAAAGGCTGTCACATGTGTCCTCTCCCCTGTTTAGTCCCTCCTGTGCCCCCATCTGCACAGAGCTAATCTGATGACTTATACTTCCTTGACCTCTTAAAAAATCACACTTTCAGGAACACTTCAGAGAGGAAACAAATTATAGCCTTAAGCTATATTTTTAATTCTACAGATACTATATTAGCAAATCAGTTGAATGATAGAAGATCATAGTATGCTACATAATTTTTTTAAAAAAACAAACTTAAATTTCAAATACTTTTAACTTTCATGATTAGTACCTACTTTAATGTAAAGTCTAATGCTTCTTTTGAGTCAACACATTATCTTTTTCCAACTTCACTGAGATAGAATTGATATAACATTGAGTAAGTTTAAGGTGTACAACCTGTTGGTTTGATAAACTTCTACATTGCAATACAATCACCACCATAGTGCTAGCTAACACCTTGATTGCGTCACATAATTACCATTTTTGTGGTAGCAATTTTCAAGTATCTAACACAGTTCTGTTAACAACAATCATGGTGCCGTGCATTAGATCTTCAGAACTTACTCATCTTCTAACTGCAAATTTGTACTCTTTAAATCTTTGAACATCTTCCCACTTTTCCCACCATCCAGTCTCTGGTAATCGTTAGTCTACTTTATGTTTGTTTGAGTTTATTTCTTTATTAATTCTACATATACACAATATTGCACAGTATTTGTTGTCCTGTGTCTGATTTTATTTCACATTACGTAATGCCCTCGACTCCCACCCATTCAGAAATAGCAGAATTTCCTTCTTCCAGGTGGTTGAACAACATTCCACACCTTCCTTACCATCAAGTTATAAAAATAAGAACAAAATCAATAAGGTACTATTTGAATTGAAAGCAATTTTCCTCTTCCCTAACCTGTTGAATAAATAAAGATATTATTACATTGATGTCAATTTTATTCCTCCAGATAAATATTGTTTAGATGTTATACTTCTTCAAAAATTTGCTATAATACAGCATTTCTGGTGAGATCAAAGAGTTGTATGTTTTCTCACAGCTTCAATAATCTATTCTCATTTTACTCTGTTCCCAACTCTGAATATATCACAAATTATCTTCCTTTCCAAAAATTCCAATTTTTCTACAATGAATCCATCAAGTTATACTTTCAAATATATGAAATTCTACTGTGGTCCTTTTGGTAAAAACAAAAAGCAAATGAGTAAACAACCGTTATTAAAATCCTAAGTAGCGTTTTGTTTCTTCCTCCATTTTTTAAACAACAGATTTCAAAATGTTGCTAACAATAGCCTTCTAATCTTCTCATTCTTTTGCTACCTTTTATCTTTCATCCTATTATATTCAGTTTAAGTCATATGCTTTAGGATATGTTGGGCATATCATTCAGGGCACTTGCCAGGTCCACATTACGACAGATATAATTACCCCCACATAGCCTATGTTAAACTGGAGTTCTAGACTTCATGTTACCACTTGATAGTTGATTGGACTGTGACCAGGAGACTAATCCAATTGAAGATTATTTTTAGACTAGGTAGTAACCTATCAGGTTGCTGGTATCAAAGGACAGACTAGTCCACAAATTTATCAATAGGGGTTAAGTGAATTGGCAAGATATTCATGACTGATTCTTTCCACAATACATGGAGATGATGGATCCATCTTGTGATAAAGTTTGAAAAAGACACTCATTAATATGCAGAAAATTCTGTGAGTAATCTACAGACTCTGAAAAAGGAAGTATGGTTGCTAGAGTTCCCTCAGGTCTTGATGATGTTCAATTATGATCCATGTATACCCTCAGAAGCAAGATGACTATGGACAACACTAATAATCCAGCCTTTAAAAAAGAAGCAAATATATTTTTATAGTTGTAATTGATTGTGATTGAAGCTAAGGGAAAGAACACAAAGTAGCAGGTGTAGTGGAAATTGATTTTGCCTCTGTTTATCACCTAGGGAGACTTTCTCATTACCTTGCAGCAGCACGAAAACAGTCACTAACTCAAAGAATGAGGAAATTTAGATAAACTCCAATAACATTACTGTTTTTATTTTGATTATTTTTATATTTAACTTCTGTGAAAGTAAGTTAAACCAGTGTTCTATTTATAGTAAAAATGACACATCTTTAAAACTGATTTAAGAGTCAAACTTTGAGGCTTAGAGGGGTCAGATTCATTATAAGAATAAGAATGAGATCTTTCTGGCAAAGTGGAAATAGGTCAGGACGTAGCATAACTCAGTATGTATGCTTCTTCCCAGCTGCAATAAATTCAATCATAGGGAGGTGGCCAGGTTCTTTTAACAAGTGATGCCCAGATGGGTGGATGCCAAATTATACGATACCACTGGCCATTTCCACTTATAGATTTCCATGAGTGAACACAACCAGCAATGGGCATTTATATACTAAGGTTCCCTTATCCATATGCTCAAGATTGGATTGGATTCACCAACTGCTTTCACCAGCTAAGACTGCTCTAAGTGGTAATGTCATCAGTCAGGGTACAGAGAAGGAGCTAGAAGCCTGGACGAGCAGTATCTATGGAGTCATTCTTAACTGCAGTTGAAGCATTATTTTGGGAGATTCTAAAGTGAAAGTTCATTTATTTATTTTTTATTATGAAAGTAAATATACAAAAGAAGAAAGAATTTTATAACAATATAGCAAAACTCTACGTAACCATCACCCAGCATCAACAGTTAACATTTTGGTAATTGTCTTATGTATGACACTCCATTTTCACTTTTTTTAAAATTTTATTTTTCGTGAAAGTTTTGAACTACCTAGCTTTGCTATTTTTTTAAATTGTGACTGCACTTTTTTAGAGCAGTCATAGGTTCATAGCAAAATTGAGAGGATGGTACAGAAACTTCTCATATACCCTCTGCTCACACACACACACTGCCTCCCCTGTTATTAACATCCCCTACCAAAGCGGTACATTTGCTACACGTGTGAATGTATTGACACAGCATTGTCACCCGAAGTCTATAGTCTACATGAGAGTTCACTTATGGTGTGGTACATTCTATTGGGTAGGACAAATGTATAAACATGTCGCAGGGTAACTCAGGACATGGCCCCTCCACAGACTTAGAGAACAGGAGGCTGCCTGGCTAGCAGCCACAAGCAGCAAGGGAAACAGTCTGTATCTGGAGGCCCAGCCTTCTCAAGGCCCCTGTGTTTATTCCCAATCCTGTAGCATTTTCACACACTACTGCTGCTCCCTCCCTAACCCCATAAGCAGCACCAAGGCGGGAGGCAGGGTGCAGAGTGCAATCTTTCTGGCACTGATCTGCTGCCATCAGTGCACTCCTGTAATGTGAGTAATAAGCAGCATGTCCACGACATGTCCACATCTGCTGGCCCTCCATGTGGTGTTTTTCAGAATATCACAAACACAGGTACAGCTCCCCGGTTTGGAGCTCCTGCATTACACATGTAGATTCATCCCCAGCCCCTCCAGGTAGAAATGCTGCCCTGCTGATGACTTGATTTCTGATTCATGGAAGTCTAGGTAAGAGAATGGAGATGCACTGTATTTGGACTTGTGATCTACAGATTGTTGAGATAGTAAATTTGTGTTGTTTTAAGCGACTAAATTTGTGGTCATTTATTATGACAGCAATAGAAATTGAATACATCCGATTTATTTATCTTTTATAAATTTCCCCATCAGCCTTTCATCAAACACTCTTAGCATTCACTATTGACCATTGCTTAGATCCATTATTTCATTAGAGACTGCAAAATAGTGATATATAAATTCTATCACTCCTCCTGCATTCATTACCCATGATTTTTAAAAATCTATTGGTTATCCAACAGTGTAAACAGAGCAAAGAAAACCCATGCTTCTTCTTTTCACTTTGTCTGGAACTTTCCAGACTAATGAGTTAGTGTTCCAGCCTGTACCTAAAATTTGAGAGTCATTACAAATTAGAGATTCCTATGTATTTGATGTGTTTTGGTCCATTGCACTCAAAACTATCTCATCTTTGTCAACCTGCAAACTTGTTTCCTTGATATGTCTCAGTTGTTTACAAATCATCCTTTTTTTTCTGGTACAGCAAGATACTAAAGTTATCTTTGTACATTTGCATAATAGCTTAGCTCATTGCTTCTTGGACTTTGAACTGCACAGAACAAAGAACTGCTATTTAATTTAAAAACTTTTGAGTTCCTATTAATATTTCCATTTCAAATGTAAGATCATAGATTTTTTACTAAATTAATTTGAACTTATTTTGTCTTGATTTAAAGACACCAACATAATTACTTATTTAATACATCTTGCAATATACACCTTATAGGTCATGTACATGAGAAATATATGTATCAACATGACTGATAACATTAACACTCTAAATAGACTTTAGACTTTTAGACTTTATATTCTTTTGTTCTTAGGACATATTCCAGTGGAAGTGAAATGTAAATGCTGTGTTTTAAATTGTTTTCAGATGTATTTTCCTCTGTGCAGTTGTGTTATAATGTGTCATCCGTATTGTAATGATTGTTTTTTTTTCCTTCTGGTTTAGTAGTTTAAAAAATATACAAGTTTAAATGGTTCTAAATGTAAAATTATTGTCATTATATTTACAGAAGTTAAACTTTAATTGTAGCCCTTCTATCCTGTTGCCCCATTGTCTTATAAAAATAATTTTAATAATATTTATTTATCCTTGCAGTATTTCTCTTTCAATACAGGTATAAAACATGGTCTGCCAAGCAGATACTAAGTATCCAGGAATATTGAATACCCTGTATCTACTTTCTTCTCTCAGTCACCAATCTTCCCTAGAGCTGAATAAGAATGTTGAAAGAGATAGTACTTTAGCTCCAATTCTTCCAAAAATAAGCAAGATGTTGTAAACCCTTTGTAATATGTATCTTCCCTCTTTTTCTTAGTTTAAAGCTGAATTTCATACACTGCCTTGGCTACTAAATCATTCTTAAACTTTCCAAGATTTATTTTCTTTCTTAAAATCCTCAAAATCAGCATGTGAAAAAAACACTTCAAAGTAATAGTCACAGGTATATAATTAAACCATAGGGAACCATAAGGAAGTCAATAATATTGTAATAACTATTATGGTGCCTAGTGGATATGAGACTTATTGTGGTGGTCACTTTGTAAGGTATATAAATGTCTTACCACCATTTGTACACCAGAAACTAATGTAATACTATGTGCCAACTATGATTGAGAAATAAATTTTAATAATAAAATATATGTGCAAAAAATACTACTTTTGGTTTAGCTGGTAAGGGTGGAATAGCTCTTGCATGGATTGTATTAGGGCAACAGAACTGGTTACACTAGAGTCTCCCAAAGAGTGTAGAAAGAAGGGAAAAAATTAGGTGTCTGGAGGAATATCATTAAATCACACTGAGTTACTAGTGAGAAAAGCATTCTCTTTTTAAGTCTCATTTTCTCTTTCTTTTTCTCTCTCTTAATCTCTTTGGAAAGGAAACAAACTTACTATGGTGCTAACATATCATTAATTCCTCTCTAACACTAAATTATCCTTCTTTTCATTTTTTTTACATTTTTTATTGTTGTTCAATTATCTTGTCCTCATTGCTCTCCCCTGCCCTGCCCACCTCCCCACCCACTTTCAATCCTCTCCTCCCATTGCCCTTATCCATGGGTCCTTTATACATATTCCTTGACTTGACTAATCCCGCTTTTCCCCCATTATTCCTCTCCCCACTCCCTTCTGGTCATTGTCAGTTTGTTCTTTATTTTATGTCTCTGGTTCTGTTTTGTTCACTTGTTTGCCTTATTGATTAGGTTCCTCTTATAGGTGAGATCATATGGTATTTGTCTTTAACCACCTGGTTTATTTCACTTAGCATAATATTCTTCAGTTCCATCCATGCTGTCACAAAAGGTAGGAATCCCTTCTTTCTTTCTGCTATGTGGTATTCCACTGTGTAAATGTACCACAGTGTTTTGATCTATTATTTACTGATGGACAATAAGGCTGTTTCCAGCACTTGGCTATTATAAATAATGCTGCCATGAACATTGGGGTACATAGGTTCTTTTGAATTGATGTTTCAGGATTCTTAGGGTATAAT
Organism: Trachops cirrhosus; assembly: GCA_028533065.1. Classification (NCBI taxonomy): domain Eukaryota; kingdom Metazoa; phylum Chordata; class Mammalia; order Chiroptera; family Phyllostomidae; genus Trachops; species Trachops cirrhosus. The sequence goes on along the minus strand of CM052539.1, from coordinate 51,214,110 downwards.
CCCAACATTGGAATCACTGGGTCAAAGAGACAGTTCCATTTTAGTTTTCTGAGGAATGTCCATATTGATTTTCACAGTGGTCGTACCAGTCTACATTCCTACCAACAGTGTACTAGGGTTCCCTTTTCTCCACAACCTCACCAACACTTGTTTATTGATTTGTTTATGACGGCAACTCTGGCCAATGTGAAGTGGTATCTCATTGTGGTTTTAATTTGTATCTCTCAGATGGCTAGTGATGTTGAGCATCCTTTCATATTTCTATGGGCTCCATATATGTCCTCCTTAGAGAGGTGTCTGTTTGGGTCTTTCGCCCAAATTTTAATTGGATTGTTTGTCTTCCTGGTATGGAATCATGTGAGTTCTTTACATATTTTGGAGATCAAACCTTTGTCTGAGGTATTACTGGCAAATATATTTTCCCATGTAGTCAGTTCCTTTTTCATTTTGCTGCTGTTTTATTTAGCCATGCAGAAGATTTTTAATTTGATATAGTCCTATTTGTTCACTCTTTGCTTTATATCTCTTACTCTAGGGGACATGTAGGGATACCATAAGGAGAAGAAAGTGATAGAAAACCTGTTTGAAAAAGTAACGATGGAAAACTTTCCTAATTTGATGAGATAAAAAGTTACACAAATCTAGAAAGTACAGAGGGTGCCAATCGAGATGAACACAGAGGCCCACTCTAAGACACAACATAATTAAAATGACAAAATTCAAACACAGAGAGACAGTCTTAGAGGCAGCAAGGAAGAAACAGCAAGTAACATAGAAGGGAGCCCCAATAAGGCTAGCAACTGATTTCTCAACAGAAACACCAAAAGTCAGAAAGGAATAGCAATAAATATTCTAAGTAATGAAAAGCAAAGGCCTGCAACCAAGACTACTCTACCCAGCAAGGCTCTCAATTAAAATGGAAAGTGAAATAAGGAGTTTCCCAGACAAACAAAGGCTAAAAGAATATACCTCCACAAAACCAGCATTGCAAGACATGCTAAAGGGACTGCTTTAAGAAGATGAAGGAAAAGAATGAGAGAGAGGTACAAAGAATGAGACACAGGTACAAAGGGGGAAATGGCAATGAATAAGTACCTATCAATAATAAACTTAAATGTAAATGGGTTAAATGCTCCAATCAAAAGACATATGGTACCTGAATGGATAAGTAAACATGACCTACACATATGCTGCCTACAAGGGACCCACCTCAGAACAAAAGACCTACACAGATTGAGAGTGAAAGGTTAGAAAATATTCCAAGCAAATGAACGGGGGGCGGGGGGGAAGCCCTGGTAGCAATATCTATATCACACAAAGTAGATTTCAAAACAAAGGTCATAAAAAGACACAGAGAAGGGCACTTTATAATACTCAAGGGTAGAATCCATCAAGAAGACATAAATGTTGTAAGCATATATGCACCCAACATAGAACCCAGATATATAAGGAAAATCTTGGAGGACTTCAAGAAAAATATAGACAGCAACACACTTATAGTAGGGGATTTTAACACACCACTGTAAAAAATGGATAGATCTTCCAAACAAAGAATCAGCAAGGATATCATGGCACTGAACAATGCTCAAATGCACATGGAACATTTTCAAATATAGACCACATGGCAGGACACAAAACAAGCCTCAACAAATTCAAAAAATTTGAAATCATATCAAGTATAGTCTTAGACCACAAGGGCTTGAAACTAGAAACCAACCTCAAGGAAAAAACTCAAAAACAGTCAAATTCATGAAAACTGAATAGCATGTTATTAAACAATGAATGGGTTAACAATGAGATCAAGAAAGAAATAAAATAATTCCTGTAAACAAATAAAAATGAATGCATAACAGCCCAAAACCTATGGGACACAGTGAAGGCAGTCCTGAAAAGGAAGTTCATAGAATTACAGGTCTACCTAAAAAACATAGAAACATTTCAAATAAATGGCCTAACCCTACATGTATAAGAACTGGAGGAAAAACAACAAAGGAAGCCCAGAGTGAGTAGAAGGAAGGAAAAAATCAAGGTCAGAGAAGAATTAAATGACAAAGACTAAAAGAACAATTCAAAGGATCAATAAATCCAGGAGCTGGTTCTCTGAAAAGATAAAATCAACAAGCCTTTAAGCAGACTCATCAAGAAAAAAAGAGAGAGGACTCTCTTTTAAATAAAATAAAATAAGAAATGAAAGAGGAGAAATTACAACCAATACCACAGAAATGCAAAAGGACTGTAAGAAATTACTACAAACAAATATATGGCAAGAAATTTGAAGACCTGGATAAAATGGACAAATTTTTAGAAACACATAATCTGTCAAAACTGAATCAAGAACAGTCAGAAAGCCCAAACAGACCAATAAAAGCTAGTGAAATTGAAGCACTAATCCAAGAACTCCCAGCACACAAAAGCTCTTCACCAGATAGTTTCAAAGGAGAATTTTACAAAACATTTAAAGAAGAGCTAACCCACATCCTTTACAAGCTATTCCAAAAAATCAAAGAAGAGGGAAGACTCCCAAACTCTTCTTATGATGCCAGCATGACCCTAATTCTAAATCTAGATAAAGACACAACAAACAAAGAAAACTACAGGTCAATTGCACTGATGAACACAAACGCTAAAATTCTCAACAAAATATTGGCAAACCGCATCTGGAAATACATTAAAAAGGTTATACACCATGACAAGTAGGGTTCATCCTGGGGATGCAAGGATGGTACAATACTCGCAAATCAATAAATGTAATACAGCACATAAAGAAAAAACAAAAATCACATGATCATATCAATAGATGTGGAAAAATTATTTGATAAAGTAGAGCACCCATTTATGATAAAAGCACTCAGCAAAATGGGAAAGAAGGGGGCATACCTCAACATAATAAGGAGCATATATGAGAAACCTACAGCCAACAGTATACTCAATGGACAAAAACTAAAAGCTTTCCCCTTAAGATTAGGCACAAGACAAGGGTGTCTGCTTTCCACACTTCTATTCAACATAGTATTGGAAGTCCTAGCCACAGCAATCAGACAAGTAAAAGAAGTAAAAGGCATCTAAACTGGAAGGGAGGAAGTAAAACTGTCATTGTTTGCAGATGACATGATAGTGTACATAGAAAACCCTATAAGTTGCACCAAAAAACTACTCAACCAAATAAGTGAATTTGGCAAAAGAGCAGGATAAAGTCAACATTCAGAAATTGGAGGCAACTATAAAATATCAGAAACAGAAATAGGAAAAAATCCCATTTACTCTAGCAACAACAAAAACAACAAAATTAAATACCTAGAAATAAACCTAACCAAGGAGGTAAAAGACCTGTACTCAGAAAACTACAGAATATCAGATAAATTAAGGAAGATACAAATAAATGAAACATATACCATGTTCATGGATTGGAAGAATTAACATCATTAAAATATCCACACTACCTAAAGCAATTTGAAGATTCAATACAATCCCTATTAAAATACTAATGACATATTTCACAGATGTAGAAAAAATAGTTAAAAATTTATGTAGAACCATAAACAATCCCAAATAGCTGCAACAATTTGAGAAAGAAGAACAAAGTAGGAGGGATCACAATACCTGATATCAAACTATATTACAAGGCCACAGTAATCAAAATAGTCTGGTCTGGCATACAAACAGATCATAGATCAATGGAACAGAATAGAGGACCCAGAAATAAACTCATGCCTCTACGGTCAATTAATATTTGACAAAGGGAGCAGGAGAATAAAATGGAGTAAAAATAGTCTCTTTAACTAATGATGTTGGGAGATCTGGACAGGTACATACAAAAAAAATGGAACTAGACTGCCAACTTACACCATACACAAAAATAAACTCAAGATGGATAAAAGACTTAAATATAAGTTGCGACACCATAAAAGTTGTAGAAGAGAACATAGGCAGTAAAATTTCAGATATCCTATGCAGCAATACCCTCCTTTTCAAAAAAGAGAAAACAGAACTCAGATTCAGAGGTTTTATCAGGCAACATATATACAGATATTAAACTGTAAGTCCAAGAAAGTTAACCAGATGATAACATTCTTATATATTATTAATTATAAATTAATTATCTAACAAACTTGAAATCTTGATTTTCAATTTCTAAATATACTCTTCACCAGAAAAACATGGAATTCCCATAAGACAGTAATGAAGTATATCTCATTTTTGTTAATAAACATGTATAACATTCTCTTCATTTGAATCCCTGAATTAGGAGGATCCTAGGATAGAGATATTAGAATAGTTAGTTAGCTAGTTATTAAGAAAGGAAGGGTGTAAATGGAATCCGACATTAAGTCTGATTAAATATGAAATCTATAGCTTCTAGACACTCCAGGGGACAGCCCTATTACCCTAACAAGGGGGTTAACATCCTTCATTTCCTTCCTCAAATTGGAAAGTCCAGCTTTTCAATCTCCCCAGGGAAAAACTGCCCTCTTTCAGAGAACCAGTAAAGGGAAAATTCCTCTGCTGAGGCATGCACAGTAGAAGCCAGATGATGAAGCAAAACTATGAAGCATGTGCAGTTGGAGCTAAAATGGCAGAAACAAAAGAGAGGAGTCTAGCCTGAGAAAATCTGGAGAAAATATCAGATAGGATAAGGGCCTGGAACCCTGGAAGAACTAGGAAAGGGAATGGATGAGGGAGATCCAGCAGAAGCCCATGTAGAATTAGGAAGAAGATTCATTATTTTGAAGAAAAGCTTAATCCTTCCCAAACTCAAGGAGATATAATTGAAGCTCCCTCCATAGCATCCATGAGGGCCTGGAATCCATGAGGGCCTTGTAGCCATGTCAGCCCATGCTCAGGGCTAGTCGTGGCCCCAGGCACCATCAGACCTTGGTGGGAATGTACAGATGGGTAAATGAAACAAGAGAAATTCTGCATCTCTGGGTTTTGGCCCTTCTGGGCCTGACTGTTGTGGGTGCAGGTCTGAGGCCCCAGAGGCTGGACTTCTTCCACAGCAAGATGGAGGAGCTGAGCCACCTAGTCATGGATGATAATACATCGGGCACCTGGGGACAGTTCTTTGTTTTTCTGTAAACAAATTGTGCCACTATGCCTCAAGTACACCTATGCATTATTTCCCAAAATGCTTTTCTTGCAGTTTTGTGGAAAAATGCTATTTCTACTGGCAACTGAGAGGCTACCTAGCTATAAATTAGTAATTCATTTTCACTCGGCAGTGATCAACAAACGTAATAGGGTTTTGTAAATCAATTTTGAAAACAAATGCCAGCATTTCTCTGCTGGTGATTGTATATAGCCATTAATGTGTAAAGCTGTTCTCCCTGTCTCGAATGATGAACAAAATTTGGATGAGAGATGGTGAATGTAAAAAGCATTCTCTCCCTTCTGTGGTTCGGAAGACATATTGCAGTTGTCTTTTCAAACCAATTAGGAAAAAATATGAATAACTGAAGGTGGTTCTATTTGCCTTACCATAACGTCCAAGTCCTATTACAAAGAGAAAATGCAGAATAGGTATTATATAAAGGTCAACTATAAACACACAAGTATAAATTATGGAATGAGCAACGGGTTTGGAATTACTTCGTTGAGTAATACATATTTTGCTTCACTGAGTAACAACATTTTCAGACTTTTCCATGGTACACATAAAATAAGTCAAATCAGGAAGGCACCTAAATGGCAAGAGAATTTGTTAGCTTACTTTCCACATTGATTGGGGAAGTCATGATGTAAATACCACCCCACATCAGGACACAGACCCTCAGGTATGCAGGCCGTTTTTAAGATACATGTAAAGCAGATTAGTTAGATTCAAAAGAGTTGGGATTGAGAATTTTTTTTTCAGGTGAATGATTGTAAGTATATTCCAGAGTAAACTGTAAGGTAGAAGTTAAGAGTTATCTTTTAAATATATTTGTGTTAAGTAAGTTAGCCTAAGTTTTTTCTTTAATCAGGGAACTATTTTCCATTATTTATTTTGTGTAAAATGGAACAAATAAGCTAACAACATAAAAATAAAATTATATCTTAAGATATCAAGAATAAGATTTAATGGTGGTAAATGAGACTAATCTTTCCAGAAGAAAATGAAGATATTTAATAATTGTGGTTTGTTAGTTAAAATGTATATTTAAATATATACAGTAAAATATAAACATAACAACTCAATATTAAAATATAATATATAGTTTCAAACCAATAAACAAATGGTAATTATCAATATAAGTAATCAATTAAATGAAGGCAGGAAAAGAAATAAAGATAGAAGCGAAAAAGAGGGGCCATGAACATAAAACAAAAAATAAGATCATTGAAAACAAAGTCAGATCATTTGAACACCCCAAAAAACAAAAGCAAAAAAGAGCAAAAGCAGTTAAATAATAAATATCTGGAAAATATATATAACCCAAACACTAAACAAAGGAAAATTGTAGTTAGTAGCATTAATGTTAGATAAAATAAAATTTATATGGAAGACATTAACAAATTCATTAATGACAGTGGGAAATCTTTATAATACTCTACCAAAAAAATTGTGATGAAGTAGATCAAGAATTTTAGAAAGGATATAAAAGATTTTAAACCAAAACTAACCATCTTTCTGTATTCTGGTTACTACAATCAACAAGTAGAGAAAATATATTATTATCAAATATACATAGAAGTATTATAAAATTTATTATATAATAGTTCACTCCTAACCTCAACACATTTCAAAATATTGATCATATTCATCCATGTTGTCTGACCATTAATTCACAATAAAGTTAACAATAAAAGACTGGAAAGCTTTGTGCTAAGTGAAATATGCCAAGAAAGACAAGTACCATATGATCTCACTCATGTGGAATCTAATAAACAAAATGAACTAAGCAAAATAGTAACAAACTCAGATGGCAGGGTCTTGTGGGGAGAGGGTGGGGGTGGATTGAGCAAAAAAGAAATAAAGATAAAGAAAAAACTCATGGACATGGACAGCAGTTTGGTGACTGTTCAGGGATGGGGATTGAAGGAAGGTGGAGGAAGGCATGGGGGTGATAAATGGTGATGGACAGAGACTTGACTTGGGGTGGTGTGATGTGTTGTAGAATTTTGCACTTGAGACCTGTATCATTTTGTTAATCAGTGTCATCCCAACAAATTTGATAAAAAGGAAAAATAAAATTAAATAAAATGTAAAAAATAGCCACTATATTTTGCATTTGTTTTGCATGTCAGAAAAAAAACAGAGATAGTATTAAGCCACCATTTCTAAAAGCTGAAAAAGTCTGACCTAATGCTGTTGGAAAGGCAATAGAAACAATAAATTTTGCTGCCAAGGGAAAAATCAAACATTCTCTAAAATAAACTGAGGTTTAGGTTACAAATGCCTTTGAGGTTTGCAGTATCAACACTGGATAATCAGTGAAGAATTGTATAAAATACTGTGTCCCCCAGTTGAAACTATTGTTGAGTATATGGATTTAGAGAGGGAATACACAGTTTTCTGCATTGGTTGCATTAGTCTTTCTACACTATGATTAAGAAATTAGGACCATGTTTTAACTGTGGATTAAAAATCTTAGGAATATTCTTATTCTCCTTGCTATTGATGTCTTTTTATCTTTTCCTCCTCCACTGAAAATGATTTCATTTTAGTGAAATAAACCAATCAGAGAAACATAACTACCATATATTTCGTTTATGTGTAGAATCTAAGGAACAAAATAAACTAATGAACAAAATAGAAACATACTCATAGATACAGGGAACAGACTGACAGCTGTCAGAGTGGAACAAGTTTGGGGACTAGATAAAAAAAGTTGAAGGGATTAAGAAAAAAACTCATAGACACAGATGACAGCATGGTGGTTACCAGTGGGTAGGGCGATGGAAGCAGGTAGAAGAGGGTAAAGGGAAATAAATGAATAAATGGTGATGGAAACAAACTTGACTTTGTGTGGTGCATACATAATATACAGATGAGGTACTTTAGAATTTTACACCTGGAACCTATATAATTTTATTAATCAATGTTATCACAATAAATTCAATTAAAATAAATAAATGAAATAAAATGAAAATGATTTTGCTTTTGTAGCACCATATAATACTTCTCCTTATATAGTATAGAGAAAACCTTGAAATTCCATGGCATAAATGATCTTTTTGTATTAGAAGAAAATATAAAATATCCAAAGAAACCCAAAATACTGATTCAAAAAAATATGTGTACCTGTGTGTTCATTATTTACAATGGCCAAGATCTGGAAACACCCCAAGTGCCCATCAGTAGATGAGTGGGTAAAAAGTTATGGTACATTTACATAAATGGAATACCACTAGGCTGTAATAAAAGGAAATTTTAACTTTTGTGACAGCATAAATGGACCTGGAGATTTTTATACTAAGTGAAATAAGTTGGTCAGAGAAAGACAAATACTATAAGATCTCACTTATATGTGGAATCTAATGAACAGAATAAACAAAAAAAATATAAACAGACATAGATACAGAGACTAGACTGATAACTGTTAGAGGGGAGAGTGGTTGAGAGACTGGGTGAAAAAGGTGAAGGGACTAAGCAACTAAAAAAAAAACCTCATATACACACACAACAGTACAGTGATTATCAGAGCAAAAGGGGGATAGAAGGATGTGGAGGGAAATAAACGGGGGATAGATGGTGAAGGAAGGAAATTTGACTTGTGAGGTGAACACATAATACAATTTATGGATGATATATTATAGAACTGTATACCTGAAGCCTACATAATTTTGTTAACCATTGTCACTCAAAAATTGAATAAAAATTTAGTTTTTTTAAAAAAAAGAATATATAAAATATTAGGAGGAATACATTGTCATAAAAGTTGAGAAGAGAAACGAGAAAGAACAATAATAGGAAGTGTGATTCTCTCTTTAATAGGAAAAAGGAAAAGTATGAGATTGTGTCTTCAGACTCTGAACAGATAAAAGGCAATCAGAGAATGCATATTAGGAGGATTTTTATCCTCAGGGCAGAAAAAAGTTCTGAAGGTTTGGAAAGCAGAAGTCTTCCTACTGCTAATTATATATGATATCACTTTCTACTTAGAAGTGACAACACCCTTACGGGCAGAGAAGACTGGGAGCTGCTTTTCTCACTGTGAGTAGAAGAGCTTATTTTCTGCTTCACCCAGAACCAATTAAACCTTTAAAATCAACTCCCCACAGAAACAGCTAACACATGACAACCTTTCTTGGGCAACCATGCCTTATTTAAACAGAAGCTCCTCTGGAGAGGTTAAATGTTTTTTCATGGAAATAAATTAGCCAGTGATAGCTCTGCTTCATTTTATAGAATAGTATGAAAACACGAAAGTAACATGTATCCAGCTATGAGTTTAATAATTATTAATTTAATAGTTATCAAAAGTCATTTTAATCTCACATTGAATATGCAATAAAATATATTAATAAAAATAATGGATAATTAAACAATAATAATAAGAAAATTATTGTCACTCTTGGGATAAATTAGATAACTGCTTGTTCTTGAGAAATGTAATAGCTCTTAGGACCAACTACAGTTTTAGTTCTACTGAAATAATATAGTATACTGTATGTTAATCTAAGAATAAAAAAGTTTTTTTCCTATTTCTCATTATCAGAAGCAATTTAGGAATAATCTAGTTTAACATTTGAACAGAAATATGACATCATAGAATTGGAATGATTAAAACACTAATGCTATCTTACCTACCCTAAGAGGAACCTCTAATCACTTATGGGAGTATTTCTGAAGTGAACCTTATAGGACATTAACATGTATTTAGTACAAAAAAGTTATTATGACCAAATAAGTTTGGAAAATAATATGTATTCTACTCTGCAAATAGATTCACAACGCTCATATTAATGACCTTAAGAAATCCTATGAAATAAAGAAACTATGCCTAAAGAAGTCCAAGCTTCTTTGAAATGAAACAAGAAACATTTTCTCTGTTTTTAATTTAGTTTTCTGGTTTTCTTTGTTTGTTTGTTTGTTTGTTTGTTTTTTGGCCTTCCTCATTTCTTTCCTTCTCTCCTTTTTTTCTTCTTTTCTTCCTGTTTCCCTCTCACCATCATTCTTTCAAGAAAAGGACAGGTGGGTTATTATAAATCTATGTTTTCAGGAATGTGTAGAAAATCTGATTTGAGTTTTAGGGATTCTTGTCCAAAGAGACATTTAATTAGTTACTTGAATATAGGCCATTCAGAAAACTTTATTTTCTTTTGGCCCATGTACATGTGCCACTAGAATTTTTTAAAAACTATTTTATTACACATTTCCCTTTCTTAATTCTCAGTTTGTACTTTAAAAAGTTATTTTTGTGTGACTTGACAATGAAATGAATAATAAAACTATCTTAGGTAGTAAGAATTTGAGTGAACTTAGAAACTATTTAGCTCTGCCTGGACTGGTGCGGTTTGGTTGGATGTCACAAAGAGGGGTCGCCTGTTCGATTCCCAGTCAGGGCACGTGCCTGGGTTGCAAGTTCAGTCTCAGGTTGGGGCACATGCCAGAGGCAGCCAATCAGTGTTTCTCTCTTGCATTCATGTTTCTCCCCTCTCATTCTCCCTCCCTTCCTTTTTCTCTAAAAATAAGTAAATAAAATATTTTAAAATGCTTTAAAAAAGAAAATGTTTATTCCTAAATTTTATTCAAAGCTGGGGATAAGTCAGGTCCCATTCCACATAGCATCTAGTTATGTATGTTTATAGTTCCCACATAATTTTAGGTATTATAATGTCTTCATCTTTAAGATTCTTGTATTTTTTAAGTTATCTTCAGATTTTACTAGGAAAACTATTCATAATTCACTAACTGATGATAAACATTTTGAGTATATGCTATTAGTATGGAGAAATCAATCTATTATTTTACCACAGGGATATGTAAGTTTTGATTATTAGAAGACAGTAGCTGATTTATCCCATATAAGTCTATAAAAATATTTTTAATATATTTAAGTAACTATCTCATTTTTCTTTGTTTTTATTTTTTAAGAGGGAGATAAACATCAATGTGTGGTTGCCTCCCACGGGCCCCCACTAGGGACCCAGCCTGCAACCCAGGCATGTGCCCTGACCAGGAATCGAACTAGGGACCCTTTGGTTTGTAGCCTGCACTCAATCCACTGAGCTATACCAGGCAGGGCTCTTTATTTTTATTTATTTATTTATTTATTTTCATTACCACTTTTCCCTCTTATAGCCCCCTCCCCCTGGCAATCAACACATTGTTGTCCATGTCCATGAGTTCTTTCCCCATCTTGTTCATCCCTCTACCCCCTAACCACCTACCTCCCCACCAGCTGTCAGCTGGCTCTCCATCTATGAGTCTGTCTCTATCTTGCTTGTTAGTTCAGTTTGTTCATTAGATTCCTCATATGAGGGAAATCATATGGTATTTATCTTTCTCTGACTGGCTTATTTCAATTAGCATAATATTCTCCAGGTCCATCCATTAAATTTATCATTAATATTAACTGCAACTAAGTGCTACTAGAGCTATCTTATGGGAAAAAAACAAACCTTTTGGGCCCACTCAATACAATGTCAACAAAACAACACAGAAACGTGAATCTGGAAGAAGTAAGATGAAACATTAAATAAGGAATCAAGTGCTCATGTTTTGCTCGTTTGACTTTTTCAGTAATTTTTGACAGCTGGATTCACTCACATGGTTTTTTTGCCCCCCGTAACTAGAATTGATTAATAGGTGAGTTTGCCTCTACTGGGCGCTGGTTCCCAGTAAAAGTAGATCGAAGTTTCATTGTGTCCCCAAGAGCAATATACTCCTCATATGTAATCTATATAGGACTCCTCAAATCTTACTGTGCCACTCTTAAGGTGAAAATCCTGTATCTGTATTGAAATATTATTAAAAATAATTAAGATTAAATTTGGGTCTACTGAAAACCACAGGAAGATTGAAGACCTGTTGAACTTTCAATTAAAAAACTCAGAGGACTTTTCTTAATGGAATAATTAAAAAGACACTATTATAACTTGTTTGTTATAAAACCAAATAAGAGGTCTTGACTACGTACCAAAGTACTGAGATATCCATTGTTAGTTATTTATTAAGATTCTATTTTATGTGCAGCAAAATCCTAAACACGTTAAATCAATTGAAAAATATATAAAATTTAGAAAGCTTTTGTGACATCCCTCTCACTCCTCAAAAATATAATGTTCCATTGAATGTTTTATTGGAATTATATTAAACTAATAAATCAGTTTTGGGGAAACTGGGCATCTTTAAAATATTGGAAATGTTTTAACATTCAGGAGTATGGTACGTTTCTTCATTAGTTCATTCTCCAAGGTCACTTGTGGATTTCTAGCAGCTTTTTTATAAACATTTTTATTCAGTCTACTTCTAGTACATAGGTATTTCTATTGTAAATAAAATCTTTATTTTATGACTGTTTAGAGTTAGATACTAAAGGACAGTGTTTTTAAAGGTGATTGCATTCTCAAACCCAGCTATGCATTAAAAACTCTGGTATGAAACCCACTTGAACTCCTTCTCTACAAATTATTTTTTGCTTACAACTAAATTTGTAATTAGTTGTAATTAGTTCTTTTCTAATTTTAGCATGATCTAAATACTTCACTTGTTTTCTTTGTATACAGACTTATACCTGTAAATACACACCAGCCCATAACAAGAATTAATCCTTTATTTTCTAAAAATGTAAAAATATAAACAAACAAAACTCCTCCATGAAATTGGACAATAAAAGTTGTGTTGTCAATAGCAGCAACATTGATAATAAAAGCAAATATTTGCTCATTTTTTTGTAGAGTTCATTCTCATATTTTATTTGGAAATATAACCACATTTTGTCCCTTTTGTTTACTTCTTCTGATTTTGAAAAGCTAATTTTGTCTTGGCTAATGCAAGAATATCTGTGCAGAAGAAAGGAACTATAATCTCCACATGTTTCTAATCTGCTATGATTATCTTTCATCTCCCAAAATGAGGAAAATACCATTGTCTTTTTAAGATTTCATAATAAATGTGGGCGAAACAGAACAATTAAATCAAAATTTTGGAGGTGGAAACAGATATTGATATATTTTTTCCAAGTTCCTTATGGGATATTAACATGCTGTCAGAGTTACAACTGTTGAAGGGTTACAAACTATTTCTTCATAAAATATCTTGGAAGGGTTTTTTATTATTATTACTATTAGTTAGAATATGCCATGGAACTTTTCTTCTCATGACCTCATCTTCTGTCTTATGAGCAAAGGATACTAAGCAGCCACTGTGACCAAAACAAGCATTCCTTACTAGGGGGCGACACAGTCTATCCTCCTTGCACTTAGGACAGAGCCCCAGTGTCCACTTGCCTGATACAGAAAAAAGAATCAATATAAATTTGTGTGCTCTATTACATCACTGAATGTTTTCACTTTTTAAATTCAGATATGCATTTTCTTATTTAATTGTCCTGTAACCAGAGACACAAGCTTTTAAGATATTTTATCAGGGTAAAGAATATACTCAGTATTCATCAGGCAAAATGAAGTTAATAGGCCTCCAGAAAAGTAATTCTCTATAGCACTACTCTCGCAAATACAAGATTTTAACCTACTTGCTTACTTACTCATGGCTGTGAGCCACACACAACATAACATCTTTGTACAATATGTCTTACAGAGCGAGGTGGAGCTATTGCTATAGGATGGGATAAATTTAGGAGTATAGTCATGCTGAATTTCTGACACAATATTATCTAGTTTCTCTAGCTCTTCTTGGGAAAATACTAGCAAGAACACTTTTCACATACAGAGCAGAACAAATCTTCAAGTACCTGTAGAGTTAGGCTTCTGTAGATTATCATAGCTCTGTGAGAGAAATCGGAAAATCAGCAAAGGGTCTTTTCCAGTTGCAGGACATCGGTTACCATCCTCTGGAATACAAAGAAGAACATAAAATGTCAGCATTAAAGAAAAATAAACATTTGTCTTCTTCAACGGGCATTCAAGAAGCAATAGCTCTATATCAGTGACTATATGTGAAGTTTAAAAGGAGCTGAATAAGTTCATAATTTCTATCATTTACAGCAGAGTGCTTACATATTAATGTATGGAACAGACATATTATGACAATATTGCATGTGCCATAATAAGAGATATGCACCAAGGGATGTGGGAACAGAACTGAGGAAACTGCTTTTAAAAAGTTGCCCTGGGATTACTTTGTAAATTAAATAGCCATTAAGCTATTTTTAAAGTCCCATTCATGTTTTTCCTTGCTTAGCATTTATCCCCATTGATCATTCATTTCTATTACTTAACAATTACAGTGGCTCTTAAAATCTGTATGAATGCAGACCCCATAATAATTTCTGACTTATATAGATGTCCTAGCCCAGAAAACAGTTCCGTAACCCAGCAGCCCCTTCCTGCTCCCTTTCCACTGTGTCCTTTTCCCTCCCACAGTCCCCTCCCTCAGAAAATTTTTCCTGATGTAATGGTGCTAAGGCAGGGCCTCTGGAGTACACACTTGAATACAGGAATTACTTATTGTAACTCATTCCTCTTGTTAAAGATTATTTACTTTGTAAATATATAATCTATATGAATCCAGACCCCATAATAACTTTTTGCTTATACCCTTTAATTTCACCTATTTCCTGCTATGTCTTAGACCCCTACTCTGACTTGGCATATTTTCCTCCTCTATTCTCTCTCTCCATCATCTGTATATTTATTGTGTGCTCACTACCCCCTTTCAAGTCTTCTTCCATCACTATTTATCCCTCTTTTACTCTCTTCTTCCTGCCTCTACTCCCTTTCCCTCTGGTAATCACCACAATGTTGTCTGTGTCAAATATCATTATTTATTTCACTTACAAGTGGGATGTAAATGAACACACTCATAGATACAGAGCTCAGTCTAGTTTTCAAATTCTTTAAAGTTAGGCATGCCCCAAACTTCTGTCCTTGGATTTTTTTTTCTTTTACTCCTTCTTTTTTTTAAAGATTTTTACTTATTTTTAGAGAGAGGGGAAGGGAGGGACAGAGAGAGGGAGAAAAACATCAATGTGTGGTTGCCTCTCACACACCCTCTACTGGGGGCCTGGCCCACAACCCAGCCATGTCCCCTGACTGGGAATTGAACCAGTGATCCTTTGGTTCACAGGTCGGCTCTCAATCCACTGAGTCACACCAGCCAGGGCCTTACTCCTTATTTTTCCTCCATGATTTCTCGGATACTTATGCCCTCTACCAAATATCTCACTTGACCCCTCCATTTAGTTACCAGATAATCCTTAATCTGTTTCAGGATATGTTTTCTAAGAGTTAAAGATTCTTTTGAGGAAGAGCACAACACAATGACAGTGAGGCAGAATTTGTTGTTGCTGTTGTTATTTGTAGTTCCGAAGGAGAGAAGGCTGCTAGGCAGGGCACACAGGCGATTCCAGCTGGGGACAGTGTCTCCAGCAAACTGGAGTTGTAGGAGGCAGTTTATGAGTGGCAAGAAGGGTAGGATTAGCTAGGTTTCACAGGCTATCCTGCGGATCAGCTAATTAGAATAAATCTTGGGCTTGGGCATAGTGGCATCTCTAGCTGTCTGACTTTCCTCCAGGGTGATTAAGAGAAATGCACAGTGGCAGAGTATGAGAAGCTAAGAAGGGAGGTGGTTGGGGTGTAGACCCAACCACCTTCTCAAGAAAGGGAACTGATTCCTCTCTAACTGGGGTCTCAAAACTGTGAGAAGGGGAAGTTAAGAGAGAGTGGTGTCAGCAAGACAGCAGAGTGGAAGATCCTATCCATCTCCCCCAATAAATGATTTAGCAAATCTCATTGATGAAAGTAGACTTTCAGATTCAATGATTACTCTGCTATCCTTCCCCTAAAATTGAACATTTAAGTAACCAGAGACTAGTGTGCAATGTTCAAAAACAGGAAGGTTGAGAAAATGTCATCAGTCCATGTGACAAAGGGGCTTGCATGAAGATAAATGGCTAGTTCTAAGAGCTTGTAAGTGGCAGAAGCCAAAATCAAAGCCAAGTTTTTGTGACTCTAAACCCCATGCTCATTGCATCATTTCCCAGTGTGTCTCCTAATCGCAAGTTAGGAGACACATTTAGTTACTAAATGTAATGTGGTAACAAAAGTTAACAGTATATTTTACTATAAATCAAGAATTCAATGTCAGATGAAATTTAAAATAACTCAAGGGAATCCAACCAGTGTCTTTGAGCCGCAGAACACAAATCTAAACTCTCTCCCATATGATGGGTCCTCAAATGTTGAATATAAGCATTTTATTTCTGGCAATTGTCTTGTTTTTGTAGTAAGTAGTCCTTGTTTCTCTAATTGCTTTTTATTTTATCACCCTTTTACCTCTTCTCTGAATGCATTGAAGCCAATCAATATCCTTCAAGGTGTGGAGTATAAAACTAGATGTAATATAATTATGGTCAGACTTGAGAGAAAAATAGAACAAATCTATGTGGCACTCATTCTAGATTATATATATATAATATATATTATATTATATATATATGTATATATATATACAGGAAATCAAATTTATATTTGCCATGTAGCAGCCACATCACACTGTGGAATTATAAGGCATGACATTTAATTTAACCAAAATTCCAAGCCTTTTTCATTTTCTTAAATTAAATATTTTGGGGTGCCATTGGCTAACAAGATTATATAGGTTTCAAGTGTACATTTCTATGATAAATGATCTGTATTTTGCATTGTGTTTCCATCACCCAAGGCCAAATCATCACCATATATCCATACCCCTTTACCTTTTACTATACCCCATTCACACTCTTCCCTCTGGTAACCACCACACTGTTGTCTGTGTCTGTGAGTTTCAGTTTTATGTCCTATGTATTAGTGAAGTCGTATAGTTCTCAGCTGTTTCTGACTGACATTTTGCTTAGCATAACATTCTCAAGGTCCATACATGTTGTTGCAAATGGCAGTATTTTATATTATTTTCACATTATTTCTACTCCATGGTTTTTAATGAGACAGGTATCAGGCATCCAAAATAATTAGGAACTCTATAGGCAGATTATGAAGGATCACAATGTTTTCCATATATTTAAAAGAATATATTTTAACAGTTACAATTACAGTTTTATTCTAGAATTTTAATTATGGTTTTCTTGAACTTCAAATTTTTAGTGATGTCATGTCAAACTGAGCAGGTGTCGAATTCTTTAAAAGAATAAATAAATGCTTGCTCATTGTAGTTAAAATTGTCTTGGAATTTGTAAATTCAGACAAAATTTGCAAAATATATATTTACAATATAATGAGTTCATATTTTGCACACCTTTAGTGACCTTTAAATAATAAAAATAGGTTATGTATTGTTAATTACTCCATTTTTGAGTTGCCTGATTAACAATTTCACATTTAAGTTTTAAGAGAAATCACTAAATGTATAATATCCTTAAAAACACCTTTACTGCATATTTTTGCCCATGAATTTGTCACATGCAATTATGCATTATAATTTATATGAATTCACAATTTATAACGTACGTGCCCTAAAAATTTATTAACACTATGACATGAATGAAAACTAAATGTAGAAAAGGTGGCTAAATACTACCCATTGATTCAAAGGATAAATTTATATTATTAAATAAAGTATTCAGTTTATACTTTCTGATAAAATCAGATCCCCATATTACTTTAAATGCACTATTAAAATCAAACATAGCATTAATATATTCACTCTGGCACACAGCATTGCTCATGTCTTTCTCAATTTCATATATATTTCATTATCAAAATATTTTAATAATGGCCTTCTAAATATAGAAAATTGGAAAAGTGTGAAGTCAACTTTGTTTGTTTTCAGAATTTCAAATCAAAAGACAGGTTTTTTCCCCCCACTATCAATCAAATTATTTGATATGATGCAAAAGAGAAAGAGAGAGAGAGAGGGAGAGAGAGACAGAGAGAGAACATATCTTGTGGCTGAATGTCTAGACGATGCCTAATTCCTTATTTGAAACTCTAGATGTTTTCAAACTCTGGAAATTCAGTTAAAATTATCCTTGACATTCTTCCTTTTGATTTCAGCACTGCTGCAAAATGCCTTTGCCTCCTGTTATGTGTTCTGTGCAGAGATATCCTTGTTGTGCTCTTTTCTTCTTTTTTAACGGATGCTGTATTCTCAAGATTTGAATGCTATGATTGCTATCCAATCTGTATCTGTATCTAATCTGTATTTCATATTTCCAACAATCTATCTTAGTTTTGAACTGGGGTATATATATCACAAATATATATTTTGTTGTAATAATGTATTTTAAAACATAAAATATATCATAAAATATACAATAAGTATAGTATATAATATAAAATATATTATAAATACATACTTATTAACATAATATGTTAAGTGTGATAAGTATGTATATCACTCTTAAAATATTCAATATAGAATTTTTAACTTCTGCCCTCATATTTGTCCTTCAGTCTTCCCTCTCAATAAATGACACAATCATTCCACCAATTGCACAAGCAGAAAATCCACTCATTAATCTTGATTCTGTTTCCCCCCCACATCTAACCCATGAGCAAATCTTGTAAGGTTTCCAAATGTGTGCATATATATTTTTTGTATACATACATGCATATATACACACACACACATTTTAAATACAGGTTCTCTCAGAAGTAACACCTGCTTGAGTGTGGTTTGTTAAGTAACAATATGGATGTAATAATTTAAAGTTTTAATTTGAACATTTCACCTAAAATGTCATATGGTGTGCTTGAGTGTAATATTGTTAGGTTACAGAATTGTATGCTTATGATTTTGCAATACAAGATTGTGTAATAAAAAGAGGGGTGCTATTTGAGCTGGATGCTATATATCCTGAACCTGTCTACTTCTCACTTTTCCATTGCTCTCTTCCCACCACTAGTCTCTATAATGTCAAACTCGAAATCATTGACACAGCTTTCCTTTATTTACTGTTGCAGCTAATTTGCTTTCTACATAGCCGCCAAAGAGATCATCTTTTGATGCTTAATCTTCAAAAGGTTTCCCATTATACATTTACAATAAAATTTAGAACGTATTCTGTCTGACAAAGTTCTCAAGAACAGGCATGTTACATTTCTTTTTTGTTCCTCATTCAGCATTTATTAGTTATCTTGGCTGTCTTCTGTTCCTTGAAAACATGAAAATGTTTACAGCCTTAGGGCTCTCTCATAGTTCTTTCTACCTTGAATATACATCTCCCAGCACTTTTTGTCTTTCTTATCATTCAAGTCTTACCATTATGTGAGCAGTTACCTGCCCACCCAACACAGAGTGAAACCTAGTCCTGATATTATCAAATTAAATTATTTCCTTCTTAAAATTATTCACTGTCTGACTACATCATGGTTAATTTATTCATTTGAGTCTTTATTTCTGATACCATTCCATCCCCTTTCCTACTCACACAAATACCCACTACAACAGAAACTTTGGAAGAAGAAAAACTCTGAATTTTACACCAATATCTTCCAACTATATGGAAAAAACAAATCCCTGAGAAGATAGTACATTACCAACAAATATTTGTTGAATCAATGAAAGACTAAATGAAAAATACTCAAGGCTTCTATTATGTCCTATTTATGGTGTTGGGAAGATTATATTTTACTAGTGCCCTTATGAAACAAAATTTAAATAATAAAAGACGACAATGCCAATACTAATAAATTTAGATTAACATAAAGGTAAATAATAAGTAATCATATTAAAATAAATATATCAGGAAACAAGCACAATTTAAGTATTTATGCCAATTTAAATATAACAGTAAATGCATGAAATCTGTATTATAACATTTCAAATTTATAAAATAAGAGGGAAGAAAGATTATGATAAAAGATGCAATGCAAAAGGTAAAGATTATAAACATGCAGGAGGATTAGATGTTGATGAAAATAATTAAGTTCTAAGAGGTTAAGAGTATGAGATAATCAGAACATCTGTACATTTAAAATAACAAATAAAATATGTGGTTAAAAAATGGGAAGCAATAACAAAATCAAGATAGATCAGGCACATTAGATGAATCCAAAACAATATTATGGCCCTGAGCCCCCTGGATCTGTGGTTTGGTGTCTGCTTTTATTTTTTTTATTAAATCTCTAGTCTAACTTATTCCATTATCATTTAGTCCCCTTATACTTCCTCCCCTCTGCAATCACCACACTGCTGTTCATGCCCATGAGTCCTTTTTCCTTTTTGCTCAATCCCTCCACTCCCCAAGCAGTTGTCTCCTGCTCTCCATCTGTGGGTCTGTCCCCACTTTCCTCGTTAGGTCATGTTGTTCAAGAGATTCCACATATGAGTGAAATGATATGGTATATTTCTTTATCAGACTGGCTTATTTCACTTAGCATAATGATTTCCAGGTCCATTCATAGTGTTGCAAAGGGTAAAACTTCATTCTTTTTTGTGGTCACATAGTATTCCATTGTGTAAATGTCCCATAGTTATTTAATCCACTCATCTACTGATGGACATTTGGGCTGCTTCCATATTTTGGTGATTGTAAATAACACTGCAATGAACAGAGAGGAGTGTTTATGTTCTTTCAAATTAGTGCTTTTGAATCCTTTATCACTATGCTCAATGTCACTAATAATCAGAGAAATGCACATTAAAACAAGGTATTGTTCACCTGTCAGAATGGCTATCATCAATAAACCAACAAACAACAAGTGCTGGCCAGGATGTGGAGAAAAGGGAAATCTTTGCGCTGTTGGTAAGAATGCAGACTAGTGCAGCCACTGTGGAAAGCACTATTGAGATAACTCAAAAAATTAGAAATGGATCTACCTTTTGATCCATTGCCTTTTAGGCTGCCTTTTGACTGCCCAAAAGGCAATTGATCTGCCTCTTGGGCAGAAGGCAAGTGGGAAGTGATACATTCTCACTTCTGAGAATGTACTGAAGAACCCAAGACACTAATTCAAAAGAACATAAGCACCCCTTTGTTCATTGGACCATTATTTATAATTGCCAAGATATGGAAGCCGCCCAAGTGCACATCAATAAATGAATGGATAAAACAACTATGAGACATCAGTAGATGAGTGAATAAAACAACTATGGGACATTTGCACAATGGAATACTACTCAATGATAAAAAAGAATAAAGTTTTACCCTTTGTGACAGTATAGATGGACCTGGAGAACAGTATACTAAGTGAAATAAGCCAGTCAGAGAAAGACAACTACCATATGATTTCACTCATGTGTTGAATCTAGTGAACAAACTGAACTGACAGAATAGAGGCAGACTCACAGATAGAGAGCAGGGTGACAGCTAAGGGGCAGAAGTTAGTGGTTGGAGGGATTGAGCAAAAAAGAAAAAGGACTCATGGACATGGACAACAGTGTGGTGATTGTGGTGGGGAGGGCCATATAAGGGAACTAAATGGTAATGGAAAATATTACAATAAAAGAATCATTAAAAAAGGAAAACAAATATGTACAGAAAGAGGAAAGAAAAAGAAAGAAAGAAAGAAAGAAAGAAAGAAAGAAAGAAAGAAAGAAAGAAAGAAGAAAGAAAGAAAGAAAGAAAGAAAGAAAGAAAGAAAGAAAGAAAGAAAGAAAGAAAGAAAGAAAGAAAAAGAAAGAAAGAAGAGAGGAAGAAAGAGGAAAAAAGAAAGATTTTCAATATGTCAGAGTAGATGATAAAGGTATAACTCAGAACTATTAACAATTATATGTAAATCTAAATTGATGCTCATCACTTTGTCATATTTTTGATCCTTTTATAAATAAACTTATTCTCAGTGAAAAAAATTGGAGGCCAAGTAGAATGAGAATAATAAAATAGTATATTGCAAAGTAATGAAACAAAATAGAGGTGGGAAAAATAGTACAGGCAGAAGCACCATTCCCTGGTTAGTGAATCAAAAAATTGCCAAACATTATTATTTAATTACTGCATATTGATTTTGACATCCTACCACATTAACACATATAAATATGTAAGCAAAAATTAAACCTAGGTTTGCAGACTTTTATGTTAAGATAGCCATAAAAAGCAGCCACTGTGGATCCACATTCTAGTTTGCCTTTGTGTTTCCCAACAATGATCAACACCTCACTGGGGACAGGCTCTTGAAAATGTCAACCTCTTTGTAGTGTTTCAAGAATGTAGTTCAAAAAGAATAGTATACCTCTTTGTTTCCTATAAACAAAACTACTTTGTTTTTGGTTTGGTTTTACCTGGGGCTAGTGACCTCCACAATTGAGTGGTTCTGGCATTTTGACAGTTTTAAGGCAACAATTTGCATGGGTATAATAACAATGTATATTTTGCTATAATTTTATTTCTATGAGAAATATAAGTAGCTTGAGAATATTTTATATATATATATATATATATGAAATAAATGTCCTAAACAAAGAAAAATGAAACTAAATCTGAGGGATTATAAACAAATGCATTTATTCATACATATATATGGAAATAAATATACACCCTACCTTCTGACTTACCTCTGCTCTTCCTGCAAATAATGAAGAAAATTCTATTTTCTGGACTAGCTTTTTGAAAGTATAGTAAATCATTAAGAAGAATTATTCTTATTTATTTATATTTTTATTAAATCATTTTTATTGTTATGTTATTATAGTCATCTTGATTCACCCCCTGCCCTCTTTCATCCATCCCACCCCCTACTCCCACAATCAATTCCTATATCATTGTCCCTGTCTATGATTTATCCATACATGTCCTTTGTCTAGTCTCTGCCCCTTCTTTCCACTTATCCCCTTCCCTCTGGTCACTTTCAGTCTGTTCCATTTCCTTGCCTGTGGTTCCATCTTCTTCATTAATTTATTTTGTCCATTAAGTTCCTCTTATAGGTAAAATCATATGGTATTCATCTTTTACCACGTGGCTTATTTAACTTAGAATAATATTCTCCAGTTCCATACATGCTGTCACAGAAGGTAGGAGTCCTTTCTGCTGCACAGTATTCCATTTTGTAAATGTACCACAGTTTGTTTTTTTTTACCTTATCATTTACCGATGGGCACCTAGGCTATTTCCAGCATTTGACTATTTATTATAAATAGCACAGTTATGAACATAGGGGTGCATAGGTTCTTTTGAATTGATGATTCAGGATTCTTAGTGTACAATCCCAGCATTGGAATCACTGGGTCAAAAGGAAGCTTCATTTTTTGTTGTTTAAAGAAAGTTCATACTGTTTTCCACAATGACAGCACCAGTCTGCATTCACACCAACAGTGTACTAGGGTTCCCTTTTCTCTGCATCCTCGCCAGAACTTGTTGTTTGTTGATTTATTGATAATGGCCATTCTGACAGTTGTGAGGTGATATCTCATAGTGGTTTTAATTTGCATCTCCCTGATGGCTAGTGATGTTGAAGATCTTTTCATATGTCTATGGGCCTCTTTGTATGGCCCCCTTGGAGAATTGTCTATTCAGATCCTTTGCCCATTTTTTAATTGTGTTTTTTGTCTTCCTGGTGTTGAGTTGTATGAGTCTTTTATATATTTTGGAGACCAAACCCTTTTCTAAGGATCATTGGCAAATATGTTCTCTCATACAGTCAGTTCCCTTGTCATTTTGATGATGGTTTCTTTAGCCATGTGGAAGCTTTTCGGTTTGATGTAGTCCCATTTGTTTATTTTTTCCTTATTTCCCTTGCCCAAGGAGATATATCGGCAAAAATATTGATATGTAAGATATCTGAAATTTTCCTGCCTGTTTTACTCTAGTACTTTTATGAAGTCACAACTTATATTTAAGCCTTTTATCCATTTTAAGTTCATTCTGATGTACAGTGTAAGTTGGTGGCCTACTTTCATTTTCCGGCATGTTCCAGTCCAGTTCTCCAATGCCATTTATTGAAGAGGATATCTTTTTTTTTTAAGAATTTATTGATTTATTTTTAGAGAGAGGAAGAGAAGGAGAAGGAGAGAGAGAGAAACATCAATGTGTGGTTGCTTCTCATGTGGTCCCCACTGGGGACCTGGCCCGCAACCCAGGCATGTGCCCTGACTGGGAATCGAACCTGCGATGCTTTGGTTCACAGCCCGCGCTCAATCCACCAAGCTACGCCAGCCAGGTGAAGAGGATATCTTTATTTTATTCTCCTTCCCCCTTTGTCAAATATTAATGAACCATAGAGACTTGGGCTTATTTCTGGGCTCTCTATTCTGTTCCATTGACCTATATGTCTGTTCTTATGCCAGTACCAGGCTGTTTTGTTACTCCATTTTGGCATCACCCTTCCCTGTTTTACTTATGTTTTAAACTTTATTTTCTCTGTTTTTTTGCCTTGTTTCTATTTCATACATTTATTATTTATCCTCCCTCTTCCCACTCAAAATCATTTTTCTCTCCCTTAGTCATTTTATATTCCCTTTTTCCTATCTTATACTATACTTAATCTCTCTCCACCTTATTAATCTTTGCTCAATGTCTGTTGATATGACTGATGTGGTGGGGAGTGTATTTTTGCTGGCATGGTTTGGTTTTCTGGGTAGTATTGTTTTGTTAACCAGCACCAATAGAGCAGCATACAACTCATGGCAGGGGTTGTGACTCCTGGTCAGCCAGCAGGAGGGGAGAACCAACCAATGAATCAGCCACCAAAAATCAGAGCCCAGGTACAATAAGAGAGCCCACATAAAGTGAATAAAGTGCCACCTGACAGCATCCGGATCATGAGATCAAAGGAATGCACCACTGAGCCCCACAGAACTCCTACCATAGGAGTCCACTCCACAAAGACAGGCAGACAAACCAGAGCAACCTGAGATGCAGAAACAAACAAAAAGAGTCACCTAAAATGGAGAGACAAAGAAAGAACCCCAAATTGAAAGGAAAGGAGGAATTGAAAGGAAAAGAGCTAAGTAAAGCTGAGGCAAACAATTTATCAGACATATAATTCAAAATAATGGTAATTAGGAACTCAGTGAGAACTACAAGGAACATAGAAGGAATTATAGCAGCATAAAAGAGGACATAGAAACTGTGAACAAGAACCAGCAGGAAATGAAGAATACAATATCTGAAATGGAAAATGCACTAAAAGGATTTAAAAGCAGGCTATACAAAGCAGAGGACCAAATCAGTGAGCTGGAAGAATTACTTTTAGAAGCTACTTCAGATAGTGTTCTCACATTATCTGAGGGGATCACTATGCTGCTAGGAATAATGGAAAGAAAGTTGCTCTTGTTCTTAAAAGAACAGGAGAATAAAAGAGAAAGAAAGACTATCAAATGATGTGATAAAAGCAGTAAGATAAACATCATGGAATAATAAGTTCAAAGATGCTAACCTATGACCCCAGACTTTTAAACACTTTTCCCTTTCTCTTTTGTTTCTTACTTCTTGTGGCCAAGAACCAGCCTGATGCACATTCCCTTTATATCTCAACAAAATGCA
The DNA here is from genome assembly GCA_028533065.1 of Trachops cirrhosus. NCBI lineage: Eukaryota > Metazoa > Chordata > Mammalia > Chiroptera > Phyllostomidae > Trachops > Trachops cirrhosus. Next base: position 51,188,647 of record CM052539.1, on the reverse strand, counting down.
GTCTGAATAACAGACCATGTATCTCTTGATTTTCTGAATACATTTGATTTTCTAATTGTGATTAGTTATGTCTGGGAGTCCTTCATGTGCACAAACTTTAATGTATCCCCCTAATTGTAAGTACAGAATTTGCATTTAATCATTCAGAAATAATATATATGATAGTTATAGTTATTTTTTAGTTCTATAGTATTTTAATAATCTAAAGTTTTGGAAGTATGGGAGCTTATCTGTTTTAAGAAAAAAAAATAATTCAGCCTATATTTAGTAAAACAATTTTTTTAATTTATTTATTTTTAGAGAGGGGAAGGGAGGGAGAAAGAGAGAGAGAAGCATCAATGTGTGGTTGCCTCTCACGTGGCCCCTACTGGGGACCTGGCCCTCAACCCAGGCATGTGCCCTGACTGGGAATCGAACCTGTGATGCTTTTAGTTCACAGCCCACACTCAATCCACTGAGCTACACCAGCCAGGACATGAAACAATTTTTTGAAGTTGAAGTTACTTTATCTGAGCACCATATTTCATTCAGTGTCATTTGTTTTGGTTACGAGTGACTTTGTATAACAGATATTCAATAACAGTGTTTTAAATCAGATAGAAATTTATCTGTCATGTAAAAGCCGAAGCTACCATGGCAGCTGAGCTCTAACATGCTGGAATGGACTCACACTTTCTCTGTCTGGTTGGTCTGCCATGTCCAGAACGTTAACCTTGCCAAATGGCACAGACTGCCTCTCTCTCTCTGTGCCTTCATCTCAACCAATGAGAAGGTCGAAGGAGAGTAAGGGGGCAGAATTAGGGTCTCCGTGCTGCACCATTTAATAGACATTATTCAAGTTACAGAGCAGTGATATCCAATAGAAATAGAATGCACATCACAAGATGCAATTTAACTTTTCTAATAGCAACATTAAAAAAGCAAATAAAAGCAGGTAAAATTAATATAAAATTTACTTTGTCTTATTTTATCTAAAATGTTAACATTTTGACATAAAATCAACATAAACATTTTAATAAAATATTTTACATTTGTGTACTAATTTTTCAAAATCTGATGTGTATTTTACACTTACAGACTATCTCAAATTGGACAATAAATTTTCATTGAAATATTTGATTTATATTTAGATTTCAAACAATTTACAGTTGAAAAAGTTTTCTCAACATATCCAAGTTTTTCCAAACATACTTAAATATGTTCAATAGCTGAATTAAAATCAATTTTTAAAACAATTAAAATTAAATAAAATTAAAAATTAAGTCTTTCATGTCAAAATGTTAGGTAGGAGCTAGGAATCAGGGGCCAGAAGGGAAATAAAGGCAGGGACCTCACTATTACAATCTAACAAAAAGGAGGCTAGAAGCAAAGGAAAGACATGTCTTGCCAATTAACTCAGCAGTCCTGAGCTCAGTGTGATAAGAGGTTTGATAAGATTGCAAGGTGTCCCAAGAATTACAAGCAAAATAATGCAGGAGAAGGAGAGTCCTTGAGTCTGCGCTGAGAAAAATGGTTCCTATAACAATCTTACTAAGATGCTGGGTGTTCTGAACATCACAAGCAGGAATTATGCAGAAGGAAGAAGGATGCCTATATGGGGAAAGGGGGCCTCTGTAACAATTTCACTAAGACAAAGAGTGTTTTCTAACTGAGAAAGAAAGCCTTTGTAGCTGTACATTATTCCTGAGGGGAAGAAGGAGGGTTTCTATTCCCTAGAAGCCAGATGAGGTATATAACCACTAAATCCCAATAGTTGAGCTAAGTGGGTACTTAGATGAGCTAAGTACCCACTTGTAGCTCCGGCTCAAGTACATCAAACAAACTCATTAACTTCCTAACAAACTTCCTAACAACTTTCCTTCCTCTATACGTGGAGCATTCAGACTAGCCAGGTGCCTGTTTGCAGCTTTGTGCTCATACGACGTGTTTCATAAATAAACTTCCTATCTCATTTCCAATGTATGTGTTGTCTTGCACTTGAATTTGTCTCTTGTGGTGAGAAAAGAACTGAGGCAGGGAAAGAAGAGGAACCTCCTAACTCAGGTCTCTCTGCCTCTCCCATCTGTAACAAACTAACCAGATATTAAGTCTCAGAAGCCATGGTGATCTAGTGGGTACCATAATGAACCATGCAGATATAAAACACTGATTATCAATGGGAGCTGTGCCAGGTACATGTATCTGGATAAGCAAATGGCCCCTAAAAGTAACCCCCTTTTGCTTTAAGTTTACAATCTAGAAACTGGCTGGAAGTTAGAATTTGGCCACAGTTAGATACAAAGGTGTTCTGGAAATTTAGCTTTATTCTGGTCAGCCATTCAGCCACATGTCCAGATAAAGATGGATGTCTCCATTACAAATAAAGGTAGAGAATGAATATTAAAGGACAATTAGCGGTTTTTTCTGCAGTAGACCCCTTGAGCCACTGAAATGTCCATGTATATACACTGTCTCTCACACAGAGTTAAACCCTGTAACTGCATTTAGGTCAAAGTGAAGGGTGTAAGGGTCTGAGGGCAATGTGCAGTCCTTTCAAGGGCCCAGATGTGGCTCTTTGTAGGCCACCCACTACAAACTCAGCTGACACATTAAAAAGCAACTTATTTTTTCTCTATGTAGCCAGTAGAGAGTAATGGAGTATAAATAGAATAAATGCATCAAAAAACTTGCACTCTGAAGAGATAAATGGGGCACATGTAGCAGTCATTTGGTTTCATTGTTTGTTTTGCAGTTATTGAATTCTGCAGACAGTATCTGAATAGGATCCTCTGCCTGTACAATGGAATAAATTCCTGGTATAGTCCGTCAGGCAGCCCTTGGTTCTGGACTGTTAGAGAAATCCCCTAGCAGTTATTTTCCTTAGTAGCCCAAGAGCTGTCCCTCTATGTGGTTCTTCCCTTTTCATTATTTCATAGGGCCTCATCTGAAATAAGTATTAGAAGTCATGCCCTTCTTTGGAGCCATAGGGCTCTTTCTACAGGTACAGCTTTGGACATCAGTGTTAGGACTTAAGAATTTGAACATCCATACGTCTCGGTAGGACTGGCTGTTCATTTGTTTGGTATTATTATACCTTTAAAATTTAGTTCTGTTTGGCTTCACTCAATTTTCTTTAGAAGTGATCAGCATTGATGACCTCATCTAGGCATAATATACTTCATTCCTGAAAATTGCAATATTTTATTTCCTGGTCCCTCTGTTATGACTAACCACCACTTCCACAACTTAATGCATGCTTCCTTGAGACCTTCTTCCAACAAAGGCTTAAATGGAAGACAATAATTTCAAATGCATTCTTAATTGTGGGCTACTTCCTACTGGTTCCTGAAGAAACTTGAGGAATTTTTGGAACAATTGACTTATCTCCTAAGGCTATTTCTTCAGAATTATCCTTCACAGCTTCCATTTTGGGAAACAAAAGTAGATGGCATCTTTCAATTCTTTCAGGTCACATATTACCTGAGTCTCTCTCAACTTACATTGCACTTTGAAATCAGATAGAACCCCCCTTATGAAACTGTATTATCTTCCATTTCCATCTTCTGAAGATAGCAAGAAACAGTTAACACACCTCAACCTTGGGGGTCCTTCATCTAGTCCCTGGGAACTGCAAGCATAGCAAACAGAGAGCTGAGAGCTGACTAATCATTTTGCCATGCCGTTAACGAGAGCCATCAACTGTTCGTTGTGCGGTATCAGTGTCCTGTTGCTAGAAATTGATTGTTGAAACAATCCAACATAGCTTAGATTTCACTTTGGGCTGCAACCACTTTTCAGAATCAAATTTCATATTATTTAATTTTTAGGTATGGATTATATATTAAACAGTTCAGGTTACCCTATGAGAATATCATAGACTCTGTGGTTTAAACAATAAAAACTTATTTGTTCACATTTCTGAAGGCTGAAAGTCCAAGATCCAGGTGCTAGCAATTGGTAGCTAGTGAGGCCTCTATTCCTGGCTTGCAGATGGCTGCCTTCTCACTGTGTCCTCACACAGTCTGGGTCTTTCCTCTGTATGCATAGAAAGAATAAAACAGAGACAGAGAGAGAAAGAGAGAGAGAGACTCATATACAATGAAAACTACCAGGTTGAAACCATGTTTTAGCTCTAACTAGCAGGTTTTGGTTCACAGATGAAGACATCAGTCCTATCAAATTAAGGCTTCACCTCTTTGACTTCACTGAAGCTTATTACATTTTATAGGCCCTGTCTCCAGAAATAATTACACTGGGGATTAGGGCTTCAACATATAAATTTGGGGAGGACATGATTCCATAACAAATTATAACAAGGAACCAAAAATAACATGACTAAATAAGATAGAATATTTTATTTTCCTAGTATAATGTGTGTTTGCAAAATAATGACTGATCCATGTTCTTTCCCCTTATTCATCCAATATCCACTGGACACATTGTATGTATCGCTTGGAAATACTATAATACCCTATGTATTTCACCCAGATGACTAGAAAAGGAAGGGACCAGAACCTTACCTTCCTTTAAGACTTCTACCCAGAACTTCATAATCAGTTTTGCTCATGTTCTATTTGCCAAGACTGTGTTATTTAACATTTAGAAGCAGAATTACTAATAAACATAATCTAATATAAAAGTTTAGAGCACAGAATCAAAAATTAATAAGAATAAATATTTCAGTCTTCCTAGTTAAATGGCAGTGACCTAAAAGAGCCATCAAAATTTCCATTACAAATATCTATGAAAACATAGAATTATAGAATCATTAAAATTTTATAAATAACTTAGGAAAGCGTATCATGAGCTAATATTCAAATTGAACTTCTACCAACTGGCTCATCAGTGGGAAAGAGGAAGATTCAGATTTAGGACGTGGTAACACATGCTCCAGTTTCTACCAGGAAATTATGTTCCAGTAGTTTATGTAGATCCTGTTCCGGCTGAGACTCAAGGACTAGACCAGAGGCCAGCAGAAAGTGCTCAAGAGAGTAATTGAACAAGAAGGGAAGATTGAAGTGTGTGTGTGTGTGTGAGTGTGTGATTTATTATTTCTGCTTTCTAATCTCAAAATGCCTCTCCTGTCTTCATCACTTCTGTTCTATTTCTTCTTGACATTTTATGCCTTTTAAAAACTATTTATTTGTATTTTAGTGGATTTCAGGAAAGGGTGGAAGTAAACACCTGTGTTCAATCCCACGTGTTCAAAATAGTTTGTATTAAGTTCAGAGAAATTGTTTATATAAAGAAAATAAACTATCATGAGATGATAAATATTACCTGACTGCCAAATTTTGCATTGACCATTAGTTTCCAACACTGCCAAATCCATCTACAAAATACACTTCTATACCAGAATAAATTTACAAAGGGGATTGAAACAATAACCCATTCAAAAACAAATGAAGAATCCAGTGTATACAAAAGAAGCCATGTAGCATCTGCTCTGATACTCTCTTGCAAAAGTAGAGACAAAGTAACTTATAGCAAAGCTTAGCAATTTGCATATTGAAAAAATAAAAATATTATTGAGAAAAGTTGTACAATCATGTTAAAAATTATACTTTAACTACCAATTAGTATATGAGAAAATAAATGATCAGGAATAGAAGTACATGAAAGTAAATGTGGGTTACTTTATGCAAACTTTAGGCAAACTACACATTAAGAAACATAAAATGTACTTCTTTGAAGGGAATGCAAGTAATACATCAGTGATTTAAATAATGTTTATTGGACAGATTGAAATGGCATGTTTTGTGCTAAGTAATCATTTCTCTTCAACTAAAAAGACTTTCCAGTTTTTTTGTAATTTTATTGAAACAAAATAATTATACCTGGGTTTTTAGGCTTCTTTTAAACAAAGGACCAAAATGTTGTTTTTAGAAAGAATTGAAGTGAGCAGTTATTTTTTCCAGATCAAAACTGGTGACCTTAAATAAATCACTGCTGTTTACAATACAGAGGACATCTATTTTGGTCTACCCTTCTTGTAGATCAGTTGATTGTCAATCACATTATCCCTTCGACCTTATACCAGAGCCTGGACAGAAACAGCAGTAACTTCATTCTGCAAAGGTAACTGCAAGCCAAATAAAAGTCAGTTTCCAAATCTATTTGCTCAGCACAGATACAATTTATGTTTTTTTTCTTTTGCTTAGCAAGCAGTTGTCCTACAAATCTTATCTTGAGAATTTTGGTGGTAATGAAACATTGCTATAATTCAAGATGAGCCAAGCATGTATAAAAATGAGAAACAGAAATCTATTTTTCTTGGTCCACTGAGGCATTTAAAAAAATTAGTTGAAATATGTATGACTGTCCTGAGCTTTTTGGCATAATTCATCATTTAAAAATATCAATAAAGGAGATTTTATTTTCAATTTAGTAAACATTTATCTGCCAAGGAACTAGACATTTCTGATATCACTATTACATATTAGAAGATTTTATAAAACAAGAACATCATAAGACAAGAACTGTCTACATTTATATAACAATACCTTAAATAAATGGTAGGCTAATACACCTATAGCCATATGGGAAAAGATTGATTTTTAACTCATCATATAAGACAAACAGTGTATGTACAATAAATACTCTTTTTTTATTGCTCATTTTGTTCTAGTCAGCCTAGATAAAAATTATCTGACAAGGAAACATAAACTGTTTCCAGTTTAACATCAACATTGCTAGATTTTAAAGAATAGAGAAAAGTATTTCCTGAATAAAAATAACATTACAAAGAATAAATTGCTCCAAATTTGTTGCAATACATCAATTAATATATTAACTTCTATGAAAAGGGGTGGGAAAATGGTAGTCAATAACACAAAACTACAAAACCTTTCTTGAGAAAACAATATAAATAAAATATAATTTTTTAATTTTATCTGATTGCTTTATATGGATAATAGATCATTCTCATGACACTAATAACTCTAATCAAAACTTCTATAACCTAGAAAATACATGAAAGCAATTATTAACATATTTCATTAACATTCACCTACATACTTTATAATTTTACATAGATATGAAGCTCTTTCTTTTATATTTTTATTTTTTGTTTTGTCAGTTTTTTTAATATATTTTATTGATTATGCCATTATAGTTGTCCCATTTCCCTCCTTCACTCCCCTCTACCCTGCACACCCTCTCCCACCCACATTCCCTCCTTTAGTTCATGTCCATGTGTCATACTTACAAGTTCTTTAGCTTCTACATTTCCCATACAATTCTTACCCTCCCCCTGTCTATTTTCTATCTACCATCCATGCTACTTATTCTTCGTACCTTTCCCCCTCTCCCCCTCCTACTCCAGTGTTGATAACCCTCCATGTGATCTCTGTTTCTGTGGTTCTGTCCCTATTCTAGTTGTTTGCTTAGTTTGTTTTTGTTTTTGTTTTAGGTGTGGTTGTTAATAATTGTGTTTGCTGTCATTTTACTGTACATGTTTTTTGTCTTGTTTTTCCTAGGTAAGTCCTTTTAACATTTCATATAATAAGGGCTTGGTAATGATGAACTCCTTTAACTTGACCTTATCTGACAAGCACTTTATCTGCCCTTCCATTCTAAATGAAAGCTTTGCTGGATAGAGCAATCTGGGATGGAGGTCTTTGTCTTTCATGACTTGGAATACTTCTTTCCAGACCCTTCTTGCCTGTAAGATCTCTTTTGAGATATCAGCTGACAGTCTGATGGGAACTCCTTTGTAGGTTACTGCCTTCTTTTGCTGTTTCTAAGATTCTCTCCTTATTTTTAATCTTGGCTAATGTAATTATGATGTGCATTGGTGTGTTCCTCCTTGGGTCCAGCTTCTCTGGGACTCTTTGAGCTTCCTGGACTTCCTGGAAGTCTCTTTCCTTTGCCAGATTGGGGAAATTCTCCTTTATTATTTGTTCAAATAAGTTTTCCACTTGTTGCTCTTCCTCTTCTCCTTCTGGTATCCCTATCATTTGGATGTTGGAACGTTTAAAGAAGTCCTGGAGGTTCCTAAGCCTCTCCTCATTTTTTTTTTTGAATTATTTCTTCATTCTTTTCTGGTTGAATGTTTCTTTCTTCCTTCTGGTCCACTCCATTGATTTGAGTCCCAGTTTCTTTCCCATCACTATTGGTTCCCTGTACATTTCCCTTTATTTCACTTAGCATAGCCTTCATTTTTTCATCTAATTTGTGACCAAATTCAACCAATTCTGTGAGCATCCTGATTACCAGTGTTTTGAACTGTGCATCTGATAAGTTGGCTATTAGTCTCTTAGTTGTATTTTTTCCTGGAGGTTTGATCTGTTCTTTCATTTGGGCCCTTTTTTTTTTTTTTTTTGGTCTTGACATGCCTGTTCCATATGAGAGGCAGAGCCTTAGGTGTTCACCAGGGCAGGGCAACCCAGTTGCTGGGTTGTGATGCTGTATGTGGGGGAGGGGTCTAAGAGGGAACAGTGGCACTTGTTCAGCTCTCTGCCAATTTTAGTCGCTTCCTCAGCTTCTCACAAGTAAATTGGGCCCTTCTGGTGCTGATTCCCATGTGGGTGGGCTTGTGTACATTCTAGGATCCTATGAGTCTCTCCAACGAACTCTGCTGTGAGGCTGGGAGTCTCTCCCTGTGCCTCAATCCCCACAGGTGTTTTCAATCAGTGGTTTGAGGTTTTATTTCCTAATGCCAGGACCCTGGGTTGCGCAGTCTGTCTAGCTCCCCAGTTTCGCCCAGTTTATCTGCATCCGAATGTGGAGCTGCCCGGTCTGCCAGCTGCCTTGAGTGTAGCACCCCTCTGCAATCTGCCACCTCACTAGGTCTGCCAGCCACCACCCTGTACTCCCCAGTCTGCCAGCCACCACTTTGCCATAAGTCCTCTCTGCCTGGCTTCCTGACTCTTCCCCTCCTACTGGTCTGGATGAATGTCTTTTCTTTAACTCCTTGGTTGTTGGATTTCCATACAGTTTGATTTTCCATCAGTACTGGCGTTTTTTGTTTTTAAATTGTCGTTGTCCTTCTTTTGGTTGTGTGAGGAGGCACGGTGTGTCTGCCTACACCTCCATCTTGGCCAGAAGTCCTCTTTCTCTTTTTAAGAATGGAAACAAAGCAATTTTATGAAATTGTAAGACAAATGTGTATAATAAATCTGAAAACAGACACTGGGTGATAAACATATGAGACTTACTTATTTCTTCAAGGGCAGTTTTCATAGGGAGATTTCAAAGTTCACAAAGCTCCATAAGCTTCTTAAGCTTTTAGAGGTTCTGAGGCTTTCAGCAAATGTTTGCTCAAAGAAAAGTAATGCTACTGGTTTTTATATAATGTCCTGTCTGTCCAAAAGATGTTGGATAGTTCACTCTATAATCTGTCAAAACACGATGAAATGGTTTATATTCCACCAAGTCAAGAGTCGCACTGGCCCTTCTCTATTATGTTCACAGCAGGACAAAAAGGTATGTAACAGCCATGCGGGAGCAAGGATGTGAGGAAAGTGAGCGCACTCAGAGTGGTAGTTAGAATGTGTCTCCATAAAGCTCTTTGAAAAATTACTTTTGCAGCACCTAACAGATTTTAAAACTTTGTACATTCGAGTGGGAAATTCCATATCTAGAAATCTTAACCTCAAGAAATACAAGTTCACAAAACTTCTGAAAGAACATTCATTGCTAATTTATTTGTAATTGCTTCAAATGACCAAACTATTGTTCAAGAGATGGATAATTACAGATAATATGGTACATCGCATTGTGGGATGCTACAAAACCATTAGAAAAAATTAGGTAGGTCTATGATATAGAAATATTACCAAAACTTAACTACTGATATACAAAAGTTGCCAAAACATTAATATACCATGATCTTAGGTAGGTATAAAAGGGTACATATGTTTTCTATTTACATGCAAATGTATATAAATGCACAGCAATACAATAGAAATACACCAAACTCTTCAGAGTGGTAATTGCTAAGGATGAAAACAAGGCTGAGAGAGGAACTTGAACAATCTGGTCTTTATATTTGTGCACTTTGAATCTGCTATAGTGAGAATATGTTTAGATAATACTTGTGTAACAAGCATGGAATACATATCAAAGCCAAATTTGAAAGGCACTTGACTTTTCCATGGTTTTTATAGTGTTTCCATGAGCAATGATAACAATAAGCCACCATTTATTTTCAGGGATGTTCTAGGCACATAACTAGGCACTATGTATATTTTACATACATAACCAACACAATAGGCTGAATCTCTACTAACTAATTCTTACTGGATAATTGCAAGTAACCTATTTTCTCTAGGTATTTCTGCCTTTCTGCCTGCTGTGTATTCATTCAGATAAAACTAAGAACAGCCAAAATTATATGTGTGTGACATGTGTGTAACACCTGCCTTACCGATACACGTGTATGTGTATATTCAGCTCTGAAAAGGTATATATATGTTGTACACACATATATGTGTCTGTGTGACACATTCACAAATTCAATACCTATATATTGAATTGTCATACCTGACCTCCAAGTAGGTATTATAATCACCTTCAATACTCTATGTAAACCAATAATATATTTGTCAGCAGTCAGAACTATTTTTTTACTTTATTTAATACAGATCATTTTGAAAAACATTGTTGCCAAAAGAATTTTCTGAAACTAGTTAGTTTTCTTTGACCTACTTTTGAACAGGCACAGTGTAAAAATGCAGTTGTTACCGCCTGACAGAGGGGTTACACTCCTGACCACCTCCTTTCAGGCTCTAAAATCCTAGAACATTTTCTTCCTGTTATGCTCTAATTATGTAGCTTGGACCTTGTCATTACATATGCAGTAATAATAAAAATAATAATATTCTTGTCCTGTCCACACTAATCTACCTTAAAACCAAAATCAATGGTGTCGTGTGAGGCAACTTGGAATTAATTTCCTAAATTGCTTTTGAAGTCTACTTTGAAGATGCACCCTGCCTTGGCTCAATTAAAACAGTATGCTGTTCAGCTCTACTTTTATTACTAACATCTATACATGATACTTAAAAAGAAATGGAAAGGCAGGTTTACCAACAAGAAGCAACAAAAGCGTGCTCGTGGTGAGGCGATTGTTTACGTTTAATCCATATTATGCCACTTTGCTCTTTTGTTTTATCATAAAGTGCTCTGTTTAATCCATACCCTCAGAAAAGCCTTTAATCATTACCATTACAATAATTTGAATGAGATATTTTGCACACTAGGCTGAATCCCTACTAGCTAATTCGCACTGGGGAACTGAAAATAGCTTGTTTTCTCTAGGTAATTCTGCCTGCTAATTATCCATTCGATTCAAATTAAGAGCAATCAAGACCTATATGAAAAGGGGTCACTCAAAATGACTTGTTTCCCTAAAAGGGTGCTAAAAACTACTCTCATTCAACATACAAGTTTAGAATTTTCTTCCTACACACATTTGGTCAGAGTCATTAAAGAATTATAGGACATATAGACAAATGACATTTTAAAGTCTTGGATAAAATGGAATATTCATTGCAATAAACTGGTCAAAGTAAAATGTTAGCAATTCATAGGTGATTGTTATTAGCAATCATCTCAACCATGTATTGAATATTTATATTACTGCATGTGCCAGTGTTTCTTTCATCTTTATTAGGTTTCTTGCCCATAATTGCCTAAGAAATCAAGTGTTTAAATCAAGTGTTTGGCAACACTTCAGACAGATTTAAACCATATGTGCTTCCTCTTGAAGCACTCTTCAGGAGCGCCGTGGCAGGGCTGAAATCCTGAGACGAGGGGCCATCTCTCTTTTCCTTTATGCGCTTTTCCTCATCTGTCAAATGATAAGGTAGAGCTTGATGTGATCTAAGATTGCACTTAACTCTAACAATGTATGTTTTTCTTATTTTCCTTCCTTTTGATAGGCTTTCAGACTTCCACAGAGCAGGTAGTGTTGTAGTGATTGAAACATGTGCCACATTCAAGGACTGTTGTTAAAACCAAGTGGTTGACGTATGTGATAATCCAAAGCCTTTGACAAGACTTTAGAAAAATCCCAATTACTTGTCTAACTATCGCCATTCCCTATCTTGTAACTATTAGAAATTTACAATCACCAATTAGTATGACAAATAATATGATTATGGCTGTTTAAGGTTAGAGAATATCTTTTTTTTCATGGTACTTAATGGTAATTTATAAATTGTAGGCTCTGAATAACTAAATCAAGAAACATTTCCATAGATATTTTAATTATGAAATCCTATAAAACAATGACCACCCCCAACAAATTTTGTAGCATGAGAACTACTTAGTCTTCCCCGTCAGTAATGGGGATGAGCCAGTGCAATGAGTGAGGAATACGAAACAACTCTCAACAATAAACAATGTACATTGGATTCAGCTTGACCACATTTTAGGTGGGTTTCTTGCCATCTCTGGGCCCTTGGCCTCTCTTTCCATATAGCATTTACCTTAGAAACATGTCAGTGAAGACTTTTTCTCTGCCCCTTTGACATTTATGTAGATCTTCTCCACGCTTCTTGCCAATCTTACAACTCAGAAATATTTCTCTCAAGGACCTGAGAGTCATTCATTCATCTCTTGGAATATAAACATGGAGGATGATAGTGCCCTTGTCTCTCCCAATTTTGCTGGGGAGGCAGGAGACTGTCTTCTGCAGGAATCCTGCTCCAAGTAGTAAAACTACTTCCTGGCTTGCAGATAAAAGAAAGTTTACTTTTCTTCTGAGTAAAACCAATTTTCAAACAAGTGGCCTCAAGTTCCTCCTCTCTAGCTTTTAAAAACTCTGCAGCCTCTGTTTCAGCAAACATGAGTTCAGTCTCTCTCCCCTATTGCAGCAGTCTGAATACAGTCTTCCTTGCCTGCTTAACTTTGGTGCAGTTAGTGCTTTGACACATGAATATAGAAAAAAGACATGGAATTTAGGGACTTATAAAAACAACTTCAAAAAATAATCATGACATTTAAATCTTATCCTTATAACAAATATCTTAAGTAATTAAAAATTAACTTCTGTTGGAGACACATTTCACATTGCAGTTAAATTATTTTTTATATTGATGTCTCAGGCATTAGAACCACCACAATTCCAAGCTTATATTCTGTTGATTTAAAATCCACAGAAAATGGTTTCTTGCTTGTAAGAGAAAGAACAAATATTGATTTAGAGAGAATTACTAAAAGCCCATATGAAAGAATTGAGACAAGTTTGTAGGCAAAGCTGAGTGTTACTTACATGCAGGCGCAGTGCATTGTATATGTAACAAAGAAAAAGAGAATGTGTCCATAAAACAGTGAAAGAATGTTAATAGAAAAATTCATAATGCACTGATCTTCAGTACAATTCAATAAATGTAATGCTCTTTGGTGCTTTCTAGCTTCACCCCAGATTGCTTGTTCTTTAAACAATGGTTAGAGTTCTCTTATAAAAAATAAAGATGAAAGAATCTATCATGCAAAGAGAGGAGATTGAAAGTGCAAAGAAATAGACAATAGCCACTTCAGATGGGAAATGATGTGTTTGGAATGTCCTTAAATATTAGCCAGGAGACAAATGAGAATGAAAAATAGAAGCCATGGATTTCTTTTTACACTTGTTTTTAAAATTTCTCATGGTTTCACCTCCATGTATTTCATAGAACTGGACGACATCTTTTCATCTTTTAGCTTCTCAGTTCTCATTCTAATTTTTCTTAAAAAGAGTGAGAGAGAGAAACTGAGACAGAGAGATAAAGACATAATAAGTTAATTAATAAAATATACGTAGTATTAGATCAAAGTATATCTTGCTATTTCTACACAGCATCAAAAATTAGCAATATAACCTATTGAAATGTATAGGGAGCCAATGATTACCCGTTAATGTACCTTTTTTCTCTCTAAAGTAACTAAGTCAAGTGGTTGTATGAGATAAAGTTCATTGAAACAATTAAGAAACCTGTTCTCTCTTTATTGTGTGTCACTTTTCCACTTCTGTATAGTAACTTGTCCTGTTTTTGAATGGATACTGTCTACTTAAAAACTGAAAAAGAAATCAACAGAACAAAAAAACAAGTGATCATGATAACTAGACAAATAAAATAATTTCTAAAAATTAACTGGCTCTAGCACTAAGCAAAATTATAAATAACATGTTTCTGTTTTAACAGTTCTATGCTTTTAGCATTATGTAGAATTGAGCACACTGTGTTTGGACAATTGCCTTGGCCAAGTGAGTTACCGATACAACTTCCTTCCAAAGTGATTGGTCTATTGGAATCTGTGGAATTAGAATTTAAAACAAGAACAAAACAAATCTGGAAAATTAATTTGACAAATTATAAGAAAATTATTCTTATAATTTTGTGTGGGTATCTCAAACAATTTTACATTTGAGGCAATCTAATAAATAGAAGAATCATAGAATCTCAACCATTGAAGAGAATTTCAGTCCTTTTGTCCAACAACCTCTCCAGCACCTAAAGGTCCTCTGTGCTGTTGATTTTCCTGGCTTGGCACACATCCTAGACCAGTGGTTGTCAACCATTTTCATCTCACGGCACACATAAACTAATTACTAAAATTCTTCAGTGCACCAAAAATATATTTTTGCCAATATGGCAAAAATAGGAATAATTTTTATTCATTCACACTGGATGGCTATTGTTGTGTTGGCTGTTGTCAGTTTTTTATTTGGCAATCTAAGGGTAAAAAGGTCAGTACTCCAGATTAAATAGTTAGGTATTGCATGTTTCAAAAATTCCTTCAGCACACAAGTTGAAAATCACTGTCCTATATACTTATTTACCAAATAGTCTCACCATCTGATGAAGCTACTGATGATTAAAGAACTCATGTATATGCTGCCCCTTAATCTATCTGATTGCTATTTCTACTTATTTTTTTTAGTTCTACCTGCAGAAACCAAACACATATTGATCTTAAAGAGACCTTTACATGGTGAACAATTACAAGTAAAAGGATAAATTACTTACCATTTAAAAATATCAGTTGCCTTTTCTTGGATATTTTTAGCTGTTAATAATAAATTATTCTTGGAAGAAGTGTGGTCCAAGGCCCCTGGGTCCCTGAAAAAAAGGCTGTGATAAATCAAAGCTATTTTCATAACAATACAGAATATCATTTCCCCCTCTGGCTCATAATGGTGGAGAAGCAATCGCAGACTACATTGCTGACACCTAAGCAGGCCTCAAGGCAGTGGCCCCAAACTCACCAGTAGCCATTGATTTATTCTTGTCATACATTCTCTGTTTTAAAAAAATAAAAGCCATTTCACTTAAGATGATCTTAATGAAGGAAAACTCATGAATGTGGCCATATCTTCATTCTAATGTACATGTCTTTTTAATAGTGTGTGTGATGAAATGGGAAATATGTATAAAACACTTCTGAAGCACTTGGCACTTGGATATGCCAGCTTACTCTGGCCATTTTCTCTATTCAAAACCATTCTTACTTTAAAAAAACTGAAAGAAAAAAGATGTTTATTCAGAATTGGCTATTTACTAAGAATTTTCTCAAAAATAGAGGAAGTGATCCTGTAAAGCATATGGTAGTATTTGTTGTCAATGATACAATATTATTTTTCATGTGAAAATGAAAAACTTGTGTTTGGCACCATAAACTTGTTACCCTCTCCATACTAGAACATTTTTCTGAAGAGACCAAAATAGGATAACACAATGAAACAACCTTTTCCAAATAACCAGTGTGTAATGATGTAAGATTATACATGAGGAAAAGATTCATTCCAACTGCAAAACTGACCAATTAATCTTAATATAACAGTACATGAAAACTTCACTGATATGCTATCAGATCTCATATTGTAATTAACTTTAAAGAAATGATTCCCTGTTGATTTTTGGTATATTATCCAAAGGAAACTATCCAAAATTATCTGAAGAAGCTTTTAAACTACTTCTTCCATTTGTCCACTTTGTATCTGTGAGAATGGATTTGCTTCATACATATCAACATATATATGACAGATCTTGAATTCAGACACAGATACATAAATCTACCAACCTGCTACTTAGGCAGACCTAAAAGAGATTTGTGAAATGTGAAACAATGTCATTATTTCACTTTTTTTGGAAAATATATTTATCACAAAAATATGTTATTTATGCTAATATGTATAGACTTGTTATTTATAAAAGAATTAATAAATAAGTACTTTAAAATTCCTGTTTCAATTTCTAATGTGGTAAACACTGATTGGCATAACCTACATAAATTAAAGTTCTTTGAGGTACTTGGTAATTTTTAAGAGTAAGTAGAGATTCTGGGACCAAAAAGTTTGAGAGCCATTGACTTAAGTGGCTTATGTTTCTGTGTTTGTTATTGTTTTTCCTTTTTTATTTTTCTATTTTATTTTATTTTTAATTAAATTTATTGGGGTGACATTGGGTACTAAGAATACAAAAGCTTCAAGTGCACATGTCTATGATACATGATCTGTATGTTGCGTTGTGTGCCCACCACCAAAGTCCAAACATCTTCCATCACCACATATTTGGCCCCCTTTCCACTTCCCATACCCCTTCCCTCTGGCAATCACCATACTGTTGTCTGTGTCTGTGTGTGTCAGTTTTATATCACACATATGAGGGAAAGCATATGGTTCTTAGCTTTTTCTGACTGATTTATTTAGCTTAGCATAATATTCTCAAGGTCCATCAGCATTGACGCCAATGGTAGTATTTCACATTTTCTTATGGTTGAGTAGTATTCCATTCTACAAATGCACCACATCTTCCTTACCCAATCATCTATTGAAGTACACTTTTGGTTGTTTCCATGAATTTGATCCCAAGGACAAGGGAAGTAAAGGCAAAAATAAATGAATGTGACTATATCAAACTAAAAAGTTTCTATACAGCAAAAGAAACTGCCAACCAAACAAAAAGGCAACCAAAAAAATGGGAGAAGATATTTGCAAACAACAGCTTTGACAAGGGTTAATATCCAAAATATATAAAGAACTCGTACAGCTCAACACCAAAGGATCCAATTAAAAAATGGTCAGAGAACCTGAACAGACACCTCCCAAGACATACAGATGGGCAACAGACATATGAAAAGATGCTCAATTTCACTAGCTATTAGTGATATGCAAATCAAAACTACAATGAGGATAATAGTTAGAATGGCTATTATCCATGTTCATCTCTTGCTTCAACTTTAATCATACTGTGTATTCAGCTACACTTAAATTATTTTAGTTGGTTGAAATCACCATGCTCTTTGTTTCTCTGGCCTTTTCTATTGTTCTGTAATGCTATCCTTATTTTCTGTTTCCCTGCTTTCTCTTTGTCTTCAGATCTTAAATATTCCTTCTACCAAAAGCCTGTTCTCTTTGATCATGTGACTGTCTTTTCTATTTTACTTATAAGGGCATCCATCCTACTGCATTTTAATTGCATGTTATATTGTCTGTCTCCAGCTAAATGTATCACTTACTCATCCCTAAATCCCTAGAGTCTAAGAACAACTAACATTTGTCAATCACTTAGTCCTAGATGCTACTTGATATTTGAAATTGTTATTTTATTTCATCCTAACATCAAATTTATTAGACAAATATCTATATTCTCCTTTCAATGATAAAGACATTAGCATAGAAGTAAGTACTCTAAATTACATTGTCAACAAATAGCGAAGCTGATATTTGCATTTGTTTACCCATTACAGTAAACCACCACAGTGTCTGGACCCTAGGGAGCATTCAATAAGTATTTGTTGAATAGAATTTTCTTTCAAAGATGTTTTCTGCCCTTTGGTTAATTTCCTCTGTAGCACAACATTATGTCATTATATATTTTCTTTCAGTGTCCTTATTTTCAATAAATATGTTTGCTATTAAATAGAAATACAGACTAATGTAACTTAGAACACATCCGTAAACATGTACTCAATTTTATCATCCTTAGAGACATCTAATACTACAAATAATATTGTGAAACACCTCATAAATTCATTTTATTCTAATTCTAAAGATCAATTCTCAAGTAAATGAGTGTGAAATCCACTGACCATAAACTATGCTAGAGAATAATGAATTCAAAAGTTGATAGTAGCTACTCTAAAAAGAATAAAGTTGCCAGCTCTAAATAGAATAGCTACCCATTTGATATCCCTGGATTCAGTCTTCTTTGATGGCCCAAATATCATTTAACATTTCAATTTAAAATTGAAAGATACCTAAGGGTAGACATACATTTTTTCCACACTCCCTGGCGTCAATTCATTTTGTCCTAGTATCTATTACTTTTTCAACATCACCATGATCTGAAGATGAAAGGCATGAAATTTAGTTACATAAAAGTAACCAAATCTAAAGGAAACTTTACAGGACAAAAAAACATTTGTGGTGTACATATAGAGACTGTAATAAAATACAGGCATATCCTGGAATGAAAAAAAAATGGAATTCTGTATAGAACTGAGTCAATGAACAACTCGGACCAACATCAGATTGAATGAAATGTGTTGAGTAAATATTCTTGTGGGACATCATTCAACTCCATATCTGCGTGAAGACACTTAAAGCATAATGAGACTTTAAAAGTAACCTAGACAACTTCTCTTTAGTTCTGTTATACTTGATATTGCAACAGCTCTTAAAATTTAGAGAAAAGAGAGAATATAAAATGTGGAAGGCAGAAAATCCAATAGTGTGTGAATTAATTGGTTACCTCTGTGGAAAACCCTCAATCCCACTGGGAAAACTATGAGAAATACATAGAATACCCCTCAGAATTGGTCCTTCTCTCCACAGGATAAAGAACCTAGCTGGACTATACACTAAGTTCTCATCTTATTTGCTCAGGAATGGCCTAGGGCTCTTTAACTGCCTTGAAATCTCAGGTTACCACAGCACTATAAGCAACCTCCTGAAGCTAAAGATAAATCCACAAGGCAGCAAAGAGACTGCACAACGTATACTTCATATAGATTTCTGGCCAGGTGAATGAACAGTGTCCCGTAGATGTGCTGCATTCAGGAGGGCCAAGCAGTTCAGCATGGGGCTCCAAGCATAGACCATGGGTTGTATCATTTAAATAGGCTTGTGTCCCAAGTTCAGTTCACTTTGTTACTGACTCTCCTAGGTGTATTGAAATCTTTAAAAATCATATTTGTTTACGGTGAAGTTAAGAACACTACCTATGGTTCACATTTGCAGCTAGTGCACAGGTCATACTTGATATTATTATCTTCATCCACCCATTCTGGATTCCTTTTATTCTTGGCCAACACTTAACTGGTATAAATTGTTTATGTAGTGGGATCACCAGACTTTTATCTTGGGGCAACTGAATCCTTGGTGCCTTTTGCCTCTTCACATTAGGTTTCGGCGATTGTCCATGCACTAAAGTCATTACCATGGAAGTTCTAAAAGACTCCCAGTAAAATCTACAGGTTTCAAACATATTCATTTCTATCCCCATTATATAGCACTAGTCAAAGCATCATATGAAAAGTAAAGTTGATTACCTCCACTATTAAAGTAAATTCTTCTATCACCTACTCATCCAATGGCTTGCAGATATCAAAGTGACTGTTGCATTCAGCAACCACGAGAACAGATGCCAGAGACTTTCAGGTTTTTTTTTTTTTTCACTTTTCAATGGGAATATTAGTTTTTTTTTAATTTTTATTTTAGTTTATTCAGTACAGTTTCTATCCTTTATTCCCATTCCAGCCCACCCACCCATTCCTCCCCTCCTCCCTCCCCTTTCCAACACCCCTAGTTTTGTCCATGTGTCCTCTATATTTG
>CM052539.1:51119572-51168403 GCA_028533065.1 Trachops cirrhosus | reverse complement strand
TAGAATTCCATTGTGTAAATGTACCATAGTTTTTTGATCCATTCATTTACTGATGGGCATCTAGGTTGTTTCCAGCACTTAGCTATTGTAAATTGTGCTGCTATGAACATTGGGGTGCATAGGTTCTTTTGGATTGGTGTTTCAGGATTCTTAGGATATAGTCCCAGCAGTGGAATTGCTGGATCAAAGGGCAGGTCCACTTTCAGGTTTTCAGAGATGTTACTTTATTGGCCAAGTTTTACCTGCACAGGGGCGGACTCTCAGAGTGTCCAAAGACACAGTACCTGCAAGGGCTGCTGATGAGAGTCGCGCTGAGCGCTTACAGCTAAGTCCTTATATATGGGCGGGCAAGCAAGCGTTACACAGAAGCAGACGTGGCAGTTAGCTATTCGCTTACAAAGTCTGTAGGCAGGAACAGGGTTGGTGATTGGCTCAACAGTAGTAGCTTTACAAACCAAACATGTTAGGTTGCATCTGTTTTACAATCCTTTGTACTTGCTAAGTTTTCCTTGCTCCTTACAGTGACCAGGCAACAGAAATAGTTTTATGTTCAGTGGAACTTTTACAATGTAGAAGTATACCATCTTGTGACTGAGACCTCAAATCCAGAAGATCCTAGGGTTGCAGGGGCACAAAGCTCAAATTCTGCAAAGTCACTTAGAGTGAGAGGAATTTTCCAACTTTTGTAACAGGGTAAGTCAGACTAGAGATATCTGGACAGCAGGCAACCCCCAGGTCTGGCATGAGACTGTTCTCCCTATTGCCAGGGTGGACAGGGTGGGCAGGGAGAGCTACCCAGGATGCAGATTAAAGGCACTCAGTCTTTTCCAAGACAAGGAAGGGCCAACAGAGCAGAAGGGACAGTGCTTGAGGCACATTGCATAACAAACGTGACTATTAACTGTAAACAGGAAAGCATGAATAACCCTGACAACCAGGCAGCCCAAGGCTTTCCAGGAGGGAGGGGCTGTGGGAGGACACTCCTTGTTAGCAGCCTCACAGGAGGAAAGGCAAAGACAAATATGTCTGACACTGGCTGACATTGGTTGAAAAGCTGGACACTACCACTGGCCTCTGGAGTGCACGGGATTATGGGATAGAGGACTTTGTTAATTATATTTATTGATCATGGTATTACAATTGTCCTAATTTTTCCTCCTTTGGCCCTCTCCACCCAGCAGGCCCCATTCTCTCAAGCAATCCCACACCATTGTTCCTGCCCATTAGCCATGCATTAGTTCTTTGGCTACTCCATTTCCTGGGGATGTAGTTTACATCCCCATGGCTATTCTGTAACTACTAATTTGTACTTCTTAATCCCCTCATTTTTTCACCCATTCCCTCACACACCCCTCCCATCTGGCAACTATCAAAATGCTCACCTTAACCATGATGCTATCTCTGCTCTTCTTGTTTGCTTGGTTTGTTTTTTAGATTCAATTGTTGATAGATATGTATTTATTGTCATTTTATCATTCATAGTTTTGATCTTCTTTTTCTTAAGTACTTTTAACATTTCATACAATAATAGTTTGTAATGATGAACTCCTTTAGTTATTTCTTGTCTGGGAAGCTCTTTATCTGCCCTTTGATTTTAAATGATAACTTTACTGGATGGAGTAATCTTGGATGTAGGTCCCTGCTTTTCATGACTTTGAATATTTCTTGCCAATACCTTCTAGCCTGCAAAGTTTCTCTTCAGAAATCAGTTGACAGCCTTATGGGAACGCCCAGCCCCACCATAGGTAACTTACGTCTTTTCTCCTGCTGCTTTTAAGATTCTCTCTTTATCTTTAACCTTTGGCATTTTAATTATGATGTGCCATTGAAGTGAGTTTCTTTGCATCCATCTTGTTTGGGGCTCTGTGCTTCTTTGACTTGAGTGTCTATTTCTTCTACCAAGTTAGGGAAGTTTTCTTCCATTATTTTTTCAAACAGATTTCCAATTTCTTGTTCTTTCTTTTTTCCTTCAGCCCCCACCCCTTTGGATGTGAATGTTGGAATGCTTGAAGTTGTCCCATAGGCTGCTTACACAAAATATTTTTGTTCTTTTTAGATTATTGTTTCTGTTTGTTGTTCTAATTGCTTGTTTTTTGTTGCTTATGTTCTAAATCATTGATTTGATTCTCAGCTTCATCTACTTTACTGTCATTTCTCTATAAATTGTTATTTATTTCATTAGTGTATCCTTTGTTTCTGACTGGATCTTTTTTATGCTGTTGAAGTCCTCACTAAATTCCTTGAGCATCCTAATAACCAGAGTTTTGAACTCTGCATCTGATAGATTGCTTATCTCCATTTTGTTTAGTTCTTTTTCTGGAGTTTTGATCTGTTCTTTCATTTGGGCCATGTGTCTTTGTTTCTTCATTTTGGCAGCCTCCCTGTGTTTGTTTCTGTGTATTAGGTAGAACTGCTATGACTCCCTGTCTTGGTAGTGTGGACTAATGTAGTAGATGTCCTATAGGATCCATTGGCACAGCCTCCCTTATCACCCAAGCTGGATACTTAAGATGTATCCTGTGTGTGGTCTGAGTACAGCCTCCTCTTGTAGTTGAGCTTTGATTACTGTTGACAGGTCAATGGGAGGAATTTACCCAGGCCAGAGAGCTGCAAGGACCTGCTATGACCACTGACCACCAACCTCTGCCCTCTGTGGATGATCAGTTGCGCAGGGGCAGGGTGGTGGTACTTCTATATAGTCTAAGGTTGTTCATGGGGTGCATAGGTTCTGAGGTTTCCCTGGTGGTACAGGTTAAGGTCAGCTCCTACCTGTTTTATCCCTGGGGCTACCCTACATGAGCTATAAAGTAATCTGAGATGGCTGCTACTTGTGTTGAGTTTGAAGATTCTCAGGGGAAGCCAAGCTGTGATACTAGGCTTGCTGCTGATAGTGTTGGGCCTAGGGTGACTTAGCTGTTGCTTATTTGATAGGATTTAGGAAGTTGTTAAACATAAGCTAAGACCAACAATTGATATGGAAAAGTCAAGTTAATAGTTCAGATGAGCCCGGAAGTTGGGTGAGACAGAGTCTCTCTGGGAAACTGCATGGCAGATCAAATAGTGTTAGCCAGGTTGTTGGAGTCTGAGATAGGGCACCTGCCTGCTGGCTCTGTGGTTCTGTAGGAGGAGGGCTCTGAAAAGTGACAATGGCCTCTTCCTGCCTTTCTGTCTGGGAGTAAGCTGTCCCCCAGCTCCTGCCTTGATGCCTGACAATTCAATTCCTCACTGTATTCCACTGGTACCTTTCAAGCTACTACCCTAGTGGTGCTGGATCTCTGAGGGAGTGTGTCTATGAAAGTCTTTGTGTGTATTCTTTAACGGGAACTGCTTGGGACTCCAGAAGTTCCTTCCACCAACTCAATCCTCACTGGTTTTTGCAGACAGAAGTTATGGAAACTTACCTTCCAGGCACTAACACCCTGGGCTGGGAATCCTAGTGTGGGATTGGGACTTCTTGCTCCCTAGATATCCCTCCTGAATTCTTATCCACTATATGTGGGTATGGCACCAGCCTGTTCTGTGTCTCCACCCCTCCTACCATCTGGATGGATGTGGTTTCTTTAATTCCATAGCTGTCAGACTTTCATTCAACTCAATTTCTGATGGTTCTGAGTGACAATTTTTCTATATTTTAGTTGTAATTTTGCTGTGGTTCTGCAAGGAGGTGAGCCATGTAAACAGGAGGTAAGGAGAAGCTCACTTTCTTGCTTTGGTGCTTGGCACTGGCTCTTGGTTTGTGGCACTTGGACTTGGGACTTTTGTTTGCAGGAACACTTGGACACTCTGGGTCTCTGTCCCTTGCTCCCTGCACAGATAGCAGCACTCCTGGGACCAGGCAGATGCTGGGCATATCAGAGTCTTAGACCCCACATGTTTGGAAGCCTGCTCCTGGAAGCAGGGTCCCACACTGGGACTCACTGGGCTCCAGCCCCTGGGACACTGTGATCCACTGCTGCACGGCACGTGGGTCCTGGAAGGCTACATGGAGACTGAGAGCAGTGCACCCCAGACCCTGAAAGAGAGGGCTACTGCCAGAAGATGGCGACTCTGAGACCCATGAGGGTACATCCCAGAGAGGATGGAGATCTGTTTGAAGGGCTGGCTTGAGCTCCAAAAAGGACAAATAAGGAAATGGGGAACTTCTGGTGCGGTTTTGGCTTATAATCTTTTGGGCAGCAAAAGAAGTTCTGGGTCTTGTGAGAAAAAATGGCTCAGAGCAGAAGTGCTCTTACTGCCCTCAAAATTGGAGCCCTGTCAATAAACACCTATTTCCCTCAACACATCTTCTGATCATGTATCAAGGTGACAAGAGGCTGAACCCATGCTGCATGGTTACACTTTCACTCCTTGGTTTTGAGAACCATTTATCCTGGCTATTGGGCAAGTGTGCCATATGTATGTTTTGGCCCAATGCCTATCCTCCTGGAACACTGCAATCCAACTCTGTAGGCTGTTATCTCAGACTCATCCCTTGATCCAAAGTGGTTTATGCAGGATGCTACATCAGTAAATCTGAAAACAATTGCATAGTTATTCTGAACTAAGTAATGTAGGCAGGAAGGCAAATCTATATCCAGAGTAGATGATTATCTCAATGATGTCAAAATTTTGTCTCCTCAACAGTGAAAGAGTTTGGGTGTAATTAGTGAGCCTCTATGTGTCTGTCTAGATCCTTGAAATGTGTTACCAGACCTGTGTTTCAGCATTTATCTTTCTTCTATGGTGCAGGAATTTAGGAGCAGCTATACTAATCTTAGTGAGAGAGAGCCCATGCTGTGAGGTTTGTGCTTAACTTCCATCCATGCTTCCACAGCTGCTCCATAAAATGCAACATTTAAACTCCTCCTAACACCTAAAGCAATGACAACAAGAATAAAACTGAAAGTGATAATATGCCTTCCAAATGTTAACCTTTTAGTTTTAGCAATTAAAATATATATGAATAAAAATGACTTTACAAAGAAGAGGCAGTGAAATAGGATTTACTCAAGACTTATTTGACCTTTCAGTTGAAAAAGTAACTTATGAAAGCAGGTATATATTCATCTACTTTCTAAGTATTTTAAATTAAAACTGCTCTTTTTCTCTGAGCCAAACTTTGCAAGAAAAACCAAAGATCTACATTCAAAAAAAGATTTAAATTCATATGCGCTTTTCAAAATTCAATGGCAAACTAAAATGAGAACTATTCTTAATAAAGTAATGGATATAGGAGATTTTTAGAATGTCAAATCTAATGTTTCATCACAAATTCAGACTGTATTTATGCATATCAGATATTCTGTAATATTATAAGCACAATTTTAAAAATGCTGATTATGAACCAATATTATATTCTGAAGGAATGATTTATTATGTAGAATTTTTTAATATTTATCACAAAATATTGGAAATTTGTCAAAGATACTACCCATGAATTTTTTACCACATTGTCTTGAAAATGTGAAATAAAATGATGTTACAGAAATGAGGCATTGTCTTCACCAATAGATAGTAAAAATGCTTATTGGAATTAAATGGATACCAGATGATACAGAAAAGTGTACCCTTTACTGCATTGAGAGCCTCTACTTTCTGTTCTGTTTAATTTTTAAGACTGTATTTTAGAGCTGTTTTATATCTACAATAAAGTTGAGAGGAAAGTACATACATTTCCCAAACACCTCTTGTTTTCACACATGCACATCCTCCCCCACTACCAAAATCACTCACCAGAATGGTACATTTTTTACCAAGGATAAACCTATATTGACACATAATAATCACCTGAAGTCCATAGTTTAGTTTAGGATTCACTATTGGTATATGTTCTGAGTTTGGACAAATGAATAATTATATGTACATATCCATCAATATCATATCATAAAGATTATTTTCACTGCCCTAAAAATCCTCTGTGCTCTATTTATATCTCCCCACCTGCCACCAACAACCACTAATCTTTTCATTGCCTCTAGTTTGTCTTTTCTAGAACTTTACCTAGTTTGAGTTACTATGTATAGTGTGTAGCCTTTTCAGATTAGTTTCTTTAACTTAGCGACATGCATTTAAGATTCCTCCATGTCTTTTCATGGTGAGATCACAAGAGCCTCTGCTTTTATAATCTTGATCAGATTCACAACACACCATATAGCTTCACTCAAAATGCAGAGGAATGTGTGCCCAGTTATAAGTTACTATAGTCGGGTTGATTTGGCCCATCATTGTATCCCTAGGTAGGTCTATCAATGCCTGATCCAGAGAAGTTTATTTCCATTTACATGTGTTGAATGAATGCATCTAAATTGAAGAATGTGATTGGCTCAGTTAATTGTGGGCTGTTTATACATCTCAAATCCAGGATGTAAACCTAACAGAGGGAGCCATACCTTTAATGCAGAAACCTTTGAGTCTATGGAAAATTCCTGCCCCTTTCTTGCCCCCTGGAAGTGTTTTCACTACCACAGGGCCACCACCTCATCATGTGTTCAGCATACCCTAGGGCAAAGATCTAAACACATTTTGCTGAAATCATTGCGGTGGTTTTGACACAAGTGGATCTTGTACTTATAAAATTCATAGTTCTTTACCCTATATTTTGCCACAGGTAGGAACTCCAGTGGACTACATCTCCCATTTTGCATCTAAGAGAGATTTTTACATCTCTCCTAGAGAACTTTAGAGAACTGATAAAATTGTGATTATACTGTCTATAGCTTGTTGTACTATATGAAGTGCTTTCCCATAAAGCATCTCATTTCTTTCTCATAACTTTTGAATTGGGCACAGGAAAGTATATTTCATGTAATTTCTAATGAAATGAAAGCTTTGGAGCCAAATTCACACGCACAAGTTTGTGTATTTGTTGACTGGCATATTATTATTACTTTATTCAGGGCACATCCTCAACCTACTATGCTACTGAGATAAAGATGTCTTTTCTTCTTTATAAAAAATGGAGAGCAAATTTTATATGAAGCAAGGTTCCTTGGGTGGAAATGGAGGGAAGAGAGGAATGGCATTTTAAAAGAACATTTAATCTAAAGCAAATAGTTGCTATTTCCACCAGCCAGAGAATCTCTAAGTAAATAAAGACAACAGTTTACACAGAGGAAGAACAGAAAGTATAGATTTTGAATTTTTCCATGGGCAGAAGTTTATTCTTTCATAGCAATGATAGGTTTTTCTTAGCAAAATCACACCTTTTGGCTGAGAAAATTCACATCTACTTTCATAAAAATTTAGCATTAAAGTTTGGCATGTCTCCCTCATATTGAAAGCCACTTTAAAAATTGAGAGGTGAAAAGAATAGTAAGAAATGCTGAAAATAAAACTACATCAGAAGTGTGACTGGTAACTGGTTTGAATACCTACTTCGTCACTAGCAACTGTTCTTAGGTGACTTAAAGCAAATCACTTCACCTGCAGGAATAAAAGAAGTAGCCTTTATTAGACAGTGCTGAGCTTTCAACCAGTTCTTACATTCTGTGATTTTAACTTGAATAAATGATTGAGTCACTGAAAAAATGTAGTTTTAATATTCTTATTTGTTTTCTATTATCATTTTATGTCAGTAAGTCTATGTTATAATTCTTAAACTAGTCTTACTCTAAAATTCTCTTTATATACTTATCTAAAGTCTCATTAATTAAGAGTTGGATCCTTAGTATAGATTATTTCTAGATGTCTGTACTTCCTGGTTTGTTTGTTTTTTTTTTTTGGTCAGTATATATGTCTAAAGTGCAATATGGTATGCCTGATTGGCTGGTTCTACCTGAGAAGACCTCACTGTGAGAATGTTTTCCCATTTACATTTTTAGTGTCACCAAATTGATATCTTGTAATCAGCCAAGGGGATTACATATAACATGGAAATTAACAAAAATTATAAAATAAGACTGTTTTCTCCTGTAGAGGGAATAATTTCTTAAACATTTACCAACATACTAGTACTGAGAATCGCAGGCAGAGATTGAGACAAAAGCCTTTTGTGTTTTCCCAAATAACAGAGTAGGATACTGCCAGTCTTGACTTCTCATTTCCCCATGTCTGAACTCTGCTTGCCCGCAATCCACATAACCCGGCCTTTGAGCAGGAAGCCCCCTGTTCTGAGCCACCTCCTGAAGAACTGGGGGCAGGTGTACAGCTTACCTGCTCAGGTTCAGCACCATGAGCTCCTTCTCTGAGCTTATTAACTACTGTGCAGATGACTAGTTTAAGCACCAAAAGAGGTTATCAAAGAGGCTTCCATCTGAGATGTTTACTGTCTTTTTCTGTAAACAAATATTTTAGGGGAAACTGCTAAGTGCTGGGCACTGTGTGAGGCCCAAGGAATAGTGAGCAAAGACAGACACAATCCCTGGGCTCCTGGAGCTGCATTCTAATGAGAGAGAATATTGACCAAAAGTAAATAAATATATCACTCAGGTAAATATAAAATATAAATATAAAATATAAAAATTGCACCTATAATAAGCATTACAAATGAGAGACTCGAGCTTTGAGAAAACTTTCATTCAAACTTGAGACTTGAGATTTGACCCCTCTGGACCCAAGGGATCAATGGAGGCTTCTCAGAGAAAGTGACTCAGTGGTTCTGGAGCTGAGAACGGCAGTTTGAGAAGAAAGGGGAGAGAAAAGCCTTCTCTGCAAATGAACACTTAAACATTTTTTTCTTCTATGAACATTTATGTTCATGGGATGTATTTTGGTTTGTTTATTCTTATTTTTTTTTATTGTGGAGGCTTCCATTTTTTCCCTTGAATTGAAAATCTTTACAGATTATGCCTATTACTCTGTGTAAAGTCATTTTACTGTAACAATTTCCTGTGAAAACATTTTTTTAACTTCTTGAAGTCTAATTTCTAAATAAGGTAATTTCTATATGTAGATTAATTTTAAAAATTAATTTATACAGTATGTTTATTATATTACCATTATTTTGAAGAAAAGTTTGTAATAAATCTTAAATGCTTTCAAACTTAATGAGTTTTCAAGTCTATATTTTAGAAAATTTTAGAAATCAAAGCACCTAGGTATGACTCTCTTTCACATAAACATTTGATTGAAATAATTTGGAGTTGATTATATACTCCCACATTTACAATTGATAAGCTTGGGCATCTTTACTATAATATTTTAGAATGAGAAACTGAGTTAAAAAATGTAATAATGATACTAGATATTTAAACTAACAAAATTTAGCTTCAGTGCACCTTCTATTATACCATATAATCTTTCTTAAAAGGTTTAATATCCAAAATTTATTTACTTATTTTAATTTATTATTTATTTATTGTTATTGCATTTTCCCATCACTTACACACTTACGCTTCCTGACTCAGTAGGACACTCAGGATTCTGCCTGACGGGACGCACGCTGCGCTGGGGGAGACAGGGTGCGACCTGCACTGAGGCCACACCCACTCTCCAACTTCTTCCAACAGCTTTGTCATGGTTTTGCTCCGACTCCGTCATCTGACTAGCTATACTCTAAAGCTGTACCTAACACAATGATTCTAGAGGTGGTAGAACCCTACCACCACACGAATTTTCTTAACAGCTTTATTTCATTAAAAACGGGAAACTGCGCATGTGCATTCACAGATGAATAAACCAATTATGGCCTATCCCACAATGGCATACTACTCAGGAAAAGAAAATAAACTATTGATACAAAACTTAAAATGATTATGCTGAATAAAAAACAAGCAAAATTACATATTATATGTTACAATTTACATGAGACTTCAAAATGCAAATGAATGTATTACTTGCAGAAACCCACAGCAGTGATTAAGTGAGGAGCAACAAGGTGCAGCAGAAAGCTTTGGGAGTAATGAATTTGTTCATTATCTTTATTTAGAGATGGTTTCATGGGTGTACACAAATGTCAAACTTATCAAAGTGTACACCATAAATACATGTAGCTCACTGTATACCTAACTAAGGCTATTAAAAAACCGTGGTAGAATACAATGATACAAAATTAGTCCCAAATATATTCATGTTATTAACAGTTAAGCTTATATATAAGGTTCACCCCTTTGGGAGAAAATTTAGGGCAGATTTTTTTTACTTTATTTTTCTTGTTGACAGTATCACACATGTCCAAATTTTAATTTTTGCTGTAATTTTTAACATATACTTCACACAATATATTCAAGGTTTTAAATCTATTACTGAATCTAACTCCTAAATACAAACCAAAGTCCACACATTACATGTGAATTTCATTTTGCCACACATTACATGTGAATTTCATTTTAATATTTGACCTTATTTTCATTGCATTTAGGTACATAATTCAAATTACTTTAATTGGTGCCGCTGTGTGAGGATTTCAATACTACCCTGTCCCATGCCGGGAGTTATAGCAGGCTGTTAGGGAGCAAGTTAGTAATATCCTTAATTTAGCATTTGCCACAGGCTTATATCTTGTTCCCCAAATTTATTCATTTTTACTCTGTGAATAAACCCTCAATTTTTCTCAGTCCCAGTAACCAGTGTCCTATTTTTGTATTTCATAATAAAAGTACAGGCTTCTTTTAATACCAAAGTCACAAGTTAGAAATCAGACCATCTGATACTCTTAAGAAACTAGCTTTCTTTCTCTGAACAAACTCATCCTAACCAACTATCTTCCCCCCAATTTAACTGAAAAAACCATATAAATTCAAGGTATACAACATGATGAATTGATATGTGCATACATTGTGAATGGTTGTAACAATGAGGTTAGCTAACATGTCATTACCTCACATCGTTACCTTTTGTGCGTGTGTGTGTGTGTGTGTGTTGAGAACATTTAAGAACTACTCTAAGTAAATTTCAAGGATGCAGCACAGCATTGTTAAATAGAGTCACCCTGCAGTACGTTACATCCTCAGAACTTACTCAACTTGTATCTGAAAGCTGATATCCTTTGGCCAACCTCTCCCTATTTCCCTGACCCTGGCGACCAACATTCCACTCTCTGTTTTCATGAGTTTAACTTTTTTAGCTTTCATGTATAAGTGAGACCATACAATATTTGTTTTTCTCTGTCTGACTTACTTTATTTAGCATAACTCCCTCAACAATCATCCACGTTGTTGAAAATGACAGCATCTCCTTCCTTTCTAGAGATGAATATAATACCACACTTTCTTTATTCTTTAATCTGCTGGTAGACACTTTGGCTATGTCCATGTGTTGGCTATTGTTTAATAATGCTGCAGTAAACATGGGAGTGCAGATATCTCTTCAAAATACTGAGTTTATTTCCTACAGAAGTGGGATTCCTGGATCATTCACTAACCAGCCACCATCAAGTTTGCTGCCTCCTGGCGGCTCTGGAGTCCCACATTTCTTGTCCCCTTGTAGGGAGGGTCGCTGCCTAGATTTTGGAAGAACCATCAGTGGTTCTTCTGTACAGTTTCTTGGTCTCAGGGTCTGATCTGCCACACTGCTGACTCAGTCTCAATTTTGGCAATATAATGAATATGAATAGTACAATTTTTATTTGAAAAGCCGAATTTTCTGATGATATTCTACACCACTGTGTGCAAAAGACAACATGTCTTTTGCCAGGTATTGACTCAATCCAAGAATAAATAACATGAAAATATCTCTCTCTCTGGGTATTGATTCATTATCATATTTTCAGGGGATCCCAGAGAGTTCCAGTGAGCATTAAATAGAACAATGTTAAAGGCAATGATGTTCTCTTTTTTATTTTTTAATTGTATATTTTCCATTACCATTTCTTCCCCTTATGTCCCCCTCCCCCTGCCATCACCACACTGTTGTCCATGTCCATTAGTCTTTTTCCTTTTTGCTCAATCTCTTCACACCCTCCCCTCCCCCCAGAGCTGTCAACCTTCTCCCCACCTATGAGTCTCTCTATTTTTGCTTGACAGTTCAGTTTGTTCATTAGATTTTACTTAAGAGTGAAATCACATGGTATTTCTGTTTCTCTCACTGGCTTATTTCACTCAGCATAATGTTCTCCAGGTCCATTTTTGCTATCATGATGGTCAACATTTTCTTCTTTTCTACATCCAGGTAGCATTCTGTTGTGTAAATGTCCCGTAGTTGTTTTATCCATGCATCTACTGATGGAGACTTGGGCTGCTTCCATATCCTGGCAACTGTAAATCATGCTGCAAAGAACATAGGATAACTTATGTTCTTTCAACTTAGTGTTTCTTCAGATATATTCTCAGAAGTGGGATTGCTGGGTCAAAGGCAGACCATTTTTGTGTAATTTCTTGAAGTATATCCATATTGCTTTCCACAGTGGCTGCATTTCCACCCACAGTAGAAAAGTCTTCCCATTTCTCTGCATCCTCACCAGCATTTGTTTGTTGAATCATTGATGATAGCCATTCTGACAGGTGTGAGATGGTGTCTCAGTGTGGTTTTAATTTGCATTTCTCTGATGATTAGTGACATGGAGCCTCTTTTTATATGTTTATTGGCCACCTGTACATCCTCTTTGGAGAAGTGTCTATTTGGGTTCTTTGCCCATTTTTAATTGAATTGTTTTTTGATGTGGAATTGTATGAGTTCTTTATAAATTTTGGATATTAACCCCTCATCAGATGTATTAATGAATATGTTCTTCCATTCCATGATTTGTCTTTTTATGTTGTCATTGGTTTCCTTTGCTGTGCAAAAACTTTTTAGTTTGATGTAGTCACCTTTGTTTACTTTTCCTTGTGTTTCCTTGCCTGAGGTGATATATGAGATAAAATACTGCTACAAGCAATGTCTGAGATATTGCTGCTATGTTTTCTTATACAATTTTTATAGTTTCAGGTCTAACTTTTAAGTCTTTTTTTATATCCCAATAAAACTTTATTTAAAGAGGCTGAAATTTAAATTTCATATACTTTTCACAAGTCAGAAAATATGAATATTAATCTTTTTATTTTCCCACAACCACTTAAACACATATAAATGATTGTGTTACTTCATGAACCATATAGAACAGGGAGCTGACAAATTTGCTCACACCTGGTTTATATTATTGCCTTAGTCTCTTAATGGGGGCCTGCTCCATATATCTTATTACTCAATAATGCAGACAACAATAAAAAATGTGGAAAAAGGAAGAAAAAAAAGATGGACTTGCATTCAGAGTTGAAAGGTGAGCAAGCAGTAGAAAGGAAAGCAGCCAGCATGAGGAAGGCTGACGTCTATTTAAGATCATGCATAGTTTGGTGCAGGTATGGATAAAGATGAGGCTAAAACTAGCAGGTGGCACATATGGGTCTCAGTCATGCTAAAAATTTGGGATATTATACTAAAGGTGGTAGAGCCACTGAAGAGTTATTAATTGGGAATAACATGATCAGTCCTATAAGAACCTAACTTATAAGTCTTTAATACATTTTGAATTTATTCTTGTGTGTGGTGTAAGAAGGTGGTCTAGTTTCATTTTTCTGCACATCTGTCAAGTTTTCCCAACACCATTTGTTGAATAAACTATCTTTAGCCGATTGTATGTTCTTGCTTCCTCTGCCAAATATTAATTGACTATAAAGGTGTAGGTTTATTTCTGGGCTCCCTATTCTGTTCCATGGATCTGTGTGGCTGTTTTTTTGCTTGTTTGTTTGTTTTTAAAGATTTTATTTATTTTATTTTTAGAGGGGAAGGGAGGGAGAAAGAGAGGGAGAGAAACAACAATGTGTGCTTGCCTCCTGTGCGCCCCCTATTGGGGACCTGGTCCTCAGCCCAAGTATGTACCCTAACTGGGAATTGAATCCTTTGGTGGTTCATAGGCTGATGCTCAATCCACTGAGCCACACCAGCCAGGGCTGTGTGTCTGTTTTAATGCCAGCACCATGCTGTTTTGATTACCATGGCCTTTTGTATAGGTTGATATTAGGTAGCATGGTTACTCCAATTTCATTCTTCTTTCTCATGTCACAGTTGCTATGTGAGGCCTTTGGTGGTTTCATATAAATTTTTGAAATGTTTATTCTATATCTGTGAAATACATCATTGGAATCGTAATAAGAATTGTGTTAAATCTACAGATTGCTTTAAGTAATATGGACATTTTAGCAATGTTAATTCTTCCTGTCCACAAACACGGTATGTGCTTCTGCTTATTTGAATCTTCTTCAGTTTCTTTCTTCAATGTCTTGTAATTTTCTCTTTTTTCCTTTTTTGTTGCTGATATTATTATTTTTTTTAATTTTTTATTTTAGTTTATTCATTACAGTTTCTATCCCTTATTCCCATTCCAGCCCACCCACCCATTCCTCCCCTCTTCCCTCCCCTTTCCAACCCCCCTAGTTTAGTCCATGTGTCCTCTATATTTGTTCTTGTAAACCCTTCCCTTCTCCCCTGGAATTCCCTCCCCTCTCCCCTCTGGTCCCTGACTACCTGTCCTCTATTTCAGTGTCTTTTGTTATATTTCACTTGTTTCTTTGTTTTGTTGTTTAGGTTCCTGTTAATGGCGAGATCATATGGTATTTGTCTGTCACTGCCTGACTTATTTCACTTAGCATAATGCTTTCCAGCTCCATCCATGCTGTTGCTGATATTATATATTCCACTTAGCAGGATTGAAAATGTACTGCCTCGTTTCAGCAATACTCCCAGCTTCCGAAACTATAGGGAAATTATACTGAACGAAAACTTTGACTTAGTAAGTATTCAGATCCCAAGCTTGATGGTCTCTCAAAATGCTCCATTCCCTTCATTCACTTTTTCAGGTTCTTCTAGTCTTTGATCAGCCACCATGCACGGCCATCACTTTCAGTGAAGCTAATATGCCATTTGACTTTCTGGTTCACTGACTGGCCAAGTGCAATTCAAGGTTGCTCTGAGAATACTGACAAGCTATGGAATTTCTTGTCTCAGAGCCGTCAAGTCATTGCTTTGCTTTGGAGTGCCAATCCAAACCTCAGTTCTCTGAATGTGAACTCTATAATACCCAGATGGCGACATTTCAGAAAACACCACTAATCTAACACTGGAAAATAAATCTCAAACAACTGACCCAAAAATGAATGTCAAGCATACAGTTTTTAGAATCAAAACGAAACTCTGGAAATTTAGGCTCAGGTCTTATTGATCTGACATAGAATTTGAGTACCAGAAGAGTTTCTCTATTGGTGCCTAAGTCAGTGGTTCTGGATTCTGCCTGCATATAAGAATTACACAAACAGTATCTTTAAAAGACTGATGGGCTAGGCTCTGCCCTGACAAACGGAAATCGAGTCATTAGGAATGATATATCAGGTTTGTAGCTTTTAAAATCTCATTCTTTCTGAACTGAGAATGACAAGTCTATATAGTGACACCCACCTGCTAACATACTGAGGTATGAAGAAATTTAAAAAATGAAAGAAAGAATACTCAGATGTCACTATTCAAGCGTGAACACATTGTGTCTTCAGTAATGCTTCTTTCCTAAATTCCCACCCACTCTTCCACATGGTAAGGTAGGTTAGACACCTAAGGAACTTCCTTCTTTACCAGAATGGCTAGCAATCTGTTTTCTTTGCCTTGATTTCATTTCTTGCCTCTCTTCATTATCCAAAGCGAAAGAAAGTACCTTGATTCTCAGGTCATCCTTATTCCCAAACCTTATTAGTAAAACTGAAAATCTATAAAAAGAAGAAATGAGACAGAATTAGAGCCAGAGAGAGAGAGAGAGAAAATGAGATTGAGAGCAAAAGTGAGAGACAGAGAGAATCAAATAGAGACAGGAGGACATACACACACCTAGTTTCTTTTTATCAAAAGCCAGGTCATCTATCACACATTCTTCATCTGTTACAAATCAACTCACTTCAGGAGATTTGATAGAAATGTAAGTAGGTGGCCAAAAAGTACTATCCAAATGTGAACACATTAACCCTTTCCTAACAATTTAATTTTTTAATTGATATTTACAGGGTCCAAATGGTATTTCATAATCCACAAGATTTAACTCATTAATCTCTGTGTGGCATATCCCAGATCTATAATAACAAACATACTCAATATCAAGTTTCAAAGTTCTTTTATTCTCTCACTGTTGCTATACGACTGTTACTCTTTACTGGGAATGCAAAAGCCATTCAATATGAGGTTTTTTTGACTTCTTGCTTCTACCCTTTACTGTTCATTTAGTCTCTTTTTTACATTTTGCTTTTTTTCCCCAATGTTTCATTCTAGTTCTTCCCTCATTTGCTACAAACCAGACAATCTCTTCTTTCAATTGCTCTCAATTTTCCCTCAATTGCTTTAAGTTTTAGCTATGAAGGCACTGAAGTCCTCTGACTTAACTTGAACTTATTAGAGCAACATGAGTAAGCTTAACTTACTAACATTAGGATGGTGGGATAGCACCAGTTACTAAAACTGTTGGAATGCTTACTATAGGCTTAGCACTGTTTAAAATATTTCTGACAAATTAAGTCATTGAAATCAAACTTCCTTGCACACAGGCACCATTAACTCCATGTAGATACGAAAACTGAGGGACAGAAGAATGAATAGATCACCCATATTTCCACAGCTAACAAGCAAAAGATCTGACATGAGCACAGACCATCTGTCCCAGAAGGTGAGTGCACTGCCACTGCCACTGCCCAGGTCCCTGTGGTCCCCAGGCCTTACTTCTGCAGTCTCTCTGTAGGTTTATGGTGGCTGGTCGTGGGTGCAGTAAAATCGGTGTTAATTCTTATCTTAAAAATATTCACTCATACATAGTGTCCTGGGTGAATGCCTGATATATTAACATGCCTGGGTGGCTTATCATTACGTAAAAAGTATTTAGAAAGTCACTAATTTTATTTACCTTAATATAGCTTCTATGATGTCCAATACACCTTCCATTCCAGCTGAATGACAACCATCAAAGTGATCACCCATTAAAAACAACAAATATGAGATTAAGCATACCTCTGAGACATTTCAGGAGCACCCACGGTTACATAAGCTAAAATAAGGAAAGAAGTTTTGAATCTTTTAGGTCATTCTATTTACTCTAATATTCATCCAATCTTATGCAATATAATCAAATTAAATACCTTTAGTAAGTCTCATTAAATAAACTGTTCTTCTATATAACAATACATGTCTAATTGCTGATACCTCTAGAAAATATTTTCTGTGTTCTAAGTACATCAAATAGATATCAAGAACTTCCATCTTAGCTTCAAATTAGTGTTCAAGGGGGGAATTAAAAATGAGTTTGCCTTATTGAAATTAAAATGAAGTGGCAATTAATAAATTACCTCTTTGTGATTCATAATAAAGTTATTTGTTATTTTACTAACAAAGAAGTCACAGGAATAGCCACTATAATTATTCCATTTTTATGATTTAGAATATGACATATTTTCAAAGGTTACTAAAGACTTTACATTCTCAACATTTGAGGGATATAAGTGATTATATTTTGGATGAATTCTAAAAATTAATTTTTCTCTCAGTGAGAATTTTTAAAACCTACTTATGACTTTAGGTTAATGAACCCACATGAAATTTCTTACATTTGACATTTTATTACCCATAAAACATCACTTTTATGATTTAACCTAACATGTTTATAACTGAAATATTTATTATCATTTATGCCAATATTTTTAAGTTGTCTAATTTCATTATTCTTTCCTATATCCTTAATTTTCTCTTCTGTTACATTATCTATTATTCTTTTGATTTTTTCAAACCTGTCATTATTATTCTAATAGCTACATAGATAGATTTTAATGTAATAACACTTCACATGCATCAATTCATTAAGATTTTTTATAGTCCTCTAATTAGAAATCATTATCTCCATTTAAAAGATATGAAAACTGAGGTAAAGAGGGATTAAGTGTCTCCCTGACTCACACCATCATTAAGTTTGGAATCGTGATGTAAAATAAACCACTAGTCCAGCTTCACGACCTGTGCTCTTAATCATGCCATTCTGTTGATCTCTCTTTCTAAGTTATTTCTCTGAATTATAGTGGCTTATCACTTTGTCATTGAAATCAGGAATCTATAATTCCTTTTATTGCTTTGAGCAATATTTTAATTTCTGCTTTGACATTTATTTAACCATTCATTCATTGTTCTTGGAGTCAGATTTTCATATCCAGCTTTCTATCCTATCTTGCCTTGAGTTTAGACATATAATGTCTATTGGACCTCCTTTCTGTTTGCATTGTTACTTGCAGTAAGGAAGAAATCTGCCATATTAGAGAAAATATAAATCCGTAAAATTTTACATTAGTTTTCTTTTTTACAATTGGCAACGTCTACCTTTGGAGGGCTCACCTCAGTTGATTTCCAAATGGTTGAAAGCGCCTCTCCTGCAACACTCCTGATTCTAAAACTAGCTTTTTCAAAGGCCATTTATACCTGATGTTCTGAGAAGATTCCTTCTGACTTTTCATAGTCTACATCATTTTCTCAGGAATGGTCATTGATATTGAACATTGTTAACTGCTTCAGTTTGCTATATATCTAGTGTAACACTGACCATATTTTCAATAGAAATGTAAATACTTTTTGTTATTTTTAAAATTTCCTGTGGTTACTTTAGTTGACTTCCAGAAGAAGCTGATGTGCTAGTTGTCATCTTTTCCAAAAATCCAGAGAGAATGTCCTAAACATGTGGAATTCCCAGAATACCTCTCTTTATTTCCCTATATTTTGTAAAAAGGTATTTGGGTACACTTACTTTCCAGATTTCTTTTTTTTAAATTTAGCTTGATATAAACCATTAAGTTCAAGGTCACTAATAACTTTTTTATATAAATTTACCCAGACTATTTATCCTTCTTGCCTCCAACAATTTCTTTAGCATAGGCTTGGGATTGTGGTATAAAAAAATACTCACAGACATTTACATTACCATATAAAGGTTTATATGTTATAACACTGTCAGTAACATCTATTTATGTAAGACTTCAGTTTTTAAAACATGATACTCTATTTTCCTGAAGCTAAGAGAAGTAAACAGGAATAATGACTGATTATCTAATAAAACTTGTTGTTAATAATAACAATAACTGTATGCGTAGAGTACCGACTATATCAGTGCTTTTTTAACAGGGATTTGTAAATTAGCTAGTTTTTCATGAAACTTGACCAACAATGCTAAGCTACAGGCCCCATATTTTCCCCGATTTTTCAGATAAAGAAGCTGAATAAAGCTAATAGGGGAAAGCTCTTACTAGTGACACTTTGACCCAAAGCTTTTTAATTCCAAAGTCCATGATTTTATATTCACACAATACAAATCCATTTGGTTAAGAAATAACATAAGCCCGGATTTCCTGTTCCACAACATGCTGCTTTCCTATACTGCATGTCTGCTCCATCAGCTTCTTAACAAATGTTATTTATAGAAACAATAAGTAGTGATGTTTGCCAAGGACACCAAGCCTAAATATTTTAGTCACTTTATGTACATAAGGCAAAAGGCAAGTGCTTTAGAGTGGGATAGGCCTACATTCGGTTTGGCTTCAGTTATGTGCTGTGAGGTCTTCAGCAACTGGCCTAACCTCTCTGAGGCCCCACTGCATTATCTGCACGGCGGAGGCCAAGGGTGCTTCTCTAACCCTAAGTTGTTTTGAAGAGTAACTGAATATGAACTTCCTAGTAAAATGCCTAGCATGTAGATGCTCAGTTTAAAATGAATTAATGCACCAGTCCAGTACCTATTACTTAGTAGGTATGAATGTGTCAGTTATTTTATTATGTGCCCAGACTGAGAGTCTCCATTGGTAGTAGCACTCAGTACCCTAATTCTATTTGCATGCCATTAATAAATTATTATTTAAGTGGTCTTTAGTGTAAATGCAAGTAAAATTTTGCTAATAGAACTAAGTCAAGAATGGCAAAAATATTTACAATAGGAAAAAAATATTGTACTGAAAATAAAACACAAGGATTCTAGTTAAACATTTTAATTATTTACATCAACTTATGAAATATTTTTAGAAATTGGTGAGTATAGCAGGTGGTTGCAATATAATAAACAGGAGAAGGAAGTGTTTTGACCAAACATCTCTCAATATATAACCTTCTGTGCATAGACCTGACGTAGACTTGACAGGAATCTTGGTGTGGCCACTGTGGAAAGCAGTATGGAGATTCCTCAAAAAACTAAAAATGGAACTGCTTTATGACCCAATGATTCTACTTCAAGGAATTTATTCAAAGAAACCTAAAACACTAATTTGAAACAACATAAGCACTCTTATATTTCCTATGTTCATTGCAGCATTATTTATAATCACAAGGATATGGAAGCAGCCCAAGTGTCCATCAGTAGATGAGTGGGTTAAACAACTATGGGACATTTACACAGTGGAACACTACTTGTCCATTAAAAAGAAAATTTTACCCTTTGTGACAGCATGGATGGAACTGGCGAACATCATGCTAAGTGAAATAAGCCAGTCAGAGAAAGACGAATATCGCATGATTTCACTCCTATGTGGAATCTAATGAACAAACTGACAAGGAAAATGGAGACAGACTCACAGATAGAGAGCTGGCTGACAGCTCTGGGAGCTGGAGGGATTAAACAGAAAGGAAAAAGGGCTCATGGACATGGACAACAGTGTGGTGATTGAGGGGGCAAGGGGATATAAGGGAAATAAATGATAATGAAAATACAATAAAAATGTAAAAAATAAGCAATTTGGGAAACTTGACTGCCCTTCCTTTTTGACATTAACATGCAGAGAATTGGAGTGGAATGAGCTTTGACAATGGTTCTCAGTCTTCTCTCTGTGTCAAAACCACCTGGGCAGCTTTTAAAGCATACATTTTGAGCTCCTAACCCAAACATTGAATCAGAATTCCCTGCTAGATGCTTTGCTCTCCTGAAGTCCATCTGCCAGCACATACAGCTGTGCCATTTCGTTATGTGCACGTGCTCCCACTGAAGAGACGGCATTGGTCTGACAGCGATGAAAGGTCAAAACTCATCAGTTATTGGGCACAGTTTCAAAATTATTTCTCAGCAAAAGTCATAGAATCATCCCACAGTAGGAATTACATGATTCCTTGCCTCTGATTCCTGCCTGGCTCATTTAGTCACCAGGGTCACGTGAGCTATTGATGAATTAGATCACACCAGTGCCTTGTAAGTTCAGAGTAAGAGTATAATGTAAAACTGTGTGACTCACTGGGTACCATTGCTTGAAAAAGATGAAGCTAGGATATGAACAGGATTAACCTAAGTCTTTAGATTCATGAGTAGCCTGTAATGGTTTAGTTTCAGGCTTCCAGACAGCAAATTAATTCCTATTAGATTAAGACTTGAATGGGTGGAGCCATGCACTCATCTGGCTGATGATTTTTAGAAATGGGCAGATTCTACCCTTTGTAGAATCAGTATTTATATTCCTCTCAAAAGCAGAAAGATTCAAATACACTAAAGAAAATATTCCAAAGAAATTTTACAATGGAGAATGATGGTAAATGAGATATTTATTATAATATTATGGCAAGATATTAGAAAAAGTCAATGATTCAGGAATGATGAATTGAATCATGGTGTGACTTAATGACCACTTAACTCTTTCAATGGAAATTGCTTCTCATTTGCCTCACAATGCTGACACTCATTTCCTAGAAAACTCATATCCACATGACCACTCACCGCACTCCTTGCCATCCTTAATTATTGTATGTTGCCAACCGTCATATCAGTCTTTTCAGGACGGAAGCACTCATTTGTTCCACTGCTGAGAGTGCTGGTAGCTGACTCTCTGATAAGTCCTGCCCTGAG
This sequence comes from Trachops cirrhosus, assembly GCA_028533065.1. Taxonomy (NCBI): domain Eukaryota; kingdom Metazoa; phylum Chordata; class Mammalia; order Chiroptera; family Phyllostomidae; genus Trachops; species Trachops cirrhosus. The sequence continues at coordinate 51,146,697 of CM052539.1, read as the reverse complement.
TATTATTTACTAAATGCTAGATACAGTCCTACAAAGGCTGGCTCCTTTGTCTTGATCCAGGACAACCCTAAGTATTATCTTAGCACCAGAGTTCCTCATCAGATTGGTTGAGGCCTTTATTACAATTGATTTCCAGCTCAAGTTTTCCCTCAGTCCACTCACCTTCCCAAAGATGATGATCTGAAAGCAATCCTTAATCAATTTTCGGAATGTAAACCTTTCACTCAGAGTCTGTTACCCAGGGAACCATATCACCAGCCTGCCTGGAGTGGAAACTTCATCAGCTGGACCAATGCATCTCACTCTCTTCCAGTCTGGGGATTGAATATTATAGCCTTACTTTTACTTTCAGTTTTTAATAAATCAAAATTGAATTTAAACTATATAGAGCCAGTAATATAAAAAGATCATTGCAGTAGAAACTTAATGTAGAAACTTGATTTATCTTACTTCTATTCCTATTCAAATGGAAGCCCCAAAGTCGGTTTAGCTGGTCTATTTTAATGAAGTCTGAATTGGTCTTTCTGCCTCGATTATTTTCACTCTCCAATCAACCTAATGTGGTACTAAGATAGTAATATTTTTTAATACACATCACAAGTCTAGTCATCTCAAAATCTTGCAGTGGGTCCCAAGTTCTCCCAGGAATAAAAAAATAAACTCTATTATTTAACAGTCTATCCCCAATCTAACTTTTCTAACATCATACACATTTTGGTCTATTTTTTTTTTGTTATGTACCAATGATCTTCCTTGGCTCCATGTCTAGTTATGCACTTTTTGTTTCTTTATGATTTTTTTCCATTCCCAGAGGTGTAACTGATTTGTTAGGATGCAGATCAAATGGCACTGATTATTACTTTTTTTTAATTTTGCAGATGTACTGTAATTCCCTGGCCAGAGGGGACTTTTGCTCTGGTACCATTTCAAATACCATATTTATGTTTGCACCTCTCTTCTCAGTGATAACATTCTGCCTCACATCAAGACAACAAGGGTAATGCCCACTCATCTTTGTACTTGTATCTTCCACAGTACCTTATTATAAAAACATTTAAAATAAATGGTAGAAAATGAGAAGACAGAAGACAACAGGGCTTACCGGACATAAAATTTTTTGCTATCAATGAAACTCCCTTAAAACATTTAGAATTGTTTCACTATGTCAACACTTACTGTTCAACAAAAAAACTCCTTTTCACTTGCTGACTAAACCTTATATACTAAGTATAATCCATTAATAATACATTTTCTTCAATACGCTGAATTACTTATCTATGGGAGAATAGTCCTAGCAATTTCTACTGCCATTACCTTATACCATCAATTCAGATGCAAGTTTGAAGTATCATTTTGCTGATAATAAAACATATCATCTACTAAGCCAGATGATAAAACATTCAATTGCTTGACTAGGTGCTTTGAAAAATTCAAGGAGATTTATATTTATCAATTTGTATATTTTTTATTCTAAAAAAATTAAAAGATGTTTTCTCAGTTGCTGTTTCTGTAAACCCACAGAAACAAGAAGAAAAAAGGTGAACTTCAGCATTCTTTGTTTTAGCTGTCAGTTTTTGTCATTTCAAATTATTATTATTATCTGCTAAGGGAATCTATGAATGCTCTTCTTACATCATCTTAGATTATTTATCCATGATGAGATAGCTGGAAAATAGAATATAGAATGTCTAAATTTTAAAATACTAACAATAAATAAATATTATCTTACAGATTCTTTATAGTTTGCATTTAATTTATAGACAAGTATAATTTTTGTGACCTTAGCATGATCCTAAGAATTTTGCATGATTATCTTACTTAAGTTATCAAATAATCACCTTATCAAATAAGTATATGAGGAAGGACTCCCTCCAAGCTGGAATTATCTTCTGGAGGGCAGGCCACTTGTAGTACAGGTTTCCCAAGCTAGGTGTGTGTTCTAGGAACCCATCTTTAGCAGTGGACCAGTTGGCATTGTTGTGGGAAACCGCATTTGGCTTCAGTGTTTTTTTTAAGACTCTTTCAACGTGTTTGCCCATTTCGTGATGGGCGATTTACAAGTGCACCTGCCCATACTGCACTGAGTGTTCAGCAATTGTGGGCCACAAATGGCATGACCCCCATGCCCCACCCTTGCTATTCATCCAATCTCGCCCAGAGTAACTTTTTTTGTTTCCCCAGATGAAAAAAGTCCTCAAAAGGAAACATTTTGTTGAAGTGGAAGACGAGGAAAAAAAATGGCAGGAGCACTGAAAGGCATCAAAGTCAACGAGTTCAAAAACTGTTTCGAGCAGTGGAAAAAAAGTCTCGATAGCTGTATTGCATCAAGTGGAGAGTACTTTGAAGGAGAGTGAAGTTTAAACATGTTGAAAAAAGGCACAATTCTTTATGAATAAATTCCTTTCAGGGGGCTCCCCCCTTGTATGAGCCCAGGTTAATACCACTAGCATGGAATGCCGATCAGCTTTATGCTCAGTAAATTTATTCCAGGGCACACATACTCAACCTTTATGTGGTACTGTTTGTGAGAGCTAAAACATTTAAGGAAAATGTGATTTGTACCCATGGTTTAAGAATTATGGATAATTTAAATAATCATTGTGCTATAATTTAATCATACTATTACTCTGATGGGTCTTTAAATATATGAATATTATGTGAAGGAGCATACTTGTTTATCTCATTAATAATAAATTGGTTGACACTTAAAAATAGAATTTATTCACTTTACATTATATGAGGGAATCAATAAGACATTTTTTGAAGAAGAAGAAAAAGTTTTCTGTAGGAAGCAAACCATGTTGACATTTGATCTTGCTCATTTATGTCATTAACACTGGAAAGGAAATACCTGTGCAATCTTTTATAGGAATGGAATGCACAGGAGGGGGAGGGTTAATTAAATGCTTATACTCTCCATATTTAGAGTGGTGTTATAGGGCACCTTGCTGTTTATTATATTGACTTATATGTGGTGTCCAGAACAAAAGTTAAACTGAGGCCACAGTAAGGTGAGGTTTAAAGGTCAACCGTCATGGCTCTCCAGTCCTGCATTCTAGAAAGGCCTCCCATGCAGGGGGTATGTAGAGCTCTCAGGGGTTTCATCCAGCTCATCTCTCACTTGGACTGCTTTGATAGTCTTCTAATCCTTCTTCTCAATTTCACCCTTTCCCTACAGTCAATTCTAAAATATAACTCAAGTCATGTAATTCTATCCTTTGCTCAAAATCCTCTATTGTCACTTTTGCTTGCAGCTTTACAAGAGTAATTAACCTTGGACTAAACTTTCTACTAAAAACAAAGCATTCCCAAGAAAAAGTAAATGTTTTGCAGCGAGTCCTCTACTTGCCATATTTTTTTAACTTAAGGACGTGTGCTACTTTTATTCAAAAGGCATAAAAACCAATCAGGAAGCAACATTCAAAGCGGTGTGGGCCTCATGGCTGAAGGGATAAACACTGGAGCTCAGAGCACTCAAGGAAGTCAAGAATAATGGATCAAAATCTTGGACAATGGAAAGTGAATAAAAATGTATCCAACATTCCCTGTACAGTTTTGCATTTCTGATTCCGAAGTCGTGTGTGCAGGCAGTGGAACACTTTTCTATTTGTTAAAGAAATAGATTCTGTTATTAAAAAAAAACAACCTGTCAGGTAGAATCTAGGCTTAGATGGCCTCCCCATGGAAGTGATTTCATTATGTTGCCCTCTTCCGTGACCCCGAGTTGTTACTGAGAAGTAGCTCAACAGCTAGAGATACTTTCCATAACTGTTACAATGATGTTGCTATAAGGACCATGGATTCCAGGCTATGAAACAAAGATTATTTCATTTTTTCCTAGCTCAGTGCATAATAACCTTGCCCTCAATTGATTATCAGTGAGATAAACAAGTATGCCCTTAATATAATGTTCATGCAGTTAAAGAAACATCCCAACAGTTGGATTTTTACAGTAGATAAGGCCAATGATTTGTTCATCCAAAAATGCATCTTGGGAAACTTAGCTATGTCAGAGACAGATTTGAACAAATTCTAAAAGAAGGGGACTAGACATCAAAATGGTGGTAATCCACAGGTTAATATTTCTGAAACAGCAGCAGGCACTGGAAGGGAAAAAGATACATCTTCAGAGTCAGGAGGTACAGAGGAGACAGATGGAAATGCAGAGAAAAATCAGGGGTGAGGGGGAAAGGAGGTGAAGGGCCACAAATTTTGTAATAAATAGAAAGTGAAGCTTTTTGCTAAAATAGGAGTAGTTTATAAGGTGGAGATCGAGAAGCCTAGTAGAGACTTGGGACAGATACTACAGTAAACAAGAGGATATTAGTTATAGATAAATGAAAGGAATAATAAATAATGAGGAAGTAGCAGGAGAGGCTAAATGACCACACCTGCTAAAACTAAAGAGCAGTGATGAACCAGGAAAATCAAGAGGAAGAACCTGGGACGCCAGTGCAATGTCAGCCTAAGACCAAGTGGTCAGAGGAGAGGAAATTTCAGTTTATAGACAGAGCATTAGACATATGTATTTACACAGCATGAAAGAAATAGAAGCATGTATCTAGCTGGTCTTTGAAGGATTTTAAAATCCAGGTAAGGGCATAGGACTTATACACACTGTATTAAAAGAAGAGTTCAAGTAAAAATATGTGAATAAGTGTTCGTGCTTAAAATCTCAAACAAAATACTTTGGGGGATAATTAAGATAGATGATAAGCTTGACTAGAAAGAAGAGTCTTAAAGAAGGTGAATTTCAAGCAGAAATTTGAGAAAGAGCAGAGAGGAGGGCCAAGAAAAGTTCCAGGCTGGCACAGAGGTATAGAGGGACCTCTGAGATCAGAAGGGCTCGTCGGAGCTGGGAGAATGTTGCCATCAGGCCCCATTTGCTGTGCTCTGCCAGGCATAGATCTAGCCAGGGTCAAGGAGAAAGAGGAAGAGAAAGGGAAAGGGAAGGTAAATGTCTTAGCTAACTCCCTTGGGGCATTACAGTCAGCACCCTCATCTTCAAGAATGGAAGAGATTTATCTGTGTGAAAAATAAGTGCCTCTTACACCTATACAGAATTATTTGCCTTGGCTGAAACTGGCTGTTGGTTTAGTGCAGCTGTGGAAAGTAAATGAAGCTGGAACCAAACAACAACCTCCTTCTCTGCCACAGAGCTGCCACAACCACCCCCACCCCCAAAATGTCAAAATCTTGTTAATATTGAAAAAGTCCTACAAGTACTGTCCTGACAGAAATCAGAGAACAGCATTCATTCACCCTTTAGGAAAGGTAATTTTAAATTCATTTCAGCCATTGCCTTTAATTGAGTTTCACTGAAGAAAAAAATCCTTTAGTTGACCTACAATCTTCTTTTTCTTTAATATGGTTGCTCAGGAAGTAAACCAGTCCATTTGAATTGCTGGAATAAGAGTAAAGCTGGGGGCGGGGGACAGAAACATAAACAAGCAAGAAAGTGTCAAAGCCATCTGTTTGGAGACTATCAGAACTGATGCAGGTAAATAATTAAAACAGTTTAAGTGGCCTTTTTATCCACAAAAAGATAAAAATTCAGGAGCACATGGTATAAACGTATCACATATGGACACTAATTAAAACCCTGTCAGAGGAAACTTGTCATCTCTTACACTTCAGTAAGTGAACTAGAAAGTAGAACATTGCTACAGAAATGGGCAAAACAGTTTGCTTTGAAATTTGTCATTATTTAGGAGAAACACATTTCAGGAACCTGAGTTGCTTATCCTGGGAATGTTACTATTGTTTGATCAGAAGTAAATTAAAGTTTGGACTCAACTGACCCAGAATACTTCTAAATTATAGAGGAATTTGTGATCTAAAGTTCATGTCATCAAATTATTGCGTTAACTTAAAACAAAACAGAACATGGAAACAAATAAAAACCAAAAAACGTCATTCTGGAAGTGTATGAAGAAAAGTTGGAGGGGCTCTGAACTGAGATTCAGGATCCCTGCGCTCACTTAGTGTCTGGCTACATGGTCACTCAATACTCGCCACCATCGCCACACCACCCGTGACCCTCAATCTGTTATTGAAATCGTACATTCCATCCCCTTTCATGTTCTCCTTGAGATTTTGGTACATGTGGTTAAATTTATTTCATTTAACTGAGTTTAGCAAGGTGCAAATTCCTCCTTACTCAGCATCTCCATATCCCACAAACCACCTCCAGCATACACATGCACTCGTACTTCCTTCTTCGTTTTATTAAAATTAGATGTCTCTCGTGGATTCTTAAAGACAAACCTGTGAATAACTATTCTCACCTAGGCAGCCTGTAATTAGAGTCAAACTGAGAAAGAACAGTATTTAACCCCCAACTAGGTGCTTTATATGTATGATCACGTGTTATCCTATGAATAACCAACCCTGTGAGTTATGGAACACTATTATCCTAATTTAATAGGTAAGGACAATGAGGATTGGGAGAATACCCAATTTGCCAGAAATCACACAGTTAGAAAGTGATGCAGCTGGTACTAACACCCAATGTGTCTTTCTCAGATGCCTAGACTGGTAAGCATTATCCTAGCGTGTCTCATTTGAAAAGAAATGACAGGGTGCAAATGGGAGGGTCCTTATTTGTGAAAAGAGTTTAACCTGAGACAACAACCCTCATCCATTATCTGGAGATATATTTGCTGCTGAAAATGAATCTCTTGGTCCTAAAATGGTTTGGGAATATTTCTCATGGAAGGATTTGTAAAATAAATGAAAAGAAGAATGTATAACTAATGAAAGCATTTGGGAAGGGAATTCCACTGCCAAGTTAATCAGTTGAAATGTTAAAAGTTATTTACAGTAAAAATTACAATATTGCTTTTTAACACAATATAACAGATATTCAAATAGTGATATAAAAGCCATGTTAGCTCATATGGCTCATAAAAATGGGATGATAGGAAATCGTCATACACATATACAGACTCATGCCTGTCACATTACAAGAATCTCCATAAAAAATGTTTTTATACTTTTATAAAAGAATAGTTTTTATACTCTCATGTAGTAAGCTATTTCATTTAGGATTATTCTATTTTTTTCCAAATATAAATCTACATAGATCAATAAAGTCCTTTTAATGTTGCTTAGTCTAATTAGAGCATTATTTAGCACTGTGTGAGATTTTTAAAAACTTATTAGGTGAAAGTATATGCAACTTCTTTCTTCCCTCCTTAAGTATACAATCTGTAATGATCTCCCCTAAGTGGACACAGACTGAATAATGTCACAGGACAAGACACTTAGATGTCATTATATAAGATGCCATGATTTTATGTGGAGCCTAAAAGAGTGACCACCTACATACCCCAGTATAGTTATGAAGATTCAAAGATGACCTTTTGGTCCAGGTGTCCAGCAGTGATTGGATCAGGGTGTTACCTATAAGCCTCAACTTGCTTTAAATTCCTAATATTGCTCTGATCATTCAGGAAATATTTACTGATTTAATGACTAAAGCAATATATTCTGTAGGAGAGCTGATAGTTTTGCAAACAGCAATAGCTCCCCCCTGCCCCCTTAAGGAGAACAAGTTGACATCAGGGGATTTTCTCCCTATTAAAGAAAAAGCCTAATCAAACATAGCAGGGATACATCCCAGATTTTGGATGCAGAGGAATATTGTTAGCAGCTTCTGATTGTAAAAGGGACTGGAAAACATACTCAATTGCCTCTTAACCTTTTATCCAGATGCATCTTTGTTGTCAGGGAATACATCTGGTTCTTTCTACAGGCCACTGTAGTTGAGTTAATCACAGTCAGAGCATACTCAGGATCAGATATACAAGCAAAGCCATCAAGCAGAGAAGACAACAGGTAGTCACAAGCCAGGCAAACTGGAAACTGGTGAAGGAAAACAAGCAAAAACTAAGCGGTCAGCCACAAAGATAATGGCAATCATAATCAGAGTGAAAACCAAGACTAAGAGGTTAGATGCAGGTTTTCATGATCTAAGTTATTAAATGTCAAGATAAGAAAGGCATCACAACCAGACTTCTAGGTAAAACACACAAAATAAGGACAGAAAGGCCAGTTAGTTACTAGTTGGAGGAGCAGACCTTGCGGCTTGTGCACCCAGCAGCTGCTGGTGATGCCGCTGCCTCCTGCTCTGCGTGACTCGCTTCAGTTTAATAACAGTGTTCAGCTTCCTTCCTGCACAAACTTTCACACTGATTTTCAAGTTGTCACTTTTAACATCTTGCTATTTATTAGTTTCATCATTTCATTTTTTGGGGGGTTTCAGAATCACTCTCATAGACAAGATAGGTTTTCACAAAGGAAGGATTAAAAAAATAAATGACTCACTGTACTTTTGGTTGAAAATCTCCTTTGAGTAGCTCTCATTGATCCCCATGAAAGCAGCTGTTACTTACTCATGAGTTTCTATCAGTCTGTCACATTTTAACTTGGACATGACTATCTCGCTCTTGAGCTCTTCGCTCCAACTTTCAGAACTGAATATAGTCACTTAAATAAATGGATGTGTCATTTCTCTATTTTACTTTTTATGACCACTGATGTGATAGATAAAATGAAATCCTCCTTTTCACTTTCTACATTTTGCTGATAAAGAAAGCAGAGAGGTAATACAGTCTTTAAGTGGAATCCCATGTCTCATGAGTATTCCGGGCTTAAAATCGCTGATATTGGCAAGGACTACAGAAGAAAGAGCACTGATGATGGGTCTAAAATAAAAATGTGATTTTATCAGAGAGGTACTCCGCTTGCCTTGCTTCCTTTATCTGACATCCAGACAAACTGGAACCAGATTATACCGGGAAAAATTGCACTGTAGCCCTGGATGCCATCTATTCCTATAAGCTGAAAAGTGGTCGTGATTCCTAGGTGGCCACATTTTTTTTTTCTTTTCAGGATAAGTTATCCGACTCTTCATGTATCTTCTAGAAAATTAACAACATAAATAATGCTTGGGTGATCATACCACTTTATTCCCAGTAATGATTAAGAACCACAATTTTCCATCCACTTGAAGATTATATAAAGATCAAGAAAATAAAATAGCTTCTCTTTGTTGAGACTTCCACAACACAAAGGACCTAAGAAATAGATGTTATATTTTCTATATATTTTTAAGGTAATACTTTATTTTTCAAAAGCAATCCTAGTATAAATAACAAATTTAATGTACTGACTCCTTATTAGTTACACTGCCAATGGTGATAAAACTAATAGTTTATATTTCTGAGTTTGTAGAAATTTCCCCATGCTGTATATAAATCTCACAAAAACTTTATAAAACAGGCTATATATTTATGGAAGAAAAATTCATAAAACTTATTAAATGCTTACTTTATGTTGACATATATTAGATACTTGCAAATATATTACCTTTAATTCTTAAAACAATCGAGCACAGCCAATTTGTAGATTAAGAAAATGAGACTCAAAGAGAGTATTTTTTGTCCTGAACAAATGGAGGTAAGTAAAATTCATTCATTCATATATTAAGGTCTCTACTCACTTTCACACTTCTATATGCTTGTGTTATCTTATTATCTCAAACTTTACATGTCCAAAATTGAATTTATTGTCATTATCAACTTTACTCCTCTTCGTTTTCCCCTTCTTAAAATGGCAACACCATCCTTCCAATTGCTCAAGCCAAAAATGTTAGAATTGTTAATATTTTCTTCTATTCTTCCCCATTACTCATCAAGTTCATCAGCAAATACTATTAGTTTTACCTTATTTATATTAAATCAAATCATATCTCATAATTTCTACTTTGATCAATATCATTCAACAGGATCGTTTTATTTTTTAATATTTTATTGTTTATGTTATTACACTTACTCCAGTTTTTCCCCTTTCGACTCCTCCACTTAGTCTGCTCCACAGTCAATCTCTACACTTGTTGTCCATGCCTATGGGTCCTTCATGTATGTTCTTTGACTAATACCCTCACCTTTTTTCAATCGGTCCCTGCCTACCCCTTCCCTCTTACAGCTGTCAGTCTGTTTTGTGATTCTATGCCTCTGGTCATATTTTGCTCATTAGTTTATTTTGTACATTAGGTTTCTTTTATAAATGAAATTTTATGGTATTTGTCTTTCACTCGATGGCTTATTTCACTTAGAATAGTCCTCTCCCATTCTATCTATGTTGTCACAAAAGGTAGAAGTTCCTTCTTCTGTCTTTCTGCTGCATAGTATTCCATTGTGTAAATGTACCACAGTATTTTCATCTACTCATCTACTGTTGGGCACTTAGGCTCTTTCCAAATCTTGGCTATTGTAAATAGCGCTGCAACGAACATGGAGTTGCATAAATTCTTTTGAATTCGTGTTTTGGGATTCTTTGGGTATATTCCCAGTGGTGGAATTGCTGAGTCAAAAGGCAGGTTTACGCTTAGTTTTTTGAGGAAATTCCTTTCTGCTTTTCACAGTGACAGCACCAATCTGCATTCCCACCAACAGTGCACTAGGGTTTCCTTTTTTCCACACTCTCACCAGCACTTATTGTTTGTTGATGTATTAATGATGGCCATATTGGCAGGTGTGAGGTGATACCTCATTGTGGTTTTAATTTGCATCTCTCTGATGGTTAGTGACATAGAGCATTTTTTCATATGTCGATGGGCCATCTGTATGTCCTCCTTGGAAAAAGGCCTATTCAGGTCCTTTGCCCATTTTTTAATTGGATCATTTGTCTTACTGGTGTTGATCATATAAGCTCTTTATATATTTTGGAGATAAAACCCTTGTCCGATATATCATTGGAAAATATGTTGTCCTATACAGTGGGTTCCCTTTTCATTTTGATGATGGTTTTTTTAGTTGTCCAGAAGCCTTCTAATTTGATGTAGTCCCATTTGTTTATTTCTTTCCTTTGCCTTAATATATATACTAGCAAAAATATCACTGCATGAAATATCTGAAACTTTACTGCCTACATTTTTCTGTAGGATTTTTATGGTGTCATGACTAATATTTAAGTCTTTTACCCATTTTGAGTTCATATAAATTTAACCAATGATGTAAAAGACCTGTATTTGGAAAACTTTTGTACACTGAAGAAAAAAATTGAGGAAGACACAAATAAGTCAAAACATATACCATGTTCATGGATTGGAAGAATTAACATCATTAAAATGTCCATACTACCCAAAACAATCAGTGGATTCAACATAATTCCTATCAAGATACCAATGGCATATTTCACAGAACTAGATAAAATATTTCAAAAATTTGTATGGAACGAAAAAGACCCCAAATAACCTCAGATATCTTGAGAAAAAAGAACAAAGTTGGAAGGATTACAATACCTGATATCAAACTATACTACAAGGCCACTATAATCAAAGCAGTTTGGTACTGGCATAAGAAGAGACACATAGATCATTGGAACAGAACAGAGAGCCCAGAAATAAACCCATGCCTTTATGGTCAACATATTTGACAGACAAGGTAAGAGCATACAATGGAATAAAGACAGTCTCTTTAATAAGTGACATTGGGAGAACTGGACTGGTACATGCCAAAAAAAACAAAACTCAACCACGATCTTACACCATTCACCAGGAACACTTTAAATAGTCACTCTAATTCCATACTAACACCCTCTGTAGCCTACTCTTTGCATATCAGCCAAAATGTTCTTTTGAAAAAGTAAATAATACTATATCCCCTTTGTGCTCACAACCCTGCAATAGCTTACTATTTACTCAAAGTGCTATTTACTTAAATGTCCTGTACAACCTGTCACCTGCTCTTCTCCTTTCAGTCTCTCACTGTTATGGCTCAATGTGTGCTGATCTTCCTCCTTGAATAAGCCACGCACACACTGTTTCATGCCATTTGAAGGTCCCTCTTTCTGAATGATTTGTCTCTTGGATATACCATGGCACTTCATTTTATTCATGTTTCTGATCAAGCAATCTAATCAAAAAGATTTAACTAATGTCAGTTACTCTCCCCCTCCCTGCTCTAATTTTCTTCTTAGCACATTATCAACTAATGTGAATTTATTTATGTTGTCTTATTAACAATCTCATCTTATTATCATGACATCTCTAAGAGAGTAATAACTTTGTTCTGACTTATTTCTGTATCACTAGCACAGAAAAACAGTGTGTAAAAAACAGAACACATTCAATGAATATTTGAAGTATTCACACATACAACAAATATTTACTAAGTCTCAGAATTGTGCTAGATATTATCTTCTGAAAGATTTGAATCTAATGAGAAAAGTAAATATTGACCATGTAGTTACAAGAGCACTGAGTGATAAAATCAAGATTTGTGCAGTGGACAGGATCAGGCGACAACAGGGCAGTATCTGGAAAGGTCTCCTAGACTGACTGACTATGAGTATGACTTAGATAGGCATGAAGGGAGATGGCAAAGCAAGAGAATTCCAAGAGATGGAATAGCAAGTGCAAAAGCTTCAAAGTATGGTGAAAGCAAGCAATGCTCATTTGAAAGGTTAAATAATTTTTTTAAGTGGGATGATGAAGCATATTAAGCAAAAGGAGAGTAGTGGGAAATAAAGCTAGAGAAGACTTGCTTCATGCAATACAATACCATAATATTTTCCTAAATACAATGGAATCTGTAAAAACTACAGCTTTTTCAAAGTCTAAAAATATGTAGACTGGATTAAAATATAAAGTATGGAACAATGGCTGGTGTGGCTCAGTGGATTGAGTACCAGCCTGCAAACCAAAGGGTCGCTGATTCAATTCCTGGTCAGGGCACATGCCTGGGTTGCGGGCCAGGTCCCCAGTAGGGGGTGCATGAGGCAACCACACATTGATGTTTCTTTCCCTCTCTTTTTTCCTTCCTTCCCCTCTCTCTAAAAATAACTAAATAAATAAAAAAAGAAAGAATAAAGTATAAAAATATCATTTAGGAAGCAAAAGCAATAATATAGTATGGTGGCAATGAGCATGCAAAAAATGATGGAGTCTAAAGCAATACTCTTGATTAAAGCAACTTTTATTTGAGATAATAAAAAGTTTCTGTATATGGAAATTGGTTGCACAATAGTGTTAATGCTCTTAATGCCACTGTATTGTACACTTAAATTTTATTAAATGGTAAATTTAAGTTACGTATATTTTACTATGATAAAAAATTAAAATATTAGAAAAAGAAAAAAACACAATAAGTTACTAGAAACTTTTTTTAAATCCGCTTTTTAGTTTTTATTAGCAGTGGAAGTAATAGGCTGTGGTAAGTGTGATTTATAGATTTCTATAATAGTTTAAGATGAAGCTATTGATTTTATGTATGTGTGTGAATATATACACACATACATAAATATATATTCATATAAATATATTCATATAAATAAATATATAAATATTTATATATAAATGAATATATTCCCATATATATTTATATATTTATTTCCATATATACATATGCAGCCCAACATAGAGATCTGAAGCCCAGTAAAGAAGTCAGAACTGAAAATAACAAAATAACCATGTGGGAGTTCCTGGCATGGAGATAATAATTGAAACCTTTGGAATGAATAGGATTGTCATGGAAGAGCTTTTAAGAATAAGAAAAGTGGGCTCACAGAGACTCTTAACAGGAGAGTAAAGAAAGAGAAGAAATAGAAACCATGAGAATATTTAGCATAAACAGAGAGTTTTTCAAGGAAGAAGAAGCAGGATAAAATTGTGCTTGTAGTCCATACAGTATCTAAGAAGTGTCTTTTATTTGGTGACGGAGAACATTGGTGTTTTCAATGCAAACACTGAGTGAAGGACTGAAGGTCTAAAGTGGAATGGGTTGGAAAGTGAGTGAGACATAGAAAAAAATGAAAGAAAAGCATTTTAAAGTACCCGAAAGAAAGTGTTATGAAAGGGAACAAGAAATGGAAGCACTTGGATTACTAGAGGGAGTCGAAGAGGTGTTTTATTTTAATGGTAGGGATTTAAGCATATGTAAATTTTATAGGAATGTTCCTGTAGAGAGACAAATTTTTAAATAAAAAAAGAACACTCTGGATTGAGACAAAGCTTTAAAAGAAAATCAGATCCAGATTATAGCTGATCTAAGAAGGAAAACCACCTTCTCCATTATTATGGGAGAAAAGGATGCTCTCTTAGATCTGGGGACCACACCAAGAAGGTTGTTTTTTCCTCACAAACCTGTGTTAATTTTATAACATAGTCAGCAACCTCTGTGAAAAAAACATTCAGTGATACCCAAAATAATTTTTTAAATACTTAGAATTTTACTAAAATAATTTATTTTATATTATCTAGGTGTCTTCTGTTTAACTCACTTTTCCGGATGTTTGTTATTTTAGTTCCAGACCAGACAGAGCAGTTACTTCTCTGAAAAGGCTGTGTACTGTCATGTCCTGCTGTCTGTGTCCTTTGCCAAACCAAATCCTCACCCCTTTGTGCCAAGCTGAGAGTTTGTTGCTAGGGGTGCAAAAGGAATAAAATACAGTTTTGTGGATGTTTTATAAAAGAAACATAAATACAAGATTATAACCCAGTATGTACAATGCTGGAATGGTATAAATATTTGTAATTTAATAACTTTCATACAATTAAGAAACTAAGCCATGCACTATAGAACGTGTCTCATTTACCTTTCAATCTCTTTAGCACAAGAATAGTTATGTACCTCCAAAGAATTCAAAAATAATTATTGAACTACTAAATAATGGAAAGCAGTGGTACAATCTCTATATTTATGAATGTTGTCATTAATGCAATAAAGATCCCAAATTTTTTTGCTACAATTCTATTTTTGGTTTTTTGAATTATCAACCATTCCTAGGTAAGGACTACTAGGAAGCCTAAACTTTTGCTAAGAAAGCAAGTAGAATGCTAAATATCATGCACCTTTACCAAAGATCATACCTTTGATTTTAATCCCAAATACATGGCTTCTAGCTACATTGTGCTACTAATCTGCTACTCTACAATAGCATTACATTTTGAAAGCTACCAATAGATAGAGCTTAGCATATTTTTAAATACTAATAATCATGTTGCATTTCAAAATATGCTTAGGACATACCTAATTAATTTTGAAGTACTCATGTTTTGTGATTGTGTGCTGATGCAGTTTATAACTTTAGAAATAGCTTGATAAAAACCTTATTTCTTGAGTTATAAGCTCTTCTGAAGTTCAGGCTTACAGGGCATCTGTATTTTGAGACTGGTAGGAGAAAATAACTTACATGAAATCTCTGTACTCAGATTACCATTTCAGAATATTTAGAGAAACAGACTCAATCATTTTTACTCTAAAGGAATGATGACATTGGATGGATGATAATATCAATTTGTTGACTTGTGGTTATACTTAGGATCTGAAGGCAAAGGCTCCTACATGGTGCCATTTTTTCTGTGGACTTATGCAAAATATTCAGGGTAGAGTTTGTTACATGTGATTAGATGCACAATAAAAATATTGCTAAACATCATCTTCACAGATGAATTTATATTATGTGGATTTTTACTACTGTGGAGTTTGCCTATATTATGTTTCCTTTGAGACAAAGTCTTAACACAACATCTCTACTGCATTAAGGCCAGCAGCAGCAAAAAAAATAGAAGTTATAGAGAATCTGACTCCAAAATTCTTCCCTTAATCATATTTTAAAATTTATTTTGGCCTTATATTTTAGACATTGAGAAAAATGTTGCATAATGGCTGAAGGCAGATTCTAGAAACTAGTTGCTTGGGTTTAAATGCAAAATAAGGACAGACAGAGAGAGCAGGCTGACAGCTGTTGGGTGGGTGTGTATATTGGGGGAGCTGGAGAGATAAAGCAAAAAAGAAAAAGAGAAAGAACTCATGGGCAAGGACAACAGTGTGGTGATTGCTGGGGTGGGGAGTGTGGGGGCGTTGGAGGAGCGTATAAGGGAAGTAAGTGGTGATAAAGACTTGGGGTGGTGAACACACAATACAGTGTACCGATGATGTGTTATATAATTGTGCACCTGAAACGTGTAATTTAACCAGTATCACCTAAATTCAATAAACCCAATAAAAAGAATAAATAAGAGTAAAAACAAAATTCAATATTAGGTTTAAATACTTTTCCCTTAAAAAAATGTCTGGCTCTGCCACTTATGACCATCAATAGTTTTTTAACCTCCATCTTTTAGTTTCCTTATCTATAAAGCAGTGATGATAATTTTCTACCTCAAGAATAGTTAGAAGAATTAAATAAATGCATGAAAAACGCAGGAAGAATGTCAGGTACACAGTAAGCACTCAGCATGCCTGAGGTGTATTGTCAGTATGGTCTTTGAGTGTATATGGTTTGGGACTATTGTGAGCACTTTACCTAAATCTTCTTAGTTTGATTTTAGAAACTCTAGTAGATGCTAACATATCGTTGTCTTGTTCAATTTAGTAATATAAATAAATAAGCACACAAAAAATAAAATTGAAGAAAATATACTGGTAAACTTTTGTCGAATAGTTGACACAGCCAGTCTCAGGGGCACATCTGCCACCATAACGTAATTAGAGAATAAAATTATATCTTTGCATTGCAATTTCCACTACTTCAAATCACAAATTACTTCATGTCCGACACTTGTCACATTCTATATGTTATACCTTATTAGGCCAATATCATAAACTGCCAAGTAGAAAGCAACGCACTTATTTTTTCCAAAAGGATCACAGTAAAGTAAACATTTGCCATTTGCCGAGTACAATATGTATCTTGCTAAAGAGCCAGTAATGCAAGGGCAACTGACAGAATCTGACCATTCAATCCATGTAATTAGGAATGAGTTCCAGAAAAAAGTAAAATATAAATTTAGAGATTTTTTTAAAAAACAAACTTACAAATTTGATGGTACATGTTTTTCTCTTTGTGTTTTTTTTAGGAATTACCATAATAATTTATATTTCTTGTTGAAAACTAATACTCATCCAGGATCAGTGCTAACCACTTTACATTAACTATCTTTTGTTTTCCTCGGCATAACGTTATGTGGTATTGCCATCCCTTCCTGAGTTCAGGAAGCACCAAAGCTGAGAGACTGAGAGATTCGGCCACGATTACAGATTTAATAAGTAGACGAGGCCAAAATTTAAGTAGTCTGTTTCTAGGACCCATGTTCTTAAACTTTATGCTACATTACTTTTTAATTTATTAAGAGTGTGCAAATTTTAAACTTTTCTTTAATATAAAATTATTTGTATTCTAATATTCTGGAAAAGAGTTTCTTCAGAGTAAAGGGTGTGAGTTCAGGTGAACTAACTCCAAACCCTAGCTCAGCCAGTGAACACGTCTTTGATCTTTCAGACAGTGTATTTAGTTTGTGAACTGCAGTTTGCTCAACCATGACATAGGCTTTTTAAGGGTGCTTCACAGGTATTGTAAATTTTCAATGAGTTAATATATATGAATGATGCAGACCAGTGCCTGAGAAACAGAAAATGTTCAATTAATAAGCTTTAATTATTGTTTGCTCAAAATAAGAGTTTAGGTTCCAAAGGTTATTGGATTAATTAAAATTGGGTTTGTTTGTAAGTGGCAGAAAATTTGAAATGACAGACGCTTTCAAAAGATAAAAGTTTATTTCTATCTCATGTAAAAGCTTGGAGAATTTCTTCAGGCCTTGTGGCTTGCACATATCCAGTCGTATACATTTACCTTTAAGTCAGCAAAGAAAAAGAAAGGCTAAAAAAGAAGGGATAAAAGTTGTAGACTAACTACCTCTTAAAGACCAGTCCCAGAAGCTGAAACATATCACTTGATCTGACACTTCTTCAGTCAAAAGTTGAGTACAAAGGCATAACCAACAACAAAGAAAGCTGGGAAATAGTCTTTATTCTAGGCATGCAAGAAGAGACCATCATTTTTCATAACATTGGATTTCTTATGAAGTATTACAGTCATCTCTATTCTCATTTACATTTTCAAGAATATCCTATGTGCTGGCTATATATTTCCTCCTGTTATTTTTCTCTCTTATTTTTTGTTTGTTTTGTTTTGTTTTTAGAAAAACCAAAAAGCAGGAGTTATCAGCCTGAAGACGACAGCCCAGCATGACAAGAGCACTGCTTCTGGTAGAACACATACAAAATGGAGAACCATAAATCTCTCTATTTTGTAAACCCCTTGTCTCAAAGGTAGATTTGTTTGGTTCAACAACACACTTTTGCTACATGCAAATATTTTTGGGAAAATGTGGGAAATAATATTTTTCTATAACCACAGCATGTCCTGTTGAAGCACTTGGATACTTCACTAAAATAATGGACAAAATGTTAACTTTTTTAGCTAATGTTTCTTCATCCATCCAAAAAGTGAAAACTTTTATTTCTTATAAATAAAATGACCTAAATTTTGTTGTCCACAGGTAATATCTAAAATGTATATTGTTTTTACATTTAAAACTTGGTGTTGACCTGCATTTGTAAAAGTAGGAAAATCAGAGAAAAAATGGTTTACAGTGGAGGAACCTAACCAGTGCTACCATAGCCAGGTGATTAAAGTCAGAAACAGAGATAAAAGATGCTGACAGAATATTCCCTTGATATGATGTGAGGAAGGTGACACTTTGTTTCTGTGGTCTTCCTCCCCCAAAACTCATAACCCTAGTCTAATCAAGAGTAAGTAATCAGACAAATCCTAATTAAAGGACATTTTATAAAATACCTCACCAATACTCCTCAACTGTTAAGGCCATCAAAAAGAAGGAAAACCTGGGAAACTGTCATAGCTAAAAGGAGCTAAAGGAAAGGTGACAACTAAGCATAAGTAATATCCTGGAGGGGATTCTAAAACATAAAAAGAGCATTAGGAAAACAATAAGGTGGTCTGAATACAGTATGGACTATAGTTAATAAAAATATATCAGTATTCATTCACTAGTTGTGACAAATGTACCACTAGTATAAGCTGTTAATAGTAATAGAAAGTGAGTGTGGAGGTATTTAGTTGCTCTCTGTATTATCTTTGCAAACTTTTCTGTAAATCTAAAACTATTCTAAAGTAAGATGTTTATGTAAAAGTCAATATTTTTGTGATTACATATTCCTTTTATAACAACATCAGTGGAATTTCTCCCTTTAAATATTGCCAGTTTTATACTTAGGTAACTCCCTAGAAGGTAGCCAATAGAATGCCATTTTTGCAAATAAAGGTATCAGTCATGCAAATGATGCAAAATCCATGAAAACAAATTAGTTTGGCGATGGCAGAAATCTCGACAATGTTTCTGCTGCTCATCTAGAGATAACCTGAGTGCTAAAAGAAATCCAGAATCCTCTTAACCTTAAATTATTCTTGATCATTGTATTTGAAGGACATTCTAAAAGTCACCCAGGATAGTTTGCAGATTCATTGCCTACTGAAGTTTTTTTGTAGGACAATCTCCTGAACAAGAACTTTGATCATAAAACAATTATTTGACATCTAATAACCTGTTCAGAATCTACCTATGTAGAACTGAAAAGATTTCTTTGTTTATGTATTTGTTTGTTTTACCTCCCTTCGCTATTTCATAGAATGAGGGCAAATAAATAGTATTTCCAACAAATATTATAACCAGTTAGGAAAAATTGACCATTACTGATAAAGATTATATGCAATCCCTGATACTTGTCTGGAAAGTCAAGTTGTTTGGAAAGTTGATTTTCCTTTGGTTGCTCATATACAGCAGAGGTTTAATGATTCTGGCATGGCTTAATGCGCACCCTGTCACGTAATAAGACTATGTCACCTATGACAAATTACATCTCTCTAAACCTCAGTTTCCTCCTCTGTAAGAGGGGTAAATAAAACTTAGCTCATGGTGTTGTTGTGAATCATAAATAATATAATGTCTGTAAAGCTATTTTTATAGCTTTAGAATAAAATTGTTCTTCAGTAACTAGTCACTCAAAATAGTAAGGATTTGATAAAAGCAATATTCAAAGTTGGTATTTTCAAATAGAAGATCTTTCTAGCAAATAAAAAATAAATGATTCTATTTTTGCTTTGTTCTTTACCTATAAAGATTGGCTTACATATTTTACTTAGGCTGGGAATTGCACATTTTCTCAGAATGAACACCCTTCATAAAATAAAAGCATGTGCAGATTCCCACATAAAAATAATTTGACAGACAATAATCATGATAATGCTTGACCATTATTTATATTTGTATAATGCTGTTAAATATATTTATAATTTAACCCCAATATTCTCTTTGCATTTTAAAAACTATTGTTTGCATACATGTAGATAATATTCCTTCAATGTAAGAAAACAATTGATGTGCATGAGGATTTTTGCATGTACTCCTTGTAGAAACACCAAGGTCTTTATGAGTTCATGCCCCTCTGTCTGCTCTGAAACCAGTGATTTACACCATATCTTTTGAGTGATTAAAAATCTAAAAATATCTGGTATGATTATATTGTCCTAAGACAATGTCATATCTGCTATTTAAGTGAAAAAGATTCGAGATAGTGCCTTTGCTTCCCCACTGCTGCTGCTTGCATGCATGATACTGAGAACTCATCCAAGATGTCATCCTTCTAGCAGCGTTGTGAACAAAAAGCATAACGCGAGACAAAGCTTGACTGTCAACCCCTCAGACATTCTGCATTGTAAAAAATGACCCAGGAAAATCAAAATAGCAGGGAATTTCATTCTGTATTACATGTAAAGCAGATCATGTGTTAACACAAGAAATATGCAATATAAGATTAAATAAACTCTCCAGCTCTAGTTGCTGTTGGATGCAACTGTGACAGATACTGATGATCACAGTCGTCTCTGCTGTGTCTAGCCTTGTAAAACAGGACATCTATATATGTCCCATATTGCCTGCCAATTCTTTTAGAGAGCCATAGGCCATAAATTCAGAATCTGGTGCTGCTAAGGCTTATAAAGCTTATGAGGTATCTATAAATTCACTACCCAACCAGCAATAATGGCTCCTTGGCAAATAAATACACACACGGTGCCTTTTCTGGAAGAACTTACAATTTTCTTGATCTAATAAAGTGGTTAGGGAAAATAATTGAAAAATGAATTACAGTTGTAGTGTATGTTAACTTACCACTTTTGTGTTCTTTGTCAACTCCTCCCCAAAAAAGATTTTGAAAATGGAAATGGGGTGATCTGCCTGGAAAACTGAGTAGAAAAGCTACATCCACCCTGAGGATAGGTCCTGGCAGAAGAAAATGTCTTTTGAAGGTAGGTATTGCCGAGTGTGAGCAGAGCAACCAAGGATGCACGTATATTAATCCTTATTGTAGAGAGAGTGGGAGATTCAGTGTGGAAACGCCCCCTCCAGCCTTTCACATAGAGTCAGAATAGGCTCTGTAGCTTATGCCCAGAACCCTATGACCTGGGGAAGATGAAAGAGGCCAGCTGGTGAAGGAGAATCATGTCAGACGCAAGTTGTAATAACAGTGGCACTTTTTCAGTGGATTTTCCAAACAGTCTGGATTCTTCTGACATTCTGTCCTGGAGAAGTTAGACAGGCAGAGCCTCATCAGTCACTTGGCAACAAAGGAAAGTTGGCAGGTGTGAGGCATTCAGGAATTACCTTCCTTTTTCAGTCAAAGGGAAAAAAAATGAAGATATAGATTAACTGTTGTGCTATTAAGTTGCACCTTGAATACTGAATTATCCTAGGCACGTGATCTGGAAAAGTAAGGAAACTTTCAGGTAGAAAGAGTAGAGTATTTTCAGATGGAGAGTCATGGGAGAGGACAAAGAAGGCAGAGTTAAATGCCAGGTCAAGAAGGCTGAGAAGACACTGAAGAGGCAGAATAGATGGTGAGCCCTGTAGGACACTGAGGACTCCCAAGTCATTCTTCTTAGATCCATGCCTTGCCTACCGGGCACGCTCTCCTCAATAAAACATAAGTTACAGGACAAACCGCAAGACTTATCATTTATTTATCCTTGTGAAAGCACGAACTACACTGCATTTGTTTTGTTTTGTTTTTTGTTTTTGTTTATTGTTTTGTTCCATTTTGTTTTGTTTGGATTATGGAGCCCAGGGACATTTTATTTTATTATGGTATTTTCCCCTTACCATTTAGTTCCCTTACACTCCTCCGGCCCCCTGCGATCACCACACTGTTGTCCATGTTCATGAATCATTTTTCCTTTTTCTTCAGTCCCTCCACCCCCTACTGCTCCCCCTTAGCTGTCATCCCACTGTTTATCTATGTGTCTGTCTCTATTTTGTTTGTCAGTTTGGTTTGTTCATTAGATTCCACATATGCATGAAATCATGTGGTATTTGTCATTCTCTGACTGGCTTATTTCACTTAGCATAATGTTCTCCATTTGAATTGTAATGGAAAGCATACCAATAACCCTCCCAGTTACAATGAGCATCCTTAAGTTTAATTGATCTCTGTATCCTCAGTGCCTAGGACGGTGTTTAATTCTTTGAAAGTTTGCAATAAGTACTTGTAGATTATACAAAATATTGAATTAATGAAAAACAGTTAAGAAAATGTGTCTGCTTTTTTGTTTCTCAGATGTTTTTAAACAAATTTGATACCAAATTTATTTTACTAATTGCTGTTATAAACACAGATATTCTGGCACTGCAACATGTATGAATTAAAAAATGCAAATTTCCCATTCTTCAGTTGCAGAGACCACTAATGCCTGCAGAGGCTTGAACACTACAATGAATAGGTTTTTCAATTTGCATAATAAGATTGCAAAACTAATAGTTTTGACTTCTGCCACTTTTCTTGAAGTCTTTTGAGTTAAAGATGTTTTATAGAAAATATAATATTTTCTACAACATAAGAAGCATTTGGAAATCAGACACTATTTAAAGTCATCTGCTAGAAATATATAAACAGGACAATGGCTTTGTGTTTGCTTGTTTGCTTGTTTAATCCATAGCTTTAAGAGAATTTTTCCAATAAAAAGCTTTAAAGGAGCTCTGGATTTCAAGGGTTAGCTATATGTGAAGTTTCTTCTTGATTGCTAATGATTGTTCCACTCCAGTTTCCATGGGTCTATGCTGTCTAATAACTACATGGCCACATCATATGCCTACCGGCGCTCCCATATCTCCACAATGACATCTCCCTGTTGCTTTAAATTCCCTTAACTATATATTTCATTCATTTCTTCTGCCCAAGAAATAGGCATGGTATCAATGGTCTTCCATTATTCTACCACTTCAGACAAGCTAAATTAGAATGATAAGTACTCAATGAACTTAGACCTCATAATGATACTAATATTTTCTTTATAGTTCTATTTCACTAATAAAAGTTTGAGAGATTAATATTTTAAAAATCTATGAACCACAGAAGACAATCCAGTCTCCCTAGGCTAAAGATCATGAGAATAGCAATTAATAGCAACTAGGTGCACAATGAGGGATCATTTACTTCCCTCTATCAGTTAGTTACTCTAAAGTACATATGCTATAAAATATACTGTAAAGTATATTTTATACTTGGAAATGTCATCCTTGGAAAAAACCCTGGCTATGTAACATTCCTCTTTTTAACCCATAGAAGGGACCTATAATTTGAGAAGTTTTCATAATAATATATTTTAATACCTTTTGTCTTCTCTCTTTTGTATATTAAGTATTTCTATTTGCCATTATTCTTCACATTTTTGAGCACGACACCCATGCCAGAGTGCTTCATCATATCCCAAAGAGATAGGCAGGGGAATGATTACAAATACAGAAAAGGTAGTGTACAAGGAGGCACTAACTACCGTGTAAAGTACCCACCACTTTCCTGACAATCCAATGCCCTACACAGTTGTGAAATATAGCATATACTATTTAAAGTTACTAAGATTTCATTTCACTGAATTACAATATAAAAACAAATAATTTGTCATTACAATTTGGGTTGTATGTGTACTTTTTTATATAATACATAATTCATCACAAAGACCATTGCTCAAGGTTGGAATTATGGGAACAAAGCTTAGACATTAAATGAAAAAAAACAAAAGGATTATATAGGAAAATATATCAGCTATAGCCATTTCTTCAGACTTTTCTCCATTCTAAACACTGGATAATGCTAAAATATCTCCAGGTTAAGGACCATATTCAAAATACCACTAAACATCAACCACCTGTATTCAGTTGAACTCAATGTTAAACAAAGAGGTGTTATATAATATTCAAGAGAAACAGAATACCACTTCTTGGCAAAAAACAAAACATGCATAAAATTGAATATTACATTTTATCAGTTTATATTCTTTTCAGTCATCAATAAGTCTTTTATAAAAACTAATAAATTATGAATCAACAAGAATATCAAAAGTTCTTAGAAAAAATAATGAGGTGTTCAGTAAATAAAATTGCATTTGCTGTTTTTTAATGGAAATCTCTTCATTTCACATTGATTTCAGAATGCTGCATAATACAGGAGCTGTCATCCTTTGCATAGTTAACATTTTTCAAATTCACAGCCGTCTAATAAGATTGTAACCTTCAGACAACATCTAAAATAAAATCCATTTTTTTTCTTGCTGGACACAATTTATTACTTTCTAGAAAATATATAGTTACCAAAAAAAGGATTTTATTAGAAGTGGTCAGTGTGATAGAGATGTTGTAGACTTAGGGAAGAAAAGAAAAGGACAAAGTTTAAAATAATAATATCCCTCAGGTCAGGCATTTTCTTGTCAGTTCGTGAATAACTGGGTTAAAGAACCTGAAGACAAATCTTACTTTTTAAATGGCATTGTGTATAGCTGATAAGGGTTTTAATATTGACATTTTTCTGTGGTTTTATACTAGTCTCTTTTTAAAGATATAGTTCCTATTGATTCACATGCCTAAGTTCCTTCCCTTTTAGATATTCTTTTTGAGAAATATACCTTCACAGATTAGTAAGTGTGTGCACCACGAGAAAAACATGACCGCAGGAAAATATCATGGGGCAACAATAATAGCAAGATGTCTGCCATTATCTGAAGAATGACGATTAAAAGTTGAGGAGGGAGGGAGAGAAGCAGTAAGTATGCATTTCTAAATCAAAAGGAATAAAAGGATATGTTTTACAAATAATGACATTTTTAAAACTTCTTGTATTATTTCTTAAAAAGAATGTGGGATTAATTGAGTGCAGGGCTTTGGGTACCATGCCCGCTGCCCTAGTTACCATATTTCCATATTTTTAAGTAGTTGCAAAGAGTTACAAACAAACTTCCCCCAAAAAAATTAATCACAAAGGCTAATTTGTTGATAACAAATCACGAGGCTACTAAACATACTGATGATCTAGTTTAGTTTAAAATTCTTCTAAACTTCTTATTTTCTAAAACATGGGAACTATGTACGTAAAAATGGATTTAGCTTATACTAGCTCAGACTGCCATTTTGAGACGGGCAAGCTGAGCTGCAGAGTGATAACTGGCTCGCCTCGGGTCGAAAATGCACCCCTACCACACAAAGAAAATCGCGGATACCAGAGTCAGTGGAGAGTGATTGCCTGTGCATTATTGTTAAAAGTGAACATCATTTTCTGTCACTCAAAGATAGGGTCAGGTTGGAAGATAGGTTCTGGTACTAGTTACCCAAGGTCTTACTCTTTATGTCCAGAAACAAAGATAAGGAGCAAAGCAAAAAAATTAGGCAAGTCCAATAATGGCCCCAGACAGGACAAGGATACTGATTTATAGATTTTTAAGATATTAAGGGATATCCTTTTTATAGACCAATGTTCTGTACAATACATCCCATCCAAATTGCAAATTGTCCCCTTGAGGTACCTAGCAAATAATCAATCAAATAATATGTAAATAAATATAAGTGCATATGCACATAAACAAGTAAATGATATTTTAAATATTTTTATAAACCCATGATTGCAAAAATTAAAAAAAAATGCTACAAGTCATCCTCCTAGAAGATTTCCACTGAAATATTAATTAAAACTTCTGAGAATTCCTGCAGTTATTAAAGACTGAATTCTTAGAAAAAGAACCTCCCCTCTACCTTTCTGGCCCGCACTCAGAGATTTAGATCTTTTATACTCACTGCTTCCTTAACTTCTGCTTCCCTGAGAGTCCTGTTGGCTACACCTATTAACACGCTGTAGAAATAGTGTCCCAAAGAGCATCACTGGGGAAATAATGTCTTAAACATTATTCACCTCCATGCACAGAACAATCTGGACAGAAGAAATGAAGAGATAAAACATGAACAGTACAATGAACACCGTGCATGCTGCTTCTTTCTTCCATATCAGCCCTTCTCAAACAGCAAGCAGGTGTCTTCCTGAGTAATCCCGTCAACCTGATATGCTTCTTTATTTTTTAAGTTCAGGTATAATTGACATATATAACATTATATATACTTTAGGTGTACAAGGTAACAATTTGATACTTGTATATATTGTGAAATGATCATTACAGTAAGTCTAATTAGCATCCATCACTATGCACAGTGACATTTTTTTTCTTGTGATGAGGACTTTAAAGACTTACTCTGTGAGACAAGTTTCTTTTCTTGCTCTCTTAGATTTTGCTCATTCCTTACAGCTAAGGAGGCAGTACAGCATAGTAATTAGTTCGGACAAAGAAAAATACCAGCTTGGCTGACTGACAGAACTGTGTTTCTAAGCCTTGAAGGTTAAAATATATGGGTATGATTTTAAAGATTGCCTTCCACACTGTACAATTTAAAATAATGCTCCATAATTTACAGAAAAGATGGTTGTGAAGATTAAATGAGGTATTTCATGCAAAGTTCTCAGCACAAAACTTGCACAAAGCTGTCATTAAATATTAGTGGTAAAAATAGGAATGTCCATTTACAAACTAAAGTGTGAAACATTGTCAATTTTTTTTCCATTTTCATTTAAACAATTTCATTTCCCTTTGACATGCCACCCCCACTCCAGTGCCAACCTGCTGGGATGACAGGACATTTGACTTCATTTGATATCCATGGTTTGGTTTGCATAGTGTCATTGCAGTCCACAGTTTAATCCAATTCAAATGCTCTGGAGGAATTTCAGTAGCTGGGAGCAGCTGGTGCTTGGTTAGCCTTTACATAGGCTACTTACATAGGCTACTAAAATGTCCATTATTCTATTCTTCCATGTGTCTTAGTTTCAATGATTCTGTTGCTCTTACTATATATATATATATATATATATATATATATATATATATAT
>CM052539.1:51099431-51119472 GCA_028533065.1 Trachops cirrhosus | reverse complement strand
CTTTCCTTTCTCTTCTCTCCTCCTCTCTCTGTCTCCAGCCAGGGAAGAAAGTCTCTTGTTAACTAATCTGTTGGAGATTGATTTCTATCTTTCTCAAATAGTTCATCTATGTCTAAGAATTCACTTTGGCTTTTGGAACCAAATCAACAAAACAAGGAAACTTAGAGGAAAATTTTATTTTCCACTCTGCCTCCTCCTCAAGCAGTATTTTACCTCAATTATTTATAATAATTATTCTGTGAATGGATGAAATATACCACTTTTGATGAAAATGATAACATCTCTAGACTGATATGAACAAATCCAATGAACAAATTTTATTATTTTGCTCCAAAGTTTGTCCTTTTTTTTGACTTAGGAAATTAGAAAAAAAAATGTTCCTGAGGGCTAATCCTTGTCACATATACAATTAGTTCTTGTGGCAGAGCTCTATTTTATTGATATGACTGTGTTTAAGCATAACAAATTATTATTTGTTTTCTGTTTAACCCATCTGAAATTTGTTTGTTAGGTTGATTTGATTTGGTTTCATCATCTTTTCTTTTCTTAAATTATTTTGCATTCACTGAGATTTTTTAAAATAAACATTTCATTTTTTAATTTTTTATTGATTTTTAGTTATACATGTTTGTTGTAATTTTACTGGTTAATTTAGAAATTATATTCTACATTCTTAACTTATAACAGTGTGCTACCAATTATTATGCATTCATGTATAGCAAAAAAACATAAAAATAGTACTTATTTATTTACCCTGATCCCATATTTCAAACTAATTTTGTCACACATTTTACTTTTACATATCTTATAAAAGCCACATAATTATTATTTTTGATTTAAGCAATTTATTAGGTTTAAAGAAATTAAGAGAGAAGAAAAATGTATTTTATATCATTGCTACATTTTCCATCTTTGATCCATTCCATGGTTTTGAGTAGATCTAAGTTTCTATCTAACACCATTTCCTTTTAATTTACATTTCTTTAACATTTCTTGTACCAGTTCTATCTGTGAAAAGTTCTCTACGCTTTTGTTTTCATCTGAAAACATTTTTATTTTCACTTCATTTATTAAGTATATCTATCTTTATAAACAATTCTAGACTGACAGATTATTTTTTTCCATGATGTGAAAATGGCATTTGTGTCGTTTTGGTTTGCAGTATTTCTGATGAGAAATAGATGGTCATGCTCGTTGTTGATCCTCCATGTATTATGCATCTAATTTCACCCTCTGGCTGTGTTTAGGCTTTGTCTTGTCTTTTTTTTTTCAAGCAAGGTAACTATAATACCCTATGCATTTTTTATGTCAATAAGTCTTGAGGAAAATGAGCCTTTTAGGTCTTTGAGTTGAATAATTTCCCCTTTTATTAAATTTTACTGGTTAAAATCATATAGATTTTAGGTGCACAATTCTACAGCACGTCATCTGCATACTGCAGTGTGTATTCACCATCCCAAGTCAAGACTCGATCACCACTTATTCCCCTCATGCTCTCTTCCAACACTCCCTGATGCTCCCTTTCCCAGCAATCACCACTGTGTGTCCATGAGTTTTTTCTCTTTTTTTCTTTTTTGCTCAATCCCTCCATCATCCCAGCCTCCACGCCCCAGCAGCTGTCAGCTTGCTCTCCATTCATGAGTCTTTCTCTATTTTGCTCATTAGTTAATTTTGATTATTAGTTAATTTTGTTAGATTCCACATATGAGTGAAATCATATGGTTTTTGTCTTTCTGTCAGCTATTAATTTTTTAAATATTTTTCTTTCCCAATGTATCTTCTCCTTCTGAGACTTCAGGTAATTAACTTAGTATTCACAGGTCACTGAGATTTTGTTCATACCGTTTTTATTTCTATGCTTTAGTTTGGATGCCTTCTATTGCCCTGTTTCAAATTCACAGATTCTTTCTTCTGCAGTGTGCAATTTACTATTAAATTTCATAAACTGAATTTTCTGATTCTATAATTTCCATTTACTTATTTAATAACATGCATTTCTCAATTGGTACTTCTAATCTACTCACTCATTGTGTCCATCCTTTCCATTAAATTCTTAAGCACTTTTAGAATAGTTGTTTCAGAGTTCTTATTTGCTAATTTCAACATGTTTTGCATATCTGGGTCTATTTCAATTCGTTGATGTTTTCCCCATTGTAAGTACTGTTTTTTTCTCCATATATCAAATACATTTTATTTTATGCTAAATATTAGCATAAATATTATCATGCTGATATTATTAGCTAAATATTGTTGAAAATGTAAATATTACTACTTCTCTATAAAGATTACTGAGTTTATTCCTTTAAGCAGTTCATTTACAAGCAAAGTGGCTTCATACTTTCAAGTCCTACTCTTAAGCCATTTAGGTCTTATGCAGAAAAACTCTAACTCTAAAGCTAGAGTGATACTATTCCTAAAATGCAACTTTTCCAATATTTCAACTGAATCTTGAGTATTTAGCAAGGTCTCTTTGTACTGGATCATCATAAATACAATGTCTTCTGGAAATCTGTGACCTCCTAAAACCCCGATTCAGCACACAGTTCCCTGGTACCTGTTGTCTGTTAGATCTCAGAGAGTTTCACCCTTCACAGGCCCAGTTTATAATTCACCAAAGACTTAAGGGACCCCATTCATTTTTCTGTAGTATATTTCTCTGAATATCTTGCTTTTCTTAGATACCCTGCACTGGCTACTTCAGTATCCCAATCTCTGAATTTTGCTTCCTCAGCTCAGCAAGGCCACTCTGCTCTGTTTGAGTTGTAGTTCCATGGAATTTAGTTAATGCACTGCCCTCAAACAGAAATCCTGGAAGATTGTGGGCTTATGTTGTGTGTTTTCCTTCTCACAGGAGTTACAGTCATAAGTTGACTATCTTCCAATGGCTGAAAACAATTGTGTAATAGTGGGTCAAACAATACAAACATATCATCTTATATTCTGTAGGTCAGAAGTCTAACACAGGTACATAGAAATAAGTTATCTAATATGATGGTGGGACAGAGCCAGGACAATAGCTATAGACATTGTATTTCAAAAATGGGGAAAATTAAAGAAGAAAAAGTAGTCAGTGTTCACAAGTAATATCAATATCCATCAAGCACATTCCATTAGGTTTCAAAGGTTGGAAATAATCCTCTGCAGCTTGCAAATCAGTCCTGTGAATTTGCACCTCTGTCCTCTGGGCTCATGTCTCTGCCTGCCCAGACATACTTCTTTTTCCATAGGACATAGTTTGTGTCTGCAGTTGGGGAGTTTTGTCAACTTGTTTCTTGCCTGTAGAATTTTGAAAAATCTAGATGCTTTCTTTCATGTATCACTGTCTCTTTTCTTTTGGTACAAACTGGCAGTATTTCTGGTTATATAAAATCCTCAGGAACTTTCTACATCTCCTATGTATATCGTGGGGATTCACTCCATTAGATAAGAGAATCATCCCCGGAGCTTTCTTACATAATCCTCTCTCTATTTTTCGGTTTCTTCTGGCATGGCTGAGAGGATCTATGAGTTATACCATCAATCTCTTCAAAGAGCTACTCATGTGACTGAATATTCTGACCATTTGGTTTTTCAGATTTATTAGCAAAAAGCTGAGCCAAACCCTGACTTTTACTTAAGAGAAATCTTTCTTGATACCAAATCCTTTAATTTAACATCTTTGTCATCTGGGTAGGGTAAGAAATTCCCAAATCATCAAGTTCTGGTCCTATGTTTGGAGAGTTCTACCCTCAATTTATCTCATTTTTCATTTTACTATAAGCAACAAGGGGGAAAAATAACAGCGATCACTTTCAATAACCCTTTGCTTAGAAATCTCAGTTAAGTATTCAAATTCATTGCTTAAACATTTTGTTCTCACCTACCTGTATGCAGTCCACAAGTTCACTGTTTTCTGCCATTATATAAGGAGTGTCCTTTTTCCTCCAGTTTCCAATTACATGCTACTCTCATCCTTCTGGAACTTCACCAGAAATTCCTTTAACGTGCAAATAACCACTAGCCATCATTTCATGATGATTTAGGCTTTCTCTATAGTGATTTAGGTTTTCTCCATAGTGCTCCTCACTTTCTTTTGACTTATCACTGGCACTCATTAACATCCATATTTCTCTAACAGCCTCTTCAAGGTCACTTTATTCTTTTTTAAAATCATGTTCTTTAACATTTTTTAGCCAGTGACCGCTGACCAATTCCAAAGTCATTTCACACTTTTAGGTATTTGTTATAGCAGCACCCCTCTGCTAGAGAGCAAAGTCTGCATCAGCATTCTATTGCTGCTATAACAAATTCCACCTACTTAGTGGCTTCAACAATGCAAATTTATTGTCTTACAGCAGGTCTGAAGCTGGAATGGGGGGTCTCTGGGCTAAATCAATACATCAGTAGGGCTGTGTTTCTTTCCAGAGGTCTAGGGGACTATCCATTACCTTGCCTTTTCCAGTGTTCCTAGAGGTTGCCAGAATTTCCTGGTTCCTAGCTCCTCTTCACTTTCCAAGACAGCCGCAATGTCCTTCTCACATCACACCTCCCGTTTCCTTTTCTTTCTGTCTCATTTCACAAACCCAGTTTAGAAAGGTTCTACATGTTTACGGGCTCACACAATCACATTGAGCCCATCAGATAATGCAGAAGGATAATCTCCCTTTTCAAAGTGCTCAGATTTACTGATATCTGCAAGTCACTTTTATGTCATGTAACATATTCTCAGGTTCTAGAGATTAAGGTATAGTCATTTTGAGGAAGCCATTATTCTACCTATCACAATTTGTTTCCTTATATTTTTGTAACTTCTGTAGTTGTTTGCTGCAGAACAGCTAGTCTGTTACTATGTTTTCCACCATGACCAGAAATTGTCAATGAAGAACAGAAGTTTGTGGACAGTTTTATGTCACCATGTTTTTGCTTTTAAGAGACACACCTTATTCTTATAGTCAAATATAACTTCCTTATTCCACTTATTTATCATATCATTTTATATGTCTCAATATTCTTTTGGAAATGTCATATTATATAAATTTAAAAAAATATGTTAATACATCTCCCTTCATCAGTAAAAAATTGAAATAGGAGAATCCTAAAAATGTAAAATTCTTAAAAATTAGCATAATTCCACAGTTGAGAAATACAGAATGATTGTGAACTATACTCATGTTAATGCTATGTGACAATGTCCTATACACTACGAGACAGAAATATTCACTATTTTTGTCATGAGCTGTCTTGAATTACCTAAGTTTTGAATTATCTAGAGATTAGTGAGGAAGGCTGTGCATAAAACATAGCTGCCTCATGTTAGTAAGACATTTTGTTATTAAGGTTACTGTTAAAGTTGTTACAAAAACATGGGAAACATAAACATAAAATATACAAAATATGTTTCAAAAATATAACAAACATTTTGCATTAAATCTGTCACAAGTATTTGATTATTGAATTGGTGTAGAGGTAAAAATGACACAGATTCCTTAAGAGATATGTGAGAAAGAGGGTAAGCTAATATTATAAAATGTTTGCATTGATTAAAAAGTTAGGGAATGCTAACACATTAATTCCTAAGTATGTCTAGAAGATATATAAAATGTAGCAAATGAAAAATAAAAGCATCATGTTAATTAGCTTTAGCTTCTAATTAAAACATTTTATTATATTGAAGAAGCTAAAGTCGGAAAATCATAATTAAATAATAAAAATATAAAGAGAGCCTTAATTATTTAAGCATGTACCATCATTTGTAACCAAAAATACTCTAGATTTATTCTCAGTGATATATGTAAACACCAAAATGTTTTGCTAAATTAAAACATAAACATCCAAGTGGGTTTTTAGAAGTTGTAAATGAAATAAGAGCAGTGGCAAAAAAAACAAGAGGATAAACTGTTAGCTGTTGTCCTTGACATGTACCTAATAATACCTTATTTAAATATGTAGAGTTTTATGATTTACAAAATAGGTTAATAATCCTCATTTTTTTCTCACAAGCCTATCAGCAAAGTGAAAAAAGGCTTAGTAAAACGACTGGCAGGATTTAAAGTTTACAGAGGAATTTTTTTTTGCTTCCAGTTCCATTTTAAACTTTTAATTCTTTACTTTCAAATTGTGGTAACATTTGACAGAATGAAAACTGAAGCCTATAAAGGAAATGTCCCTTGTCCCACTTTCCAAAATAATGCAAAGATAGAATTAGAAATTCCCTTAACATAACTAATCCAAGTAAAGAAAGGCAAAAAACAGAACATTCAAATATTATTGAGTAGCATACTTGATGAAATCAAGGTACAGCAGGTAAATTTATGGCATACTTATTTATTTATGCCTAGGAAATCTCTTACCTCAATCCTTTCAATGTTATACTTGAGACTACCTAAACACTGAAGCTATTATAAAATGTAATTTCAGATTTTAATTAAGAAGCTCGATGTTTTCCTTTAAACTTCTGCTAGCAAGCTATGTAGCTCCTTTAGAGACTTAGTGCATTATGCATTCTGGGTGAATGGGAATAAAGGGTATAATGTGTAAAACAAGTTGACCCAATTATGATTACTTAGGTTAAATCTATGAAACCATGTTATATTTTAGAAGAGCTGATTCTCCAGGATATCTTAAATCTGATAAAATTTATCTAAGAAATGCTCTTTCTCCTGGGTTTGATGAATATTTAGGACAGGAGGTCTGTTCCATTTTCCCTTTCCTTCCATTTTTTCCCCATTCTGGCTACAAATTTTCAGGTTAAGTAAAGATCATGGCTATACAGCAAAGCTTTGGCACTGAAATAGTTCCAAGGACTACTGGAAAGGAGAAGTTGGAAAGAAGAAGCAGGGGGTGATAACTCCATGCACTGTCATAAAATATCATAAACACCATAACACAGAACTCTGAGAAGAATGATATTGAAAGTGTCCTCTTTCCTCATCACATCCTCCTGAGAGAACTTGTCTTAATACATTAGTATGTGATTTCAGACCAGTTTCCATTTTAACAAGAGGCAATAAAAGAATAAAAATCTTTCTGAAAGGAAGGAAATAAATTAACATCTAAGTTTGTATTCACATCTGTTGGTAAAATATATTTGGTGTCACTGGAAAATATGTTAAATAAAATTATCCCATTTGAGACGTGGTCTATCCTGCTCAGATAGCAAACCAGCCAGGTATTTGTGTTTGTTTTACCTAAATATTTCACTATAAAATTGGAGAGACTGTTTCTATCAAGTTTCCTAAACACGTACATTGAGAAACCAGACTAAGACTTCCTCCACAGAGGATAATCTAATCTAAATTCAGTCCATATCATCAACATTTGTTTTTTTCAACAGCAGTGCAGAAAGTTTGGCGTCCAGGTGTTCAGAAGTCATTCTGACACTATGTCAATATATTTTATCTGGAGCTCTTTGGTATAAAAGACAAAATATTTTTCATTTTTTTAAAAATTATTTTCAGTTATCCTTAAGTATAGGTCTCAAAATGAAATAATAAGACTCATAGAACTTAAATCACAATAAAGTTGTTAATTTAAAAATAAACTGCTTCCTGAATTCACTGAATTTGCATTTATTAAAGTAATTTGTCTTTAACTTTGAGATCAGCTTTTTTATGATGCCTTCATGGAAATGCAGGTACATGGATATCTTTGCTTGTGGCATCACTAATTTAAAATATTTATGATTTATTGGTATGATACAAAGACTTCAACACATTATATATTTCATGCATCCTCATTCCATGAATTTATAAATGAAAGATGTTTTAATGTAGTAAAAGTAAATCTCACCAAATGAGGAAACTATAAAGTGCTATTCAAAATAATAAAATTCCACATGTGTACGTCTGCCGATTTAGCATATAAGTTTGTTGTTGTTGTTGCTGTTGTTTGGTAGATGTACTGAGATCATCTACCATTTACTTTGATAGATGGTACTGTAGTCAGGTAGTTTAAAGGATCCCTCTCTGCAGCTGAGCAGCCAAGAATAAGACCTAATCACACAATGCCGGGGGAGGGGTCTAGTGGCCACACTGCTCTCAGGGCTCAGCAGTGAGGATGGTCATGTTCAAGTGTAAGGATCTTCTCCTCTATCACATCAAAAATAACTGTATGGTCATTGTGTTTGAAAAGAGAAATACCTCCCTCCTACGTTCACCCAAATGAGACCACCTTCTCACGTTGCTCAAATCAGTATCAAAGTCTCCTTTGAATTGACCTGATGGAAGGACCCCAATGAGGAGTCCAGCTCCAGGACAAATATTCTATGTATGATTTTCAGGCCAACCACAGACTATTCCAAAGGCTTTTACCTGGCAGTCCTCCCAGGAGAAAGCTATCCTTTCCACACCAGATTTCCTGAGCAAGCAGTGGATTGCAGTCCCTTTAGAGGGAGTCGCAGTGGTGGACTCGGGCCTGCTGGCTGGCCTGCTCAATTGTGCATGGGCATTCCCAGCCCAGGCTATTCTTCAGAGGCCTCTTTTTCTGGATCCTTCACAGAAGTCTTCCTCAGGCACTTCTGAAACATCCTGACTTAGGAAAGAGGTAGAGGGGAATCTCAAAAACATTTTTCTTTACTCTGAGTTGGTACTCAGCACTTTTTCCATTCCTAGCCCTTCCTCCTCACTGGCCCCTGCACCCCCTGTATCCATACAAACTACAGGAAACTTGTGTTCAGTGCTCCCTCAACAGTGAGGTGCCCCCAAGCCTATGCTGTCCACCTGACATTTGACCTGTGATCCATTCCATGAAGAAACATAGAAGGAGGGGAAGTGGAGAGGTTGGCTCTTTCTCTGGTTTAGACTTTGACCATACTGTCACAGTAAGTGATTAAAGGCAAAGCAGTTACTTTATTTTGGGCTTCTCTCTTTAGCTACTTCTACCCTTGGCAGCTCAGCTCTCAGCAGCTCACCTGAGCTCCTCATACTTAGGACATATGCCCACTGTTAGATACAAGAGAAACTAAGAATCCAGATTTTCTGGCTTTAATCATGGTAAAATGGATGACAAATGTTGAGAAATTGCCAACCTGTAGGAAGCATGTTCTAAGGTGCAGGGTAGCTATTCACAAAAGTAATAAATTATGACTTGCTAAGCAGCTATTATGAGTAATGTACCACACGCATATATAAAGAGTATTTACGCCATTCTTCATTGCACCCTTTGATGTTGGACCTAATGTTATTACAATGTATCTGTAAGCAAAATCGAATTCAGAGAGGGTAGCTACAAAAGTTACATAGTTTCAGAGTTAGAACTTGAATAAATTCTATGTCATTCAGAATGGTCCCTCCCCTTTTTTGGTCTACTGCGATATAGATACATTTCTAATAAATAGATGCTCAATATTTTTAATTAAATTGAAATGTTACTATTTCTTGATAAAGAGAAGCTGGGTTTTTGGACTAGTCTAAAATTAGTTCATCATTTTTTTTCTTCTAAAATTAATTAGACAATCTTGCCTGAGATTCAGTAACCTGTTTTTCATGATTTAATATTATTTACTCTTTCTTATTTTATTAGAGAATCTTTTGTTGCCCAGAATCTGAAGCTAACAAGTAAGATAAATGAGCTTTGGAGTGTCAGGTATGTCTTAGTTCTGAATCATTGAATTTGTCAGCCAGTCAATTTTTAAAAATCAATAATAAAGCAGAAAAAAATAGGAGAGAAAAGGTCAGGAACATTTTTTTTCTTTCATAAGTATACTTGTTTCTGCAAATGGTTTCAATGACTCATATCAAAATTGAACAAGAAACAGATGTCAGTTAATTAGAGATTTGAATTTAATGACATGGTTGTATAGGTATGGCACACAAAACATCTGTGTTCTAGTACCTAACATTAATTTAATTTCTTTACAGGAGTCATTTACATTTCACCTCATTTTCAATAAATTGTTTTTTTACCAACAACATAGCATTGCATCTTTGAAGTTGTTGCCATCTGAACAGACCACTGTGAGGCTGACTCTCCAGCTTCCGCTTAGTGAGTTCTGCATTACACAGGGAACCATCTACAAGAATAACCAGCTACAATACATTAATTCTAGATTATGTAGACATTACCTTTTTGTGCCATGTGGGGAGGTGTGGGACTAGTAGGATATGCAATTGTAAATGTCAGTCTAGGATTTGAGATTTTTCAGATTCTACTTTGCCCATGCTTTGTAGCATTATACTTGGAAAGCAAAGATAATAACCGGTTTAGTACTTGATGTCTAATCAATTTATTTGAATAAATAATGCAGTTTTATTCTCATTAAAAATCTAATGTAAGAATATATACATACTTATTAAATATTTACCATGAGTAAGGTCCTGGTAAACCACTTTAAATATAGGGTCCAGCAGAAGTAATGCCTGCTGAGTGTGCTTGGTAAGATAATAATATGGGTGTAATAATTCATCATTTTAATTTGAACATTTCACCTAAAACATCACATGGTGTGCTTGAGTGTGATATTGATATGTTACAGAATCACATGCTTATGATTTTATAATAAAAAAGGGGCGTTATCTGTGTTGGACCCTGTATACCATTCACTTGGCTGTTTAATAGTCCCATGAGACAATTATGACCCTTCACATCCACGAATGAGGAAACTAAGGTTCAGGAAGTCTATGGTAACTTTCCAAGAGTCACAAAGTTAGCAAGTGACAGAACTGTATCAAGAACAAGGACTTTTCTTGTTTTTGAAAAAGGAAAAAAGGAGTTTTCCCCTTGTCCTCATCATCCAGGTGCACTGCCTTGAAAAACTTGCCTTGCTCCCTTGCAGGGCTTAGTAAATGGGACAGGCCCCCTCTCTCAATCTCTCTCTCTCTCTCTCTCTTTCTCTCTCTCATTCTCTCTCATCTCTATCTCTTTGAAATTACACAAGTCCCTTAACTAGATGATTTAGGAGTATTCAGTTTTCTTTCTTAGGATGTCTCAGGGTCATCGGATCCCATTTTTAGTACATGGTTCAGGAGTCATGTTTAGCTGGGCCAGCATGAGTATGTTCAAAAGAGCTGCTAAAAATCAAGGAAAATGTGTGTATATGGGACAGACTTTGGGACCTAGATCAAGGTTCCCTATAGACTAAAACACCTTCTACTCTGAGGAGGGTATGGTGATAACTTGCTAGCAGTCCCTGAAATTCCCCGGGGGAATATAAGATACTTCCCAGTGTCAAGTACTAGAGAAAGTTGCATTGGCTTTAAAATTCAGATTGCTGTGAGGAGGAGAGTTAAAAGCAGTCTCGGTCGCTCTCCTGGTGATGGAGCTTCCAGTGTAGTTTCTGAAAACTGGGACTTATATCCTCAAAGAGAAGGAACTGCTGGTTGAAACATTTATTTGCAAAGAGGTGTTGTACACAAAACAGAATGGAAAATCCAGCTGAGGACAGCGGGCTGGAGGAGAACCCAGAATGGGAAACAAAGGATAAGGTAGAACCAAAGTGCAGATTAACTAAATGGAGAGGGAGAAGAAGGAGCAGAAAGCTGCAGTCTCGAGGCTAGAGCCAGACTCACTGGCAGTAGAACAGAACTTTAACATGGGGGATTTTCCTTTTTTTAGTGCCACGAAGCCTTTAGAACATTTTATCCGACTGTGAGTAGTTCCACTGGTGCTTGGAAAAGAGTCTGTAGGTTTTACTTTCTATGTAATTTTTCTATGCATGTGAAATCTCATACATTTCTATACATATGAATTCAGCATAGCGGATTTTTTAGGAAAGAATTTGATGCTTTCTACATTAAACATAATCATGCCATATCAACCAGAAAATTTAAGAACTCTCATTCCTATGTATTCAGTCAGGACCAGTATTTACCCACACACAGACTTATATGCAGATGTTCAAAGCAATATAACTTATACTAGCCAGAACTGGAAGCAATTCAAATGCTGTGATCTGGTGAATGGATAAACAAATTGTGGTATATCCATGTGAAGGACTATCACTCATCAGTAAGGAGAAATTAACTACTGATATTGGTGTTAACATGGACAAACTCAAACATCAAACTATGAGGGAAAAATACAAAAGCTGATGTACTGATGGTTATATTTACATGAAATGCTATACTGATGATTACACAGGGTCTAGCACAAATAAGGCCCCTTTCTATTACAAAATCATAAGCATGTGATTTCATAACATAACAATATCCCACTCAAGCACACCATAGGATATCTTAGGTGAAATGTTCAAATTAAAACTATAAGTTATCACACCCATATTATTACCTTACCAACCACACTCAAGCAGGCATTATTTCTCTCATACCCTGTATTTATATGAAATGCTATAAAAGTTGAAGTGAAAGAATTGATCAGTAATCACCAAGATTCAGGAGACAAGGGAAACAGTATTAACTCTCAGAGGATTTAAGGAAATTTTTTGACTTGGAAATAGTCTATATATTGACTACATTTTCCAATGCTTATGAAACTCTACATTTAAGTTTAAAATAAGTGAACTGTATTGTAGGCAAATAATACTTCAATAAAGCTGCTGAAAATATTATGTGTTTAAAACTACATATTAAAGTCACTTGAAATGTTTTTCTCTTTTGGCTATGCCACCAACTTTGTAATGGGGTCCATTTGTTTCAATAAGTTTGCAACATTTTGTGAGCAAGTTTTTCTCCCATTTTGGCTTATTTCTTTCTAAGTTATGAAATGTATTTTTATTTCAGTTACAGATGATATACAATATTATATTAGTTTCAGGTGTACAGCATAGTGATTAGACATTTATATACCTTACAAAGTGATCACCCCAGTAAGTCTAGTGCCTGTTGGACGCTGGACATAGCTATTACAGTATTATTGATGGAAGTGCATTTACCTGAGTTCCTGAAAACCGCAACAGTTTCTGTTCACAGAGGCCTTATTTCTATTTTGCACCTTTCACATGGTCCCTTCTCCCACCTGAAGGTTATAGCTATTATTGATATTTTGGGTTTTTCTTTCATTATTTATTTTGAATATATAAGCATTTTCCCCTTAATTACTTGTAAACTCTTCCTTTATTACTTAATAGGTAGAATACCATAAATAATATCAGCACTTCACTCATTTTACCTAGTAAGACATATTATAAATTACTCCATACTAAATGTATGGAAATGTTTCTTATCTCTTTTACTAGCCACTGTACAAAGATTAGCCCCAAACAAGGGAGATAGGGACATTATTTAGAAAACAGATTAAGTTTGATGATTGCTATGTAGGTTTCAAATGAGAACAAATTTATATTAATTGGAAGATTGGAAGAAGGAAGGGAGTAGGAATAAGGCCATACTAGCTTATTCATTATTTTTCATATTTGTAGCAAATATAATAAATATAAACACACAACATATTGGTGTAAAAAACACAATTACAAATCTCTCTAAACACCAAAACATAAAAACATAGACATTTATACTCTTTTGTCCAGTAATCAAACTACTAAAAAAATATGCAAAATATATAATTGACAAAAATACAAAATGACTTTTCTGTGATTAATCTGTGTGCCATTAATGTTGATAGCAAAATAATGAATATAGCCTAGAAGCTCATCAATAGAACAGGGCTGGTTGAGTACATGATGGTATGTTCAACTGAGTACCATGCATGGTAGAATAACAGAAAACATTTGCATACCCTTAAATGGAGTGATCTGCAGTATATCTCTCTCATGCAATTCTTTTTTACAATATTAGTATAGTTCATCTTCTTGTAATATGATGAAGAAAATTATACAAAATATTAGTCCCTATTGGAATGCCATGCAAACAGTCTTTTCAAACCCAGAGTACTTAGACTCAGTAATTCCTTTACTGAACATTATGAAATAGTCCTAATATATTTTATCCATTAATTAATTTACTTATTTATTCACTTAATAATCACACAGTGTATTGCTGAACAGAACTAAGACTTTAGCCCTATCTGTCCATTTTATAGATGAAAAACCAGATGACTGAGGGTTTTATCTTTTTTTTCTATAACAATTTAATTTAAGACTCATGTCTACATGGAATCTGCCATATCCTGTTTAACCTTTTTTTTTATTGTTGTTCAAGTACAATTGTCTCCATTTTCTCCCCACCACTTCCCCAACCCTAGCCATCCCCACTTCCCATCCTCAATCCTACCCCCTTTGGCTTTGCCCATGTGTCCTTTATACATGTTTCTTGACAACCCTTCCCCTTCCCCTTGTTATCCCCTCCCACCTCCCCTCTGGTCACTGTCAGTTTGTTCTTTGTTTCCAAGTCTCTGGTTCAATTTTGCTCATTTGTTTGTTTTGTTGATTAGGTTCCACTTACAGGTAAGATCATATGGCATTTGTCTTTCATTGCCTGGCTTATATCACTTAGCATAATGCTCTCCAGTTCTATCCATGCTGTTGCAAAGGGTAGGAGCTCCTTCTTTCTTTCTGCTGCATAGAATTCCATAGTGTAAATGTACCATAGTTTTTGATCCACTCATTTACCGATGGGCACTTAAGTTGCTTCCAGCCCTTGGTTATTGTAAATTATGCTGCTATGAACATTGTGCTGCATAGGTTATTTTGAATTGGTGTTTCAGGATTCTTAGGCTATAATCCCAGCAGTGGAATTGCTAGGACAAAAGGCAATTTCATATTTAATTTTCTGAGGAAGTTCCATACTGTTTTCCACAGTGGCTGTACTAGTCTGCATTCCCAACAACAATGTACAAGGGTTCCCTTTTCTGCACAACCTCACCAGCACTTGTTGTTTGTTGATTTGGTTATGATGGACATTCTGACCAGTGTGAACTAGTATCTCACTGTAGTTTTAATTTACATCTCTTTGATGGCTAGTGATACGGAGCATCCTTTTATATGTCTCTGGGTATGTCCTCCTTGGAGAAGTGTCTGTTCAGGTCCTTTGTCCATTTTTTAACTGAGTTGTTTTTCTTTCTGGAGTGGAGTCATGTGAGTTCTTTATATATTTTGGAGATCAAACCCTTGTCCAAGGTATCATTTAGAAATATATTTTCCCATGCAGTTGGATCCCTTTTCACTTTGTTGATGTTTTCTTTAACCATGCAAAAGATTTTTATTTTGATGAGATCCCAGTTGTTTATTCTTTCCTTTATGTACCTTGCTTTAGGGGGCATATCAGTGAAAATATGGCTGTGTGAAATATCCAAGATTTTCCTGCCTATGTTCTCCTCTAAGACTTTTATGGTATAGCAACTTATATTTAAGTCTTTTATCCATCTTAAGTCTATTTATTTTTAAGAGATTTTATTTATTTGTTTTTAGAGAGGGGAGAAGGGAGGGAGAAAGAAAGAGAAACATCAATGTGTGGTTGCTTCTCACATGCCCCCACTGGGAACCTGGCCCGAAACCCAAGCATGTGTCTTGACTGGGAATCCAACCAGAGACCCTATGGTTCGCAGCCTGCGCTCAATCCACTGAGCTACACCAGCCAGGGCGAGTTTATTTTTGTGTATGGTGTAAATTGGTGGTCAAGGTTCATTGTTTTGCATGTAGCTGCCCAGATCTGCCAACACCATTTGTTGAAGAGGCTATTTTTACTAATCTTTTTTCTGATGTGTGCTCATAAAACACTAGACCCTTGAAATGATGAAGAGTCAAACTTTAAAATTTTGCAACATACAAATGATGTTCTCTACCAGTAATATATGTTATATAAATAGTATTCTACTTCATTTTTCACTCTTAACTGTCTCTTCCT
This sequence comes from Trachops cirrhosus, assembly GCA_028533065.1. Taxonomy (NCBI): domain Eukaryota; kingdom Metazoa; phylum Chordata; class Mammalia; order Chiroptera; family Phyllostomidae; genus Trachops; species Trachops cirrhosus. The sequence goes on along the minus strand of CM052539.1, from coordinate 51,103,798 downwards.
TCTACACATCACTTTTGTTTTAAATCCTGATGGTGTCTTTGATTAAGTGTGAGTTGTCACTTTAGATTCTTCCATGTCTTTGTGGCACAACTGGTTCCCATAAACTTTTCTCGGGTGCTACAATATGCCTGCCTTATATCTTACCTGCACTGTAACAGAAATTGTGAGATTGTCTATTTCATGATTCAAGTTTCAGGAGTTCCCATCTCACCAAATGACAAAACAGTCTGTCTGTGCTTTTTTTAAAAGAAGATGCACCTTATCAGTAACAATTCTTTATACCTTATTGCCCCCAGGTGCCTATAGCTCAATGCTAACTTGACCTTTTCCTTTGGACTTACGACTTTTTCTCACCAAATATATATTCCTCATAAAAAGGTAACTTTTGGTATTATACTATTTGTGAATTTGAATCTGGCATATAGCCACCATACATATGTTTGTAACTTAAAAATGTGACTGAGAAAAATGTGAACACATGAGAAAAAGGAGTGCAATGTAACATTTAGTCATAGGCGGACACTTGTGCACTACAGGAGAATCTCAGCATCCTAATGTATATTAAAATACCAATGCAAACATACAGCAGGACAGCATTAATTCCCAGAAGACTTTAGCCAACAGGTAACATAGACTCAAACAAATATTCTGGATCAGTATGCACTACCCTGCTTACCTCCTTCATTTACACCTAATTTGAATTGTCTACGGTCTCCCATCTCGGGGGCAAAATAGGTGATACAGTGGTAACCTTGCTAGCACGTTTTGGCAACCCAGTGAGCACAGAGTGACATTCTGCTATATTAAGTGTGAAGGCTTTGCAATTGGGAATGTGGTTTACTAAGGACATTTGTGACACTGTGGATTATGTGTGAAGCATCAACTTGGTCCCCAAGATACTGTAAAATTAATACTTTTTTTACAAAGACACGTGGACACCAAAGTCAGTTTGTGTGAGCACTGCATTTCTTGTATTATTCTGTTATGCTATTTTTGCCTTTGGTATAAATAGCATCACAAGTGAATGACAAGTTCATAGTCTGTAAAACTTCGGTATTTGTACTTAAATTAATGCATGCTTGTAAGTCTCAAAACATGAGAAAGTGATAACATAGCTCATCTTGCTTTACCCATAGTATAAAGATTTTTTAGTATCTCTTAGTAATCATAGATGGATCATCAAAAAGAAGACATAAAATAATTTATAATCATTATCAAGAAACTTAAAAGACATTTTAGAAATAAACAGGGTTTAATTACTAAGAACTAAAACACTTTCTATAGTATGTTTTATCAAGGCAAAGAGAGTTTCAAAGACAGTTTAATTAAAATTAAGACCTTTTTTGTTTTCTAACCATGATTCTCTGTTTTAAAGATTTTTATATTTGCTTATTCAACTCTCTATAACTTCCAAATGTAATCACAAATGGTTAGTGTTACTTCCCAATATATTACAAAAGGCATTTTAATGGATTTTTTCATTAACTATTTGCCTTGACACTTATTTCTCAAGAAGTGTTATCTGTTTATTTGCTATAATAATTCTAAGCATTAATGATTAAATATGTCTCTGACTCAATAAATAGATTTCTAGAGGATATGTTGAATTCTCTGAATCTTAACTGAATGTTTGGCAGTATGCTAAAAGTAAAAGCAATATTTCCAAATCAATATAACATTTGATCCTTATATATGAATATCTGTTAAGTATACTTTGCTCCAAGCCATCCAGATGAAAACTTGAACCATTTGACCACTGGAAAAAACAATTGTAAGCATACTTACTAATATCTTCTTTATAAATGGACAGAATAATTAGTAGGCTATAAAGATACAATCCATTTATTTAAATTCTAGTGATCACCACATTATTTTTAATATTATTAAACTAAATTTACTCTAAACCATTTAAAACCTGATTTTCATTTTTTTAGTATTATCACATTTAAATGAGCCCTACAAAAAGGCAGATTTACTCACCAGATTCTTATTTACTACCTATTACTTGCTAGATATTGCTTGATGTATAGATTATTTACAAAGAAATACTTGTGAATTTGTCGTTTCATTTTTTCTTGAAATAATGCTGCATTAAACAATACTCCAAGATCTCAGAGAATTATATCAAGAAAATTTATCTCATATTTATAGTATTATAGATTAATTAGAGTTTGCTGGTATTTGGAAGACTCAGATGGGCTTAGCTGGACCAGGTGGGACTCTAGCCCTGGGTTAAGAATGATCTCCATATAGCTTCATTCCTAAATTCAAGATGAAAACTTAGCAGCTACCTGCTCTCCTAATAGGAAAAAGGATAAGCTCCCTGCATCTCGATGGACACTTGCCATGCCTCTTCACACCTTAGATTAAAACTGGCACAAATGCCATTTCCACGCTTCATCAGTCATTGTAAATCGTGTGGCAAACCTGAAGCCATATGAGTATACTCTCCCAACAGGCAAGCAATGGCAAGGCGACACAGGGATGAAGAATTATGGTGACATAATATCATCTATCACACCTTAAAACAGCCCTGTGAGTTCTCAGGAAAACAGAAACCTGAATATCATCTGTTTGTGCCAGTGAAGATACAAATATGTCATGGTAAAATAGATGTACGAAATAATGTTTTTCAAGTCACTGTTTCTAAACCTTGCCTATGCATTAAAATCACTTTGGTAGATTTTGTTTGTTCATTTGTTTTAATACCAAGGCCCAGGCTTATTCCCAAAGATTTGCATTTAATTATTACAAGATGGAGCTTAGGCACCAGTATTTCTTTAAAAGCTCTGCAGATGATTTTAAAGTGTAGCTCGGTTTTGAAAGCCACAAAGGATACATTTCCCAAAAATGTGCTTTTATAAATAATGTCTTCTTGTCTCAGAGGTTTGAAACCTCAGCTGTTGTTCAGAAAGTCAATTCAATTGGGGAAAGATGGTTTTGATGAATTCAGCTGTTACTTCTCTTACAGCCAATTATATTCTTTAAAGTTTGGCTACTGGTGTGACCGAAATCTAAATGGTTTTGGATAAACAGTATTCTCTGCTGCTGAGGTAGACACGAAATAGGCAAATACTCTCCTTTCTTGTGGTACTTGGAAAGAAACAAAGTTGTTTTGCAGCCAATGACCGGGCAAAGATGTCGGAAAGGAAAGAGAGCATATTGATTTTTTTCTGTGCTTTCTTCTCCTTTGAGTGCTGCAGTCTGCCTAACACCCTCGCTTCCCCATTGACCCACATTTTAATCACTTCTCATGGTGTTTAGACACTCTTAACCATGACCTCACTGAGACTCAAGACCGACTTGTTGGGTTTCATTCTCAGTATAAATTACAGATTATGTTTGAGCACAACTGTATCTCTACAAAAAATACAGACCTGGAATAGCAAAACAAAAATTACATCATTAGTTGTTTCTCTGAATTTCTCTGACATGATTTTTGTATCTTTGGTCTGTTATTTGTTAAATAATGAACTTTAAAAATGTTCCTACTTTCTAGTTAAAATAAATTTCACTTGTTTGTTTTTGCAACCAATCTACTCTGGTGGAATTCTGCTATCCTTTTCTCTATGTAGCATTAATTTATTTAACCGACTCATGTGCAACCAATGATTTAGATAACAATTGCTTTTCAAAAAAAAGCCTTCATTGATTTAACAAAAAATAAATAAAGACTATGAGAATTACCAACTGTGTGACATGAGGTCTAAGATATCCCTTGGGAGGGAAAATTTGGGGTAAGATTCAGATGACATCATATACCCACTTCATGAGCCCACTGCACGTGCAGGACTATATCTACTTTGATACTCAAAGTAAGTGTTTAAGCACCACATGTTCAGGTGGGCAGGACGTTCAAAATCTGTGGTGTCCGCCCTGCCTGGTTTCAGGAGCTATAACCCCCCATGGCTAAGGCTGAGTGAGGAACCTCCGAGAACCAGGAGACCTAAGGAGACAAAACTTATTTCCCTGAACATGGGCACTGCCTGCTCTGCTATTCCCTTCAGCTTGGTCGGATAGTCAATGACAGGCAACCATTCTCTGGAAAGAATGGACCTAAGACAGACACAATCACATGGGAATAAGCCATCAGGGAAGAGACTAAGGGGGCTGTGGAAGTGAGGGAGTGATCGACATCACTCCTGCCCCCTCGGCTTTGACAATAGCCTGAGTCCTAGTTCTGGATGTGAGAAATCCAAGTCTCCTGGCTGCCTTTGTCTCCTCCACCTGACTCAGGGCCTACGGAAATAGCAGAGGCGGTGAGGCTCAGACTAGAGTCGGGGGACACCTGGGGTAAATTGGACCTGGGGCATGAGATATGTAAAATCCTGTGAGACCTGATTGCTAGGATGCTCTTGGATGTGTAG
>CM052539.1:50831779-51099331 GCA_028533065.1 Trachops cirrhosus | reverse complement strand
AAAAGCCTATTGAGGCGGCGGCTCAGGGCGCTCTCCTTTGAGAGAGTGGCCAGGCCACTCGGAGGCACCCTCCCCTTGAGAGGGTAGCCATGCCGTCCCTATTCCTCCACAGGACTCGGTAGTCCGTGTGTATGTTTTTCTAGTGACTTGCAAGCATCTACAACATTTGAGATCACCACGGGCCGGTGGTCTACAACAAAAATCCTCTTGGAGATTTTTTTACTCCAGTAAACTTAGGTACTTTCTGATGTATGAGAAGCTGGTTCCGCTTGCTGAAGCTGGACTTGAAGGACAAATCCTTTGAATTAAACATAAAAAAATGTCTTCTATACTTAACAAGCCGTTAGCCTCTGCAGTTTTTGTCATTATCTGAAGCTTAGTGATCCACTTTCCAGCTGCTGGGGTTCTTTAAGGGAGAAAGACCTTCTCCTTTTGTGTTACACTGGGCTGAGGGTATGATATAAAGTTTACCGAGGTGTATAGCTCACTACATTACACATTCGGGCATAGTCTTTATTCTTGGGGGACACTGCCTAGTCCCAAGTTTCCCAGGTTTAGGGAGGCTAGAGTTTCTCTAAGTCAGTTTTTTTTTAATGACCTATATTATGTTTTCTTGCCAAGAAAGTTTAGTTGAATGTTAGAAGAGAAATGGATATGTTTTCTATCCTTTTGCTCCCAAAAGGCAAATGTCCCAAAGCTTGTTTTGTAGTTGTTTGGGTTTTTTGTTTGGATGCAGAGTCATTCCCTCCTCCTACAGCAAATGTTCATTCAGATGCCCAAATTCCTTTCTCCTCTGAAACACAGGGATATAAGCAGTTACCTAAGTAGGTAGTTTCACAAGGTGCATGCGATATATCGGGTTCAATGCCTTAACAGTACACTGTGTGCTCTCTATCAAGCTGCCCGTGGGTGGCATCAGAATCGCCCTCAACATGCAGTCCTACACCTCACCCCATTGCCTGAGAACTTTTTTTAGCTCCAGCTCCTACCCTTCCCTATAGAATCTATTTCTTATTTGATATTGATGTAAGAATATCCAAACCTGTAGAGAATTTTTATAAAAGCTAATCTGAACCAAATTGATGACATATGTTGGGGGGCAAAATCCACAATGCCCCCAAGAACAGCAGTTTTACTACTTGTTTTATGCATTTGGAATTAAGGAGGACAGTAAAGGAGATGGCATCAACTGGGAGACAGCAAGGTGGGGATCAGATTACAAAATAGCTATCAAGATTATGTGCTCTCTTAAGGGTGGCCACGACTTTGAGGGGTATGACTTCTGGAATTTCAAATGTATATTAACTTAGATGCACAAGAATGACAGTCAAGGCTAACTTCTTTAAGGGGATTAGATAGTAGTGGGAAAAAGACAACAAAGATTAAATTAAAAAAAAAAGAAAACCTTTCACTAAAGAAGTTATAGGCCAGGGTGTGATGGCCCACAATGACCTACTCAGTTAGTAATTTATGATCTCTTAGAATACCCCTTTTTTTCATCCACATTGAGTGCTCATTATGACTTACCTAGAGCTGGAATCCAAAAAGGCTTATATGAACAGGAGTATAAGAGCTGTGAAAGTGCATTCACACTCTGTAGCAATCACTCATCAGTCCCTACATGCATACTCACACACATGTGCACACACACCACCCACCCCCATCCGCTGTCTCCGGGACTCATCTTAGAGGCTATTATAATGAGCCACCCTTCTTTAACACGGCACCAGGGAACAAGGGATCAGCCTACCTGTATAGAATGAAGTACACACTTTGCCCAATGAGCATAGGTTTTGGTGGTTCTGACCAGCTCTTCACAAAAAGCTCAGGGCCCAGAGCAAGAGTACAATTATATGCCTACACAGTTAAGTTATGAATCAAGCTAACAAACCATCATATAAGATAACTATCCACCCTGGCTGGTGTGGCTCAATGGGTTGTGTGCCAGCCTGTAAACCAAAGGGTTGCCAGTTCGATTCCCAGTCAGGGCACATGCCTGGGTTTGGCCAGGTCCCCAGTAGGGGGCATGTGAGAGGCAATTACACATTGATGTTTCCCTCCCTCTTGTTCTCCCTCTTTTCCTTTCTCTCTAAAAATAAATAAATATAATCTTTATTTTTTAAAACTATGTAGAAATGACTATCTTTCACTGACAAATATATCTTTATAATAACCTGAAGCCCAGATTTGAACCTAGAAGTTTCCAGACTGTTTGCATTGCCCTGGTTGTGATGGAGAGACTCATCACTGAATCACAAGCCTTTGGACCCAGCTCAGGATCATTTAGACAGGGATTTCTAGGGTTGCCAGTACCCAGAACTAGTCTAGAAGTGGGAAGGGCATGGACTCAAGGCCCTCTATCCCTTGACTCCGTGACTTCCTTGGAGAGGCACAGCCAGAACAGGGCCAGAGCTATGGACTCAACTGCTGGGCCAATGGCAGTTTTCTCTGGTCTGAGGCCCCAAAATAGGTAGAACTGAAGAGGATTTTGTCTACATAATAAAAGAGCAGAGTTGGGGGTCTCTGCAGAAATTTGGGAAAGAGAGAGCTAAGCAGGTAAAAATAAAAAGAAAAGTTAAGGGAGGAATCAGAAGATGACTGGGTGAACACTGATAAAGACTCTCTTCTAGATCAAACTTGAGTGAGGCTTCCCTGAGTCTACCTTTGGTCCAGTCTTCACTTTTGAGTTCTGTTTTCAGCCTGCAAAAGTGCAGTTTTAACAAGAATCTTGCTAAGTCAGTAAAAATCCCCCATCCTCAATATCTGATCGAATTCCTCATGCCTGTCCTGGATATCTTATCAGCCTGGCCTGTCTTCAGCAGGAGCCCTGTTGAGTAGGTCTAGTGAAAATTGCCCTTCACCTGGTATTTCTGCTTAACAATTTCCCATCCACTGAACCCTACCCTGCTCCTTGGCGATAAATCTCCACTCATTTTTCTTGTACTAGCAGTGGAGCCTGACCTCCTTCCCCTAGTGCAATATTTCCTTTGTAATAAGTCCTTCTTAAATAATATCTCTCCTTACAACCTTTTGCAAGTATCTGAATTCTTTTTCTTTAACAGGCCCATGAAATGCAACAGCAATCGAATAAACAAAATTTTTTAAGAATGGCAATGTTAACTGTGTTTGTGAAGTGTTTTGTTGTTGTTGTTGTTGTTTTGTTTTATCAATGAAAGTGAGTTTAGGAACCTAAAGAACAAGGCAAAGCACCCTTTTGTAAGGGGCGGTCAGAAAGAAAGAAGCTGAGTAGTAGAGAAAAGCATTGGAATCCAAAGGGGAACAATTGGACGAAGCCCTGTTTGAGGCAGACCCAGGCTTCCCTAATGCAGTGGTTTAGACAGGGAGCTGAATTTCCCTAGAGCACCTGTAGTTTCACCTCGGGGAGAGAGAGGGACATAGAGGTCAGACACTCAGAAAATGCTGGACTCCCAACAACTCCAGAAAAATGAGATGAACTCTGTATTTCTAACTTATAGTTTGCTCCTGCATTTTCCTTAAGTGAATGAAAATGTGCCTTATGCCAAAATCAATAGGAATAAAACAGTATACACAAAAAATAATAAGCCTACTCCTCTCTCCAGCTACTCATTTTCCCACACTGTTGTCAGATTCTAATAACTTCTTCCAGAGATAGTAGCATATATATTTAGACAAAGTTATATTTTCCTCCATAATTATAGCCATTCTATGTACTTCTCTGTACCTTGGTTTTACACTTAACAGTATATCTTAGTGATTCTTTCACAAGTGGATATATAGTGTATTATTATTTTTAATGGGACTCATAGATTTATTGAATTGAGATAACTTAATTTTCTTTACAAACTATCCATTGATAGAATTTCATATTTCTGCCATATACCTATAGGATAAAATCTTAGGAGTGGTATTTCTAGGACTGTGTTATAGATATTGCTAAGCTATATTTCATAGAAGCTGTGGTACATTGGATTATTTGTGTCTTTCTTTGAAAGATTTTATGTATTTTAGAGAGGGGGGAAGGGAGGAAGAAAGAGAGTGACAGAAACATCAATGTGCGAGAGAGACATCAATCGGCTGCCTCTCGCATGCCCCCAACCAGGCATCTGACCTGCAACCCAGGCATGTGCCCTGACTGGGAATCGAACTGGTGATATTTCAGTTCACAAGCCAGCACTCAATCCACTGAGCCACACCAGCCAGACTTTTTAAAAAAATTATTGTTCTTGTTTATTCTATTACAGTTGTGCCAATTTTCCCCCTTTGCCCTTCTCTGTCCCACCCCATCCCCCACTCCTAGAATCCATCCCTACCCCATTGTCCATGCCCGTGACTCTTTCATTCATGCTCTTTGATTACTCCCTTCCCCTTCTCTTCACCATTCTCCCACCCCTTTTCCTCTGGCAGCTGTCAGTCTGTTCCCTGTTTCCTTGTCTCTGGTTGTTTCACTCATTAGTTTATTTTGTTCATTAGATTCCTCTTTTAAGTGATATCATATGGCATTTTCTTTCACCAACTGGCTTATTTCACTTAGCATAATACTCTCCAGTTCCATCCAAGCTGTCACAAAAGGTAGGAATTCCTTCTTTCCTAATGCTGCATAATATTCCATTGTGTAGATGAACCACAGTTTTTCAATCCATTTATGTACTGTTGGGCATTTACGCTGTTTCCAAATCTTGTCTATAGTAAATAGCACTGCTATTAAACATCAGGGTGCAAAAGTTCTCTTGAATTGGTGTTTTGGCATTCTTAGGGTGTATTCCCTCCCAGCAGTGGAATTACTGGGAGAAAAGGCAGTTCCACTTTTAATTTTTTGAGGGAATTCCACAGTGGCTGCACCAATCTGTTTTCCACAGTGGCTACACCAGTTTACATTCCCACCAACAGTGCAGTAAGGTTCTCTTTTTCCAGTGGTGAGGACCAGCACTTGTTTTTTGTTGATTTATTAATGATGGCCAGTCTGACAGGTGTGAAGTGGTGTGTAATTTACATTTGTCTGATGGCTAGTAATGTTGAACACCTTTTCATATGTCTGTGGACCCTCTGTATGTCCTCCTTGGAGAAGTGTCTGTTCAGGTCCTCTGCCCATTTTTTGATTTAATTGTTTGTCTTCCTGGTGTTGAGTTGTGTGAGCTCTTTATATATTTTGGAGATCAAACCCTTGTCTGATGTATCATTGACAAATATGTTCTCCCATACAGTTGGTTGCCTTTTCAGTTTGTTTATGGTTTCTTTACCCATGCAGAAGATTTTTTAATTTGATGCAGTCCTGTTTGTTTATTTTTTATTTTATTTTCCTTGCCCTAGGATATGTATTGATGAAAATATTGCTACATGGGATATCTGAAATTTTACTGCTTATGTTTCCCTCTTGGACTTTCATGGTACCATGACTTATATTTAAGTCTTTTATCCATTTTGAGTTTATTCTGGTGTATGGTGTAAGTTGGTGATCGAGTTTCCTTTTTTTGGCATGTACCATTCCAGTTCTCCCAACACCATTTATTACAGAGGCTATCTTTACTCTATTTTATGTTTGTGCACCCTTTGTCAAATATTAATTGACCGTAGAGACTTGGGTTTATTTCTGGGCTCTCTATTCTGTTCCATTGATCTTTGTGTTGTTTTTATGCCAGTACCAGACTGTTTTGATTACAGTGGCCCTGTAGTATAGTTTGATATCAAGTATTGTGATTCCTCCTACTTTATTCTTCCCTCTCAAGATTGCTGTGGCTATTCAGGGTCTTTTTGGGCTCCATATAAATTTTTGAAGTATTTGTTTTAGATCTGTGAAACATGCCAGTGGTATTTTTATAGGAATTGCATTGAGTCTATAGATTGCTTTGGGTAGTATGGACATTTTAATGATGTTAATTCTTCTTATCCATGAACATGATATGTGCTTCCACTTATTTGTATCTTCCTCAATTTCTTTTTTCATCCTAAAGTTTTCTGAGTATAGGTCTTTTGTCTCCTAGGTTGTTTATTCCTGAGTACTTTATTTACTTATTGTTTTGTTGCTATAGTAAATGAGATTTTTTTCTTAGTTTCTCTTTTTGATAGTTCATTATTGGTGTACAAAAATGCCATTAATTTCTGAATATTAACTTTGTATTCTGCTACTTTGCCAAATTCACTTATCAGGCCCAGTAGTTTTTTGGTGGTGCCTATAGGGTTTTCCATGCCACAGGTGTCCAACTTTTTGGCATCTCTGCGCCACACTAGAAGAAGAAGAGTTGTCTTGGGCCATACATTAATTACATTACAACATGTAATCACAAAAAAATCTCAATGTTTCAAGTAAATTTATGATTTAGTGTTGGGCTGCATTCACCACCATCGTAGGCTGTATGTAGCCTGTGGGCACAGGTTGGACACACCTGAGAGCCTATCTTGTTGTCTGCAAATATTCAGCAAATGCTTACTTCTCTTTCCAAGCACTGTGGTCCAGACTATGTGACTTGCTTCAACTAATTGGATGTGATTGAAAGTTACAATGTGTTATTTCTAAATTGAGGCTTTACAAAGTATCACATAAATCCTTTGCACTCTTCTAATCTGCTAAAGAAAAACTGTCTCTCTATTCACAACATTTCTGACACCACATGTGTGGGTGTTGCACACCAAGAAATTCTTTAATTTTCTGCAGACACCAACGGGGTGTCATACAACTTAATTCCATTCTACACCAATGCCCAGAATTAGGGCAGACCCCACAGATAAAAAGGCTCAGTTCCAAAAGTCTGTCACCCACTTCAGACGCCAATCACAAACACTGGGTTCCCAAGTTACCCACATTCCTGTCTAATTTGGCTAAAAATCAAAGGTTCCCACAGTCACTGCTTCAGGATGGATAATTTGCTAACATGGCTAGCAGAACTCAGGGAAACATTTTACCTACATTTGCTAATTTATTAGCAATTATAAAGTATACAGATGAACAACCAGATGAAGAGGTGCACAGTGTGAAGACCAGAGGGTCTGAGTGAAGCAGGTCTGTCGCTGTGGAGTTGGGGTGCGCCATCCTCCTGAATCGTGCATGGATTTGTGATTCCAGAGGCTCCAAACTCTGTGGCTAAGAAATGTTATGCTGGTTTCATTACATAGGCACAATTGATTGAATCATTGCCATACAGTAATTTCCAGCCCTCTCCCTTGCCCCAAGGTCAGGGAGTAGATGGGGTTGAAAATTCTAATCCTATAATCATACCTCAGTCATTCTGGCAACAGCTTCCTGTCCTGAAGTTACCAAGGGGCCCCCAGACACCAGTCAGCTCACTAGCATGCAAAAGAGACTCTTTGTGCCCTGGAGTTTCCAAGGATCTTTGCCGGTCTTGTACAAAGAACCAGGGACTAATACCAAATATGAAAATAAAAGATGCTCTTATCTCCATCAATCAGTAAATTGCAAGTGTTTCAGGAGCTACCAACCAGGAACAAAACCAAATGTATATTTTTAAATCTATCCCAATGTCAAATCTGCCATAAGGAGAACATGTATCAGGAAGATGCTGTCTCTTCAACATGGAACATAGAATGAAGATAGTGACCTGAAACTGACCTCAAACCTGCCATCCATCCTGGCTTGCCCAAAACCCTGAGAAATTTAGCCAATTTTAGCCAAACCACAACAGACCTGCATATCTGTGAGCATCATTGTAAACTACAAAAATCGGAGGGAGGAAAGATATTTATTGTGCAGTTATAGTAGCTATAACCTGCTAATGCAGAGGTTGTATAAATGCCTGTTCCCAACTGCAGCGTGTGAACGGGCACTTTCTTACCTATACCCCTGACCACACAGTGTATTATCCAAATGCTTCATCTCATCAGTATGAGAGTTTTCTTATTTTAGTCTTTACATTACATCAACATGGGTGACGTTGAGTATCCTTTCATATTTTTTAATTAGGTTAGGTCATTTTTCCATCTTTATTGAGGTATAATTGACACACATATGTGTGTCTACATATTTAAGGCATATAACTTGATGATGCATATACACTGTGAAATGATTACATAGTTAATTAACACATCCATCACCTCACATAGTTAACTTTGGTGGGGGCAGTGAGGTGAGAACACTTAAGATTTACTCTTTTAGCAAACTTCAAGTATACGCAACAGCACTATTAGCTATAGTTAGCATGCTGTATTAGGACTCCAGAATATGTTTGTCTTATAACTTAATTAACATTTCGCCATTTCCCTCACTCCCTAGCAGCAGGTAACCACCATTCCACTTGGAGGTTCTACAGGATTACTCATGCCATTTGGATTTACTCAGGCCCAAACTTCAATACACCATTTCCCTCAAATGGTGCATTAATACTGTGATGTGGACCCCAGCTTGTGGGGTCCACCACATTGTGGATGAGACACGAGACAAATTCTCACAGACTACCAAGTCCTGTGGAGGACAAGGGATGCCACGGCCACTCTCTCAAGAGGAGAGTGCCCCAACCCTTGCCTTGACAAGCTTTTATTAGATTCAATTTGCATAGGACTACAGGGTGTATACGTAAAGCTCATCAGCCATTGTCAGGCAGAAATGATTAAACAATAGATAACATTCAAAGGAACTCTAAGGGCCTATTTTGAGTCAGGGCCAGACAGCTAAAGGGCCATAAAACTTTTTTTTTTTTTTAAGATTTTATTTATTTATCTTTAGAGGGAGAAGGGAAGGAGAGGAGAGAAAGGAGAGAAGGAGAGAAATATCAATGTGTGGTTGCCTCTCATGGGTCCCTTGCTGGGAACTGGCCTGCAACCCTGGCATGTGCCCTGACTGGGAATCGAACCGCGAGTTTTTGGTTCGCAGGCCCGCGCTCAATCCACTGAGCTACACCAGCCAGGGCGGGCCATAAAACTTTGAGGAACAAACTCGCTTCCTGCTTGGTCCCTTATCATTTAAATTGAGGGTATTAGCAAAGTATGTTTCATAGGATTTCATGCATTCTTTCTTAGGACTGATAGCCCTAGGGAACCCGCCCTTTCCAGCAAAGGGTGGCACCCACCTCCAGCATTGTTTCAGGCTTAAGGCATTGTTTCAGGCTTAAGTCAGGCAGGGGAAGTAAGGCAGCCAAGAGATTAAGAGACTTCTTGCAGACAGAATGAGGACTCAGACTATGTCAAAGCAGAGGGACGAGGGCCCATCACCCCCTTTTTCTGTAGCCCTCAAGTCCTTCCCTGGGGGCCCCCATAATCATGCCTGTCTTAGGTCGTTCCCCCTTTGAGGAGTCTTACCTGTCATTGGCTAACCGATCAAGCATTGGAGGCCAGACAGGGTGAAGTAAAAGGAGCAGAGGCAGTGCCCCTGCCAGGGGGATAAGCTTTGTCTCCTTAGTGACTTCTGGTTCGAAGGTCTCTCACTCAGCTTTAGCCATGGGGGGTTACAGCTCCTGAAACCAGGCAGGGCAGTTCCCAACAATACTGTGCTGGCCCAGCTTTATAACTTTCTAGATTTGATAGTTCATGGTGGAAATATCAAGCCACTTAGCCATTGTGTTTCTCATGATCAGGTACCCACTCTCAGTCTTCATCAGGGCTCAGTAGGACTCAAGTAGCTGCTGAAAGCACAATCTATGTTGTGACTCCACTGGGTCTTGCTAAAGACCAAATAGCATCATTATCCACCAAGAATCTTGTCACCATTGGATCTGCTTGTCACTGCAGCCCAGACCCACAATAAAACCATGCCTTTCTCTGTGCACTAGTGAAGCCGTGAGCCTTTCCCATCACTGAACCAGTAATTTGAAGTGTTTTACTCAAATTTATTTTATACTTCCTCAAAAATCTAAGCAACTCCAATATAAGCCACAACACTTTATAGTAGAAAAAAGTAGTGATGTATAAACAACTTGTCCTCTACTTGAGAGGGGCTTAGCAACTAGACTACTGGATCTTAAATTCTTCCCTGATAGCAGATCCTTGAATCTTTATGGGCATAAGTCATACCTTCTGGGTACATATTTTACTAGGGCATGTAGATTACATGTCTCTTCCTTCTTAGGTTTAGTTAGTATGTTGTCATCAATATAGTGAACTAGTACAATGTATGTGGGACATCAAAACATCAGATAATCAATATCCCAGTGAACTGTATGATAATTGAGAGAAAGAGCATTAGCATATCCTTGGGGGAAGGGCTGCTCTCTCTTTGCACAGAGGCAAAATACTTCTGATTTTTCCTATTGATGGATATCAAGAGGAAAATATTTGCCAAATCAATGACCACATACCAAATGTCAAAAGCCTTTAATTATCCACTTAAATAAAAATATAAACATCCAACAGGGCAGCTGAAATTAGGGCTATCAACTGGTTAATTAATAGTTGTCAATCTTCATCAGCCCTTATCTATCTCATTTTTGGAAGGACTGTAAAGGTTAATTAAATAACAATATGAAAACTCCTGGCATCTTTTCCCAGAAGATTTCATTGCTTCTGATTTACCATCTTGGCAGGATAAGAATAGTTTCCAGTAGTTTCTGGGACTTCCACTTGGCATTTCATATAATAACCTCTCATATTTCTCTAGTCAGGGCACCAATGTGATCTTTATGCCAGCTGCTGAGTATATCAATTCCAAAAACACATTCCAGGACTTGGGTAATAATTACAAAATGTGTTGGTGGAAGCTTTTAGTTGTTACAGGACAGATTTACCCAACTTTTTTTCTACCCGTAATCTCTTATATTAATTGGTGTTTGGTTTCCCAGATATCAATGTTAGATCAAACAAATCTGCAAATGGCACAGGTCTTATGGCAGAAGGGTTTTATTGTATGTTTTCAGAAGGGTTTCAGGGCCCTACCTTAAGGATTTTAGGCTTCTCTTTCAATTAGTGGGCTCTGGGTATA
Organism: Trachops cirrhosus; assembly: GCA_028533065.1. NCBI lineage: Eukaryota > Metazoa > Chordata > Mammalia > Chiroptera > Phyllostomidae > Trachops > Trachops cirrhosus. Next base: position 51,088,491 of record CM052539.1, on the reverse strand, counting down.
CGAATTTAATTTGAACTGACCTGGGCAAGGGACCATAGTTTTTCATTGCAACAGCTTTCATAGTCTTCTCCTCAACAGTTCTTGAGATTGTATTATCTAATAAAACCCATGCCAGCGGTTCATCTTTCTGAACACAAGGAACATCATATCTTATGAGTTTATACCAAAAATCTGAAAGATTAAAGCTTCTTAATTGCCCCTGTAGCCTTGCTTCTCATTAAAGTAATTATATCTCCTTTGCCTCTCACATTTAAGTGTTTCACTTTGGTCTCTACCATTTTGTAATTCAGCGATTCCATTGATACTAGGTAGCCCAGTTCCACAGTAAAAAATCCTACCATTAACTCAAGCCTGTAAATGATAACCACCAATAACCCAGTGCTTCCCCTTACCAGTGGATTTCTTTATGCCTCAGTGAAAGTGTCTTGTGGGCCCTCTAGGAGAACATAAGGTGGTGGGTTTCTAGGTCTTACATTGTCAGTGTAGTTTAACATTTCTACCTCTTGGACCTTCTGCTACTTTCTTAATACCATGTCAAGAATGTTCTGTCATTTCTCCAGGGTTCAGTAAAGGTCATCATCATCATACCCAAGCTCTAAGGAGCCATCACTACATACTCTGTCCACATGACCTTATCAGAACATTGAACTTTAAGTGGTGGGTAAGTCGCCCATGTCAATAAATTCTCACCAACCAGTCTTATATTCTGTCCCTAGTTTCAAATTCTTGAAGATTCATTCCACTATTGGTTCCATTGGTTCCTAACAGAATTTATTAATCAAGTCTTGTCATTTCTTCAGCATTAAGTCATTTACCCCAAGAGCAGGGACTGTGTTAGCCCATTTAGGTGTGCTGAGACCTGACTGATTATCATTGTAGAGGCAATGAGACTTGGTAGGGTAAGATCCAGAGTAAGAAAAATGTTATCTTAAAAGTCACCTGACACCAAGAATAAAGAGATTTCTCTCTTTTCAAAAAGAGGAGAAGGCAGTTTCTGACAACTCAGTTCAGGAAAATCTAGGGTTTATTTTTGTGAGGCTCATCCACACATGTCCTAGATATTTGGGTTCTACTGTTTTTCTATGAAGGTCCTGACTTTGGCATTAAAAATAATTGAGGTTGGAAAAACCATGTCCTTTGCAGTTTGACACTCTTGTAACTGTATCTTGGGTGGGATTTTTGCAACCATGTCCTCTGCAACTCCTGAAACTGAGTATTGGGACTTCTCAAAAGCTGTGATTGAAGCCTTCTTGTTTTTACAGAGTAACTTCAGTTAATAGTTGGCTGCCCCTCAGTTATTATATTATTTTTTAAGCATATTCTATTGATTATGCTATTACAGTTGTGCCATTTTTTTCTCCCCTTTCTCCCCTTCTGCCCTGCACTCCTCTTTCCAGTATTCCCGCCCTTAGTTCATGTCCATGGGTTGTACACATAAGTTCTTTGACTTCTCCACTTCCTATACTATTCTTAACCTCCCACTGTCTGTTTTGTACCTGCCATTTATGCTTCTTATTCCATGTACCTTTTCTCCCATTTTCCCCTCTCTCCCTCCACACTAATAAGCCTCCATGTGATCTCCATTTCTGTGATTCTGTTCCTATTCTAGTTGTTTGCTTATGTTTTTTTCTTTCAGTTTTTGATAGTTGTGAATTTGTTGTCATTTTACTGTTCAGAAAGTTTTTATCTCCTTTTTCTTAGATAAAAATGAGATACAAACTATCTCTTTTAACATTTTAACATGTTTCCCTTTAACATTTCATATAATAAGAGCTTGGTCATGATGAACTCCTTTAACTTGACCTTATCTGGGAAGGACTGTATCTGCCCTTCCATACTAAATGATAGCTTTGCTCAATAGAGTAATCTTGGATTTAGGTCCTTGTCTTTCATGAGTTTGATTACTTCTTTCCAGCCTCTCCTAGCCTGTAAGTTTTCTTTTGAGATATCAGATAATAGTCTTATGGGCGCTCCTTTGTAGGTAACTCCTTTTCTCTTGCTTCTTTTAAGATTTTCTCTTTATCTTTAACCTTAGGTAACTTAATTATGATGTGTTTTGGTTTGTTCCTCCTTGGGTCCTACTTCTTTGGGACTCTCTGAGCTTCCTGGACTTCCTGGAAGTCTATTTCCTTCACCAGATTAGGGAAGTTTTCCTTCAATATGTTTTCAAATAAGTTTTCTATTTCTTGCTCTTCTTCTTCTCCTTCTGACACCTCTATGATTTGGATATTGGAACATTTAAAGTTGTCCCAGAGGTTCCTATCCTATCATCATTTTTTTGAATTCTTGTTTCTTCATTCTGTTTTAGTTGAATGTTTATTTTTTCCTTCTGTTCCAAATCGTTGATTTGAGTCCTGATTTCCTTCCCTTCACTGTTGGTTCCCAGTATATTTTTCTGTATTTCACTTAGTACAGCCTTCACTTCTTCCTTTATTTTGCATCTGTACTCAAGCATTTCTGTGAGCATCCTGATTACCAGTGTTTTGAGCTTTGCATCTGATAGGTTGGCTATCTCTTCATTACTTAGTTGTATTTTTTTCTGGAGTTTGGTCTTTTCTTTCATTTGGGCCATATTTATCTCTGTGTACATGCTATGTTGTAAGGGGCAGAGCCATAGGTATTTGCCAGGGCAGAGCAACCCACATTGGTGCGTTGTGGTACTGTATGTCTTGGACCCCAGGGGTCCAAGAGGAAACAATGCCATTGGTTTGGCTCTAGGTTGGCTTTTAGTCACTTCCCGTACTACCCACAAGCAAATTGGATCTTTCTGAGGCTGATTCCCAAGTGAATGGTTTTGTGTATGTTCTAGACCCCGTGGGTACCTCCAATAGACTTTCTTGTGAGATTGGGAGTTTCTCCCATCACCACAACCCCCACAGGTTTTTATAGCCAGGGGTTTTGAGGTTTTGTTTCCCTGCGCTGGAACCCTGGACTTCATGGTCTGTCTCCCTCCCCAGTTATTCCTCCTGGTTTATCCCCACATGAAAGTGGGACTGCCCAGTCCACCAGCCGCTGCCTTGCCTTGTATCTTCTCTGCCCCAGCTTCCCATCTCCACCCTTCCTATCAGTTTTGATGAATGTTTCTTCTTTAACTCCTTAGTTGTCAGATTTCCATGCAGTTCATCTTTCTGGCAGTTCTGGTTGTTTTTTTGTTTTTAAATTGTTTGTTTTCCTTCATTCAGTTGTGTGAGGAAGTGAAGTATACCTACCTATGCCTCCACCTTGCCTGGAAGTCTTACTTATTATTTTCTTTTTATAATATTTCTAAAACATTTAAAACAAAGCTAAACACACCACAATTTTTAAAGTTATTGTTAAACCATAGCCATTGAAATTCCAATAATTATCTTATATCTACCCCTGATCCCAGTAAGCCACTTATTTTTAAAGACTACCAAAGTATTGTATATACTTTAGTTGATTTTTATAGTTTCATTATGATTCATAGATGTGTTGGCTCACTGATGTGCTAGGCCCTCACTGTTTTAATTGTACAGTAGTCTAGTACTTTTCTTTTGTCTTCTTTTTCAGATTTTTTAAAGCTGTGGCTTATTTTCAGTCATATAAATTACATTGTAGACTCAGCTCCAAGGTACCTTTTTTGACATTTTTCTTGGGAAAATGGAAGATTTATTGTAAACAAGGTCTTTTTTTTCTTATTGATTTCCATATATTAATTTTGGGTCTGGCCATATTATTTTTTAATTTGTAATAGTTCTCTTGAGTTTTCAATTATACAAGTATATGAATGCAAATAATAATAATAATGTTTTATCATCTGTTTATACTTCCTTTTTCTTCTCTAACTATTTGATCTGGTATCTTCGGAACAATGTAAAATAATATAGGTAACACTCTTGTTTGAACTTTGCTGAGAATGTTTTTGGTACTTCTTTATTTCACATGATAATGCTGTTTGAGGACATATTAATGATGGGTGTATTACTTTTAAAGAATACATGATAGAAACACACAGGTAATATGCTGTTAATCTGTTTTTCTACACATTTTTATGAAACCTCCACACTAGATATCCTATTTTCAGATTTTTAATTTTTACATTTGATATTTTTATTTTACATAAGTGTTCTAGCCAAATGAGTGCAGAAGACCAACTTCAAAACCTCTACAAGTGAAGAAATGATAAGAGATGTGTAAGAGGTCTTCAAATTTTCAAGGCCAGATAAAGATGGTATGAATGAGATAATTTGAATGACAAGTGACAGTGATGAGGAAAAATCAGAAAAAAATTACAAATATAGAAAGAAATAATAAAACTCATTTATAATTAGTAATCATATTATTGATCAGAATACCTATTGATAAGATATGTATAGGTATTGTGCCTAGAGAAATTAATTTTTGAAACAATTAAGAAGTTTTAGAATAAGTGAAAAAAATAAGGAGATTGAATGTGTAACTGAAACAAAATATCATATTTGGCAGCAGAACAGTAGATGGACCAGCATGAGAAGATCGTTAAGTGAATGCTGAGAATCTGAAGATTATAAATGGCTAATGATTTTGAAAGATAATGACAAATATTTTTGGAAGATAAGATAAAAGACATTATCAAATTTTAGGGAAAGTGAAAAAGAAAAACAAATATGGTTTCACCTGGTCATAAGTATGGAATTGGAAAATAGTGTTGTATTTTTATATTGAAGAAATAGGAATGTGAGAAAAAAACATGAATTAAATCACTGAAATTTGGTTAGAGTAAACTGATGATATCATCTAGGTAGTAAGATTGACTTTCAAAGAAAAAAGGAGGATTTTTGCCAGGAACACAAGACAAAGATTTGGCTGAGGAATTAGGCTGAAGGGGATTCTTGATGTTAATTATGAGCACAGATGAAGAGGCCTGGTGCCAGCAGACAGCAGCAGAGACCGGTAATAAAGAATAAGGTGTGAAGTGCTTTGGCTGGTACAGAAATGTGTTAGGTACAAAGGACTGAAGGAAAGCTTACTAGTTTGAAATGAGTAACTTCAAGTAGTGAAGAGGGAAGACAGTTGAAGAAACTGGCTGACTTCTAGGCATCTTGAATGGAAAGGAAGCAGTGAAAGCTTCATATAAAAAAAGAGGGATGAGAGCGGCATTCGGAAGTGAAGTGGAAGAACAAACATTAAGAGGATGAAAAACAGGTTTCAATAGAAAAACTGAGTGGGAGTTTTAAAAGGAAGAAGTTTTTTAACATCAGAAAGAGGGTTTCACAAAAATACATACGGTAAAATGGGAGAAAAAGGTGGAAAGAGAAAGATGATTGAATATGGAGAATTAAAAAATACTGACAGGCAAAGTAATTCTGTAAGAGCAGTGGAGAACTGGAAGCAAGAGTGACATCAGAGAGTAGACTGAACTAAAATCCCTGAAAGGTACTGAGTAGCCAAGGGAGTATGGTGGCTTGCTTATCTTACATGTCAACTTGGCTAGGCTATGGTACCAAGTTTTATGGTTAAACACCAGTCTAGAAGTTACTGTGAAGATATTTTTTATATTTGATCAACATTTTAAACCAGTAACTTTGAATAAAACAGATTACCATCTATAATGTCAGGGCCTCATCCAATTAGTAGAAAATCTTAGTAGAAAACACACACTATTGATTGCATCTTATTGGTTCTGTTTCTCTAGACTCTGACTAAAGGGGAATATTAATAATATATGAAACATTGATAGTACTTTTCCTTTGTGTATCCTTAATTCTATCAGCATTTGATAGATAAAGCAAATTTAAAACTTGAATACATACAGTACACTCATTCCTATAAGTGAGATACTGCTGAAGAATTCCCGCAGCTATTGTTTTAGTATGATTCTTCTTTCTGTTGGCTTCCTTTCCACATTTCTAGCTTACTATCAAAAGTAAATCTTCACTGAGCAAAATGGCAGAATAGGAAATTTTTACTATCTCATCCCACCTCAATGAATAACTATTTTGACAATAGTCAAAATTTTTGACAATAGTTTTTGACTATTTTGATCCACAAAAGGGTGTCTTGGTGGAAGTCTGGGAGTACAGCAAAGTAGTTCCTGCACATCGCTGGGGCAAAAAATGCAAGGTTAGATGCACTGAAGAGAGTAAGAGGAAGAGCCTCACTTTACCCCCTTTTGTCTCAGCCCTCCACCAAAGTGGCACAGCTCACTAGCAAGAAAGATCTTCTCAGTGTTGGATTAGAAAGTGAGAACATGCAACTAACTGTGTGTTCAGTTTTTCTACCTGTGCGGACACTGCCAAGGAGGCCCACTTCTTTCTAGTTTCATCTAGAATAATGAGGTGTGCTGCATGAGTAGGGAACAGAAGGGGGCTGGGAGAGCAGCAGGCAGGGCTCTTGGAGGACATCAAAACTACAAAGATCCCACTCAGCTCTTTATCCCGATTTCATCAGGATGCCTGTGCACGAGCCACTGGAAGGGCCATGTCTGTGAATCCTCCTACCTGACCAAAGTCACCCCCAACGCTCTGTACAGCTCTCCCTCCACACTCAAACCCTGTGACTAGATTCCTGTGCTCATTCAGTTCCTGGAGAGCAGGAACTGAAAGTCTTTCCTGACAGCTCATGGACACATGAAAATGCACGGGCTGACTGCAGGATTATGAGAAAGCTCACAATCTGAGCATGGCACTACCCTAACAAAAGCAAACGTGCGGCTGAGAGCTCAACAGATGAAAAAGTGCATGTAGACTATATTTATAAATTTCATACATCATTGAAGCAAAAAACCTGGCAGAATTTGATGGCATTAAAAAGATTAAACCATTGTTAGAGTATCTTGAAGTATGCAATACACATGGATTAAATAGATAGGAATGAACACGACGTGCGAAGAATAAATAAGACATTTCTTTGCATTTTTAAAGTATTGATTAGCAAATCATTAAGAAAAGTAAATTATAAAGCTTTATTTTAAAATTACACAATAACCTATTATTTATTTATTTATTTATTTATTTATTTATTTATTTATTTTTGCGCTGTCAGGCCTTTTACAAGTGTAATCCTTTATTGTTTTTCAAGTGCAGTTGCCTCCACTTTCCCCCCACCATTCTCCCCCTGCCCCACCTCCCACCCTCAAACCCACCCCCTTTGGCTTTGTCCATGTGTCCTTTATAAATGTTCCTTGATGGCCCTTCCCTTATTATTCCCTATTATCCCTCCCCCCTCCTCTCTGGTTACTGTCAGATTGTTCTTTATTTCAATGTCTGGTTGTATTTTGCTTGCTTGTTTGTTTTGTTGAGTGGATTCCACTTACAGACAAGATCATAATAATCTGTTATTTTATAGAAAGTATATTTTATACAATCCACCAAATTCAAAGATAATTATTCTTCTCCCCTTGAACATAATTAATAACAAACATATCTATTTTACAATTCTAAATAATGGGTGTTTTTATAGTTGAAACTGAGATCTAAACTTACTAATACTTATCTGCTGCTCTTTAAGTAATTTATATATGTTAAATTCATTTACTCTTCATAAGAAAAGTCCTATGAAGGGTATACTAATGTTGTTTCCATTAATATTGAGGAAAGTGAAATAGAAAGCTTAAATTCCTTGCACAAGTTCATAAGCCTAGGAAGTGGCAAACTCATATCTGAACCCAAATTTTCTGGTTTTCTTAAACCCCAAATACCAACTTTATGTAAAGATCCATGGTAGCAACCATAGACAGCAAAACACAGGAACTCATGTGTACTGAGTACACAGTATATGTGCCCATCAACTTGCTAAACACTTTTACCAGCCTCATGAGGTAAGTACAAATGAGGAAATAGAGGATCAATAAACTTAATTTGCCCAAGATCACAGAGCTAAAAAATAGTAAATCCTCTACCCAAGTCCATGATCCTTGTAATTTCCACTAACTGAATAGGAAATCAATGTGGGGACTAATATTTGTTCAGCATCAGTTGTGTACAAAGCTTTGTGTCACTGGTTGGTAATATAAATTCTTGTCCTGAAGAGTTCTCTTTTGTGTAAACTACACACATAAAAAAATGAAACATATTTTATTTCCAGAGTAGAAAAATCTAAGTAGTCTCTTAGTATAAAATTGTTTTACAGATGAGAAACTCATATGAAATGGTTTAATGAGGTCACAAAAACAGTAGCAACAGAACAAGGATGACGAATACACCAGAATTTTCAACTTTCCACTCAGCCATTTCTCCCTGATTATACACTTCTGCCAACTGAATGGTATAAAACAGTAAAGTTCTAGTTGAAATGAGGACAAAAGTACTGTGGGCTGAACTGATTGACTTAATATTGATTTAAGGTCTTTTTCAGAAGATAGTATTTTGGGCAGCAGCCAGTTCATCAGAAGAACCTGAATTGGATTTATTTCAAAGCAAATATGAAAAATACAAACATATTCCATAATTGTGCAGATGCTATTGATTTTTACTGCACTGCAGTATCCATGCCAATTGACACCAAGTATATTTGTAATAGGTATAAAGACATAATAACTTTATATTATTTGTACAAATTTAAAAAGTAGGGACATTAAACACTAGAAGTGATGGCAATTGAACATGACAACTTGAAAATACTTGTTTGTTAAGATACTACAAAAATAGCATCTCAGAGTTCCTACAGTCTCCCTGTTAAATAATGGCTTGGGCAGCTCAACAACAGAACTTTCTTCCATTTAGCTAAAAATTTTCTCCCTAAACCATCTGGGCTGGCAGGTGTTCATCATCAGATCTGGGTTGCTATGAGACTGGAACTTGCTAATGCTAATGAGGTACAGAGACAGAAACCTAAATTCTGTTCATTTGAAACAACTTTATATTTGCCACTACTGGAAGTATGAACAACACCGTATGCCTTTCCAAAATGCAAAATTTGTAATTAAGGTTTCCCAAGGAGGACGTTGTAGCAATCAAATATGATAGAGTTAATTGATGGCATGTGTGTTTGTTTTCATTTTAAACATTACATGAATCTCAATGCTTTCCTTCCTTTTTGGTAGAGAGCAAGTCCCTAGTCTGTATATATATAATTTGAAGGTGAATGGGCAGAAGGTGAATAGGAGAAGAAGAGAAGCATATTTTCTCTGCCTTAAGAATTGTATTCCTATCCTGATTTGAGGAAGATCCTTAAGTCATTTGCATAAAATTGCCACAATAAATTTAAAAGTATGTAGGAAACACAATAAACAAGAGTTATAGGAAAATATGATAAATCTGGTGATTTAAGTGGGGTGAGTGGTCAACTGGCATCACATCAAATTTATCCTCATGGTCACACAAAGGAAAACTCTGTGTAGGGCAGGGTTATAGAAATGTAGAACTGATAATGGACACTGGAAAACTAGAAACATGGCTTCATAGAAATATGATGAAGATTAACAAAAAAAATTTCAAATGGCATATTTGGAGGCCAGGATTATTATTCAGATATAAGATAGCAGACAAATAACTGGACAGAAAGATATATGGATCATTATGATGAGCATGAATAGATAAGGAAATGCTGATGCATTGAATGCACTAGAAAAGTGATACTTGTTTTTATTTTCTCAACATTGTGTTACTATATGAGGTGGAGTTAGCATCTCTATGTTAGCATGACATGGGAAAGGCACCCAATGGGTTGATGAAAAGGGCAGTTTTCAAACTCTCCTTTGTTGTGCCTAGTTTGTCAGTGACTCAGGGATTTATTGGGGGTAGGTGTGCAGGGAGGATGGCAGGAAAAGTGTGTAAGAATCTCTGGATCCATGATTTCAGTTTTCTTAAAAGTTGGACTTGCATCAGTGTAACATGGCCAAGTTCTGTGTAATGATTTGCTTGAAAGGGGATGGAGAAGGGCTCAATTGCTAAAAAAGAAAGAGAGGGACTTTGAAAGCCACCAAACGAAAGCATATGAAGTGAGAAAGATTGGCTTAAAATAAATTCTGTTAAAAGCTGATGGTATAGGGCATAATAACATAGATTCTGTTGTGGACAGGAATAAAATATTGTGTCATGCATTGTGAAATATGCTTGACATTAAAGAAAAGATAATAGGAGTGTATATGTGTGTGTATGTTTGCAGAACTCAACTGAACATATGAGAAATTTCCACTGTGTTAACAATGACAGACTCAACAATGCTAAGACAATAGAAGTACATATTGATTCATAAATTATTGTATATACTTCAATTTGATCCTGATCATAATATTGTAATTATAAGGTTATTTTATATGATGACTGAGCAACAAATGCTTTGAATTCATTATCAAAATTATTCTTTACAGTGGACCTATAACTTAACCGTTTAATCCCCATTTCAGAGATGTGGAAAGAAAGGCCTTTATTGATTTAGTAATTATCCTTAGGCTGCAAAAGTAGTAACTGACAGATAGAAAAGCCTATAAAGTTCAAAGCTTCAAAACCTGCCAGAACATAATTTAAAATGTTTTAAAATTTCAGTCATGATGTTTCTAGAAATCTAAAAAATGCATTATAAAAGAAAGAGTGGTATTTCTTCTGGGTGTTTTCTCTCCAAACACATAATCCAACCACTGTCCTAATGGGTATGGTGTGACCAAAGGAAATACTATTTGCATTTTTCAATAGTTAATTCTAATTCCCATCTAAGAGTGTGAATTGTTTTTACCCATTTTGAAGTTTCCTCTGGAGAGCTGAATTTCTGAAGCAGCAGAAGTATTATTAGAATAATTCCAAACAGAGTACTAAAATCACTTGAAATTCTGGTACAATTCTCCTCTTGTACTGATGTTTGAAAATATATGTCAAAACAAGTGGTTTCTTGGGTTCTTTATAAAAATGAAGTAGATTGCACTCTATGGGGTCAATACACTAAGAAGTATGTAACTAATGTATTTGTTACTCTACACAGGAAACTGGTTCTACTGAAAGAAGAATCAAGATAGCATGGTGCATTCAGTGGGAAAGTCTGGCTTTCCCTAAGGATGTCTCGTTCTCCCAGGCAACTTGAGAATAACCTGCTAATACCTTGAGAGTTCTTTGCCTTCCTAAACTTCCCTTATTGCTTATCAGATATATGAGGATGCAAAATTGGTTATAAAATACAGTAAACTGTTAAAAAAGTTCTCCCTGTAAAGTAAGGTTAATAACCAGAATCTATGAATGTAGGAGACAGTTCTGCATGGCACGGGCCCAGCTCCCACTCGGAGATGCACAGGACCCACACCCACAGATAGGTTCTCCCGTGGGGAATCAGGCCTGCAATGTGCCTAGGCTGCTTTGAGTCTTGCTCTTGCTAAAAAACTCCCTCACCCTGAATTGAGGACATTTACCGCAAAGTAACTTCCTAAAATCCATGCTAAACCTTCCAAGGATGAATATAACCTGGTTCAACTACTTTTCCCTTTTCATTTGCAAATATCCCTCTTCCGTGATGTGATTAGCAGCATTGGCTCCTTTGTTTTCTGTAAAAGGTAACCACCTAAAGCAAACCTGTGCACAGTAAATGAGGACCATCATGTAATGTGAGGAGAAATAAAGGCCTGACATGGTGGAGGCTGAGGCTTTTGCTCCCCTTAAGAGAAAAGCCATGCTGTCCCTTTTCCTCCACCGGACTTGGTAGTCTGTGTGAATGTCTCATTTCATCCATAATGATATGGACACTGCAGGCCAGTCTCTGCATCATATGAACAATTGGGTAGAATAATAACATACTCCCATCACTTGTTCAATCCTAGTGTCAGTTTTTAAGAGCATTCATTTGAAAGGGCTGCAAAAACAAGTGTGTAAGTATATCTCGTTTTATCCACCTGGGTTAGCAACTTAAAGGCTCATATGTTTCTCATTCATTCACAAAGATCAGTCAAATATCTATACAGCTTTTGTTATTGGTCCATCTACCACATACCATATATACCTGAAACTTACAGTTACTGTATTTTGAAAAGAGGGCTTCAGACTCTTCTTTTCAGTCACATCACCCATACTGCTAATGCCCATATGCCTGGCTGACCTGGCTCTGTGACTGGGAGTTATGAGCAATTCTCAAAGGTATATCCCTGACATGCTATTCCAAGAAATGCTGGTCTGAAAAATTTCAGGACATTCCTACTGTTGACTCTCCCTCTCAGCCTCATCCCCCTTCTTCTCCTAGACGCTTTCAGATTCCTAGAGCACAGCAGGATGCCTGGCTGCCTCTGAAGGCAGAAGAAATGACTCTCACCCGATGTACCCCTTTAAGGAGTATTAAGCAAACTAAATGTCTGGATTGTAAAGTTTAAAATCAGTGATATAATCATATTTTTCATGGTTTGGGTTATCCTCTAATTAAAATTGAGTATTACAGAGATAGAAAATTCAACAAATGATCAGAAAAATCTTAGAGATTACTGGGTTGAAAAAGATTTTATAATTTTTTTTATTTCTCAAAGTCATAAATTAATAAACCCAAAGTAAACAGTTTGGGTAGACAATTAAACAAGTGATTAATAAATAACACCTTTTTTTGAGAAAACAAGAGTCTTTTTAACAATATGTTAATTGTCAATATGTCAATATGTTTATTGAGAAATATGCTGAGATTATTGGATTTGCTCATTGTTTTAGATAAAGACACAGACTTTTCATATATTTAATATAGTTTAAATGTCTAGTTATCACTTGCATCTCCTTATTTGCAGAAGAAACCTACACATACTGGGCTACCTCCATCATTAAATCCACCCCATACTTTAAAACAGATTTTTAACAGGAAGTATCTGCTGCCCCAGGTTTGCAACTATGACTCATTTCGCTTTAATAAATTGGCAAGACTGTGTTGCAGAACTAATTAGGCAACTGGCTATCATTAGTGTTTTATAGTCTCTTGCCAGTTTGAATTTTATAAATGAAATTAGTGTGATAATTTCAGCTCACTCTCTAACAAACATTTGACATTATTAAGCTTTGTTTGGCCCCACCCAAGTAATTAACTTACTCTCTAAATATGCTGTTTTTATCCAGTTTCTCTGAAAGAAGATAAAAATACAATTGGAAAGCCAACCAAACCCAAATCATGACATAGATAACTAACTAACCTATGCTGGAAGCCATATGGTGCCCCGAGTTTTAATGAGAAGCATCTCACATAGTCCCCTGCTTCTTGATGGATTTTAAATGTTCCTGGTGTCACCCATTCACTCATTAGCAGCAACTGCTGTATTTACAAGAAAGAGCCGTAATGATCAGCGGTCTCTAGCTGAAGATAAAACAGAAATCAAATATATTGTACAAGGTAAAATTTTTTTAGAGTTGGTAAAATAAAACAAAATATACACATCTACACACATACATGCAAAAAATAATAAAACTAATGAGATATTCTGAGTAAAAGACTATCTGGGAAAAGTGAGTTGACTAGAAAATAATTTTCCATATCGTGATTCCAAAAATGGAGCTTTCCAGCTTCATGCCTTCACTTATTCCTTATTTCCTAAGACAGGGGTCAAGAGACTTTTTCTTAAAATGTCAGATAATAATGCCTTTGTGGGCCATGTATTCTCTTTTGCAACCACTCAATTCATCTGCCATAGTGGAAAGTGCCCTAGATATTGCCTAAACAAATTGGCTTAGCTGTGTTCCAATAAAACTTCACTTATCAAAAAAAAAAAAAAAAAGAGTGTGGCCTGAATTTGGCCCACAAGTCATAGCTTTCTGATAGCTGACCTAGGAAAATAGACAGATTTGCATATTTCCACATACATTTTTCCAGCCTCTACTTTGTTCAGGGAACTTTTTCTCCTGGGAGTTTCTTTCCTTCTGAATGACTGTCAAAGAGCTACTGAAACCAAGAGTCTAAATACTATGTGTTATTAATTTGGACCAGCTTTTCTTAATCTCCTCCTACCTGTCTCTCTAGTAGAATAAACCTCTTACTTTTCACTCTTTCATTCAAAAACATTTTGAATGAAAGTGCCTACTATATATTCCCCATGTTGAGGATACTTCAGTGAACAAAACAGAGATGCTCTTTTCTTTACAGCTTTCATTCTGGGGGAGAAATACAAACAAAAAACATTATCAATCAAAATAAGTAAATACATTATTTTGCATGCTAAAATGGCAAACATTATTATGGGGAAATAAAAAATGAGCGGCATAAGGGAAAGAGGCAATATTTGCAGAAAGTGGCAATTTGCCATATTAAATTTGGTCCTCAATGTAGACTCATTCAGAAAGTGGGATGTCAGAAAATATCTGAAAGAGAAAGAAGGAGAAAGAGAATGAGAAAGCTAAGCAGGTACCTTTCTAACAGAGGGAGCTGTTAGAGCAAAGGCCATAAGCCAAGACTGCCCAGGGTGGGTGGATGCAGTGAGCAAGGAGAATAGGAGGACATAGACTGAAGTTGGCAACATAGCCTATGAGGCCTCACAAACCATTCATTACAAGGACCACGGCCTTACTTTGAGTAAAAGCGGGAGCCATCCAGGAGCACAGGAGTGATATATGCTGGCTTATGTTTCAGATGGATTAATCTGACTGCACTCCTGCGAATGGACTGCAGCAGGGCAAAAGGTAGATACAGTAATATTAATGAGGAGGCTCCTGCAATCAAGGGGATGTGGATCTGACCAAGGAAGGAGCAGTGGAGGTGTTGAGAGCATCCGGATTCTGGACTTTAACATTCTCCCTTTGCATCTTGCATGAATCTGTATCAAAATACCTCTAAGAGTATTTCTAATTCTCTACTTGAATTTCAGTGTGCCCTCCCCAGTCAGGCCATCAGGAAAGTGATTTATGTCTAGCTGTGTTTCTAAGACCTAACTACTTCCATTAAAATAATCTAATAAATAATAAATCTGGATGAATAAATGAAGAATGAATGAGTCAGACACTCAAGCAATAAATGACTTAAAGTGTAAGCATTTTTCCAAATTGTAAAAAAAATTAAAAAGTATTAAAAGACCTATTGCACTGACAGGGATATAAGACAAAAGTGCAAAGATGAATTGTCACTGGAAATAAATTAATCATAATATGGCTAATTAGCACACAACAATGCAAAACTGGTTTTTTTTTTTTGCTTGTTGCTATTTCCTCTCTTTTCAGTGACTTTACCTATATTCCTCTTTCCCTATTCTCTCTTCATTCATCACTTTATTCATTCCAGCTCTCTGTCTTGCTCATTCCTGTCCCAGCATTTTCTCTTCATTTGCTCATTAGTTTGGGATACTGGGTAATGGAGGTCGTACCACGTCATGGTTCAGACTATTCTGTTTGAACTCCACTGATTAAGTTGTACTATGTTCTAAAACCACAAAATGATCTTGATGTCTATTAGGGAGAAAGTCATTTTTTCCTCTTCAGTATTTCTACTCATTAAAAAATTGTTCTCTGAAGAAAACATGAAATTGCCCCTATAACCTCTCAATGTCTATTGTATAATGAGATTTCCCAGCTTGTATTTGAAAAAATGTTACAAAAATAACTTCTATCAAATAATTTTTGAATATACTGTATATTTCCCTAATCCAGCCCCAAAAGGAATAAATGTATAGGAAAACCAAGTAGAATCCAAGAATACATTTTTTTCAGATTATCTGAAACCATAATTTCTTTTTTAAAAAGATTTTATTTACTTTTAGAGAGAGGAGAAGTGAAGGAGAAAGAGGGAGAGAAACATAAATGAGCAGTTGCTTCTCACACAGCCCCCACTGAGGACCTGGCCCACAACCCAGGCCTGTGCCCTGACTGGGAATCGAACCGGCAACCATTTGGTTCAAAGGTCCATGCTCAGTCCACTGAGCTACACCAGCCAGGGCTTGAAACCATAATCTCTTAATAAATACAAACCTGCCAAATAAAATTATAGTAGGGGCCTATTTATTTACGAATTTTTGTTGCCTCTGGTTTGACCCTCAACTTATTGATGCATTTGTTAGGTAAAATAGGGGATATTTATAGTTGTGGATTACTTCTTAAGCTATTATTGCATTTCTTCCAAAAGCATTTAATATCCCATTATTCATTTAAAAAGGAAAATCCCAAAAGAAATTACCAGAATAAAAAAAGAGCAATTAAGCTTTTGCTATTTTTTATATATTTATATATTTTAATTTGTACTGAATTTATTGGGCTGACATTGATTAATAAAATTATATAGGTTTCAGGTGTACAGTTCTCTATGCATCATCTGTATATTGTATTGTGTGTTCACCACCCAGAGTCCAGTCTCCTTCCATCACCATTTTCCCCCCTTGACCCTCTTCTTCCTGCCCCTCCCACCTTTGTTTCTTATAATCACCATGTCATTGTCTGTATCTATGAGTTTTTGTTTATTTGTTTGTTTTTGCTCAATCTCTTCACTTTTATTACCCAACCCCCACCCCCAAGGCACCTCTCCTCTAACAGCTGTCAGTCTGTTTTTTGTATCTATGAACCTGTTCCTTTTCTGTATGTTTATTTTGTTCATTAGATTCTACATATAAGTGAAATCATATGGTATGTGTTCTTTTCTGGCTAGCTTATTTCCCTTAGCATAATACTTTCCATGTCCATCCATGCTATCTCAAAGGGTAAGATTTTTTCTCTTTTAGAGCAGAGTAGTATTCCATTGTGTAAATGTACCACAGCTTTTTTATCCACTTCTCTACTAATGGGCACTTGGGCTGCTTTCAAATCTTGGTTATTGTAAATAATGCTTCAAAGAACATAAGGGCATGCATATTCTTTCAAATTAGTGTTTGGAGTTTTTTTGGATACACTCCTAGAACTGAGAACACTGGGTCAGAAAGCAGTTCTACTTTTAATTTTTTGAGGAAACTCCATACTGTTTTCCACAGTGGCTGCACAAACTGCATTCCCACCAACAAAGCAAAAGTGTTCCCCTTTCTCCACATCCTCGCCAACACTTGTTTATTGATTTATTTATGATGGCCATTCTGACAGGTGTAAGGTGCTATCTCATTGTGGTTTTAATTTGCATTTCTCTAATGATTAGTAAAGTTGAATATTTTTTCATATGTCTATTGGTCATCTCTATGTCCTCTTTAGAGAAGTGTTTATTCAGGTTCTTTGCCCATTTTATCATTGAATTGCTTGTTTTCTTGGTGTTGAGTCTTATAAGTTCTTCATAAATTTTGTATATTAACCATTACTGGATGTATCATTGGTGAGTATGTTCTCCCATTCAGTGGGTTGTCTTTTCATTTTGTTGATGTTTGCTTTGCTGTGCAAAATCTTTTTAGTTCAATGTAGTCCCACTTACTTATTTTTTTCTTTGGTTCCCTTGCCCAGAGTGATATATTAGAAAAGATATTGCTATGAGAAATATATAAGATTATACTACCTATGTTTTCTAGGGTTTTTATGGTCTTTAATCCATTTTGAGCTTGTTCTTGTGTATGGTGTAAGGAGGCAGTCTAGTTTGATTCTTTTGCAGGTATTTGTCCAGTTTTCTTAACACCATGTATTGAATAGACTTTACACCATTGTAAGTTCTTGGCTCCCTTGTCAAATGCTAATCGATCATAAATGCATGGATTTGTTTCTGGGCTCTCTATTCTATTCCATTGGTCTATATGTTTGTTTTTATGCTAGTGCCAGGCTGTTTCGATTACTATCACTTTTTTGTATATAGTTATATCAGGTACCATGATTCCTCAAATTTTGTTTTTTTTCTCAAGATTGTTGATGCTATTCAGGGTCTTTTATGGTTCTGTATAAATTTTTGGAATATTTTCTCTAGTTTTGTAAAATAAGACCGTTGGTATGTTGATAGGAATTATGTTTGATCTATAGATTTCTTTGGGTAGTATGGATATTTTAAGGATGCTAAATCTTCCTGTTCATGAACACATTATATGTTCCACTTATTTGTATCTTCCTCAATTTTTTCCTCTAGGGTCTTGTAATTTTCCAAGTACCAATCTTTTATATGCTTTGTTAAATTAACTCCTAGGTATTTTTTTTTTCTGTTACAATTATAAATGGTGTTGTTTTCTTAGTTGCCCTCTCTGATAGTTGATATATAAAAATACCGATGATTTCTGAATATTAATTTTGTATCCTGCTTTTTTACTGAACTCATTTATCAGTTCTAGTAGTTTTTTGGTAATATCTTTAGGGTTGTCTATATGCAGTATCATGTCATCTGCAAATAATGAGAGTTTTATTTCTTTATTTTCAATTTAGAAGCCTTCTATTTCTTCTTGTTTGCTTGCTGTGGCTAGGACTTCCAGTACTATGTTGACTAAGAGTGGGGGAAGCAGACATCCCTGTCTTGTTCTTGATCTTAGGAAAACATATTTAGTTTTTGCCAATTGAGTATGATGTTCATTGTGGTTTTCTCATATATGGCCTTTATTATGTTATAGCTGTTCCCTCTATTTTGACGTTCTGAGAATTTTTATCATAAATAGATGCTGGATTTTATCAAGTGCTTTTTCTTCATCTATTAATATGATTACGTGAGTTTATTCTTCATTTTGTTTATCTTATGTCTCATGTTTATTGATTTGCAGATATTGTACTGATCTTTCATCCCTGGAATAAGTCCCAGTGGATCCTGGTGTATAATCTTTTAATGTATTGCTGGATCCAGTTTGCTAAAATTTTTTGAGGATTTTAGCATCTATGCTCACCAAGGATATTTGCTTATAATTTACTTTCCTTTTAGTGTCTCTATCTGGTTTTAAAATTCAGATAATGCTAGTCTTATAAAATGAGTTTCAGAGTCTTCTTTCCTCTTAAATTTTTTGAAATAGTTTAAGGATAGGTGTTAATTCTTCTCTAAATGTTTGGTAAAATTAAGCTGTGAAGACATCTGGTCTAGGACTTTTGCTTTTTAGGGTTTTTTTTTTATTACTACTTCAATTTCTCTAGGTGTAATCAGTCTATTCAGATTTTGTGATTCTGATTCAGTTTTGGAAGACTGTATGATTCTAGGAATTTATTTAATTTTTTACTGATTGTCTTATTTGTTGACATATAGTTGTTCATGATATTTTCTTATAATCCTTTATATTTCTACGGAGTCAGTTGTTACTTCTCTTTCATTTCTTGTTTTATTTTTTGTTCTTCTTTATTTTCTTTTGATGAGTTTGGTTAAAATTTCATCAATCTTGCTTATCTTTTTAAAGAACCAGTTCTTGGTTTCATTGATCTTTTGTATTTTTTTAGACACTATTTCATTTATTTCTGCTGTGATATTATTATTTCCTTCCTTCTACTCACTTTGGGCTCTCTTTTTTGTTCTTTTTCTAGTTTCTTTAAGTGTAAAGTTAGATTGTTTACTTGAGACTTTTGTGTCTTGAGGTAGGTCCGTAATGCTATGAATTTCCTTTCTTGGGGCTGCTTTTGCTGTGTACCACAGACTTTGGGTTGTTGTATTCCCACTTTCATTTGCTTCAAGATATCTTTAGATTTCTTTTTTAGTCTCATCGTTAACCCATCCATTGTTTAGTTCTATGTTATTTAACTTTTGTGTCTTTGTGTGCTTTTCAGGGTTTTTTTTTGTGTGTGTGTGATTAAAGATGTTTGGTATGATTTCTATCATCTTAAATTTATTAAGACTTGTTTTGTGTCCTAATGTGTGGTCTACCTTAGGCAATGTCCTAGGTGCACTTCAAAAGAATGCATATTCTGATGCTTTGGGGTGAAATGATCTGAAGATATCAATTATATCCATCTGATCTAGTATGTCACTTAGGACCACCACTTCCATGTTGATTTTCTGACTGGGATGTCTATCCAGTAAGTCAGTGGGGTATTAAAATCCCCATCAATCATTGCATTACCATTGCTCTCCCTTTATGTCCATCAAGATTTGCTTTATATGTTTATGTGCTCCTTTGTTGGGTGCACTGATGTTTACAAAGGTATCCCCTTGTTGGGTTGTTTCGTTTATCATAATGCCATTATAGAGTGTCCTTTGTTTCTTTCTATAGCTTTTGTTTTAAAGCCTATTTTGTCAGATATAAGTATTGCTTTCCCTGTTTTTTTTTTACTTTCATTTACATGAAATATCTTTTTCCATTTCTTTACTTTTAGTCTGTATGTGTGTGTGTTTGTGTGTGTCTGTATGTATGTGTGTATATATATATACAGGTAGGTCTCTTATATATAGTTCTCAGGTAGGTCCCTTATAGACTGCATATACATGGGTCTTGTATTCTTATATATTCAGCTACTTTATGTCTTTTGATTGAAACATTTAAGCCATTTCCATTTAAAGTGATTATTGATTGGTATGTATTAAGTTTCTGATATTCTTAAGGGTCATTTGAAGACATTACACTTTATTCTTCTGTATAGAAATGAATAGACTTCTATAAAGGCTAATTAACCCATCTAAGGGTTTACATCATTAGACTGAGGTACAAACTATTCATTCTGTTACATTTCAGCACAGCAGCCATGAATGGGATGGGCTTTCTCTTTGCAAACCATGAATTCCCAGAAGGGAGTCTGACTCTGTGGCAGGGCCTAAATTGAAAGAAACAGTACAGCTAGAGCTATAATGGTTCTACTACAACATTCTTTAGCTCCTTTTAGAAACTATTTAGTTTTAGATTTCTAACCACAGTAAACACATTTACTGCAGCCAGGATCTAGGAGGTTGTTGTAGCAAGGTAGTTCTCTGGGGTAATTGCATAAATTCCCCTGTATAAAGAACATGGAGAAATTGTAGGTGAAAATGTTTTCTTTAGTGTATTGCCAGCCCCTAGTTTGAAACAAAAGAGAAAATCAACATCATTTGTCATCATCCATTTTCTTTGATGCAAAGTCATTTTTGTTTTGTTTTTTTTTGTTTTTGTTTTTAACTTGCAATAGGACCCAGTAAAGGTTTGGAGACAAAGAATCAAAGAGCTTAGTTCAGGCCTCAGCTTTGCTATTACAGTTTTGTTGCTTTAGATAAAGTCCCTTTACTTCTGCATTCCAGTTTTCTCACTCACAAGGCTGTAATCAGAACACTAACCTATGTCTGAGTATTAATTTGTAAACCAAATAAATATTTGAATGAAAAAGTATTGAGAAGATACAGGAAACTAAAAAAAAATTACTTATCACATTTGGGATAACTTTATATTCAAGTATATTTTATCTTTCACCAAATGTCTTGAGCCGCCACATACATAAGAAATAATTTTGACTATGACTACTAATATCCAAATAGTAGCTACCCAAATCAGAAGGGCGTTTCCTGTTCAGCGAAAATGAAGTCTGGAGGCAGGAAACAACACAGTGGGTTTAGTAAAGGTCATGGCTTTCTTCCCATTTTGAATTACTTGTAGGGAATGTGTTTTGTCATCCACATGCATGTTACCACCTCCTCTTTCCCAGAAATAAAATGACTGTTTAAGACTGAGAAATCAACATGAGGCTGGGAAAAGGAACAACTAGAAACTAATTTTTCCAGAAATCCTCCCTTATTAAACTTCCCTTCACACATCAATGTCAAGGACAAGGCTACATAGCCACTTCTGCAGTGCAAGAGACCTAACCTTACAGCCTGTAAGATAGGGAACATGCAAAGGATAAAGGGGTTGATGCAAGGAATGACTCTGGGGTGACCAACCAATAATATCTGCTAAATCTTAACCACAGAAAATTCAGTACATCTTCTGGAGATCATAACTCACATCCTACAGTTGCTGCTGTTCCTTCACATTCTTACATGATTTTAAAAAACATTTTATTTATTTTATTTTATTATTTTATTGTTGTTCAAGTAGTTGCCTGAATATGCCCCCCACCACTCCCCCTCAGCCCAGCCATCCCCGTCTCCCTCCCCTGATTCCACCCCTCCTTGGTTTTGTCCATGTGTTCTTTATAGTAAATGAGTGGATCAAAAAACAATGGAGTATTTACACAATGTAATACTACATAGCAGAAAGAAAGAAGGAGCTCCTACCCTTTGTAACAGCATGGATGGAACTGGAGAGCATTATGCTAAGTGAAATAAGCCAGGTGGTGAAGGCAAATACCATGTGGTCTCACCTTTAAGTGGAACCTAATCAACAAAACAAACAAGCAAGCAAAATATAGCCAGAGACATTGAAATTAAGGGGGAAAGAGTTTTCAGGAACATTATTCTATTTTTTGTTTAAATAATCATAGAAAGATGACCTCAAGTGGTCCAGGTCTCTACTCGTTTCATTTGGGGCACAAAGATTATAAATTGGTTTGTAGTTGTATCCCTTGGTCTTAGTCATTGTTCTTAAAAATATAAACATTCTGTGGGGGTCAAAGCATCAGCTTCATGTGTTAAGTAAGTAATTCCTTACCAACAAAAGGTTGGATCCTCTTTTTAAGAGCAGGTCACTAGCCTGGTGCCCATCTTTCTTTGGAATTATTTCAAACCTACACTTTGAACTAGTCAGAGTGCAAACTGTTATACTATAAAATTATCTCCTATATTCCTTTATCTACAAATATAAACAGAAAGGTGACTTTCTACTCATTCTTCTCTGAAGATCCATGATCTGAATCCAGGTGAATTTCTATATCTGTTCTCAAGGCAAAGCAGTTGGTAATAATTTCTTCCTTATCCCTCACTTCTTCTAAATAAAATCTTTCCTACTTCATTGGGCATTCTATTGCACATAATATACTTACTAAACCACTGCTTTTTGCATTATCAAACAAAACCAAGTTAGAATAAAAGAAAACTCAGGTCTGATCAGTCATTGAAACCAAACGGTCTGCCTCTTCTCCTCATCTTAACCTTCAGGATTTGACAAGAGGCAGAAAAACTCTATCCATATGAGCACGGCTGTTGAACTTGTTCACTCCCTCAGAAGAAGTTCTAAAAGTAGGGTTGAGGAAGCTGATATGGTAACCACAAGGAATAATAATCAGATTCTGCAACCCCATAGAATCCTCCACTGGACTTGATTAACCTTGAGAGGCTCTAGGACATGTTTCCAGAATAATAAAACAAAAACATATTGGCCAGGCTCAACCTTGCATACTGAATCCAAAAAGCTCATTTTCTCCTAAACCAGGTAGGTGACATCTGTAGGGTGGGAGGAACTAGGAAAGCTGTTCTCCATTTTCTTACACAAATAATGTATTTATCTTCTCTTAGAGGAGTTGGACTCAAATTCTCAGGGATAGTGGGAAGCAGTCTCTGCATATCTCATGGGGAAACCTCCACCAGTTTTATTTTTAAAAGAGCATTACTGGGCCTTAGTACTGTGTTTATGCAGAAACCCCTGTGCCCTCTTCCTGGCATTATTTCCCAGCCTCACTAAGGACAGCAAGAACAAGTCTATCTCCCTGACTCCTTCACCTCTGTCTCTTCCTCATTGTGGGAGTTCCATTCATAACAGTTTTATAAAATGCAAACTTACAATATTTAAAAATGTAATATTTATGCAACATAGAAATATTTTCTTGGATAAATAGATGAATGAGAGCATTAGTTTGACCACGCAATGGGAAATGTTGGGTGGAGCAAATGCGGGCAAGAGAAAAGGCCTCAAATTTCAAATGCAGCTCATCTGGAAGGAAAACTTTAGCTTCTAAACCTATAATGAAGCAGAACACCAAAGAAAGGTGACCTACCTTAAAGGCATGGATAGCCTGACAGTAAAAGGTGAAGAAGATGACAGGTGCTTTCAATGACATTAGAGCTGAGTTTCCTGAGGCAGAGAGAGTCTGTGTCTAAAATAAATGTGATGCTTGATAGGTTTTACATTCCTTGGAAACCTCTGGGAAAATGTTTCCAGTAGTTTGCTTTCCAAACCTTTTTCTTGGTAAAAGTAAAGAGGGGGAATGTGTCACCTAAAACCCAAGCAACTGGCTTCCCTTGGCAGCAAAGTCAATCTCTATTCATAGAATGGGCATGTTCCTGAGCCTTAGCAATTTGTTTCTTATATCTCAGAACACATATCAACCTGGTGAGGCTCAGTTCATGTGCTTGACATATTGCAATGTTATACTG
The DNA here is from genome assembly GCA_028533065.1 of Trachops cirrhosus. Lineage (NCBI taxonomy): Eukaryota > Metazoa > Chordata > Mammalia > Chiroptera > Phyllostomidae > Trachops > Trachops cirrhosus. The sequence continues at coordinate 51,064,620 of CM052539.1, read as the reverse complement.
CAAAATAAAACATTCTTTCTCTCCAAGTGTACTGAGTTTTCAGAAGGGAGTTCTCCCAAGGCAAGCACATTGGTCCAATCTGGCAACTGTGCCCAGGACCCTGGTCTCTGTGCGCACTGTGCATTGCACAGTGAAACACGTGGCCCCCTCATCATGGTAGCAAACCCCTCTCTAAAGAATTCACAGAGCAGAAATAAGTGAGAGCTAATAGATCATTTTGAATATTTACTGCAATTCAAGATGTATTACTACTTTTACTTATAAAACTTCAGCCTCCTAAAAATAGTAGTACTCATATCATCTGTATTTGACAAAAAGGAAAGATATTTCAAATGAAAACATTCTTGCTAAGTATATGGTGAAATGTTATTGTATACTTACATCAAAATTTGTCCAATGTAATAACAGAAAAAGAAATACAGTATGAATCTAAAACATTTTATCTAGTTTTACATGCAATCATTTCTTTTATTTTAAATATGAAATTTAAAAATCATTGCTTATCATATGTATTTTGGAAGATCTCCCTCAATTGTATCAAGTTAATTCCTATATATTGTTTCAGATGAGACATTTTATTTTCCTATACTTCTTTGTATTTTTAGGTTTCTGTTTAGATTGTTAAAATATTGTGACATCTAGATTGTCTAAAAATATTAAGATACAATCACTATTTTTATTGTTGTAAGCAGAAGGAGTTTTCTCCTACCTGAGTTTCAGTTTCTGCAAGGGTGCATGGGATATTTTAAATAGAGGATACTTAAGGTAATGTCCTGTTCCAAAGAATCAATGACTAGCTTACATCACAGTGGGGAAATATATGAGAGTTTTCTGTGAAATTTTCCTGCTCTTGCCTCTGAGAAGCACTGTTACTAACTGTGATAGCTAGTCTCCAAAGATCATCCCTCCTGTGAACTACACCTTCCTTTAATTAGTTGAACTTCTTTTAATTAGTAGAATGCAGTAGGAGTGATGATATGTGATTCCCAGTGCTAGATGCTAAGAAACGAAGACTTCCACCTGGGCATACTAGAACACTTGCTCTGGAGAAGTCATCAGCCATGTAAGTAATTCAACTACAGTGAGGCTGCCATGTTGTGAGGAGTCCAAGCTTGTCATGTTAAGAAGTCACACAGAAAGCAAAAGACATCCAGTCTGTTCCCATATCCGCTGAGGACCAACCTTGTGAATAAAGGCTCCATCTTGAATATCCATCTTAATTGGACCTTCCAGATAACACTTGCTGCTACAGCAGCAATGTTTCTGCAATTATACGAGAGATGTGAACCCCGTCAGCCCACTATGAGAGATATTAAATTATAGTAAGCAACTAAGATTTGGGGGTGGTTTGCTACATAGCATCAGATAAAACATATTACCTAACTTCATTTTGATCCATGTTCTCCATTAAAGTCTTCATTTATCACATTGATACAGTTTTCCTCACATATGTTGATCTTCTTCCTTTTTTTTAAATTCCACTAAGGACAGGGCCCACATTTTGAAAGAGATATAAAAAGGTGGCCGGTTGGGTAGTAAATACCTCGTACAAAGATATCACAAAGGTTGGCTTCTAATCCCCATTATATGTAGTAGTTGACTTTCTTATGACTCAAAGCAAGGCATTGCATACTTTCCCTGAATCTCACTGTATATAGTTCATGTAATTATTACAAAATTTATTGCATTGAAATATTTAATAATGCCAAGAAACAACAACAAAAGTCAGAACTGAAAACCTATAGATTCCACAATAAAAGAAAGTTTTCCATAACAGAAAATTTTAAGTTCTCTGTTCCATCCTAGATTTCTTTTGAAGATTTATCTGATACCCATGAGGTTCATATTTATATCAACCATCTCTTCATTTAAAAAATGATAATAAAAAATGACCTTATGTTGATTTCAAATGTTAATGTCACATTTAATTACAAAGATAAGAAGTTGTATCTGATTCTACACTTAATATTAAAAATCCTTATCTAAGTAATGGTGATAAGAAAAAATAGCATGTTTTTCCAGATACTGTATTGTACACATTTAATTAAGGCCAGCTTTTCCAAGTCCTACCCTCCCTTGCTTACCCCACACTCCTCTGGAAATGCAGGAAAAGTCTAAAGCTTGTGAAGGATGGCCATATTGATGTTTAGATAAAATGGAGAATTCCAATATTTGTAAATAAATGAGCAAAAATAGTACCAAGCAGAGGGACAGAGCTTGTTGCTAAAGCTAAAGAAAATGCCTAGAATTTGCCCCTGGGCTTTGATGCTTTGGTTTTAACTTCCCTTAGTTGGTCATTGATTTCTTGAGAAAATAATAACAAAATCTAGATCCCCAAATATAAACTATATTGTTATGATGATGAGAGTGCAAGTTTGAACTTTGAGGGGTATTATTGATGGATGGGCTGGATGTGCTGGTGAAGTGGACTAGCTGATCACATCTGCGATGGCTGATAAAATCCAGAGGTGTGACCTGTAGGCGTCTTGGAAAGAGAAGGGCTGAGGTTTCTTTGAGGCATAGCCCATCTTAGCAGCCCAGGATCTTGGATAATGCTGACTGCTGCTGACCACTCCTAAAAACAATGTTTTCTTGACTTGGGCTAGAGTAACACATTACTACTGACTGTAGAGAAAATCTTCCCCTTTTCTTCCCATTAGAATGTCCAGCCTGTTATGGGGAATGTTGTAGTAGTGCACTTTTTGCCTACTGCTGTGGGCTGAGGAATAGATGGCAGTGGCAATGCATGCTCATGTGTGTTCAACCTGAAAGAGTATGGCCCTTATCACCAATCACCATCGAAAAGAAAATAACCTAAAATGATTCTTACTTGGTAGCTGGATGACTTCCTTACCATCCTCAGAATATAAGAACTCAAGGAACTAGCCTCTCCAAGTGGGATTCATCCCAGTATTGAGTTCCCACATGATGATCATTATGTTCAGTATAATGGAAAAAATCAACTTCTCTCCCCATTGTCCCATCCTAGAAGGGAAATACTCAGTACCATCATGCCTTTAAGAACAAGTTACAGAATGTAGGTAGACAGCTAAATTATAAGTAAAAGGAGAAATCTATGTGGGAGAAAAAATTATACCAAATTTACATAAATGTTGAATTTTTTTTTGACTTGTGGGAAGAGATAAAGTTTAATGCTTAAAAATCAAAACAAGAACATAAAATGTCATGTAACAATTTTTTCCATGGTCTTCATGAAAGGAAAGAGGGAAGGATTTATCTAAAATTATGGCTAGTGGTACATATATTTAAATCTATTTGCTAGCATTTCTATTTTTAACCTCTCAATGTAGGTTAAAGCTGTATATTTTCTCACACTTAAATAGCTGTTAAATGAGTCTGCTCTCAAACACTAAAAATAAAAATTTTAGGATATAGAACAAAATTGTTCCTGCCAGTTTCGCCCTGCATATTAATATACCAAGGTTATTACTAGATTGCATAATTAAAACAACACATTTTAATAACTACCCAAGCATGAAAGTTATATTCATATATCTGCAGGTATAAATTTATGTTTATTCAACACAGAGAGCATGTTTCTATGCTTATAACTAGACAGGGAAAACAAAACAAAACAAAAAAAAAACCTTTTTGCTCAACCAGTATCAATTGTTTGCAAAAATACCTGAAATCAACATAAAAGAGGTAGATCTTTATAATATATTACAAATAAGATATTTCATAATATTTTAGTAGAATGGTGTTTCCCAAACTGTCCTTGGGTAGTTGTAGTTTTATTTGACAAAAATAAAAAATAATAAACAACCAAACAGACAGTGGCTTGAAAGATTAGAGAAGTATCAGATCTTTATAGGCTCTTGGAGTCTTTAATATACTGGTGCACATTGGGAATCTCCAAAAGAGGTATGTAATACACAGAGTTTGCTAAATATATTTGACTGCAAAACCCTTATGCACACATATATGTGTGTATTTGTATGTGTATTCAACATTTTTTAACTCATAAAAGAAGTATCTTTCTGGCTTCACAGCTTGGAGGAAAATGTTGGTACAGAATATGATTTATAGAACTACATATTTTACACACACATACACACATGCATACACAACTCTCAATATCAAAAGACCACCTATATAAAAACAGTAGTTCTTAAACTACAGAATTCATAAGAATCATTGGAATATCCATCTTTAAAATTGTGGTTTGGGAGGCCCCTATAAATAGAAATTCAAATTCAATAAGTTTTGTGAGGGTCAGAAATCTATATTTTTAGTAAGCATTTTAGATAATTCCCATACAGAATCACATGTGTCTTACTTAGAGAAACACTGATCTAACATTTTATTTCTAATAATTGAGTTTTGCATATATTTGTATGTGTTCCACAGCCCAGTATTGTAAAGTGAATAAAGATGAAGATGCACTATTAAACTTAGAAAAAGGAAGTAGTCTCCTCATTTATTGTCCCACTTCCCTCCACAGCCATTGAGAGACAATAGAGATCTTATTAGTCCTTATGTTATTGGTCTCTGTGCCTGATTAAACACTAAATGCTTTTAGTTTTAGCCTTTTAACACAGCCTAGGGTACCTCTGCTCAAAACCAGCAGCCCCAGGCAGTCATCATAACGTCTCAGGTTGGCCCACTTACCACAAGTCTTCATCTTTGGAATTGGGTGTTGAGGAAGAGAAGGGGGAGAGAAAAGTAAAAGTTAACCTTTTTTTGAATTTTGCCTTTGATACCCCCTTAGTTTGTACCCCCTCTTTTTCCCTACCTCACTGAGTATCAGGGATACTCAATAAGCATTTATGAAGTTTCCATTTTCATTGTAGAATTCAAATACCCACAGTGTGCTCACCTACACATGGGGAGTAGAGTTCATTGACCACAGCAACAACAGAGGAAGGTGGCCCTCATCATGTGGGAAGTAGTTCATTTTTCTGGACTGAAGAAGAAAATCTAAATAAATCTGTCATGTATTTAAAGGCCACCGATATCATCAAAGATATATGCACCTTGGATGGAGGAACCAGGTTTTCCCAGAAATTGTGGGGGAACATCAGGAGGTGGAGCTATTACCAAATGTTTAAAATAAACAATGAACTCTTCAGAGATCAGTTAGTGCACTGGAAGTGTCAAAAGGCAAACTAGAGGGAACAGGGGCATATTCTTAAAAGAAGGTTGAGATCCTAAACAGCAGGTTAGGATATTAACATAGAATATAAAGGAGAAATATCTAAATGAATTTGATATTAATCAAATATCCAGATATATTTGATAGAAGAGGCTAGTGAATGGGCAATTCATGCATTTTCAGTGAATTTTAAAGAAACATGAGGGGTTTTATTTTGAAACCTATAATGGCCCAAGCTGTGAAGAAGATTTTAAACATGCTATTTTGGATCCAGGAGAAAACAACCAAGGATACTCCTAGAATAAACCTCTCTGGCTGTGTTTGATTTAACAAAGAAGAAATGAGAAGGGAGATTTGGTGACTTTAACTCTCTTAGAAAAAGAGAATAGGAGAGATTATATATATTTCCTTAATTTTATTTAGACTTCATTATTAACATTTTATGATTATTTGTAGAAGAAAAATTAACAGGAGAGATCTACTTGGAAAGCTCTGTTCTATGGAGCTTTAAATTATTTGCAGCAACAAGGAACTGACTTCATGATGGGAGGGGATTTGTAGTACTGACTGCCTATTATGGTGTATAGGTAGAATTAATGTTGATATGCATATTATATAACTTTCTCTTGCAAATTAAATTGGGTAATATATTGGATTGGCCAAAAAATTCATTTGTTTTTTTCATAAGATGGATGTAGTAGTGCTTAGTTGTCTTTAACTTCATTTGAAACAATTTTGTTACATTGTATTGTGACAGCTGTCCTATCAGTGTGCATTTAAAAAAAACATCAGAATTGGTGAATTTTTGTGTAGCCATTTTAATGTTGAAGATGAAAGAAAACATGCAACATACTTAGTGTACTATGTTTTATTATTTACAGAAAGGTAAAAACACAACTGAAATGCAAGAAAAACAAATAAATAAAAGATTTGTGCAGTGTATGGAGAAGGTGCTATGATGGATCGAACATGTCATAAGTGCTTTGTGAAGTTTCGTGCTGCAGATTCCTCACTGGATGATGCCATGTTCGGGTAGATCAGATGAAGCTGATAGCGACCAAACTGAGACATTTACTGAGAATGATCAATGTTCTACCATACAGAAGATAGCTGACATATTCAAAATATCCAAATCAACAAAGTTATTGGTGAGAATGAAAAATGTGTCTTTTATTTAATGGAAAAAACCATGCAGACTTTTTGGCCAGCCCAATAGCTGGGCATGATTGAAATGGGAAAGGGTATGGCAAGACTATAAAGCTAGTGGTAACTCCTTTTGGCCTATCAAGAATGTGGCCTTAGTATCAGCTTATTTAATATCTTGCCTTTACCAGTTCTAACAGCCTTAGATGACCTTAACTTGATAAAATGTCCATGTTGCTAGACCCAAGGGCATGTACAGAAGTAGTATTAAGGATCAAACAGATAAAGATACAAGCTGGATATACATGGTGTGTGTGTATACATATATACATAAAATCTCATAGTTTATATATATAACATATATATTACATACATATATATTAACTACTGTGCTTATTCCTCTGCAAGACTGGGTCCATGTTTGTTTGTGCATCAGTCTATTTCCAGTTCCTAGAGCACTGCCTGCCACATAAGAAGATTTCAATAAATATGTGTTGACAGACTTGCTAGCAATCAATGTTTTGCAAGTTTATATAATAATGAATATATCCCTATAGCCTAGTAATGTGTGAGAAGTCTGGTGTGTAGAACACTTTGTCATGAATTATACATTTCAACTCTTAAATTTCTTTCTATATAATTCCATGCAAGCAAGAAGAGTAATTATTTGAAAATTTAAAACTCTTGGAGCCCTGCAGAGAGTTTGTTTCACAATATTATCTTCACTTAAAAACAATTTTGGCTTTTCCTTTCCAAATATTTCAGTACCATGTGCTAGTGCATTATAAAAAATGTTGCATTGTTCAAAGACATACTATGTTACTATAGACAAAATTTGCCCTTTCTATGTTACTTTTCACTGACTTTGGCTTGGTTTCTTGTAGCTCAACATACTACTTACCAATTCAGTGATGCATTGTATAATTTTGTATAATTTAGATTGTATAATTCTCATAGTGGGTTAAAATAAAATCATGTTTCCAAGGATTCTAATTGGTGACTAAAATGTAACTGGCTAAACTCACCGTCATCCATAGCCCAGGAATGTTTGCTCCATCTGTGGAGAATAAATCCTGATAATGGATGAATTCCTCAGTGGCCAACTTTCTTTGAAAAGCACTAACAGCACGCTCCTTCCATTTGTGTCATTAAAAAAAGGAAGAACATAACTTGTGTCATTAAAAAAGCAAAGGACATAACTATATTTTAACATGTTTTAAGTCCAGGAAATCGAAAAGTGTTCTGAGAAGCTCTCTGAGGTAGAAAGAGAATGCAGACTATAAATGTGCATCACTTTCAGACCATCGTAAAGTCAAAAATTTGTTCAACTGAACCACAGTTAGTCGGGGGCCATCTGTACACATGTGCTCTGTGTCTAGGCTGCTCCAGCAGAATACCACAAACTAGCTGATTTAAACAACAAGCATTTACACAGTTCTGGAGCCCTGGAGTATGGGGTATGCATGAAAATTTTGGGAATTTTGTCCTTAAATTTCTCATTCAGTTTTGCAAACTCTGGTTGCAGACACTAAGACAAAAGAGAGGGAAATGTGGGAGGGGGGATTCGGCTGCATTTACAAATGTCTATCAACAGCAAAATATTCACAAAGAAAAAGAAAAAGAAAACCAAGGGAGGCTTATAGAGTGTTTCCATAAAACTCCTTGTAACAAAAAAAATTGGGGCAAGGAGGAGATTAAACATTTATAGACAGTTCAGAGTGATCATTTGTGACAACTGTCCTCAGAATTTGATCCTTCGGATTCCTTAATGAATGTTTGATTTGTCAGCTCTAACTTTTTTCTGGGTGGAGTCTGGTCAAAAGGTTAGAGACAAAGGGGAGGGGGAATTATGGAATCAGAAAAGGAAAATACATCTTGACTCTGTGGTCTGTCTTCAGATAATCAGACCTTGTGTAACAAAAAGAGAAAGTAACAATAAAGGGGAAAAATACAGCCTGCCATTCATTAGTACATAATAAAAAATCTCTGATCAAGTAACAACCTTCGATCTTACAACTTGGATGAGTGTTTATTGTCTATAATATTAATATACTTCAAGTTTAATAGTGTAGTATATTTGTATATATTTACTGGCATCTAGTCTCTGGAATAGTTGCTAACATTTGAAATATTCTAATCAGGATTCCACATGCCAAATGAGATTAAATTAGCATTTGGAAAAATTGTAATCACCTATCTATATTCTATAAGCAACTATGGACAAATTTTAAATATTCATGTTTAAATTTGTACTAGAAGTGTTATTAATTAGCATAAGCAATTCTAGATACTTTTTAATGATTGAAAAAAGTAATGTTAAAGATAAATGACTAGAAAATTTATAAAGGTGAGCCTGTATCTTCATAAACAGGATATAACAAATTGATGAACCCAGAAGCCTCACCTCTTCCAAATCATTTTCCAAATGAGTGTTCTGCTGAGAGACTTAAGCAAATCCTGCAGTCAGTATTTATTGCATTCTTGTTATGTAGTGACTTCATACAAAACAGATGGCAGCCTAAGAGGAACAGGGAGCCGAGGCATCAACATGCTTAACAACAGTTTGTAGAACTATAACAATATATAGTTATATATATAATATATACACATATAATATATATACACATATTACATGTATATATACTTCATGTATATGTATTAGAATTATAAGAAGTATGTATATGGCAGAATTCAGCCTGAGAAAATTTGAAAACTCCAGGTATTACAATTTGGTGGAAGAAACCAAAACCTCGAGACAACTATATTTGTAGGGGCTATTATTATTTAGCTAAATAATCTCAACAGCCAAACTGAATTAACTTGTCTTGCAATAATGTGAAAAGAAAATTATGGTCATCATTCATTTCTAACTCACTCAATCTTCCCTATGAATTTCTATCAGATCACTACTCAAGATATAAAATTAAAGTTACACACATGATGTTGACTTTGCATATTTATGCAAAAGTAGCATTTACTAAATAACCATCCAATTGATGCATTATTAATGAATGCTTGATAATATAACACATATTTTTGTTATTTTGTTCATTCTGACATTTAGCAAGTAAAATTACTTGCTAATTAAAAAAAAAAAAAAAAGCGGGTGAGCTCCGGAGCCAGATCACCTTGTTGTGCACTCGGGCTCCACCACTTATCAAATGTTTTAAAAAGAGCTTTGGCTTCTTTATTTGTAAAATGTTGAAAATAAACTTACAGCTAAAGATAATTAACATTTATCTGTGAAGTGTTGAAAATAAAATAAAATTTAACTTAAAGAATTAAAGAATCCATGTGAGGAGCACAACATGGAGACTGGCACATCAAATGCGCTTGATACACACGGATTATAGGGGTCAGGTGGGGCATTGCTTGAGATTAAAGAAGATGAAAATAAAATGAAAACTAAAATTAAAATATAATTTTGACCAAGTTATTAATCTTTGTCTAATGAGAAACATACAACCACTTTAGGTAATTTGCCAGTTTCGTTAGATAAAATGCTCTTTCTCTCAGATTTCCTATTTTCTCTGTTTCTCTCCAAGATGTTGGCTAAGTACAAGGAGGAGAGAGGAGATTTCTGAAAAAAGTTATAGACAAGGAAGGCTGGACCTTGAAATCCATGCAGTGCCTCATGACCATTCAGACTTTATTGCCAAGCTTGAATTTCACCTTTGTTTTGAAATATATAGTACACATGCATATCAAACCTCATTCTTGACCTCTGTGCTGGTATGTCTCATAAATATCTCCAAGCAACATAGACCAAAGAAAACTACTGATTTTTCCCCTATACCCACTCAAACCCACTCTTCACCCTGTCTTCATTATCTACTTCATCCACCATCTACTTCATTGTTCCTGTCCCAGAGCTAAGATTTGTCTTGTGTTCCTTTGTGTATCACACTCTGTATTGGCAAGTCCAGTTGGCTCTGGTCTCATATGCTCCTGATACATCCTTTTATCTTTAATTCCCCTCTACTGCTGTATTCCAAATCACCATCATCTCTCAATGTCATCTGCTATAATAGCTTTATCGCCCTTCTCCATGCTTTCATTCTTGCAACTCATAACGTGTTTTCCACATAGCCATCTGAGTGATCTTTTAAAACTGAGATCATGTCACTACAATGCTTGAAATCTCTGTATGGCTTCCCATCACATTTAGATTATACTCACATTAGGTAATATAGCTTTTAAAATAGAATTTGATTTGGTCCTTCACTACTCCCCCAACTCAGGTAGTATCATTCTTCTGTGGTATGAGCTCAATGATCTTGCCTGATTTCCATTCTAGACTTCTGAATTTCCTATCACTTTACTTGGAGTTCACCTACCCTTAATATTCATATATCTGTCTTTTTCTTATCCTGCAGATGCCCAGTGATTCAGCTTCAATGTTACCTCCTTAGGAAACTCTTCCCTCATTATGAAATGCGTCATCTAAAAAAACCTAGACACACTCTATCAATTCACATTTGAAGTTTTCTTATCATTCATTCATTCAACCCATTAATTTATTTTCTCTTCTCTGTCCTCACTATAATGTAAGCTATTTGAGAAAAGAGAATACAACAGTGCCTGAAACAGCAGACTGAATGAATTAAAGTATTAAAATCATTAAAAAATAAATTGACTGAATCAATGCTATCATACCTAGAGTGATGTGCTCTCAGAATTAATGACCAATCACTGCTTAATCTGGTCCCCTCTGGCTATTTGTTCAGGTGCTCACTCCTAGGTTGGGTTTTACCTGTGGTTAGCTTTAGTTTCAAAGCTAGACCTCTGTGCAACATTATCAAATCAGCTCTTAAATTCCTGCAGCTTGAATTACACCTTAATGCCCATATACATGTATAACCAATAAACTGACTTCCTTGAATTCACACCATGAATGCTCCTGTAACATCATCCCATGTTATGTTAGAAACGGACATATGTGGGGCTTCTTCCAAGAGATTTTATTAAATCTCTTTTATTAAACCTAGGATTAGTGTACCTCTAATATCTATGGTCTGAAACACCCTCATACCTATCTTAGTATTTCTGAAAAGCACTCCCCTAATACTTCCCACTTAATAGACAGCCCCTAAGAGGGGAGGAGGAGATGAGGAATGAGAATTCTGGTATCTTGCCAACGTAATCCTAATCACCTCTTTCTTTCTCCTAAAGAGTCTTATACTCAGAAGAACGGAATATCTTCCAATCATAGGTACATTTTTGTGCAACAGAACACCCTACATTCTAGATATGCTTGATTGTATCCTTGTGGTATAATTTCACATGTTCCTCTATACCCACATATTTCTGTTAGTTGGTAGTTACATTGAGAGATTTTATTTGATACTGTTTTTTTTTGTTTGCTTCATCCCCAAACTATTAGGAGCCACATAATGTGACTTTACACAATTAACTCTTCACATTATAGAACATTTTTTGCTATATGTTGCTTTTAAGCAACTATAATGAAGTGTGTGCTTTGAAACACTTTATATTTTGCCTTCCATTATCTACCTCTTCTTTTGTAATTCTCTTTCATGCAGAAAAAAACATGCAACCAGACAAACTAATAACCAGAGAGTAGCCCATGCTTAATTTGAGAGACACACAAAAGTTCAAGTGAAAGCAAGCTTACAAAATGATTTCAACTAGTGATAATCTACCAATAAAATAAAATATGTTGATATGATGAAGATTAATTGGGGGGTAAGTAGAGTAATCACAGAACTCTCTCTGAAGGGAGCAAAAATTGAGGTGAGACCAGAATTGAGGAGGAGCTATCCATGCAAAGAGCACCAGAAAAGTGCCTTATGCAGAAAAAAAGAGCCATTACAAAGAGCCTAAGGAAGAATGAGTTTGACTTCTTTGAAAACCTGAGAAAAGATTAATCAATGTGGCTACCACATCTTAGTGAGGGCTGAAATTCTATAAATAAGATCACATCAATAGGTAAGTGTCACACCACACAGGTCTTTCAGTGGAGGCCATGATAAAAAATCTGAACTTATTTATACCATCATGAAAAGCAATTGTGAGGTTTGAGGATGGTGGTCCCATGATCTTATTTAGGTTATTGAAAGACTAACTTAAAATGGTGAAATGGACAGAGAGGATCTGGGAGTGTTGAACGGTGAGAGTGGAATGAGAATGACCACAGGAAAGGACAGTTGCAGTGTTCCAGGGAAGAGATGGTGGCCTAATTTAGGTGGTAGCAGTTGATATAGAAAAATAAAGACAGGTTCAACAAGTATTTTGGAAGTACAACTTATGAGGATTTCTGATAGATTGGATGCGGCCAGCACTGAGAAAAAGGGAAGAACCAGGGTATAACTCTATGCATAAGGAGATGATGCCTGTTTATGCTATTAGCTGTCATTGAGAAAACTGAAGGACAAGTAGTTTCATAGGTTCTCAGTTTGATCTTGGATTTCTATTGACTTAAAACTGGAGCTTTCTGAAGAGGCAGTTAGATATATGGCTTTGGAATGCTGGAGGTCCTAACTAAAAAGACAAAGTTAGAGTCCATCAACAGGAAAAAAAAATACATAAGAAGATGTAGACAGTACATGAGGTCTGTCCACAAACAGCCCTGCCATTGTTAACGTAATGAGAATGGTTTGTGTGACGTTGACATAACCTGGCAGTCAAGCAGAGTGGACTGTAATGCACATGCACAAATAATACACCTTCACTGTACTGGTCAGTGGGGGCAGGAGATGCTGGTGAGTGACCATGTGTACTGTGTGGGCTTCGCATTCAAAATGACTAAGCAAATAGAGAAATGAATCTTCATCAAATTTTGTGTTAAGTTTGAACATTCCTCCATGGAAACTATTTGGATGACTCAGAAGGCCACAGTTTTGGGCAACTAGTGATTGGCAGCTTCATCATGACAAACACCTGCTCATGCATCACTGTCTTGTGCAAAGTTTTTGGTGAAACATCAAGTCACCCAAGTGATTCAGCCCCCCTACAGCCCAGATAAGGTGCCCTGAAACTTCTGGCTTTTCACAAAACTAAAATCATCCTTGAAAGGAAGGAAATTTCAGGTTGTCAATGAGATTCAGGAAAATATGATGAGGTAGCTGATGGCAAATGGGAGAACTGTGTAAGGTCCCAAGGTACCTACTTTCATTGGGAATGAGGCATCTTTGTCCTGTGTACAGTGTTTCTTGTACCTTGTATCTTCTTCAATAAATGTCTCTATTTTTCATATTACATGGCTGGATATATTCTGGAGAGACCTCATAGGAACAATAGGAACAAAATAGTAACTGACACAGTCTCAACCCTGGACTCTTCCAACCTTTAGAATTCAGTAAAAGAAAAAGAAAGAGCCCCGGCTGGTGTGGCTCGGTGGATTGAGTGCAGGCCTGAAAACCAAAGGGTCGCCAGTTTGATTCCCAGTCAGGATACATGCCTCAGTTGTAGGCCAGGTCCCCAGTGGGGGCAGGGGTGCACAGAGGCAACCACACATTGATGTTTCTTCCCTTCTCTTTTTCCCTCCCTTCCCCTTTCTAAAAGTAAATAAATAAAAATATTTTAAAAAAAGAAACAGAGCATAGCACCTGTGAAGGACATGTCAGTAAGACAGAAAATGAAGAGATTTTAATATTAATGAAGCTAAGAGAGGAAGCTAAAGGTAGAGTTTGATGAGAGGTGAAAAGTAACTATTGGCTATGAAATGGGGAAGTGCTCTGGGACTTTGACAAACAGGCACTTCACTGAAGGCACGTATGTAAAATGACGTGATTTAAGTGAATGGGTGATTTTAAAAAGTAAAGTAGGGATTATAAGTACTTGTTTGGGGAAATATTAAAGTGAAAAGGAGCAGAGCACTGGGTCATGAAAGGAGGAGAAGTGGTCAAAGGAGACATATTGTTTTTACAGTAACTGATCGTGCATTTTGTAACTGAAAGAAATAATCTGTGTGGTAGAAATAGATATTGTAGTAGAAAGGAGAAGTGAACACAGCCTCATAAAATTCTTGAGAAACAGAACCAATGAGATTTATATATGAAGAGAAAGAGACTGACATATTATGAGGAGTGGGCTCAAACAATTATGGATGCTGAGAAGTCCCACCTGGAGACCAGAGACCCAGGAAAGCTGGTGCTATCATTCCACTCTGAGCCAGAAGGCCTGAGAACAAGACAAGGCAATGGCGAGGCATTTGGAAGGGAGCAGTTGTGATAATAGAAGGTATGGATGTGAGGGAGTCAAAAACTGAAAAGGTTACATGCTATGAATGGAAGGTCTTAATGAGGCTGAGAAATTTTGAAGTGCTGTTTAGAATAAGTGAAATGGACAAATAGGAGTTGGGAGTTTGAAAACATGCACTTGAAACTGAAATTTTAATTGGGTTCTCTTTTGTATTTTCGTGTTGAGTTTTGTTAAGTTTTTTAAATTTTTAACATTAACCCTTTATCAGATGTATCAGCAAATATGTCCTCTCATTTCATGGGCTGTCTTTTTATTTTGTTGATGATTTCCTTCGATGTGCAAATACATTTTAGTTTGATGTAGTTTGATATATTTATTTTTTCTTTTGTTTCTCTTGCCTGGGGAGATATATTTGATAAAATATTGCTAGGAGCAGTGTCAGATTTTGCTGTGTATGTTTTTTCCTACAGTTTTTATGGTTTTCAGTCTGCCATTTAAGTCTTTGATCCATTTTGAATTTATTCTTGTGTGTGGTATAAAAAGGTGGTCTAGTTTCATTTTTTCTGCACATCTCTGTCTAATTTTCTGAACACCATTTTTTGAATAAACTAACTTTAACCCATCATATGTGCTTGCTTCCTCTGTTGAATATTAATTGACTAAAAAGGTGTAGGTTTATTTCTGAGCTCTCTATTCTATTCCACTGAGCTCTGTAACTGTTTTAAAGGGCAAAGGACCTGAATAGACACTTCTCCAAAGAGGACATACAGGTGGCCAATAGATATATGAAAAGAGGCTCAAAGTCACTAGTCATCAGAGAAATGCAATTTAAAACCACAATGAGATATCATCTCACACCTGCCATATGACCATCATCAATAAATCAACAAACACTATTGGTAAGAATGCAGATTGGTATAGCCATTGTGGAAAGTTGTAGGGAAATACCTCAAAAAATTAAAAATGGAGCTGCCTTTCAACCCAGCAATCCCACTTCTGGGAATATATCCGAAGAAACCCAAAACATTAATTCAAAAGAACATAAGCACCCCTATGTTCATTGCAGCATTATTTATAATTGTCAAGATACTGAGGAAGGCCAAGTGTCCATCAGTAGATGAGTGGTTAAAACAACCATGGAACATTTACACAATGGAATACTAGTTGGTTGTAAAAATAAAAAAGGAAATGCTACCATTTGTAACAGTGTGGATAGACTTGGGAGAACATTATGCTAAGTGAAATAAGCCAGTCAGAGAAAGACAGATATCATGTGATTTCACTCATATGTGGAATCTAAGGAACAAGCAGAACTAACAAGGAAAATGGGGACAGACTCGTTGATGGCGAGCAGGATAGGACGGAGGGGAGTTAGCAGGTAGAGGGACTGAGAAAAAGGAGAAAGGACTCATGGGCATGGACAACATTGTGGTGATTGCTGGGGGAGGAGGGTATAATGGGACTAAATGGTAATGGGAAAAGTACAATAAAGATAAAATTTTAAAGAATATTTTCTAATTTGAAAAAAAATTGAAATTTTAAAAGAGAAGCAGCACAGACAAAATAGAACTTCAGAGGTTTCACACACTGGGAAGTTTCAGGGGAACCCCTTATAAAATACAAAATAAAAATAAGTTCTAATCTTTCAAATAAGTGGAAGAGATTTTACATGTCATTATTTGTCTCAGGATTCTTATTTTAATACCACTTATATACTAAGTTATCAGATTTTTCTGAAAATAACCTTTGCTATGTTTGCAGTTATATACTGCAAGTTCCCTCAGCAAGGTCTCAGCCTGCCTTTCCAGTATTTGAGCTCTGAGTGGCACTTCTCCCTGATGGTTGAGGGACAAGTCAGACAACATAGGCTTAAGCACCAAGCCCGACTTGAAATCAGAATCTCTAGTTCACCTAACCTTCTCAACGTGCCGACCAAGATGGTCAACACACAGGTCCCATTTACTCCAGCATTTTGCTTAGTCCTGTCTGTGTGCCCAGCTCAGCATTCAAAATATACAGCACCACTAACAAGCTAATATAGCCCAGTCCATTTTCAAAGACATAACCATTTTCCTCCAAGAGACAAGCTGTACACCTCATATTGTATGAAGAAGATGAATCAGTGTGAAGCATCCTCAAAATGTCAGAAAATTGGGAGCATGAGGATAGATTATGAACTTATAAAATCCACCTGAAACATACCCTCCAGTTATAAAATGATGTTCAGGAAGCCTGATGAGCGATGGCAAGATCCTGAGTATTAATGATTGCTATAACCAAACATGCAATAGACCACGTATACCTATGGGAGCTGAGGCAGCTGTGGGATAATCCACTTATCTAGTCCAGGCATTCTCCAAGTGTGGTCCTGGACCAGCAGCTTCAGCCTGGAAATGTGTTAGAAGGGCACATTCTTGGTCTCCCACTGCAGACCAACTAGATCAGAAACTCTGTGGTCATGGGCTTAGACAACAGTGTGGTGACTGAGGGGCGGTAGGGGAGTGAGTGTAAATGAAAGAGGGTATAAGGGGTTTAAATGGTAATGGAAAAAGTGCAATAAAAATAAAAAGAATCTTGTGGGTGGTGTCCAACAATATGTTTTAAAAAGCCCTTAAGGTAATTATCAGGTACTCTCAGAATGGGAACTCTTGATCTATCCGAATCATTGCACTAATTTGCCTGGTAACATAGTCTCTTCTCAGAAAATCCTCCCACTGAAAAACCCTGTACCTTTTCATATGCCTTGCAATAGCCTAATCCTCTGGGGAAACAAGAAAGAACATTACTGAAATGCAGCCAGGAAAGAGGCACGGGCCTCAGTTGTCAGGCTAACTTATGTATGCAAACAGTGATATGACCTACAGGGTCACTGATTAGCAGATTTGGCCACAACTGCACACAGCTGCGGGGTCAGAAGCATCATCTTTGTTGGCAAAGAGCTACACAAATAATTCCTTAATTAAAATGCTTGTTTCGTACCTAAACAAAATGCACCACTAGTATTTACCTTATCATAAGGAAAAGTCCTATAGACTATGAAACGTCAAAAATACATCAAATCAAATTCTGAGCCATTTTTCAGTAAAGAATGGTAATAGAACACCCTGAGAGGCTTGCTGCTAATAGAGAGGGTATTTTAGGAGGACCTGCTGAGGACCATATGTGTTTTCAAAATTCAGGTACATGAGATAGCGTGTGTTTAGCTGCTGTTCTAAATCCGTCAGGAACATGCTGAGCAGCAGCCAAAGAGAGAAACCCGTGACCAAACGATCAACCCAAACAAAACATATTTAGGTTTAGACTCTCTAACATGTTTGTCTTACCCCCCAACATTCCCTACGATCAACTTTGGCTGTGGCTCCTGCTCCATCCTGAGATGGCTCTGGTCCCGAGCCTCGGTGTTGTCCAGGAGAGACCACAGCCAAGCCTGTCCTGTCCAATCAACAGCTGCCTGCTTATCTGACCAGAACAGAACTGAGGGGCAAGGTTCCTCTCCCTGAGATAAGCAGTCCCTTCCATTCTGGGAAACAAATTGGCCCTGGAGAATTAATGTGTGCAGAGCAGATTACCAGGAAAATAGAAGCAGAAGCCAGAGTAGAACAAGGTAGAGAAAAAGAGATAAAGATGGAATGAAAAAAGAAAATGGTAAGGAAGAGTAATTAGGGTGGTACAGCAGAGGGGCAATCACAGGAGCAAAACTGTTATTATCACTCAAACTTAGAAAAAGTATGCAGTATTTAGAAATTTGTAAACCAAGTATCTCTCCTGCAAATAACAAAATTGAAGAATCAATACTCTACAGCTATGTAGTAGTTTCACTCATATGGGAAACAGTTTTCCTATCTAATTCAATACAAATTATCTCATTGTATTGTTTTTTATTAGTCTTTTAATGTTGTTTATAATAAAAGTATAACAAGTATAATCAGGCTTGTGATTAAGTATAGTTTAGCAGTATTGCTCAATTTTGGCAGTTAACTTCTAAGCCATCTATGATATAAAAAATGCAGCTATAACTAAGACCTGATTTTATTCTCTATAATAACTAGAATTACATGAGTGTACCTTCCAACATCTATTTTTCTAGTGAAGAATAAGATCAATTTCCATTGTTGCACTGCAAAAGTTTTTAAGACATGCCATACCTGACTGTTTAGTCAGGGCCACTGACCTCTTTCCCTTAAATTGTCAAATTAAAAGAAAAATGATAACAGCCAACACAACAATAGCTGTCCAGTGTGAATGAATCAAAATTAAACTTATTTTTTGTCAGGTCAACAAAAATATAATATTTTTTTTGGTGTGCCGTGGAATTTTAGTAATTAGTTTTGTGTACCATGAAATGGGAAAGGCTGAAAATCACTGGAATAAGGTGACCCTTGGTGAGCCTTCCTTACAGCTCTGGAGGGCCTTTCTCTCTCACTCTGTGACCCATTAAATGGATTCCCGCTCATCACCTTCACTCACTACAGAGATATCACTGCTCTCAGATGGAGTCATCAGACTTGAGTTGTGGAGAAAAAAATCATATTTCTGTTCAAAGGATTATTTCCAAATGCCCACTTAATTTTTAAAAGAGGTCCTAAACACATAACAAGATGATTTCAAAAAGTATAATTATGCAAAATATTTTATATCTCCAAAAGAAGAATCTGCCTGACTATACTCTTTATTTGTTTTATTTTACTCTAAGTATGGGGATTTGGCAGAGATCTTATCCCAATCATATTTTTTTGGTTATATATGGTTAAATTACCTGTGGCTAAAACTCATAATTGTGATTAATTCTAATAAAGAGGTAAAAAATTTTAAAGCTTTTTACTTAGGTAATGTGTATTTACTGCATCATCTTTGTTATTCACAAATGTTCTCTATGTGAAAATGTACTGTTCTCATGCCATCTGCTAATGGTTACATTACAGAAGAAGCCAAAAAACTCTTTCCCATCAGCACTATGCCATAGGCATCTCTTGGGACCACTGGTACAAACACAGCAAGACCAGGAGCAAGAAAAAGTCCTACCACAAAAAGCAAAAATATGTGCTGGGATGCCCTGCCACCAACACCAAGACTGCTCCCCCCTCTGCCACACACACACAGTCTGCATGTGGAGAGGCAACAAGAAGTCCTTGCCTTGAGGCTGGTTGTGGGAAACTTCTCCTGGGCCCTGAGTGTTGTATACACAAAACAAGGATTACTGATGTGGTCTATGAGGTATCCAACAACAAACTGGTCCACACCAGTACCCTAGAAACAGACCAGTACCCTAGAAACGGACTACATTGTGCTCATTGACAGGACACCACCAGTAGTGGTACACATCCCACTAGGCATTGTCCCTGAGCCATAAGATGGGGGCCAAGCTGACTCCTGATGAGAAAGAGTTTAAACAAAAACAACTGGAGAAAATTCAGAAGTAATATGATAAAAAGAAGAAGAATGGCACAATTAGCAGTCTGCTAGAGAGCAGTTCCAGCAGGCGAGCTTCTTGCATGTATTGCTTCAAGACCAGGCCAAATGTTGCGACACAGATGGCTATGTGGTCGAAGGAAAGAGCTGGAGTTCTAGCTGAGGAAAACCAGGGCTGGGAAAGCCCAATAAATTTCCTGCCTCCTTAAAATAAATAAAGCCAAACAATCTTAAATAAAAATAAACATATAATGTTCTTGAACATGATTTTAAATCAGAACCACCAAATAGGAAGACAGATATGCGAACAGTGACTTTCACCATTTTATCTCACCCATTTTATTTTTTCAAGTTATTGAATCATATTTATTGTCTGGTAAACACCTCCACACCTTAAGTCACATAAAACAAGTATAAAAATATTTTAAGCAATATCTCTAAACAGCATTTACCAACCACTTTCAACAATCATATGGTGCAATGGGATCTACAAGTGCATCGGGAAGAAAAAATTAGTCAGTATTGTATTAGCATGGGGAACACTGTGGTCTTTCCAAACTGAGAAATCAGGAAATATAAGGGTAAATATTCAGTTTTATATTCAAGTCAGGCACCATTTTTGATGTCTACCTACTGACAAATTTAAGCCTTACTACTTCCCATTCCGTCAATCTGGGCAGAGCAAGCTGATAATAAAGCCCAGATGCTTCTTTTCTTGGTACTATTTGTAAGTTCCCCCCATAAGCTATGACCTTCACCCCAACTCCACTCTGTATCCACCACAACACAGGCCACTCACCATTCTCTAGTCTCTCTAGCCACTTTTGGAACAAATTGAGAAGCCTACCCTGCTCTATCCAGAATGCCTCAATAAATAATCAGCATTCTCCTAACATTTTGGTGCATGAGGTCACCAGTCTTGTTGGGTTCCATCATGTTCCAGTAGTCGTCTTACCCAGTTTAGCATGCAAATGCACACAGGGAAGTTTAACTACTTGAATACTTGTTATACAAATAATCATTGTGTTCTATAAATTCAAAGCAATTATGCAATTTTCTACCATTGCAGTTTATATTTCAACCTTTAATAAAAAAAATAATTTGTGCCCTGACTGGTGTAACTCAGTGGACTGAGTGTGAGCTGTGAATCAAAGGGTTGCCAGTTCAATTTCCAGTCAGGGCACATGCCTGGGTTGTGGGCCAGGTCCCCAGTAGGGGGCGCTTGAGAGGCAAGCACACACTAATATTTCTCTCCGTCTCTCCTTCTCTTCCCATCTGTCTAAAAATGAATAAATAAAATCTTAAAAAAATAATTTGTCATGTGTTTTAAATGCTCTACAGAGAAAGAAATCCCATGAGTTGCAGTTGAAAGATTGAGTAGCCAGATTTTGGCCAGTAATTTTTTGATACTGCCAGCCATCTAAAACAAAAAGTTATGAAAAACTTTTAAATTTCATATAGTTCCTTCCAACTTATAAAATGTTTTCAATTCAATAAACCTGGAATGCATTCTATGTATTAGTAATATTAAGATGAAATAGGCATCTTGATTGATGTCTCTGAATGACTCACAAATGCTTTTAAGTATCAATATAAATGTTCTGTTTCAATATCGTTTGGATCATAACCAACTCAGTCATTCATTTGTATTTATGTCTAGGTCATACACATTGCCTGGGCCCTGACAATGTGTTAAGCATTGTACTAAATCTTGGGAAGGTTCAAAATGACAATTTAGAAACTCTCCCCAAGCAATCTAACAGGAAAGGCAGTAGTCAATAAAATAAAGATTTCAACTGACTGTGTTCATGAACTTGATACACTGTATGCATCCAATACATTTAAAGTAAATTGTAGGCCTACACTTCTTAGAGGACTTGGCATTTTGCTAAATAATAAGAAGCCACCAAAGAGTCTGAAGGTACATGACAGAGTGTGCCAAAGCAAAGAGGGTTAAAACCAAGGATATTCAAACTGGAATTGAAGGTGGTGGACAGTTCTAAAGAGGAGTACTACTGATGCCTGGAAGTAGCAGAAGTTGAAAGTAGGGAAAAGTAAAACATCCCAAGGGACTGAGGATAAATTAAGCAGAATGAATACTGTTTTGAACATGATGGAGAGGCATGGAAAGAATGATACAAATTGCTTTTAAGAAACTTTTCTGAATCCTTAAACTCATATGGAACTGAAAAGGTTCCAAATAGCCAAAGATATCTTGAGAAAGAAGAACAAAGCTGGGGGCATCACACTTTCTAATTTCAAACTGTGTAATTACAAAATTATAGTACACAGAACTGTATGGTACTAGCATAAAGACTGACTCACAGACCAATGAAACAAAATAGAAAGTCCAGAAATAAAACCCATGCATATATGGTTAAGTAATCTACAACAAAAACTTTTCAATAAAAAAATTGTCCATGAATCACTGCTAATTCAGTGTGTTTATAGAGGGAAGGAGGGTCCAGAGCTTCCTACTCTGCCATATGGCTGATCTTTCTCAGGCAAATGGCATTTTCAATGAGAATATATCTATGTGAATCTCCTTCACCCTCTAGTCATCTTGCTTCAAAAATTTAGTTTACCTACTGCCATTTTTTTTGCCAGATGCCAAAATTAGTACAGTACTGTATGTTCTCTCAAAATAAGCAGGAAAATAACCACGTACAATATTGGGAAGAATCTAGCCTTAATTTTCAAGGAACATACACAAATTTAAAGAAAAATATAAGAAACGCTAAAATTTTAAAGAGACTAAAGGTGAATAAACTCATTGTAGGATAGATTAGCTAAAATCATTTTCAAATTGAATTAATAAATAAAGATATTACACTTAGAAAGTGCTCAATATTTTGGATGAATTTATTCCAGTTCTGTATTGTAACTCTTCAGGTTTGTATATACCTATGCATTTGTATTTAGATTTAAACTTTGTAACTACTTAATTTGGGGGGTTTCAGTCTATCAACAACAGGAATAATTCAAGCTCTGTAACTACCCACATACTGTGATGGTATCTGGCTTCTGCCAATCACTCTATAATTGTATCTTACAACCATTCCCAGCCTTTTATGACATAATCCAACAACATCAAACAGTTTGTAATTCTCTTTTGCTTTTCCTCATGCTTAAAATCTCTATCTTTCTCTAAATTACCTAGTTCACCCTAAGACTCAGTTATGTCATCAATTGCTACAGAAAGCCTTACTTGACCTTCCCAAGTTGAGTTGTACATCTCATTCTTAATGTCAATAATGTGGACCAAATATACCATGTAGTCCATGACTACATCATGCACTTTATTTGTAAAAATATACCTGTATTTTCCCTCTTCCCCACAAGACTCTAAATGTCTTTTAGAAGTGTCTTATTTGTCTTTGCTTGCTAAATCAAAGGTCTTTGCAAAATTATATGCTTAGTCAACATTTGTGAAAACAATCCATTTATTGAAAATAAACATGCTAAAACATTCTGAACATTTAAAATGAGCACTCTTCTACTATGCTTTAAAAATCTGGGGATCAGCCCTGACCAGTGTGGCTCAGTTGGTTGGGCACCATGCTGCAAAGTGAGGGGCAGCTGGTTCGATTCCTGGTTGGGGCGCATGCCTGGGTTGTGGGTTCAGTCCCCTGACAAGGTGAATATGAGAGGCAACCAACTGATGTTTCCCTCCTTCTCTTTATCTCTCCCTTGCCCTCTCTATAAAAATATATAAATATTTTTTTAAAAATTGGGGAATCAATCAATGCCATCAAGAAAGTGAAAAATACTGGATATTTTTAATTACCTAAGTTGTATCCAGAGACTTGTATTCAGAATATAAAAAGAATTTTTCAAGTCAATAATAAAAAGATAAGTAACCCATTTTGGACAAAGGATCTGGACATTTCTCCAAAAAAGATAATACAAATGACCAATAAGCACAAACCACATAAGATATCACCTCACAACTTTAGGATGTCTATGATAGGAAAGACAAACACTTATGACAAAAAAATAAAAACACACTTTATCAAGGGTTGACAGGGATGTGGAGAAACTGAAACCCACATACATCCTCATACATGTCTGCTGGGAACGTAAAATGGTGAAATCGCTTTGAAAAATAGTTTGACATTTCCTCAAAATGTTAAATATAGAATTACCATGTGTCCCAGAAATTCCACTCAGGTATATACCCCAAAGAATTAAAAATGTATTGCACTAAAGCTTTTATATAAATATTCATAGAATTATTACTCATAATAGCCAAAAAGTTGAAACAACCTATTATTGTGTATCAATTGATGAATTGGAAATGGGAAAATGGGGAAATGTTAGTCAAAGAGTACAAACCTTCAGTTATAAGATGAATAAGTTCAGGGATCTGGAATACAGTATAGTCATGATAGTTAACATTATTGTACACTTGAAAGTTGCTAGGAAAGTGATTTTAAATGTTCTTACAACAAGAACAAAAATGGTAATTATGTGAAGGGAAGGATGTGTTAACTTTTCATGGTAAACACTTTGCAATATATATGTGTAACAAATCATCACATTGCACACTTTAAACATATATAATGTTATATGTCAACTATATCCCTATAAAACTGGAAAAAAAACTCTAAAAACTGGGAAGTGACTGCTAGTGGCTATGAGCTTCCATTTGGGGGTGATAAAAGTAGTAGAAAATCCAAATTTGATCTTGGTAATGGTTCAACAATGCTGTGAATATACAAAACAACAATGATATTTAATTATACCTTTTAAATGGTTGAATGGAATGGTATATGAATTATGTCTCAATAAAGCTGCTTAAAAATAACTCAAGCATGCAGATATTATAAACAAAACAGTTCTATTTCCTCAAATGCTCATAGATGAGTTTTGTTCTCTGACTTCTCTAAAAGCGGGAAGCTAAATTTTAATCAAAAGTCTGCATGATATATATGGATGTAGAACAAAGAATTAGGGTTATCTAAGCAAGCTGCTGGTACTTATTTTTGATTAGGTAAAGACACTGCCTGCCAAGGATCCCTTTGCCTAGTCAGATTTTCCCAGATACCTAGAATGAAGCATAGTTCTCCTTTTTCATTTTTTTGTCTTTGGTACTGTCTACAGATATTTCCGTAGAAGCAATATTATTTAAAGTAGCTTACTAATACCATACAGAGTAAACAAGAGTTTCAGCTAGTCCTCAAAAGCCAGACTTAACCTGGTGCTATTCACTAATTTATTAATGAGAGGTAACCCTTTAAAATTTTTTCAATTACAGTTTATTTTCAACATTATTTTAAAGCAATTTCAGGTGTACAGCATAGTTGTTAGACAATCAAGAAACATTGTACATAGGACAATGATGCCTCAGTCCTCTTTAAAACAGGCACCTTGGGACCTCACACACTTCTCCCAATCACCATCAGCTGCCCGGAATCTCATGGACAGTCTAACATGTCTTCCCTTTCAAAGGCGATTTTAGTTTTGGGAAAATCCAGAAGTCCTAGGGTGCCAAATCTGGGCTGTAAAGGGGGCTGGGCGATTTGATGTTTTGCCAAACACCTCTGCACAAGATGTGATGCATAAGGGTGATCATTATCATTATAAAGCTGCCAATCACAAGTTGCCCACAGCTTCAGCCTTCTGAATCATCTAAACAGTTTCCTCAGAGGAATACTCAAACTTAATGCAGATTCATTGCTCTCCTTGCTCAGTCACTTTGGATGTGAGGGCCACACAGTACACATGCTCACTTAACCGTGTCTGTCATCTACCTCTCCCACCCCCTAGTGAGTGAGCATGTACTCACGTTCGCTCCTATATACGATGTTTCTTGTATCTTGCATTTTATTCAATAAATGTCTCTATATTTTTCATATTACATGGCTGTATACCTTTTCGGCAGACCTCATATGTTACAAAGTGTTCCTCCCAATATTTCCAGTACCCACCTAGCACCATACATAGTTTTTGCAATATTGCTGACTATACTCCATGTGCTCTACTTTATATCCCCATGACTCTTTTATAATTGCCAATTTGTACTGCTTAATCCCCTGACCTTAGAATAAATTCATTAAGCCACCCAGTTGTCAGGATGCTATATGGTATTGGACTTTGAAGGGAATATCAATTTTTTCCTTGTTGACTGAAGTCCGGTGCCCTATTTGATACAGAGCACTGCCTCTCAAAAGGTAACTTTGAGGCTCATTTATATATGCTGCTAAGAAATGGTACCTATTTTGTTCCTCTGGGATAGCCTGGACAATTTCCTACTTCCCCAAATACCTTCCAGCCAATTTTTCACCGGAGGAGCTCATTGAGAGGACATGACTGCTAGTTGACCCACAGGACCAGTCAGTTAGGGGCTCCTCACACCCATCTCTGTCCTTGGAATGTATGCTCCATCCAACCTTCCCACAGTGGGAGCTGTTTGGAGATGCAGCCCTGAGAGATTAAGGTGCTGAGACCATCTGGGCTGTCTATGTGGAACCCTGTTTAAGCCTATACATGAACTTAAGATTCTGATGTCTTGCAGCTGCCCAAGACAAGCCTCACAGGTAAGTTTTCTTGCTTAGTAAGTGTGCCACCTACCAATCTGGAGTGTTTGGTTGCCCTCTGTATACAGGTGTCTGTTTCCAATTTCATTCAGGGAACTCCCAAGTTTGCAACCCAACATCTAAGCTCTACCCTCACCTCCTTTGCATGCCTGCCTCATCCACCTCATTCAGGTGTGTATTGTGATGCTCACTGTTATTAACAGAAATGAACCAGTTCTTTACCATTGAATGGCTATTGCAGGCACATTTCATACATATGAGAGGCTTCAATAGAAACAAACTTTTTGCTTCTCTTGAGGTTTTTCTTAGATTCAACCTCAAACAAAGGAGTATTCTTAAACTGCTCCAGTACTTCCAAAGATGTGTCTAGTCACTAGGAAACGTTGGCTTCTGCACAGTGTGCTGGTGACATGAGAGTGGAGGGATCAGGAATGACATGGTTGGAAAAGCCTGCAGTGAGTTATAGCACAATCTGTATTTGCTTCCTTGTAGTTGGTAAAGGCATTGATGTGTTTTAAATAAATTATCTACAGCTACAGTTAATAATCCAAGAAAAGCCCAAATGACACAAGGATACATTCACCTTTGTGGAAATCACAGGTTTTGGTTTTTCCCCTCAAGGCACTCACCTATGGAAGATGCTGGTAACTGTCCTTCTTTATTTTATATAATAGTGTTTTGATTCTGCAGACTATACCTATAAAATACAGTTTCTGAAAATGTGCTCGGTAGTTGCTTGCCCTGTTATCTCATTCTTATCTTTATCTTTTAATTAAAAAATTATAAAGCCCAGTTACTTCCTATTTTTTAAGGATCTTATTGATGTATTTTTAGAAAGCAGGGAAGGGAAGGAAAAAGATATAACATATATAAAACATATATCTCAATGTGTGAGAGAAACATTAGTCAGTTGCCTCTCACATGCCCCCAACTGAGAACCTGGCCTGCAACCCAGGCATACCTGTGACCAGGAATCACACCAGTGGCCTTTTGGTTTTCATGAAGACACCCAACCCACTGAGCCACACCAGTCAGGGTACTTCCCATCTTTTAATAGAAGTGTTCCTTTCAAAGGCTGCAGGATGAGGTACAAACTAGATGGGCTAAATTTTCAAGGTTAGCTAGAATGGGGAGTCTTCACAAACATACCATGTAAAGCAGAAACTAGGGGTGGTAACACCAGAATAAGATCAGAGATTTCAGTCTCTGAATTCTCTTGAATTAAAACAAAATGTGTGCCTCTAGAGCAATTCAACACTAGTTGAAAGACCAAGCTAACTAGCAGAAAGGCTACCAAGTCATGTGTATAATTAGCCCTGGGTCCTAAGTTCAAGATCAGCGGAGACTCTTAAAGTGGTAAGAGAATTTCAGATGACAAGATTCTAATAGGTGGGAAACCCCTAAGGGCAAATAGAGTAACTGGTCTGATGATAATGAGAATTCAAAGTCTAGAGTCCAGTACAAAGAACAGTGAAATTCTGGTACAGAAATAAAGCTTCAAGGTACCTTCTTGGCACTCACCCTTGAATTTTATTTTCCACTTCTTCATACCATAGCTAATAATGAGTCACCAAGTTCTATCAATTAGAACTTCTTAAAAAGTCCTCAGTGTGATTGTGCTCAGTATTCCTCTCAGCTAATACAAAAGCCTCCCAGCAGGTTTCCCTGCTTTACCTTCTTCCAGTCTGTTCTTCACACTGCTGTGAAAGTGATCTTTCTATTGTACATTAGGAATTCCTGGTCTTATATCCGTCAGTGGCTTCCCATTGCCTTTAGAATGATACCAAACACCTTCTATGGCTTTCAGCAGCTGGCTCTGCCTTGACTCTGATGAATCCCTTACAACTAGTCATCACCAGCTGTGTGTAAGTGCGCTGGTGTTTTCCAGAGGCATCATGGTCTCTCAGGTCTAATTAGCTTCTCACATTGTACTGCCTCTGCCCTGATGGAGGGCCCTTTACCCGCCTCCATTTTACCTGGTCAATTCCCACCTGATCCTCTAAAAGGAATTCAGGCTTTACCTCCTCTGGGAAGAGACTTTGTTATTCTCTCATCCTCCTTCCCAAGTCTGACTTTCTTATATGTTTTCATTGTTATGCTCACATCTAGAATAAGAGGTTAGATATTATATTGTACCTGGTTTATTGGTCTGTCTTCTCCACTATTCTGTGTGGTCAGAGTGCTTTTCATTTATCACTTGTCATTTCCAGCACAGGGATCTTAAGTAGGTTTCAACTTGCAATCCAGCTCCCAGGCAGTAGCTCTCTAGGACAGGTGGAGGTAATCATACTAGCAAACGATTGGCATGATTGATCAATGGTGTCTGCCTTGGGCACAGGTTGTAGAAATAGCAACATGCATATCATATATTTGCTTTCTCACAGTTTTTGGTGGATGATTTAGTGAAAATACAGGCATTAAGAAAGATAAACAGTAAAATTTCATATGACTAAAAGCAAAACTGAATTAACGTTGGCCCAGGAACATTAAGCTTATTCATGCCTATGGACAGTATTTGTATTGGAATCTGAAGAAGGCTGAATCAATATATTATGATTATGCAGTCACAAAAGTTAAGAATAGGGCACAGAGAATCTGTTCCTGGCATGTGCTCCCTCCCAGGAGCACTCCTATGCCTTTCCTCCCTCTCAGGGTTGCTGCTTTACTTTTCTGTCCCAAACTCTAAAGGTCCCCATGAGACATGCAACCAAGAGAGCAATGGGAAGTGGCAGCTTGATTCTGGCTAACCCCAAGGACCCCTTTTCTGTGACTTTTCAGTGAGCCCAGAGCAGCTCAGCTTTGGCTGACAGATAAAAAGTCTCTGACTTTTCTCTCTCAGTGAGTCCAAGCAGCCCTGCATAGGCATTCTCCTGTTGCTTCTTCTATGCTAAGCCTTTCCTCATTTCACTAGCCCCAGCTTTAATAAACATACTCTCAAAATAGCCCAAGCTGGTGTGGCTCAATGGATTGAGTGCTAGCCTACAAACCAAACAGTCGCTGGTTCGATTCCTAGCTAGGACACATATCTAGGTTGCGGGCCAAGTCCCCAGCAGGGTGCATGTGAGAAAAAAACACACATTGATGTTTCTCACTCTCTCTTTTTCCCTCCCTTCCACTCTCTAAAAATAAATAAATAACATATTTTTTAAAAAACACTCTCAAAATAAAAAACAATAATAATAAAAGATAATACAAAAGAATCAGTTGCAAGTTTGCTGACTCCAGAGATAAACAAGGAATTGTCACAGCTGGCCAGTAACATATACGAAACTGAACTTTGGGATGGAAAGATAAAGTTTCTTGAGAATCTACTGAAGAGACAGACTTTTAAAATAATCACAATTTATTTTGTCTCTATAAAGTTAACGTTTGGAATTGTCACTGAGTACTAGAAATGATTACAATAACCTTAATAGACAAGCTGCAGTATTAAAAAGATTTCACCAATCTTAACATATATTAAGTTTATGGAACAAGTAATATCAAGGATCATGGTTTAAAATTAGAATCCAAAGGAACTTTGTTGTTCCTTTTGTCCCTAGAAAAGATGTAACCTTACAAGTGGGAGTGCTTCAGAAGGCAAATTGGATCTTTCAATAACTAAATTAGAGTTCTTGGATAAGATGCTCATTTGCTTCAACTTTTCCCCCACAAGTATGTTTTTTGTAAAGATGTTTGATTTTTTAATGGAGATTTAATGCTAACCTTCAAGCCTAAAATCACATCTTTGAACATTGTTGACCTATCTGGAAGGTTTTATAGCTTATAGCAATGGTCGTGATTAGTAAAATATTCAGAGGAGATACACACACACTTCTGTTTTGTTTAGTACGATGCTGTAGGTGGCAGCCCCTGCTCACTTGGGGCCTGTTTTCACGGAAACCGTGTTCAGCTGTACAGTCCAAAAATGCCACAAGTTATGGAACCAGTGATTGAGTGTTCTCTATATGAGATCGAAAGCTCGATAGCATATGTGACCGGTTTAATTGATGGTGTGCTCTTAATATGGACTTTAATTATGCCACGTCAGTTTACACTGCTAGATGATAGGAGCATAAAAATTGAGAAAATAACCCAAGGGACTATACCATTCATGATGGAAAGGTCAGAGAAGCTTGTAACTGGGCTCAAGTCAATTTAATTCAAGAAGACCTACTATGATAGGCAAAAGATTACATACAAAGATAAATAAGCTTCTTGTTTTATGCTATCTAACTATAGGAGTTAGAAAAATGTCACTTTATGTTTCTGGAATTTTTTTCCCTGCTTATTTGAAATATGACAGTGTTGGGATAGGATGACCAACTTTTAACAATTTGTTCTTAAACTCTTAGAATTTCGTGAGTCACTTGGCTGACAAATACATAAGATAATTGCCTTGTAAATATTACTCATCAGGATTTGGGGATTAGTGATTATTGAGTCATGAGGTTTTTCAAATTCTCTGGTTATATAAAAAGAAAAACAAAGCATAATGTCCTGAGGTCAATGAAAAATGAAGCTACAGAGGGATTCTGTACATTCATTATTAATTTGGGCTTAAAAAAAACTCAGGACACAGGCAAATATATAGGATGGGGCAAAAGTAGGTTTACAGTACACAAAACAGTACACAAAAAGTGAGTACACAAAACAGAATCTATTCCTGTATCATTATTTATTAATTACTGAATCATTTTTCATACAAAAACTGTATGCCTACTTTGATTTCATCCTGCATTGGAAAAGGCCTGATGGACCCTGGCCAGCAGGCTCACCTGGCTGGAGTGCAGTCACCCAGATGTTGCCGGTTCAATTTCCCATCATGGCACGTACCTAGGTTGCACGTACAGGGGGCAACAGATGGATGTTTCTCTCTCACACTGTTGTTTCTCTTTCTTGAAAATCAATAAACATATCCTCAGTTGAGAATAAAAAAAAAAGGGAAAAGAAAAAAGGAAAGTCCTGATAAGCACAAATTGAAAATAAAGAAGTTGTGTTGCCTGATCATTTTTGCTTTTGTTGTAGAGTAGGTATTTGTCTTTTATCAGAGGAGAGGGGTCTGTTTCTCAGAATCTTAACTATTTTCCTTTCTTTGAAGATGGAGAGGGGCAGAGACAAGTTCAGACAGAAAATTTGAAATTACCTGATACTTGCTTTGTCAGTGTCTCCTAAAGCTGGCCAGAAGCTAATGGAGAATGAATCTGGAGATCAGCAAGGGCAACCTAGAGTCCGTGCATGCTTTCCTGGGGGTGAGGGGAAGGGTGCTGCCCTGGCTGCCTGGGTGCAGTGCAGGAGGCTCCGAGGCCCCAGCTGCGCAGGGCAGGGCTCAGTGCGCACAGCAGCGGGGTCCTCACTGAGCCGCTTTCGTGGTGTTTGACTGTGGATGTTGTTCTGTCTGCTATATTATTGATGATTTTTCATGTCTTTCTCAGTGAGACTATAAATTACTCAATATTCTTTCCATAAATTTCTTTTGCTGCTTTAATGGGCTGAAACCAGTTTATGATGCATGTAAGTAATCTGCACTGATCCAAGTAGCTATGGCCACAGACACTTGTGCTGCAATTTTCAACCTTAATTTTATAATTCCTTAGGGTATTTACAGATCTTAAACATGAATTGGCAAAATAGATTGGTCACAGAAGATATGCATTTTAAAGCATGTATCTATTTAATTGTGTGTTTGGAGGGCTGAATCGCCCACTGTTTTCTTAGTCCATGCCCTTGGACAGGTTCATTAACTTCTCTAAAAATCGGTTCTCTCATCTATAAAAAAGGGACAAAAATCCTACTCACCTCAAAAAAATGCTTTTAGGATTGAAATAAAAGTATATACATAAAATATTAAGCAAAGTGCTTGGTTCAAGTTAAAAACAAGTAAGGCCTATTTTAAATATGTTCTAATTCATATTATAGTAGGAAAACATATATTTTTGGAATCAATTTAAAATTTAATTTTGTTTCTTTTTTATTCTAATAATATAATGTTGACATTTTGTTTGATTTTTCAGTCTATTATCTCAATGTTTAACTTTAAAAAAAGAATTACCTCATTGAATTGTTTTGTAGACTTCTGTGTGTGAAATAACCCAGGCACATGGGTAAAGAAATAATATCAGAAGCTACCTATTTATGTCATATTTCTAGAACAGAAGTATTTCAAAAAACTCAATTTTATGAAAATGAGCCTGCAGCTCCCAGAGTTTAAATGATTACTTGGTGCCACACAGGAGTACCTGGAGTCAAACCCAAGGCCATACAACTTCAGACCTTTGCTACTTCTGCTTCCTGACTTCTGTGTGAGGCACCTGGTAAGCACTGAACACGTTACTTTAGCTCCCACCCCAATTGCCCCTTACTTTAATCATGGATTCATTTGAAAAAAAAAAGTGACTGATGAATTATAACAAATGAAGACTGACTAGAGATAATTGATCTCTTTATTGTCACTGTCCAAATACTAGAACACTCAAAGTTATTAGACGCAGCATTGTAGGACATCTATACTTACTGTATAAACAGTAAGGACTCAGGAAGGACTTTGGTTCAATTCCTTTTCCTTTACTTCTTGCTCTATGACACTTCTGGCTTCCATTTACCTACCTGTATAATGAGACTACTACTGTCATTTTTACATGAACTGAAGGGAATAACTCCTTACTGTGACTAGATTAAAAATAGAAGCTATTAATTTCCTTGCATCACAGAAAAAGAAGGCATAGTTGGAACCCTAAGCCCAACTAAATTAGTATATGTGAAGTCTGTCCAGAAGGTATCCAGCCATGTAATATGAAAAATAGACATTTATTGAGGAAGATGCAAGATACAAGAAACATTGTATATAAGACAATGATGGATCAGTCCCCTTCAAAGTAGGCACCTTGGGACTAAACACAGTTTTAGTCACCATCAGGTGCCCTGTTGTATTTTACTGAATCTCATCAATGGTCTGAAATATCCTACCTTTCAAAGGTAACTTTAATTTTGGGAAAAGCCAGAAGTCACGAGGCACCATATGTGGACTGTAGAGAAGTTGAGACACCTGGGTGAATTGATGTTTCACCAAAAACTCTACATGAGATGTGATTCATGAGTGAATATGTTGTCGTGATGAAGCTGCCAATCACCAGTTGCCCATATCTGCAACCTTCTGAATCATCCCAATAGTTTCTGTGGAGGAATATTCAAGCTTAATGCAAAATTTGATGCAGGTTCATTGCTCTACTTGTTCAATCATTTTGAATGCCGTAAACATGCTCACTCAACAGCGTCTACCACTCCCACTGACTAGTACAGTGAGGTCATCATTGTTCACACGTGCACATTCCAGTCCACTCTCATTGGCTGCCAGGTTACATAGATTTCATGCAAACTGTTCTCCTTATATTAACAATGGCTGGATTTTTCTGGAGAAACCTCATAATTTAGCCGGACTTGGCATATCAGCAGAAAACTGTAAACAAACCTTCAGGCTAGGTTTCTGCAGCTATCATGAAATTGTATCAAAACCCTGTGTTGTTTAGTTTTCTATGGTTTGCCAATGTAGCAGAAATATAAAACCAAGACTAGACAGTCTGACTTCACTGCCAATGTGTCATTAAGGCAACATTGACAGGATAAATTCACCTAATTCATGTTTCAGTTTCAATTATCCAAGGATACATTTACATATATTTATATTAAATGTCTAATTTTTCTGCAATTTCAGTTTTTATATATATTAAGTGTTCAGTTTGCCTATTGTTGCTTATTTTAGAGTCAAGAAAGAAAGACCATTTTGCTACTGTGGTCTGCTTATTGTGATGTATATGTTTTGTTTTCTTTAGACAAGGTTTAGAAATATGTTTTGCAGAAGCAACTTAAAAATTAATTTACAATATTTTATTTTCTTTTTATTATCTATTTAACCATTTACATGATAACTCGGACTTCTCCACTTACCATCTCCCAAATCAAAACAAACACTGAGTTCTGCTGAATTCACACACTAAATAACTTTCTAATTCCTTCCCCTACCCCTGCTCCAGCTTTACTACTATGGGGAATCAGAGGTTGTTGTTTTTTTTTATCCCTTTTGGGATAGTGATTATTTTTAAGAAACAAAAGACTCAATAAAGACATTTAACTCCCCCTTACCTGCCTAAGGAATTCAGATAGAAAAACCTGCTTAAAGGAAGGGAGCATCACTTTCGCAGGACAATATTGTCTAAGTGTGACAGAAAGAGAAAGCTAACAAAGTCTGTTAGTTGGACTCCCCTCCGTGTCCACTGTTTCTGGATGGCCCAGCAGGAATTTGTTTACTAAGCTTTTGCTCTTTCTCACCTACCTGTGAATTGCTTTCTTTTCCTTTGAACTTCCAGGCTCCTGCCTCCCTCTCCTTAGTTCAGAATGGCACATGAGCCTCAACTGACCAACTTGTCCTTGGTTCCAATATTCTTAAGGAACCCCTTTATACAGGGGTTGGCAAAAGTTAACAGATGTGAGTACGGGAAATACAGAGTTTATTCTTATATTACTATGTATTAATTATTTTATTACTTTCTATACATAATAAATTTGATTATTTTCTCTTGTTAATCTGACTCATGTCAATTTTATTATTAGACCAGCCAGAAAAACTTAGAAGGGTAGAAGGGAATTATTTTCTCCTTACCTGCATTACACAGCCTGATTACCCAGTTCTTACCATCTGTTACCACTACAGCTTCCTACAGGATTCTGTACACCCAACCTTGTGATTCTCAAATTTAGTCTTCACACAATTCACAGAATGACCTACCTAAATGCAAATCTGACCACATCATCTCCAGGTGTAAGTACTATAACTAGCTCCACATAGTCCTGAGACTAAAGCTCACTCTTCTAAACAGGCAAAATCCAAAAAACAAGCAACCATAAGTTAACCTCTCCCTGATATCCAGCCTCACTTCATGCCACTTCTTACATTTCATACTCAAGAAACAGAAAAGAACTGACAATTCTGTAGAGATGCTATACTAGTTCTTACTCACATGTCCTTGTGCATGTCACTTCCTATCTCGCTAGATCTTAGTCATCTTATAAAACTTAGCTTTGATATTACCTCCTCCAAGAAGACTCCCTGACCTGTCTCTCACCACCAGGCTGATTAGGTGTGCCCATAATATCTTGTGCATATCTCTATCACTACTATTTCTTCAACATAAAGAAAAACAATTCACAAGTCTGCTTCCCCAAACTATTCTGAGACCTCCTTTAGAGCAGAGGATGTACGATGTTATCATTGATCTCAGCACCTCGCACAATGCCTGACATGATTCCTAGGAGACACTCAATCCATGTTTGACTAAAGGAATATATTCATGACATAATCTGCCAGAAAATTTGTTTTGGGGTTGGTTATAAATACCTTCCTGAAATTTCTCACATTTATCAGCTGATTTATATTTTGCTCCAAGTCCATTGTAAAACCATAATAGTCAGAGAAGACTTAATAGCATTCCACATAAATGCAGATGGACCCCTTGAGAGCTTGCCTTGCAATGAACATTTCTAGAGGACTTTTGGATGGAATTTTTGTAGTAAGTTCTTTCAACTTTGGGGAATTTGTACAATTAATTAATTTAAGTCAGGTTTAAATATGTCCCCACCAAATTCTCTGACAAGGGCAATGTGATCTTGCTAAAGGCAAAAACAGGAGTCTGAAACTGTGTTGTTTCTGGCATTAGGAAAAAAGTATTCTTTCTCAAACAGAATGAGTAATGAATGAGAGACTGATAATGGTTTGTTTAAAAAAAGAAAAAGAATAAAATTTTAAAACCTATTCAGAAAATACAGACTTAATACCAAAGACATAATGGACCATCCTCATAGAAATAAGTTTATTATAATGGAAAAGAGAATAACCTTTTTCCCTTTTGAATTCAAGTCTCTCCAGCAATTGCTGAACCCTTTATTCATTAGTTGACTAATGATGAAAGCTTATCTTTTACTAACAGTCTATAGAGGCCAAAGGCAGACCTTTGCATATGTAAAAACTGTGGTTAGCATTATGCGTTAAAGAAAATAAAGAATCAAAGCAAATTAGTCAGGCTGAAAGAACTTTCAAAGAATAGCATTATATTTAGCAAGCAGACTGGGGGGAGTAGTTCCTCTTTTTTGTGTCCATCTATTCAACAAATAACTAAGAGAAGGACAAATAAAAAGCACTTGGGGTGAGGTAGGAGGAACAGGGAGGATGAATAGCAACAGAGCAATGTAACACTTAATAGATGCCAGTCATGGTTTGAAGTGCTTTACATGAATGAATTCATTAATGATCCTCACAACCTCAAGAGTTAGGCCCTATAGTCCCCAAATGACCATGTTTTGCAGTGTATAATGTGGACTTTTTTGCCCAAATTTTTGAGGGAAAAATAAGGATGTGTATTATATATGAGTATAAAGATTGCATACCATGGGTATAATAATGAGTGTAATAAGCCCATGTATAAATGTGCACCAAAACATGAGAGCACATTACGCATGGCAGAATATGGTATATGGAAACTAAGAACTTAAAAACCTTACCTATTTTTTCAGACAACTTGTATTCTGACTGCAGTGTCTGTGCTGTGCATAGAATGCTAAGAGGGAATTAGACATCAGTCCACAAGTGCCATTTATGAGAATAAAAATAGTATAAGCATGATCTAATTGAGACAAGTTAGTAAGCCTGGACAAGTAGAATAGGAAAACTGAGATATATAGTTAAATGACCAAGCAGTTTACAGCTATCTAGTAACAGTTTACAACCATCTAGTAAATCACAACATTCAGTCTTTCCCAGCCAAGGTCACTTAAAAGTAAATGGTTTATATGTCTCCCCAACTAGAGGGCAAATAGTTTACATCATCCTACTCAGGGAGATCAATAACGGAAATCCAATTAGTGCCACTTGTGCCAACCACACCGAAACACAGATGAAGTCAGGGGAATAAGTCTCAGTTTGGCACATCAGCATGTAGCTGATGAATATGTAACCAGAAGAGACACTGGTGTTTGGGCTGCCTGTCACTACCAAACCCAATAAGCAATGACAGCGATCAAATCTTTATGAGTGCTTTATTCAGATGGCCGGCAATCTGAGAAGATGGTGGGTTCATACCCTAACAGATCATCTTGTCTTTTCTTTCCAGGCCAAACCTTT
Organism: Trachops cirrhosus; assembly: GCA_028533065.1. Lineage (NCBI taxonomy): Eukaryota > Metazoa > Chordata > Mammalia > Chiroptera > Phyllostomidae > Trachops > Trachops cirrhosus. The sequence continues at coordinate 51,027,101 of CM052539.1, read as the reverse complement.
TATAAGGGGTGGGGGAAGATAAACAAGGTGTGGTGAGAGCTTTGAGATTCAGAAGCTGCAACATTCCTGTCCTGGGCAGTTAGCTGTTTCCAGGGGAGGGTGGTTGTCTGCTCTCCCTGGAACACGAAGGCCCTGATGCCTCCAACTTGTCCCCAGGCGGTAATCTCTAGCAGTGCCCCAGGAGGTTGGCTGTTTTTCCCAGGAGCCAGGATGGGCCTTATCTGTGGTTTCTGAAACAAAAGCTTTAACATACATATTACTTGCTAGACTTATACATTTTTACCTTAATTTAAAATTTTCCAAGTCTTGTGTCCCCTATGAAACATTCTATCAAGATCCTCCCCTAAGACCTCCCCTAATTTTCCTACCTTCAGAAAACAGATAAGAACCTTCAAGACAAAAACCCAGAGCAGGTCTGGAGCACATGCATGCCTTTCTTCCCTCTCAGGGGTGCATCTTTACTTTTCTCTCCGAACTCTAAGGTCCCCACGAGACTTGCAACCAGTGGAGTAATGGGTAGCAACAACTCACTCAGGGCTAAACCCCTGACCCTGCTTCCAAGGCCCCATTTTCCCTGACTTTTCAGTGAGCCAACAGCAGCCCTGTTATGGCTCACTTCTTTCCTATAACATTTCTAAAGAGCCAAAGCAGAGCACTGCCTAGGCGCTCTCCTGAGGCTTCTTCTGAGATTTTCCTTTGTTTCACTCTCCCCAGCTTTAATAAACGCTGAAAATCACCTGGACTTATCTTGTGAAATCTTTCCTACATTAAGTCAAGAATCCACACATTTTGAGCCAGCCTGAGGTAGACCTCCTCCAAGCCAGGTCCCTTTCCAGTGACATAATGCATGATAGTCACATATTTTCCCTTAGTCACCACATTATCCCTAACATGGAGAAAAGTGCTTGGTATATAGGAGATGCTCAAAATATTCATTGTTTGAATTAGTGGAGTGATAACATTGTTTTCAAAGCTTCTAAGAGGAAAGAAAATGGGAAGAGAACTAATATATATCGACTATCTTTCTATTGGACAGGTACTATCACTACTCAATTGATAATTTGGTTTGGTGCTTATAAGCAAGAATTCGGGTGCCACACTAGCTGGCTTTAAATTCAGGCTCCACGGTGATATGACTGTGCGGACTTGAGGACACTTCCTTTTTCTGTGCCACATTGCTCTCATCTATAAAATGGGGAAAATAATAGTAGCTACCCAATGGATTAGTATGAGTAAAGGAGTGAATAAGGTAAAATGCTTATTAGAATAGTACTTTTGCAGTGTTAGCTATTATTCTTATTAGTTACATTTAATCATTAGTGCATGCAATACCCAACTTTAGTGGCTAAAGAATATCCAAATCAGCATCACCTTGGATGTTTCTACTCTGGAATAAATGGTACAGGAATGCAGAAACAAGAAAGGAGGTTTCGGGGAGATCAGCAAGAAGAAGGAAGAAGGCCTAGGGATACAGGGATAACTCAAGTAGATGAAAGATTATGGGAGAGAAAAAAATCCCTGGCTGGTGCAGGTCAGTGAATTGAGTGTGGGCTTGTGAACCAAAGGGTCACCAGTTCGATTCCCAGTCATGGCACATGCCTGGGTTGCAGACCAGGTGCCCCAGTAGGGAGCACGCAAGAGGCAACCACACCTTGATGTTTCTCTCCCTCTCTTTCTCCTTCCCTTCCCCTTTGTCTAAAAAATAAGTAAAAAAAAAATCTTTTTAAAAAAAGAGAAAAAAATTATGGATACTAGAGGAGAAAGATTATCTTGAGAAACAATAGTAGTAAGGTTTACTTGAGAGGATATCAGCCCAGTTGTTCATCATTTTAATTTTATTTAAATCTATTGGTCTCTCCAGGGAAAATCAAACCAAAGAAAATCTAAAAATGTAATGCCTCTACTTATGTAACTCTAACTTCTTATATGTTAAAGAGCCTTTGCATCTCCACTGATCATTAGATTTCTGTTTTCATCAAAACTCAGTAATATAAATTTTCCTTGACAACTGACACAGGCCTTGCACTCCCAAAGTCCTTGTGTTTGGCTTAAATCTATCTGAGAGCAATGGTGTCCTAAAACCATATTAGCAGATTTCTATTTAATGGCTTGTTGAAAGAAATAGGCCTTTAGGCAAGGCCCAGTGAACTGAAGTGTGCCTTCTAGTTGACATCGCAATTGAAAGTCCGCAACAGAGCAGGGAAGTAATCAACAGCCACTGAAAACGGGCAGCCCTTTAATTCTCAGCACGGGTCTCTCTGGATCAGGACTCAAGCATAATGACACAATAGTGCCAGACAGCCTGCTTTACTGACTTCAGTGCTCTGTGCTTTTTCTTAAGACAGGCAGGCCAAATGATAGTTTAGTTGGCATTTCTTTCCAGTCTTTAAGGTTTTTTAATTTTAAAATATTGGTTTTTATAGAAAGCATCTATTTGTGCTTTTTTGTTTTTGTCTGGGGAGAGGTGTGGGATAGAGATGTTCTGGCCATCTGCAGTTGATTCTGAGAGTAAACATATGCAGGCCCCAAGATCTTAGCAAACTATTTGTTCCATATGGTAAAGCAAAATATTCTTGTATCTTATCTCCAAACTAGGATTTTTTCATACATGAATGAGAGAAAAACAGGCACATTAAATTGTAATCATGTGCTCAATTTCAAGATGTTAGACTCTCACTGTTGACCTTTATATGGTGGCCTGTTTATGAAAACAAATTATGGGAATTAAGTCAGCAAATGAAGCCACTAGGAAAGGAGGAGGAAAGCTTCAGACTCAAGCACGAGGCTGCATTAAAAGCAGCTTGCTGCATGAGTGTATTTAGTCAGTAAGACAGTCAACTGGAAAACTGTATTAGGATCTTTAATATAAAAATCGGGGGCTCCGTGAGAAATGCTTAAAGAGAAAACTCACTGAGCCAGGAGAGTGATTATTTATGGAGGACAATCCAATTGAATACGGTGGAGGTTTTCCCCCTAGTTTCAAAGAGTATAGAAGAGAGCTACAAGACCAAATAAAGCTTTCACAACTGTTGAATAAGGATACTTGGGCGATGCACAGTCTATAAGAATACATTTAAACTGGATGAATGTCAAGTCTCCTCTTTTTATCCAAAGCAGGGAGAGAGGGTCATGTCAAGACAATGTATGCATTTAAATATATTTAAATGCTTTACTTATTATGTGCAAAGCCAAGGATGAGATAAAATAAATAGTGCATATATATATCCAGTTACTTGCCTGACAAGTTCTTAAAATGTATTTTTTTTAGCCAAAGCAGGGAGAGATTATTAAATTGAAAGTTGGAAATGGGTGAAAGATTATAGAATGTTGAAGAAAAGAAAGCATGTATCACAAATCAAGCTTAAGCAATTATAGTAGAAAGATAATTCCAGTATAACTGATACTGGCTTGGTTCCAGGAGTAGGAGAGGGGGCCACAGAAGGCTACTGCCGGGCAGCGTCATGTTGCCCTGGTAACCAACCTGGTGCACTATGTGATGACATATTCCTGCCCCCAAGCAGAAGCAGGGTGGGGGAAGCATTGCATAGGAGTCTGTGTAAGGTTAGTGAGCGTAACTGATGGAGGAAAAAGCCCTCCTACCCCCTCTACTTCCTGATTGAAGGGGGAACCATAGAATCCGTGCACCCAAAGTTTAACAGCAGCAGGGGGAGGTGCAGACCTGGAAAAGGATGGGATCGCCTGGAGAGCTGAACCCTCTGCAGGGCGCAGAAGCTTGTGCTTAGAGATTTAAATAAAAGGGAGGGCAGAGACTCAGCCCTTCTCTTCCTTTGGGATCTGTGGCCTGTGACGGAGCACCTGTACAACTGGCTGCAGCAGTCGGCAGGTGCCCGGCGGCACAGGAAGCAGCTACGGAGTAAGGAGGGCGTTGTGGTCCTGCAGCACAGACCCCAGGAGTTTGAAGGCAGAGAGTACTCCGCCTAGCAGCCTCGTGCTCTGAAGTACAGATAAGGATGGACTGGGAATTATGGACGTGGTTTTGGGTTTCAGTCTTTCTCCGTTTTCTGTGTTTGGCAGAAGAGAGAACCTTGGGAGCCCCCCAGTTCTCCCAATGGTGGAACATTTTAATAACCTTTTTCCTTCCCTATCAACCTTTGTCTTATGCCTGTGTTTGGTGGTGGGAAGCCAAATCCCATTTTTATTCATTAACACCACCATCTTATGTAAGTGAAAAGTGCCTTTTATAAGTTTATAATATCTTGTTAAGGAATAGCATTTGACCAGCTGAGGAAGCCTGGATTTTTTTGTGGTCTTAGCAACAGGAACCTAGAAAGGGCAATAAACTGAGTGGATGTTACATCTGGGAAACAAAGAGAGGGTGGGTAATTAGGAAAAATATATTAGAACCAAAGAGGTATTAGTGGATACTGAAATTTTGAGACATGATAATAAAAATAATAGAGTATGAGACTCTGCTACATACAAAGGCAGTGCATTTTGAAAATAAGGCATGTGGTCAAAAGTTGGAAAAAATGTCAGAGAAAAGCAAGAAATGAGAGTATATATGTAAGGAAAACATCAAAATATTCTATTATTGAAGGGTTCTGATATCCTTTCTCCTTGGACAGATCTCCCAGTTGCATGCTGTCTCTGAAATATACCTGGCTGTTGGAATAGAAGGGTCACAAATGCAACTAAATAGCACCATGAATGGAGGATAAAAAAAAAAAAAAGAAAAAGAAAGAAAGGAAAGAAAGGAAGGAAGGAAGGAAGGAAGGAAGGAAGGAAGGAAGGAAGGAAGGAAGGAAAGAAAGAAAGAAAGAAAGAAAGAAAGAAAGAAAGAAAGAAAGAAAGAAAGAAAGAAAGAAAGAAAGAAAGAAAGAAAGAAAGAAGAAAGAAAGAAAGAAAGAAAGAAAGAAAGAAAGAAAGAAAGAAAGAAAGAAAGAAAGAAAGAAAGAAAGAAAAGCTTCCCCAGTGGCAGGATGCTAGAGTAATTGTGAAGTCTAGTAGAGGAGTAGGATTGAATAGACAAAATACAAATGGTCTCTTATAGTGGTGAAACTATAATATCATATTATCATAATGGTGGGTATATAACATTATTCATTTTCAAAATGTATAGAGCTTTATGGCAAAGAAATAAACTTTAATATACACAAATTAAAATGACCATTTAACAGGTAGGAACATCTCAAAATGGAACACAGAATGCAAAAAAAAGTAATTGTATTACAAAGGTATAAAACAATTTAATTGAAGAGAAAATATGTGATAACCTAAGTAATTTTGAAAATGAGTGAAGTATATAAGTCTAAAGGCTAAAGAAACTGTACCTGGAAATATATTTGAGCTGATAAAGTTGTTTTCCATAAGGGACAGATGAACAATTCTGAAACCAATATACATATATACTGGAAAGTAAGTAAATAGATGGCGGATGGTTGGAGCCAGACTTCTCACTGCTGGAGTGGGAGGTCTGAGGTATGCAAGGGCAGAGTCTAGTGTAATCCATGTGGTAATGAATTAAAGTTTGAGACACTTCTATTAGCTATAGATGCAAAAGGTTACATGTATAAATATGTATAGATAAATATACACACACAGATTATATGCATAAATATATTTTCTTGCTCTGTTAGCTGAAAGGGCCTAGAAGTAATGACACCTCCATAACAAGAACTACCTAGATCTTTATTTTATTCCATTCTCCAATAAGGGAGCAAACCCTCCTTAGCAAAATGGCTGGTTCTAAGACTGGGGCAATAAATACACTAGATGATCATGGAGTATCTTGTGTACAAAGTCAGGAAGCACACAAAACAAACAAACAGATAACAAACAAACCACAACATGAAATTCCACAGTGAGGGAGATACACAAAAAAACTCACAGAAACCAACTGAAAGAGTTCCTAGTGGCCAAAACTGGGACAATTTAAGCAGCCAAATACAGTAGTCTTGTGTTTTAACCCAAAGTATAAAATAAATATCCTTGAGTTGCTGTTACCAAACCAAAGTTTATGTGCCCAATGGTTCAAAAGGCCAAACAACATTTATTGTTTGAGAAGGCACCAACTGAAAAGATGGGGCACCTACCAGTGCCTCACATCCATCTTATTCACTGTACTAGGTTAAACATTTTTAAAGGGCTAGAGGAAAAGGTAGGCAGAAGTGCTGGTGGGGCAATTTTTAATTGGAGAACCTTGAAACTTAGCCATTTCTGGTAAAGGGACATTGACATCACATCTTCTTGGACAACAGGCCCTTGGCTTTTGAACAGGTTCCGGTATTCAGATAGGGTTATACCCTGGTCCTTTGGGGGGCTGTGTGTGTGTGCATGGTGGTTGGGGGAAGAGACTTTGGTTCCAGATGCAGCTGGAGGTCAAAGGTATTTTTTGCTGCACGTGCTTTGACTGCATGACTTCTGGTTTTGTCTGTTGTCTCTAAAAAATAACTCCATACTTTTTTAAAAAAGATAGGACCATTTGGAGCTGGGTTGGCAGTTACATCTTTACTGATAAAAATTAATAAATAAATAAATTAGATAGGAGAATAGACAAATCTCTGGGGAAGAAGAATTCTAATAATTTATACAGATACTCTCAATACACAGGAATCATAACCCTTGAAATGAATTGATGAAGATGGTACTTTATTTCCTTCTAAGGCCCATAGCTCTAGTTTAATAATGAGAAAACACATCAAACCAACTTCAGTAGAAAAGCATTCTACAAAATGCCTGACCAGTATTCCTCAAAACTTAAAATTATCAAAAACGAGGGAGTCTGAGAAGCTGTCATAGCCAAGGGAGCCTACAAAAACATGGCCACTAAGTGTAATGTGTACTGATTATGGGATACTAGATAAGGAAAAAGACATTAGGCAAAAACTAAGGAAATCCAAACAAAACATGGAATTTAGTTAATAGTAATGTATCATTATTGTTGCATTAGCTGTAATAAATATATCAAACTAATGTGAGATATTAACAGGAAAAACTGAGCGGAGTATTTAGGAACTATCTGAACTATCTTCTCAATATTTCAGTAAGTCTAAAACTATTCTAAAAATAAGTCTATTAAAGAATTTTGAAAAGGCAGCATAAAAATCTTATTTGTGCAAGATATATACTATTACTTATAAAGTAAGATAATGGATAAATTTTAAAAATAAAGCAAGAGAAGGGGATTAAGACTGAAACTAATTGGGGTGATCTTGGTAGGCTTCATTGAAAAGCTAACATTTGAATAAAGGCCTAAAGAAGGAAAGGAAAATCTATCTTTGCTGTAAATAATAAGGATGGATATCTGATGGAAACATATTTCTGCAAGAGAAAACATTGGGCGAGAATTCCTAAAAATGGGAGAATACTTGACATGTTCAAAGAGAAGTGAGAGGGGCAGTCATGACTCCCGTGGGTAAGAGAGGTAATGTCTACTGACTTGAGGTCAAAAGTCACAGAAAATCATATGTGTGTATGTAAGGAGGGGGAGGGGAGAGAAAGAGGAAAGAGAGAAATTTAGCTCATACTGTTGCTGGTGAAAATGGGTTTCTGCAGTGTTGTGAAAAGGAACTTCAAAGAGCACATATGTAGAAGTTTAAACATAGTGGCAAGATGTATTGGAGTGAAGGGAAATAATATGCCCTCAGGGGAGTAGAGGGCAGGCATGCTCTAGCATCAAATGTTCTGAGATCCTTGATAACCCTCTATCTTTTCTTGGTTTGGGGGAATGCGCAGAATTACTTCACACTATCCAACTTACTTCCTGTTTTTTTCTGGGCTTGTGCCAGGCCCTCTTCTCAACCAATGTCTTTCCTGGGTCTTTCAGGGTTCTGTGCCTTTATCCAATCTACTATTTTCCCAGACTAGGCTCCACCCCTATATGTCACCATTTTGGCTCCTACTGTTCATGCCCCCAAATTTTGCTGCATCATCTGGTTTATACCGCATGAGCTTACCTCCTCTGGTACCCTTATAGCTTCTACTGTGCATGCACCTAGCAAAGGAATTTCCGCTCCTGTTCTTATTCCTCCCTCAATAATGCCAGTGAATAACCAGTAAACCATTTTTTCCTGCCCACTTCAGAGATTTTACCCCTCAGCAAATGATGTGACTGCCCCCCTGGATCTTGAATGCTGTGGCTTCCTAGTGAATGAAACTTAATGTCTGATTCAGCTTCCTAGTTTATTAGGTTTAATGTCTCATTCCAGTTATTCCCTTCCTTTATTAATAACTAGCAAACTACCAATGCTAACACTACTATAAGAGATATATTCCTGAGGAACTATGACACATGGATATTAGTCCATTTGTGATGTAGAACCATTAGATTTGAGTAACCAGTGTGAGTCATCTAGGTTCAGGGAACTCCTGAGTTCTAGCCTCAGTGGGGAGGAACAATTTGTTAAACCTTACTGGTGGTGATAATGCCCTCCAGTCACTGATGAGCAGAGTGGGCTCTGGAGAACCTCTGGGATACAGCAGAGCTACCAGCCTCAGGCTCAGCAACCACCAGAACAACCAATAGGCTACTGGCATCCAGTAGCAGTTTTGAAGTCTTCTATTCCAAGGGAACAAAAAAACCTTTCCTCCCCCAGCAGAAAGGCTAGGAATTTTCTCATGGAATAAGGATGGCCCTAGAAGGTACTTTTAATTATCTCAAGGAAAAGGATTTTTAGGATGGAAGAAAGACATTCTCACTAGAAGGGAGAGGAGGATTTGGTGAGTTAACTTCAATGTTAAAATAAGTAAAATGTTATTTTTATTTCAAACTAATGACACAGATTGTGTAATACAAAAGATATTCTGAAAGTGCTACAAGAGTGCCAAGTTGAGAAAGGTGTTATTTCAGGAAATGGATGCATTGACCATTGTGTGATGCATGTAGTACAGTGTTTAGAGACGTGTAAATCTCATTCCAGGGTAAGTTTCCCATTTATATGGAGTCTTTCCATCTAAAAAAAATCCCCCCCCCCGCTTATATGCTGGTATATTAGAGGATAAGGTAAAGACAGTAAAAATCGGTATATACAAAGGTAAGTTCCCATTTTGAACTGTTGCCTTTCTATCCCATTAAGATTCCTGAATTTCCACCAGAAATCTTAATGGGGCAGAATTTTTGGTTTGCAGAATAGTTTATGCTGTACAATTCTTTTATAATGGAAAATACTTTTCCCAGGAAGTCCAGAATTACAGTGGTTAAGGAACTAGTTTGGGGAATGCCAAATAACATGTATGTATGTATGTATGTATAGATAAATCATTTCTCCGCTAATTTTTGAAATGAGAAAAAATGTATACAATGAGAGCTTTATAAAACATTTGTGGAATCAAAAAATGTTAAATCAACCTAAAAGGTATATGTCAAAAAATGAATATTTTCCTATTTATTTTTGTATGTAGCCAAAGGGGGCCAAATTCTTTACCTTGAAGCTGCTTTTTTTTGAATATTGATTTTAAACTGTTTATTAAGAAACAAAAGACTCAGAAAGAAACTTTGACCCTCTCCCACTTTCCTGTCCAAGATATTCAGACAGAGAAACCTTTTCCAGGCAAGAAATTTTAGGATGTCACCTTAACTTAATTTGAAAAAAATAGTATGATAAACAAGAGGGCTTCAGGCAGGTGCCTATAAGCTTCACACCCCCGAGTCCGATGTCACTGAGTCATCTAGGAAGAAATTTCCTGCCACGTGAGCTCTGCTCTTCCTCAACTACCTGTGAGCCTCCCTTCCTCACTTCTGAAGTCTACTACCCCATCTCTCCCTTCCTCTTCTGTCCAAAAATGTCTTACACATCCAATATTGCCTCGCTGTCTTTGGGATTTTCATGGATTTATCCTGTTTATGTGAATTCCCCATGCACATGTTTTAAACTTTGATTTTCTCCTGTTATTCTGTCTCTCTGAATTTGGCTATTAGCCTTGCCAGAAGAATTTAGAAGATGTGAGAAAAAGTCTTAATATTTTTTTAGCCCCCACATAACAGTGAGGAAGAAAAGATGGGGAAGAGAAGGTGACAAGCTAAAGAAGAGACTAAGAAGAAATATTTAACATCTTTAAGGTCAACACAAATAAAAACTATGAAATCGTGTTTCTTTGAAGCAGGTTTGTGCTAGGAATTTGTGTCAGAAAGTGTATAATCAAATAATTTCCCCCAAATAAGAAAGATTCTGACTGTCTAAGATTAGATCACTGGTACAAATTCAGAGATGGGAAAGATAAAAGCTTATATTATGAGTTGCAATTAAAGATTGGACAAAAATAACAGTTTGCAATATAAATGCCAACCCATTAGAAGTAAGATGAAAAATGTCCTTATTTCAGGGCTGGAAAGAGAGAAACAAGGCACATAACTTGCCCAGCAGTCTCCTTTGTCAATTTGCAACAAGCTGCCCCTTCCAGATTGGCACATCCTTCAGCAGGACATGGGTCTTGATTAGTGAGTGTGGAGCAGAGTTTGACATGCATGCCCCCTCTGCTGGGCACTCATGAACACAGACATGCGCATTACAAAATCAAAAAGTGGATGGCGGAGAAAAACACTCTTCCATCTTTGCTAACAGTAATAATTAGGCAAAAGTCCCATTAACCACCACAGTAGCCTGTTCACTGGCCATCGGCATTTAAAAAATAAATGTCTGGTAACTCAGGGAAATAAAGAAGACTTTTATCTATAAAGAATGGATGGTAGCTAGGATCCATTCCACAAGAAAGAGAAAAGGGGATCTTGGCTACCAGTTAACTTTTGCATTTAGTTACCATTATGGGGGTTAAAAACAAATTAATACTTTTTGTCCATCTTCTAAGTTCTTCTAGCTGGGCTAATAATGAAATCAACAGGCACAGATTAACAGGAGAAAATCAAATTTTTAATACATGTGCATGAGGAATTCACATAAGCATGGAAATCCCAAAGACAGTGAAACAACACTGGGTACACAAGACACTGTGGACAAAGCAGAGAAGTAGGGAACCCAGATATTAAACTTCAGAAGTGAGAATGGGCGATCCCCGGTAGCTGAGGAAGAGTGGGCAACATGGCAGGGAAATCCTCGCTGGGTGACTCAGAAGCAGTGGGATGCAGGGGGTGTCTAGCTGACATAGCCTGCCTGGGGCCCTCTTCTGTACCACATTTAATTCAAATCAGGCTAAAGTGAACATCCTAAGGTTTCCTTCCTGAAACAGACTTCTCTGTCTGATTCACTTAAGCAGGAAAGAAGGGAAGGTCAACGGCTCCTTCTGAGTATCGTCTCTTAATAACCAACAATCCCAAAAAGCGGCCTCAGGATGGCAAAACTTCCTTCCCTTCACGATTCAGACTGACATTCAAGTTCCTGGTGTCGGAGGAGGTGTGGACTGCTGCTGCTAAGTATACCTTTCAGAGCAATAACCAAGTATCACACTGGATATCCATAGTTCATGATCAAGGATACATTAGAAAGGACAGGTATTAAAGCTGTATAGATGGGAGAAATGAAATTTCTTCTTGTCCTTAGTAGCACAGGCTTGTGAGTATTGTTTCTTATGTTTAGTTCTTTGGGAAAGTGAGTCTAGAAACTGCTAGAGACCAACTCCTGGGCTACATTCTCCAGAAAGTCCCTGATTAGAAAAATAAATATAAGCCTCTATTTAATGTTTCTTTGTCTCTTCATTTTCTTAGAAAGAGAAATAGGTCTCAGTTGAAGAAAAAATTCAAGAAATCATAGTAGCAGCAAGAGCTTTTATTTTTAGAGTATATTATATTGGTGGCACTAGATAATAGAAAAAGAAAAGTGGGTTGAAAAACATAACAGGAGAATACCCACTATGTGCCAAACATAACATTATCCAATGAGAAATGACAGTGGCAAGATACTGACCCTACCCTACAGAATGCAGTGATTAGAGCAGTAAACAAAAGTGACTTCCACGGATGCACACTCCACATAAAAGGCAGTGTGCTCCTTTCTTTAGGTGCATATCGGATTCAATCCACAGACCACCCAATGAGAGGTAACTAACCATTTTACAAAGAGGAAATTGCAGATGAAAGAACTATGAATAATTTGTTCAGCAAGCAAGACATGGAGCTGGGATTTAAATCCAGCGTATCTGATGATGAAGTTTGTTATTATTGTCCTATAAATTTGAGCTTTCTTCCTTATTAACATTCCAATACTTCTACCTTTATTTATTTATTTATTTATTTATTTATTTATTTATTTATCATTTTGAGAGAGAGAGAGAAACATCAATGTGTGGTTGCCTCTGACATGCCCCCTACCAGGGACCTGGCCCCCAACACAGGCACGTGCCCTGACTGGGAATCGAACCAGCAACCTTTCAGTTCACAGGCCAGCATTCAATCCACTGAGCCATACCGGCCAGGGCTAATCTTCCCATACTTGAATTTATATCGCAACGATCATTGGTGAGAGTTTTATTATAAGACTATGGTTTTGAACAGAGGTTCCATTCACCAATTAACAAATTATTATAAAAATATACAGGATATTACATTTATTATTGTTTTACCTCTATATAGGAAATTGTCAGAGTATCACCCAAGTTCAACTATTAATTTCTTAATTTTAAAAGTTAAACACCATTTTAGAGCTAGACAGGGATTTATGAGCTGACGTTCCAGCTTTTATTCATATCAATGACTATAGATAATTCAGTGTTTTTAAAGGGCAAATCCAAGTGAACTGGTGCTCAAAAAGTAAGTTTATAACCTGAAGTTTAACTTTGAAGCTTGCTCCTACTTTTTGGGATATACACTTGGGAGAGATTCAAAAGTAATCAGTAGTTACTTGTTTTTACCATTTAGCATAGCCTTTAAAATCTCAAGTGCCATATATATGAGTTTATTTTTTAATTACCTTTCACACTGAACGTGCTTTATAATGGTGTTATTTAAAATCTGAGTGCCAGTTCTATACTTTCTGTTGTGTGAAGAGGGGAAGGTGTGATTGTTCTGGCTTCTAATCAAGAGTGAAGTGTGGGGGAGTATAACAGATGCTGAGTATTTAGTCGTGCAGTCTCAGGTGCTGCAGGAGGACTGAGCCACAAGATGACTGTCCTGGACAAGCAGGCTGAGTACCTACGTGCAAGGCACATTTCAGATGATATTTTCCCCCTAACCTCTCCAGCATCTGAAACCTAAGGCAAAACAGTAGAAGGAGAAGCAATGTCAACTATTTTATGTCCGTAGTTATTCCTAATGTTCTGTGACAGTTTGCCTGTACCCTTTTCTTTCTATGCTACTGCAAAGTATTCATTTCTTCAGATTGCATATCACAGTTCAAAAGGGCATGCCTTCTTACTTACAAAGAACAAACAGGCAGAAATTCTCTAATGTAGCATTAGGTGGGATGTTTCACAAAACATGAACTTATGATAAAGGGAGAAATTTGTTCCCTTTAATGCACTTACACATCTTGCTGAGACAAAGGAACAAACTTAGATGATCTCAGAGCTTGAATTATTCTCATTATTTAACCTACTAGATTTATGAATGAGAAAACTTAAGATCTACTTAGTAAAAGAGCCTAAAGTAGAATCTACTTTTCCAGCTTCCAATACAATTTTCCTGAATAGTTCCAATAGGGCTTTTTTGTAGATTCCATGTCCATGTTATTGAAAGCAATGGGAAAAAAACCATTTGCCAGCACAACAGAAAAAATTACATCCAGCTCTAGAATATTCTCTCCTTCAATGTATGGCATACATGGGGTTTTCTTTATGAGATTCTAGTCTTCCTTCATGCTTCATGTTTATCAATGTATAGCAAAGACTACATAACACCAATATATTTGATTTTAGGTGCCTGAAACTAAGAGAGGGATTGTGGGAGGAGAGACCTGACAGAATTTTTTATTGTAAAGAAATTCTCAAGTGCCATGGTTCAGCAGCACTCCCTCTCAGAGCTTCCTCCACTTTGTTTATTGTTGACTCAAATATTATAAAATGTCATTGGTGTAAAGTAGACGTAAATTGCATTTTGATGACTTGGGTTTTTTTTTTGCAATTTTTAAATTTAGCTATTTTGTCCTTATATTTTACATTTGCCCACATATTACAATCATATTTGAGGTCCAATGAGTCAAATTTGGAAGATAAGCTGTGAAATGGAAGAGGAGGGCTCTAGGCTTATGCCTCTGGGAAAGTTTAAATGGGGTTAGTCATAAAGAATGAAAATATTATGTCCTTTCACTGCAATTATAGAACGGGGACACAAAATCACCTGTTTACTTATGAATGCGTTTCATTGGGTTGGCAATTCAAATCTTCTTATCCTACCAGTCATTATTTATGGAAAACACCTTTCAAATGCACCACTGGTTCCACCAAGTTTATAGCCATTTGATAAGTAATGGTGCTGAATATTTTCAACAAGTATTGGAATTCCAAAACAACCAGAATAAAAATCTAGTTTTGAAGGTCTAGGAAGCAATTAACTTAGTAGCAACAAAAGTTATTGCCCAGAAAAACACTAATACTACCAGCATATAAAATTTGCATGAGCAAAGAGGGAAGATACAGTATGATAAAATGAAATGGTTCCACTTTTGAATAGTAAACAAGCTGATGTATTGATGGTGTGTTACATCATGCTGAAACTGTTGGATATAGTAAATTGAAAAAGAATAGCTTCTCTCTCCAGGTTGATAAGTCGACAGATTTCACCAATAAATGTCATGCCATAGCATTTGTAGGATTTTTGAATGATGTTGATTCAAGAACACTTTTCTGCTGCAAATGTGGTAGGTAGTTAGGCATGAACAGAGCAAAGATGATAGGTGAGGTAAGGAAGGCCACCAGGGAAGAAAGCCGTGGGTGCCTAGCAATGGGCAAAAGTGAGAAAACAAGGAGCGTCCCCCGGGTGACCTTTCCTCCCTTGGCATATTGCTAGTCATGTGGTTTTAGACTATCTTAGAGGACAATCAAGGGGCCAGAGAATAGCCTCGTATAACCCCATACAAACCCTTGTGTGACCACTTCCTTAAGGCACTGGACCCTCAGGACAATGAAGTTCTGATCTATGTCAAATAATTATAGGAACGAAATCTTGAGAGTGTGACCACAGAGGTAGAGTTTTGGTAAAACTGTAGGTGGCATTTAGGCCTCAGTTGTGTTTCAACTTCAGGCCCGGAAAAGCAGCAAAGCCAGACAGAACAGTGTCACAGCTGACATTAGGAGAAAATGCAATTACTAATGACTCCCTTCCCCAGGACTGACCAATCAGTGGAAACCATGACCCTGAAAATACACACCTGGAAAACTGATGAATATACTATTGAGATCCTCCCCTGAGATTTCCCCTAAAATTCCCATCTTTAGAAAACAGATAAAACCCCTCAAGATACAAAAAGCCAGCATGGGCTCCCTCTGGAGTAAGCCCATGCCTTTCTCTCCCCGTCTTTTCTCAGGTGGTGTATGTCTACTTTTTCTCCTGAGTTTAACAGTGCGGCAATATCTGCAACCAGGGGAACAGTAGACAGTGGCAACTCATCCCAGGCTAACCCTTCAAAACTGTCTCCAAGAACCCCATTTCTCTGACTTTCCAGTGAGCTTACAAGCAGCCCTGCCTTGACTCACTTCTGTCACTATGACTTTTACTTCTGCAGCCCAGCTAGGCTCACTTCTTTCTTATAAAGTTTCTAGAGAGCCAAAGCAGAGCACCACCTAGGGTCTCTCCTGTCGCTTCTTCTATCCTAGGCTCCTCCTTTGTTTCACTGCCCCAGCTTTAATAAACATACTCTCAAAATCACCTGAACTCATACTGTAAAATCCTTGGATGAAGTGAAGAACTCACACGCTATAGCCCAGCCTGAGGCAGACCCCACTCCAGGTCTGATCCCTTTCAAGGAACAAAAAACTGCATTAAACAAGCAAAGATAAGATAAAGTTTTGAAACAAAAGATTTGTCTTGAAGGAAGGCTGGCTTCGGTAGTGATAGAACCCTTTCAAAGATTGGCTTCATAGAACATTTCACCTCTTGTAAATAATGTCACAACACATTGCTCCCTTCACAGACAGATGCTGCTATCAAAAAACTTTTAGAAATAAAATTAAAAAAAATTCTAGATGATGGTACAAAATGGCTAATTTTATTAAACAGTGACAATTTAGCTGTGAATGCTTTAAAAACCCTGTAAAACCTGGAAAGTTGCCTATACCTTTCCCACTGCATACAGAAATCTGATGGCTTAGCAGAGGAATATCTAACATGGTGTTTAAGTTGAAAGTTAAGTTGCAGATGCTGTTGAAGTGTTTTGAAGATGAATGACTACAGAAACCTGTCCACCTAGCAAATAATTTTTTATAACATAAAGCAGCTAAACAAATATCCTTCAGAAAATATTTTGATTTCAAATGATGAGTATTAGATTTAAAATAAAACTGAATGTTTTGAAAAGCTTTGTTTGAAAAGGAAATCTTGAAATGGTTCCATGGCCACTTGGTGCTGAGAGTGAGGGAAGATATTGGTGGGTCTCAAGTCGTATTGAAAACCAGGGGAGCCGCAGTACAAACCAGACAGTATCTTTCCCAGAACCCCTTCCACCATAAGTGCATAATGGGGTGATGATCCTTTCTTTGAATCTTCTCAGCCTGAGAACTTGACTTGGAGAAAGGAAAAACCTTGCAAACTGCGGTCTGATCATACATTTAAGATGAATTGTACCAATCTGTCTGAAAACAAGTTCTCAATTTCTATGAAAGGATAATAACTTGCCATTCGTAGAAAAGCACTGAACAGTGTGCATGAGCAACTTCCTTTTTTCTTTTTTTTTTCTTTTTTTAAATTGAATTGATTGGGGTGACATTGGTTAATAAAATTATATGGGTTTCAGGTGTACACTTTTATAAACCATCATCTGTATACTGCACTGTGCTCACCACCCCAAGTCAAGTCTCCTTCTGTCAGCATTTATCTCCCCTTTACCTTCTTCTTCTTTCCCCCCACCCCCCTTTCCCTCTGGCAATCACCATACTGTTGTTTGTGTTTATGAGTTTTTTGTTGTTGTTACTGTTCTTAGCTTAATCCCTTCACCTTTTCCTTCTATCTCCATAACCCCTTTTCCCTCTGACACCTGTCAAATCAGTTCTCTGTATCTCTAAGTCTGTTTGTATTTTGTTAGTTTATTTTGTTCATTCGAGTCCACATATAAGTGAAATCACATGGTACTTGTCTTCCTCTGACTGGCTTATTTCACTTAGCACAGTACTCCTCAGGTCCATCCAAGCTGTCGAAACAGGTAAGACCTTCTTTTTTATTTATGGCCAACTAGTGTTTTATTATGTAAATGTACCCCAGGTTTTTTGTTCACTCATCTACTATATGGGAACTTGGGCTGCTTGTAAATCTTGGCTATAAATAACACTGCAATGAACATAAGGGCACAAGTTTGGAAAACTAATGTATGCACCTTAGCAGTGCTAACAAGAAAGGACATTATTTAATTTTTATTGCAATGTTTCTTGGTAAGCAAATCACAGTACTTTATTATTATGAGTCATTAAATATTCATTAGCATTACTTAGAAAAGTCATTTGGATTTGCAGTTAATAAATAAGTATACATTTGTCACCTACTTTTTGCAAGGTTCTCTCCTAAGTACAGTAAATAATGTGAACAATTTGTAAGCTATGTTTCCTGCATCCCCATAACTTGTAATCTGCAGTGATCACATATAAATTTAACCAACTGCAATAAAAGACAGTATGTAAATTGTTGCCCATGGTTACTACAGAAAACAAGTTCTGTAAGAGTTCAGAAGAGGTGTAGATAACTCCTAAAAGAGGAGACAAACGAGTCTTAATAAGAGAGGCAGACCTTAAGCTGGACTTTGGGACATAAGTAAAATAAAAGTAGATAAAGTGAGACCGGAATTACAAACAAAAGGGTTGTTTGATCAAAAATAACCCGACTATCTTGACAAAAAAGCAAGTTTTGCACAGAAAAATGGGAGATAAGCAAATTAGGGATGGATGACTTGAATGACAAGGACATTGGACTCGAAATAGTTATTTGTTTCATCGTACTAAAGACATTTGGGGAGATATTGTTGTGATACCACGTGAAGAGTGGTTCAGAGAAGCAAGGGATTAAATGCAGAAAACCAATTAACAAGCTTTGGCAATGGACTGGTTGTGAATTAACAAAAGCCTTCACTAAATATATTGAAAAGGTTAATGGAAAAGAACATTTTATTATTTTCTTGATTCTATAACTTTTTCTGGAAGGACCTTATCAAAGTATTCCTGGAACTTAAAATCCATGTTTGTCTCCCTGAATGCAATTCTGCAAGGCTGAATAAATGAAATGAGTTTCATAAACCTGATATGAACTCATTAACTTCAGTGAAGGTGTGAAAGGCTGCACTCTTACATTTTCCAGCCAAGTGGGATGTCTATAATAAAACACCTATCACTTCAGGGACTTTAAATTAGCAAGCCATCTGGCAGAATACAAATTAATGAGGACAGCATTACTCATGATGGAGGGCTTGGGTTTGACTCAGTGGGCTAGACAGCATTGGGGATGATCTGATTATTTGTTTCTAAGTTAATTTCAGTTGTTATTAAAATATAATAGCTCTGAGGGTCACATTTTACAACAGATTTCTATGTTGTAAAACCAAAACTATGCATGCAAAAGTCGATAAGTAATTATGCATTAGATGCAAACACCATTGATTAGTTCAGATCTAGACAGTACTACTGTGTGGAGGTCTCATCAGATGTTCATGTTCATTATTACCATAAGGCACCTGTTAAGGTCCAGTAGTGCCCTATTGCTTTTACTTGACTGCAACATCTCCTTAAGTTGACTCCCCTGATGATGCAGGACTATTGCTCTGAGAAAAACAAAACAAAAGCTAGTGTTGATGAGAGTCAGAGGGTTTATTCACTGCTGGCAGGTAGAAAGGTGATTGATTTAACTTTCAGAAAAGCAATTTAGCAATCTTGTTAAAAACAAAAAAGTGTTCCAAACATTTCACCTATTAGTCTCATATATTTAACCATGTGATAATTGTAACAATAAAATGAAAAAGAAATCCCGATTGTCTAAAAGTGGGTCCATAAACAATGCAAACCATGCCCTATTC
Organism: Trachops cirrhosus; assembly: GCA_028533065.1. Taxonomy (NCBI): domain Eukaryota; kingdom Metazoa; phylum Chordata; class Mammalia; order Chiroptera; family Phyllostomidae; genus Trachops; species Trachops cirrhosus. Next base: position 51,008,049 of record CM052539.1, on the reverse strand, counting down.
TTGTACTGAAATAATGTCAAGCTTATGACGGTTCAGAGATTTTGAAGAGATATTGGGCAAGGAGTAAAGAGGTAGTAGACTAGTTTATATTTGAGCTTCATATCAACAGAATCTGAAATGCAGGTTTTCTATCCACATGGCATAAATGCAGTCATACATTTATATTATACACACACACACACAACTTCAAACTTATTCCATACTACCTGATGGAAATTCTTGCATGTAGACTTACAAGCAATATTTCTACATATTTTATAATACCCAAATTTTCTATGATAAATGTGCATCACTTTATAATTAGAAAATCAAACAATACACGCCGCATTAAAAAAAAAACAACATGAGGTGATCAGCAATTCTTAAAGTTGTCCTTCCCAATCAGTTGTAATTTGGAATGTGAAGCACAACACTGTAGGACGGCAGATAACGAGCCTCTTAACACAAAAGGCAGATGGACTTTCCCCAACACTAAAATCCTTGCTGTCCAAGTTACATAATGGAAAGCTATTTTTATTGCTGCTAAATAATTGTACTTTTCTATTCTTTGTCCTACTTTGGCTTCCTAGGCACCTGAGTTAATTGTTATGTACAATTCATTATACATACAGATCCTTATTTTTTCATGGTACATCATAATTGTCTTACTTTGAGTTCTCCCATAAACATAACCTGAATGCCAAATTTTGGTACAGGTATTTTATTTGGAAGTCCATTCTAGAAAACTGGAGTGAACAGACAAAATGTGACATGAAGTAGGAAAATGTGACATGAGGTGACACCTATAGGCAACAGCAAGGTCCTCTGATAAATATATAGGATGCCTCCAGTGTCCACACAGAGGAGGTGAGGGTATTTATGTGTTAGACCTCAAGTCTTCAACCATTAACACTCCTGCACTGCCAGGCAATGCTTGCATATGAGCTAAGTGGGCTTCTGCAGCTTCAGTGAAAGTGATGAGACAGCAAAGCAGGAGAATGGGCAGCTCATGCTGGAGGAGGGGAGCTGTCAGCACGCACAGACGTGTCTACCACCACTGCAGCTGAAAGTCGGGATGAGGTAAAAGTCCAGCAAGAGCATCTGCTCCAACCTACCCTTACATCACTCAGATCTACTTGTAGCTCAGCTGCTCTTAAATGTGGTAACCAACCACATTCTTTTAAGAAAACTCAGTAATTATGGTTACTGCTGCATCTTCCTCTGAGATCATAAATAATGTTTGTTAACTTCATCCTCTACCACCCACTGTCGATTGTTCCTACCTTTGTCCAGCACTGCAGCTGGTCCAGGTACTTCTTTAGTCAGATGATGGAGATCTCTCCTCAGTCTTAGCCTTTGGTTGCCTTTTTCTTACCAATGCTTTGTTGCTGAGAAATGTTCTATTAAGTCTTCATATTTTAGGTGAGCTGATTTAGATCTTTATTCCTGAGAGGTCTGAGCATTAGGCTGTTTTTGTTTTCATCCAGCTGTGGAAAATGTATTTTTCTTTTCACTCTTATCAGGCATGGAAGCTCCAAAGAGAAGTTTCAATAACTCCAAGTTCTGGATACTCTCCTTTAACAGTAAGTCTAGCTATTGACAATCAGTTAATTTTTTCCTTCACCAGCATGGTGAAGGTATTTTCTTTGTCTGCTAGTCTTCATGGTCATTTGGCACATATGATGACCCAAATGATCATGCAGCTGTCATAGCTTCAGTTTCAGTGAAAATGTTATTGTATCCAGTGGTGCAAGTGTTCCTATCCTGAGAAATAAGGACTTCTAATTACCAGATACTGAAGTTTCAGGGATGGGAAAGATATATGTCCAAGTGCGTCTCTGGGACTAATGGCAAGAGGCCTAATTCTATACCTACACCTTCATTCTAGGCCCAAGTACTACAACTATCTGTGAACCAACAGTATTACGTCAGTGCTTTGCCACACATCGTTCAAAGACTGGTAAAATGCTATCTTCCCCACAAGTCTTTATCTTTATTTGTACAGTACCACCCGTTACTGTTATTTGTGCATCCTAACTGAAACTGGGGACCCGTAGGTCAGTCTTTGAGCGCTGTTGTGTTTAAAGAAGCTCTCCTCCTTTATGCCTCCTCTTTTTCTCTGATTTTGTATTATAAACACCCAGTGAAGAGAAGATACCACCTCTCAGGGGAATGTAGATTGTGGTTAAAAAAAGCCAACTGTTGAAATGCTGTCCTATCATGATGACTTGTTCCATAGCTTCCCTGCTAGAACATTAACTCCTTGAGGACAGGCACCATGTCTGACTGATATGTGCTACTCTCTGAAGAGTGTTTGACACATACTAGGGACTCAGTAAATAAAGGAGTGAATGAGTTATGCACACACTATTTATCTCACAGTTGTTATAAGAGAATGAAAGAATAAAAATTTAAAAATACACGTTATAAAGTGTTATAATTATCATATTATCATTGTTATTTACTATGACCAAATGGTTTGTTTTATTGAAAAAGAGAGATATGTAAACAACAGGAGCAGCGTTGTTGGGACCTAAAGTTAAGAAGAATGCTCTCCTTTCTGCATACTTATCTTCTGAAAAAAATTAATGGCCATTGGTTGCAACAGAAAAAAGACATCAATACAAAAATACAACAAGGAAGAGACCGTGTGTGTTCTGGGATGGCCATAAGCAAACAGCTGCCACTCTTCCATACAGATACAGGTAAATATAGGCATATGTTATTATCTTTTTATTCTTTGTATACTTTCTGTCCCAATCTGCTTGTTCCTGTCATCCAATGATGATGACAAATAGGAGGCCTAAATATGTCATCTCCAAATTTCAACTAAACCCATGTAAACTGAATTCTGGATATTTTGAACTATTATAAGATGTATATATTTGCTTTTAACCCAGGATACTTTTATACGCATTCTGGGTTGAGTTGCATTATTGGGTTTTTAACTATCTGCTTATCCTCAGAGTCATGATTCATCACTTCACATCTTCAGTGTTGTTGGGTCAAATGTAATGGGACAGAATAAAATGCTGGTAACCGTCTGCTCCTTTCTAATCACCAGAGTCCTGTCAAGAGGTGTCCGAGTCATCCTGCATAACATTAGCAGATATCTCCAGGTGTGCTTGTGGAGGAATCGCTTTAACTATGCACTGTTTTTTCAGGACTACCGAGATTTGGTGATCCATATCATATATTAATCCTCTTTTGTATCCTAGGCTAGTTTAAGAAGATATAATTATTTTCTTTGTATTAAGACATTAATTCTTACTTACATAAAACTTATTATAGTTATTAATTAAACTATCAGATATTTATATATAACTAATATGGTATATTATAGTCATAGTTCTTAGGGCTTAGAATAATTAAACAAGATAGAGGTGGTTTTCTGTAACATGGAGTCTTCATAGGAAAAACAAAACAAGAAACCTATCAAATGCATGAAACAATTATAAATAATGATTGATGCCATCAAAGAAGTAAGCAACTGGCTAAAATAGAAAATAACAGGGAAAGGGTGGTGTTGTGCCGGAGTTCTACCTTAGAGCAATTGAAGTGACATTTAAACTGAGAACAAAATGAGGGAAAGGAATGAGCCATTTGGACATTCAAGGGGAAAGAACTGGATCTGTGTTCAGTGTCTAGAAGAAAAGAGAAAGCAAGGAAGAGGATGCAGAGAGGAAAGCAGGAAAGAGAGCACGCAGGGTGCGGTTCACCATGGGTAACTTTAGACTTGTTATGAGTAAAAGAGAAAGGATTGTAGAGTTTTAGATACTAACATAATTACATTCATATTTAAAGAGGGGCATGGAAAGAAGAGTGGAAACCAGCTAGGAAGGTGTCATCGTGGTTAAAGAAAGAAAGGAGCGCGTGCTGAGCGAGAATGGTGACAGTGCGGACAACAGGGTCCTGGAGGGCTCTGCAGCGAGAAACGATAGTCTTTCCCCACTGCCTAGCAATTAAAAGTAAATAAAGTTTGACTTGTTATAAGGAAGAATTTTGTCTATATGGATAAATTATATTCTTGTTCAAAATTATGTCCTTTAGAATATTTTGCTTTCCTATTCCATTAACATCGTATTGATCATATCACTTGATTTAAGAAACGAAATGTGGAGGGAAGTGACATATGCTGCTTCTGAGAAAAAACCTAATGCATGAGCTCATGGCTCCATCGCTGCTCCTTCCCGCTGCCGGGAGAACAGTGTAGCCCAGAGAGGAACTCTCTTCTTGCCTGAACCATGAAATGAAAAAAAAAGATTGTGAGGTGGAGCCACAGCTGATCTACAGAATATATGTCTTGTGAGTAGGAACTAAACTACAGAGATCTGAGGCTTGTTTTTTACTCCAATTAGTGACCCACACAATGTGCGATTTTTCAAAACTCACATTTTAGGTGTTTTGTCACATTCAGTTATATCTATAACTTGATATTTTCCCATTCCTATTAGTTATTGAATATATCCAAGAAAAGTTTGAAAGATCAATAGACCTAACCTCTTTTAAATACTTCCCATTATTCAATTTATTAGTATCTGGTTATCTAATTCATCATAATTCCCCTCATTCTCTCTTTACTTTGCAATATGGCACTGAAAAGAGAACATACAGACTATTCTGATTTATATTAGCATAAAGATACATTTAATCATTCTGGCAAGATAAACCACTTAGAAGAATTCACTAGCACCATGTCACTTTCAATGTCACATAACCTAACTGTCACATCTATTACTTCTCCTCACTCAGTCCTCTTGAAAGGTATGGAGAACAGGATTAGAAGAGGATCAAAATATTCCATCCCAAAATGGGCCACTTTTGCATAAATATTATTTTGAGCTGAAAGCAATCAAGAAGCAGCAATTGTGGAAAAAGCTCTTTGTCCCTTCCTCGTCTGAGTAAAAGCAGAACATACACTTTCCTTTGAGAAGGTGTTCTCCCTCCCTTTGCCTTTACCAGGAGGTGGCAAGTGACCAAGTTGGCACCGTGATGGGTCTGCACAGACAAGCCTTACTAAAGTAACCCTTCTGTCACTTGTTTCCCCACAGACAGGGTGGGGAAAAGGAGGTTTACAGTTGTTTGTATGGAACATAATACAGTAATTAGTAAGTAATAATATGAAAGCAAACTGTGTTGTGTGTACTCACAACTGTAAACCTACTTTTGCCTCACCCTGCATTTGCCTCTCTACAATTTAGAGCCCCTGGAAGACCAAGCTCGTTTTTTTTGTCTTGTCACTTCCCAGATTTATCACCATTTGTTAGGATGGTACTTCAGCCTCAAACCTTACCCCTTGGAGTTACTTATCACTGAGCTCTCCTTATGTATGTGCTGCATGTGAAAGTAAAGTCGGCATTGTTTTCTCTTGTTAATCTTTTGTCATTTTAATTTCCAAACCCCAGACATAGACTCTAAGATGGGAGAAGTTTTTTTTAACTTTTTTCCTGTTCTATACATTCAACTGTAATAATATAACATTATTATAGATGGGTTATACCTCATATATGACACAATTCTTGTGTACTGATGGCATAGAGATATTTCTTATTATTATTGAGCATTTCACTTACAGCTGATTAATAAAGTCAATGGGAAGAAATCTGACATATGGAGAGAAATCTGAAGGATGAAAAAATTTAATCACTGGTTTTACATTATAGAATAAAGCTTTTGAAATTGAAAAAGAAAAAAATGTTTTATTATCTAAGGAAGTAGATAATAATTTTAAAGGTGATCTGGAGACCATCATAACAAATTAATTTTAAATATTAACTCATTAAGGTTTGGTTCCACAGTAAGAGGTTAAAAGGCAAGACTTACAGATAAATTTCTTCTGGTCTGGCTACACAAATAGCTTCTGTTAGGTCTGTTGGAAAAAAGACCAGCCATTGTTAATATAACAAGAACAATTAGAGTGATATTGATGTAACCTGGCAGATGAGGAGAGTGGACTGAAATGAGCATGGGTGAACAATGATGACTTCAATGTTTTACTCAGTGGGGGCAGGACACCACAGCTGAGCGAGCATGTGTACTGTGTGGCCATCACATTCAAAATGACTGAGCAAGTAGAACAATGAATCTGCATTAAATTTTACTTTAAGCTTGAACATTCCCCTAAGGAAACTATTCAAATGATTCAGAAACTGAAGCTACAAGCAACTCATGATTGGCAACTTCATCACAACAATGCACCTGCTCTTGCATCATGTATCTTGAAGAACTTTTTGGCAATACATCAAATCACCCAGGTGACTCAGCCCTGCTATAGCCCAGATTTGGTGCCCTGTGACTTCTGGCTTTTCCCAAAACTGAAATCATCTTTGAAAGGGGAGAGATTTCAGACTGTTGATGAGATTTAGGAAAATCGATGTAGCAGCTGATGGCGATTGGGAGAACTGTGTGAGGTCCCAAGGTGCTTACTTTGAAGGGACTGAGGTGTCATTGTCCTATGTACAATGTTTCTTGTATCTTGTATCTTCTTCAATAAATGTCTCTATTTTTCATATTACATGGCTATATATCCTCTGGAAAGACTTCATAGATCTAAAAAAATAATTAATTGATGTGGAAGTTTTTCTTTAATGTATTTCTTTCAAATTTTTCCTGTATTCTCTTTTTTGATCATCTTAGTTTCTTTCTACTTTCTTTTATCACCAAAGAACATAAACATTTTCTTTTATTTCCTTCAGATAATAAAGCAAATAGTCTATTTCTATCAATTATGAATCAGGACCAGTTTTTATGTTACCTCTCTGTCACCCCTTTCTTATGTGCAACTAATGGAAAAACTGGGACAGTTTGTGCACTGGGAGGAAGTTGGATATTTAAATCCTCTTTTTTCCATTACTGGCAAATATGGGCATGCTGTGTAACTTCTCTCTGTTCTATTTATTTCCTCTATAAGTGAAATGTTCTAAAAACAAGATGAAGAGATTTTGTAAGATTCCATCTTTTTAGCATCTTAAAGGCAATGTGCTAAAAGCCATTATTTTTTTTAGAGTTAAATAGACAACCATTTCTAACTTACCAAAAGAATTCACCACTATGGACCTTCTACATATCTTATACATGAGCAATTCCATAAGGTATTTAATTTTTCCCTTCAAAATCCAGTTACAGTGAAAGGTAAATAAGTATTTAAAAATACCAATATTAAATAGAAACATTACATTAGAGGGCTATCAGTATGGTTACTGTTCTCTCCAATTTAATTTTAAATTGGGAGATGATAGATCTTCATTTCCAAATTAAAATAAAGACAAAACATTTGCCTCTTTATTTCCAAGTTCCATAATAAGAATTAGAACAGGTTATTAAGGATATTTAGCAGATGTTTAATAAAATGTAACATTAATTTTCTGGATTTTTAAATCTTTCATTTTAGTACTGACAGTACTTTACTATGTCACAAGGTTATGCCTCTCCAACATCCTTTCTTATCTTCACAGTGTGAACTTCCAAAAAATTACTTTCCCTAGTAAAGCTCAAAAACAGGCACCTAAAAGTTGATACAGGAAATTCACCCCCAATGTATTCCTCTCTGGCCCTTGCCCCTTGACACCTGACAACTATTTAGCAGGTAAAATGTAATTCTCAAACTGGTTCCATACATTTTTTTCTATTTGTGTGTTTTGTGTCTTTGGCTAGGGAGGCCCTGGGTCCATGACAGATTCAAGTATCTCCACTCTCATCATTGCCTGCAGGGGATTTTGGTGATTGAAGTTGTGATATTTCCATTCAGATGTTTTATAAACTTATAACAAGTCAGAGTGATGATTTTCATAAGACATGTTTCAATGCCCCACCATATTGCAAGGCACAACCATAATTTCAGAAAAACCTTTTGAGGTTTCAAAGTGATGTGACTTCATTTTTTTCTGAAGATCTACAGAAAATATCCTCCTATTTTGTTTCACTTGCTTTCTAACAATGATTCCTACAGGTTAAATAATTGCTCGCATAGATTTAAAATATGACAAAGTCTGCCCTGGACAATGTGCCTCAGTTGTTTGGAGTGTCTTCCTGTCAACTGAAAGGTCATGGGTTCAATTTCCAGTCAGGACACATGCCCCGGTTGTAGGTTTGGTCCCTGGTCAGGGCACATAGGAGAGGCAGCCTATCAATGTTTCTCTTTCACTGCAATGTTTATCTCCCTCTCTTTTTCCCTCACTTCCCCTCTCTCTAAAATCAATAAGCATGTCCTTGGATGAGGGTAAAAAATAATTCAAAAAATGTGACAGAGTCCAGTGATCTTCAATTGTCTATGTTCCTCAGGGGGTATAGCAGGAATTTAAATAAAATAATCATAGGTGATGTCCTTTTCTACAACCCTGTCTCTTGCCCCAGCAGTCCCAAGACATATATAACCTGTAGGTTTAGAGTAATAAAGATTTTCTCCAGCAGTGTATTCCTTTCTCCTCCTCTTCGTTCTCCTTTTTTGGTCCTTGGTAAGGAGAAATGAAATCTCTTGTTTTATGGCTAATTCTACTAGGTGAAGAAGTTTGATCATTTTGTTGCTTATGATGGCAAATGAAAAGGTGTTATCTAAATAACTACTTATTAGTTTCACTTGGTAGCTATAAGATGAAGAAAGATAATAATTATAATTTCTCCCTTTCTGGAGTTGCATTTGCATTTGATTTGTATTGATTTATAAATCCTATAATTTTGCTTTTAAAAAGGAAATAATATAAATATCATGAATGTAGCAATCAGCATCTCAAATTTTTCATAGGTTAGTATTATATTGAATTGAATCTAATATTTCAAATATGTCACAGAAATAAATGTAGAATATGATAATTATATCCAAAAACCTATGACAAGTATATAGATGAAAGAGATGTAGTTTTACATAATCCCACATGAAAATGAGTAGGGTTCCCTGGATTATAGTTAATGATGTGATATGTATGGCTAAAAGGGTAACGCAACCCTATGTAACATTAACAGAAACAGAGTGCCCAGAAGAAAGAATGTGATAGTTCAACTATTTCGTTCACTTCGAAGGAATTCTACCTCACTATAAAGACACACTTTTGTCTAAGTAATCACGATGATGAGATGACTTTAAATAAAATCAGTATTACATTTTTAAATGGTTAGAAAAAAGAATATGGGATGAGGATAAAATAGAAGGAGTGTTAAGTTTATTTACTTGTACGGCAGTTAATGGAAAGTGAATATGTTCCACACTTACCCTATCAAGCGTTTCTCATGTCAAAATTTTAATTTAACTCATTTTATGTTTTGAGTGTTTACCTTATTTCTAGCATGATAATGGGGCTGAGAACCAAAAATAAGTTTAATTCTAACTGTTTCATTCACTATTATATGACCCTGGGAAAATATTTCATTTTTATATGTTATAATATTTTCAACTTTATTGTGAGAATGATCATACCTATATCACAGGATGGGGCCAAGTGTTAAATTACATAATGTATGGAATATGACAGAGGTCAACTCATCGCAAGCACTTGACCTGTCTTTGTGAGTATTGCTAGTATTAATATTACATATATTTAGTAGATGCCCAGTGGAGTGAACTAGGACCAAAATGTTAAAATGGCTGATATACAAGGTCTGTCCAGAAAGTATCCAGTATGTACTGTGGAAAATAGAGATATTTATTGAGGAAGATACAAGAAACATTGTACATGGGACAATGATGCCTCAGTCCCCTTCACAGTAGGCACTTTGTGACCTCACACAGTTCTCCTACTCACCATCAGCTGCCCCGTCATATTTTCCTGAATCTCATCAACAGTCTGAAATCCTTCCATTTCAAAGGTGATTTTAATTTTGGGAAAAGCCAGAAGTTGCAGGGCACCAAATCTGGGCTGTAGGGGGGCTTAGTCACCCAGGTGATTTTATGTTTTGCTGAAACCTCTGCACAATACGTGATGCAGGAGTGGGCACATTGTCGTGATGAAACTGCCAATCACCAGTTACCCATTCTAAATTATCTAAACAGTTTCTGCAGAGGGATGTTCAAGCTTAAAGCAAAATTTGATGCAGATTCATTTCTCTCATTGCTCAGTCATTTTGAATGTGACAGCCACACTGTACACATGCCTACTCAATGGTATCTGCTGTCCCCACTGACTAGTACAGTGAAGTTGTCATTGTTCGCACATGCACATTCCAGTTCACTTTCCTTGGCTGTCAAGTTACATCAATATTGAGCAAACTGTTCTCTTTATATTAACAATGGTTGAAGTTTTTCTGAAAAGATCTCATATATCTACCAAAATAAACAATAACTTTTTATTTTCACTTTCTTTACTGGCCCTCCTCAAACATTTTTTGGTTCACAAATGCCTTGGAAATTTTGATTAAAGCTGTGAGTCCTCTCTCTATATATATATGTATGCCTGAGCAAGCATAAACTCAAACAAAATTTTGTTAATTATTTCAGGAGTCTGATTTGCTCACTGAAACCCTTCCTTAGTATGGGTCTTCAATAAATAAAAATTAATTAAATTGGTAAAATTGGAAACCTCACAGAGAAGGACAAGGAATATGCTTCCACTGAAAAAAAATATTTGAGAATTCTATCTGTTGGGAGTTAATATTATGCATTCTATCTGTCTTAGTAATGATGCAATAAGGACAAAAAAACAAGAGAAGATGTTATTCCAAGTCCAATAAATATTAGAGTTCATTGAGCAATAGCCAAAGGATTTATTAAACATTTCCTAGACTTAGGATGGCAAATGACTTGAAAATTAATCCTCATTCATTTGCTGACTTATAGTCATTTTTTTCCCAGCAATTACATTGAAATCAGTATCAGAGATTATGTTTTGTCAACAAAACAAGTCCCATTACACCAATTTTCTAAATCTTTGCAAGCCATCGTCTCTTTTGATAAACATAAAAATTCTAATTTCTCATTTAATGTGATTTGAAATTGCAAATAGCTAAATATTTAAATAAACATTAAGCTACTGACAATTTTGAAAACATTTTTTGAAATTAAATTGGCTCTTAAAAATCCCAATATGCCACTCTTCATGTTCACTTTCCTTATGCTTTGTCCTCATTAACTCTAAAGCTTGTTATGCACTTAAATAATATTTTTATACTTCTGGCTCAAAGGGAAGTAAAAATAATAGAGAATTAAAGCAGTAATTCAAATTATTCTAGTCAATCTTATTTCTTTGGTTATTATGGTACCTACTGTCATTGTCTGCCCAGGAGTCCTCTTCCCGCCTTGTGCTAAGAGAACCTGGCCCCTGACCCAGAGGCGAACATGTGACCCAAGCTGAGAGAATCGTAACCCATAACTTGGATTTAAGAGATTGATCCAGGTGCAAGCAAAAGTCAGGAAAGACGATTGGAATTGCTCTCCTACATTTTAAACTGGAACAAATAAATTCATGCATTGAAGTTGCAAATATTTTGTATACATGCATGTGTAGGTGATCAGGGACATCTCTGTTTTCGTGGTCATAGATGTGTACGAACATAACACCACAGGATTCCCTCATCACACGGACAGAATGCAGATGCACACAGAGAGCAGCAGAGATGCAGGATGGCAGAGACTCTCCTGAGAACGTCCAGTCCCAATGTGCCAGAGCTGCCCCGGCACGTAGGTCTCCCTTCAGTTCCATAAATCATGCTGAGTCTTGTCAATAAATTTTCTTTTACACAGCTAGATCAAGTTAAGTTCTAGTCAGTTGCAATTGAAATAATTAATACAATAACTAATAATTTCAGGTTTTTATGTTCTTTGACTTTAAATTTTTTTTAAAACTGTGGAATCTTTCCCAAGTGAACTAGGAGGATTCTCCTCAACTCCCCTCCATGAAAAAAACCCTCGCTTGTATTCAAGCAGGTAATAAGTGTCTTGGTCACTTCCTGGACTTCCCTTTGCCCCAAAGGTGACTTCACCTGCAAAAAGGCCCTGGTCTCTGCAAAACATTGTGTAACAATCACTGAAAAAGTATTCCTGGGAACAAAGATAAGAATTGTAATACCATGCTCAGAACTTTGACCTTTTACCTGCACAAAGCAGTCCACTGAAATTTGGGAGGGTGGTGGTGACTTGATTGAAATCTAGCCAGAATACAAATAAATCTTCATGAGAGCAAATGGACTGGAGAGCTAGATATCGTCATTGGAGAAAATATATTGGGAGATTAGGTATAAAAATAGACTGTGAAAGACCTATGTGAACTAGAACATAGAACACAGGTACAGTGTGGTAGCATACGATGAGAAGGTAGAACACTATAGATATGGTTGTAGGTTTCTACAATTGCATTATTTTTCTTGTTTTGTCATCTATCTTGATGAAAAATAATTGTACAAAAGTGCTACTTTCTCTCAGTGTACCAATCAAGTCTTTTATTTGACCATTAAAAACCGATCCCTAATCCCTTCTGAGATCTCGTCTATTTTTCCCCTTCATGCTTTCGCAGTCCAGCTGGACTGACATCTTGCCTTTTCTTGAACTTGCAAGTCATGGCCTAGAGCTTTCACGCGTAACTGTTTCCTTTGTTTGAAATGTTCTTTCTTCAGAAATCTGCTTGTCTTGTTCCTTTTCCTCCTTTAAGTTTTTATGTAAATAATGCCTTATTTTCCTTATTTTATATAAACATTATTTTCCATCTTTGCTAAAATAGCAACCTTCTTATTATCCTTCCCTGGTTTATTATTTTCCTTAGCACTTAGTGTTTGACATAATAAATTCTTTTTTTTCTTTATTGTTTTCTCCACTAGAATATAAGTCCTAAGAGGTCTGAATGTTTTACCACTTTGTTACTGCAAACTCAGCACTTAGAACAATATCCCTACAGTTGTAGTGCTCAAATATATTTGTCAAGTGCATAAAGTGGTATGCTTTGCAATGTATGTAGCTGCTTATGAGATTTTTATATTTTGTTCATTTCAGTTATTTATACCTATGTCACCATCACCTTGTGATTTTGGACAAATCGGTGTATAGAAAACCTCTGGATAACAGAGGCAGCTCACCCATTCCCACTTAACCAGGTCTCCACACAACCTCCCCATTCACCCACCCCAATGCTCAGTATCTCTCTCTCTTTCTTTCTCAGAGAAAATGTGAGGGAAATAGATTTTTTTATTTTGACTTATTTTCAATGTTAAATAGAAAACGAGATCCATCTTAAAGTCAATTAAAAAGATATATATATACATATATATATACTTGTATCACATAGTCTGTATGTCTAATATATCACATAGACATAGACACAGACAGCAGTGTGGTGACAGCCAGAAGTAAATGGAGTGGGGACAGGTAGAGGAGGGTAAAGGGGGGATAAATGGTGATGGGAAAAGAGTTGACTTAGGATGGTGAGCACACAATACAGTGTACAGATGATGTATTGTAAAATTGTACACCTGAGCTCTGGCTGGTGTGGTTCAGTGGATTGAGTGCAGAGTGCAAACTAAAGGGGTGCTGGTTGGATTCCCATTCAGGGCACATGCTTGGGTTGCAGGCCGGGTCCCCGGTGGGGGCCATATGAAAGGCAACCACACATTGATGTTTCTCTCCCTCTCTTTCCCCTTCCCTTCCCCTCTCTCTAAAAAATAAATAAAATATTTTCTAAAAATTGAAAAATATTGTATACTGAAAATTATGTGATTTTATTAACCAATATTACCCCAATCAATTCAATAAAAAATTAGTAAAGATATCTATATTAGCAAGTAAACTGTATCCCCTTACAAACAGAATTGGGTGGTAGGGGTGGGTGTGGCAGGGGTCACGGTGGGGGAAAATGGAGACAACTGTACTTGAACAACAATAAAAAAATTATAAAAATAAGTTGAAATAGAAAACTCATTTTGTAATTAATTGCTATTTAGGTGTTTCAATTATTCCTAAGTTATTAAAATATAAAAGTTTAAATGTTACATAGGAACTTCATGAAGATTTTTGTCTCAGAATAAAAATATTGTCACCGCTTATTGTTTTGCATGTGTATCAACTGAAAATTAAATATATAATGCTGCCAAAAAGAAACCAAATGGATTTCCTAAAATACTAACATTAGTTGATTGTATTATGGGTGATACTCATTTTTTCTTTACTTGTTATATTTTAAAATTTTATCCTATTAATGTATAAATTTTAGAAGTTAAACAAATGTTATATTTAATGTTAAAAAAGAATAACAAGATAAGCCACCGACTGGGAGTAGATAGTTGCCAAGATATGTGATAAAATACTGTCATTCAAAATATACAAAGAACTCTCTTTTTTCCAGCTTTATTTATTTATTGTACTATTCCACTAGTATTTATCTGCCCTATACCCTGTCCCACCTCCACCAAACCCCACCCCCTCCTGCAATCACCCCAATGTTGTCTGTGCCCATGAATTCTTTCTTTTTTTACAATTAGAACAAAAAAAGATTTAAAAATGAGCCAAACACCTGAACAGACACATCACCAAAGAAGACACACGGATGGCAAATGAGCATGTGGAAAGATGCTGCGCATCACACGTCACTGGGAAAGTGCACACTGAAACGACAGGATACCACTGCACACTATTAGAGCGGCCAAGATCCAGAGCACTGGAAAACAAATGCTGGTGAGAAAGTGAACAGCAGAAACAGTCACACGTTGCTGGTACAGCCACTTTAGAAGACTGGTCGGTAGTTTTTTATAAAACCAAACCTACTCTTACCATGTAACCCACTATTTACCGCTCCTTGGTATTTAAAACCAAGAAGATGAAAACTTATGTCCACACTACAATCTGAAAGTGGATGTTTTTAGCTACTTTTTCATACTTGCCAAAACATAGAAACAACCAAGATGTCCTTCAGTAAGTGAATTGATAAACTGTGGTAGTTCCATACAATGAAATATCATTCGATGTTAAAAAGATAGATCTATCAAATCCTGAAAAGATACAGATGAAACTTATGTGCATATTACTAAGTGAAAGAATCCATACTGAAAAGGCCCCATACTGTATGACTCCAAATATGCACCATCTGGAAAAGGCAAAGTTATGGAAACAGAAAAATCAGTGGTTGCCAGGGTAGATACTTGTCATTATAAATTTGTCCAAACCCATGGAAGGTACGACACCAAGAGTGAACACTAACGTGAACTGTGGGCTTTGGATGATAACAGTTCTTCAAATGTGTCTGTGGGACAGGGCATATGTACATAAAACTGCTCTAAAGATAAAATCTGTTAAAAAAGTTAAAGGAAGGAAACTAGGCTGAGGAGCAGATTGAGGAGAACTTCGGTGGTGCACATTATGCTCTCTTTGAACTGAGTGTGTTCCTTCTGTGTAAATCCATTAAACTGTGTACACATAAAAAAGCAAACAGTAGGTGTCCATTTCAGCCCTTAGAAGTGGCTTGTATTTTGACTTATGTGACTTCCATTGACATAAATTATGTTCATTCAGAAAAAAAGTAGTGCCCTCCATTTAAGCTGATGTTGAAAATTACTTTTTGATTAATATACTATTTAATCTTCTTTTAAGAAAAGGCAGTGTACCAGGTACAAAATAGACAGGGAGAGGTTAAGAATAGTATAGGAAATGGAGAAGCCAAAGGACTCATATGTACGACCCATGGACATGAACTAAGGCAGGGGGATGCTGGAGGGAATGGGAGTATTGGGTGGAGGGGGATAAAGGGGAGAAGAAAATGGGGCAACTGTAATAGCATAATCAATAAAATATACTTAAAAAGGCAGTGCACATTTTATTTAAAAAATTAGCATGAATATTTATTTGTCATTTTAATGTTAATTTCATAAGCAATACAGCTTTCTCTTACATATTATGTAAATATATATGCACATACTTTCCAAGAAACAGCGTAGGTCTGCAATAAAAATTAGTGAGCAGTAAGAAACAATAATTCAAATACAGTAATAATAAAGTACAAAGAAAGATATATAGTGATAAGTTGAATAATTCAGGCAAAAAATATATCCCAGTTCCTCTCCCTGCCCCCTGAAAAAAAGAAGTAAATCTCAGCAGACAAGAGCACGTATGATCACGGTAAATACTGGAAAATAAGTAGCACCTTTGGTCAATAAAATGATTGTCAACATTTATCTTCAGGAAGCCTAAAGAGCATTTCTCATTTTGTAAAGAAAATAAAACTAGTTAATACGTACCAGGAATTTAGCTGCTGCATAATTCAGCATTTGCATAAAGTATTTACTGACAAAATGAACATGAAATCTTCAAAATATACTGTCAATTTCAAGATAAAATGCTGTTTGTTTTCTATATCTTACTTTGAAAATTAGACCGATAATTTTTCTAGTAATCATTCAGCCTCCACCATATTATAGCACAGTATTAACTTAATAATCTAGTGCCATCAGTTTATCTCAATAAAGAAATTATTCTGTGCCTGGCACTTTGCTAGGCACTAAAATTGTTTGTGCAGCTGAGGTTATGTCCTTGTCCACAAGGAGCTCACAGTCTAACAAGAAAGATATAAACTTGAAAATATACTAAAAACTGCTGGCAAAATATGTAACTCCACAGAAGAATTGAACATTTTGTTTCAGATTAGTTATGTAATGAAACTTAGAAACACAACCGAGACTTCTCTAAAACAGTATGTCAATATAACAGAGTAGTATAAATGAAAGTTGTGTTAAATGATTCAGTTATTCAAACAAGTGCACTTAAAAATAAAGAAGCAGGTACATATCAAAGGGAATATCATCTTTAAATGATCAACGACAACATATTCTTGATTTAAATAAAATCTATATTGTGTTAGCTAAAAACAAAAATGTGTATTGTATGAAAATGCCAGTTCTTGCCAAGTTTAGAACTACTATATATAAAATAACAGAAATATGTATTGCAAGATTAAATCACTTTAAGTACATTCATCTGTAAGAAAGTAGAAAGTAGAAGGTTCTACCTTATATTTTTAACTTTAAAAAGTATTTAAATTAATTAAATTGATTTTTATTATTATCGATATTTAAAAAAATAAAATAAGTATAGCCATGATTTGTATTATGTAAAGATACTGACTGGATTATCTCAGGTTTCCAGAAAAGCTATCAGTTTCCCTGCCTTAGTAACTGTAAGATGATAGACTACGTGATAGTATGGCCACTTGTTCAGTGGTGGCTAAGATACGTAAAGAACGAACAGATCAACTCCATTAAATTTTTTCATTTAAAAATCATAAAAATACAGCCTAACATATAATTATACTTTAAAAAATTCTACAGCTTAACCCCTAAATCCAACCCCTAAAGAATTCTAACAAAAGTTAGCCAGGTGCGGCCGCAGCCAAGAAAAATCTTGTACCTATATGAGCAATGCGTCATCACATGTAACCTTTATCCTAATAATATTACTTTCAATACTTGCACAAATGTAATAATGGGATGAGAAAAATATATTTTTAAAGTAATACAAGTAGTAAATAAAATGTTTTCTGAAGTTCCTCAAAAATGGGGAATCATTCACTCTGGAAAATATTAGCACGCTATTTTAAAGCATTTGGAGAGAAGTGCTTGTAAATAAATAAAAAGCTTCAAATCAAATGTAAATTTTAGCCAATAAATGGAAAGATCCTGTACTTTTATCTTCAAAACAGTGTACGCATTGTTGTAGCTGATCTCATCTTTACCATCATCACAGAGAAGGAGCTGCTCTCCCGCTGATGCACTCACTGCTGCCCCGTTGCGCGGACAGCGCGGACTGAGTCCACAAACGTCAGTTTGGTTGAATCTAACGAAGCGCATCACTGACTGCAAATGCACTTAGGGCCCTGTTTGTGAAAGATTTTACTATGACACATCTGTTTATCAACACTTTTATTAAAGTGTGTTCTTACAGTAAATATTCTTGATTAACCAAGCAACAAATACTGAGTACAGATTACTGTTTTTACATTTCACAGAGCAAATTCCTAATAGCAACTATTCTTCCCCTTTAGGGATCTTTCATTTAGGAGTAATTTTTTTTCTTTCTGCAATGGAATCAAAAGGGAAAAATCTAGAAAGGATTTCTATCTAGATAAATGAGAAGGGAGGTAGACAGGATGTCTAAGATAAAAGAAACTCTGGTTTTACTGTTGCAGGAGACCTCTTAAGAGAGTTTAGTATTGTTTAGTAGGTGAAATGACCATTTAAAAGCAAGCATTTTTGAGATAGATCCTATACTAATTACTTTATTAGCCCATCCTCAATCACTCAGATCAAAAAATGTTGAGGTGTCTCCTCAAGATTATACAATGGCAACAGTTTCTTGTATATGACTTAGTAATTCAACAATTTTGTATTGTGTGTTCTATGTTGTGACATTATACTTTTCGGAAACAAATGAGTGAATAAGGCTTCTAAAATAATATATGAACATAAGCTAAGAAAGGGAATTAATGGAATACTGACACAGATTCTATAAACACATTATTGATGGGTATTTTTCATGACTAACATATTGCTATAACAATAAGTATTGGGCAAAACATTCATCCCAGTTATTATGACTAATTTACTCAGAATTATCTGTTGTGAGAATCAGCAAATAGTCTTCAAATTAAATTTAAAACCATAATTTTGTGAGTGCCATTCAGTCAGGAGAAATATATTCATTTGGAAATAAAGGAAACTTATCTTTTCCAGATAAGTCAGACCACATTTCCAGTAAAGCAAGCACTCACTCGGCAGCGCTCACCACCATGCACAGAGCGGCTCATGCAGTCGTCTAGTCGTGGGACAGGTATGTGTCTATACAGAGCCCTCAAGCTGTTCTAGCATCGTTTTGCAAAACTGTGCATATCTAACAAACCTACCTTAGAGGGCTGAGAAGATGAAACTAATTAACTATATCTTCGAAACATAAATACATTAAAAAGAAAATACAATACACATAAAAATTATATATAATGCTTAGAAAATAAACACTTCAGTACACATGTCCTTTCTTACTAAACCCAGAAATATTTTATACTTAGAATAGCATGTGGTAGAAAAATAAAATCAGAAATGTGTGCTCTACTTTAATGAACAGCTATGTAAACTGGGTCAAACTTAAAACCCTTTATTTAGATGCATGTCAAAGTAAAACAAAAACAAACCTAGAATAAAAGGCTTAGAAGAACATTTTAAAATTTAACCCTGACATTCAAGTGAGACGAGAATTCCATTCTTTTGTTCATCTGACCAGAACTCTTTAGAGATCTATACCTAGACAGAATATTGAGTAGCAGTGTTTTCACACAGAGCTTCTCTAGCTGATTCGCCATATTTGAACTTAAAGGGCAAAAAGCTTGTTATACTGTGTGAGGAAAAATATTTGCTGAAAAGAGAATGAATTTATGATCACTGAGTAACACCTGCTGAAAGACTGAATATTGTACACCTTACTAACAAGTACCTCTGAAGACTGAAAAATACGGAGATCATGCAAAAAATCCTACACTAACAATATCCACAATTAGATTAAAAATGCCAAAGAATTCGACCAAGACACTGTAAAAAACTATTCAAGAAAATAATTAAAAAATTATTATACAAATAAAAGGAAGGAGGAAGGTAAAGTAGCATGGAATTGGGATAGGAGAATTGATGTAGTCTAAAAATTCCCATATGTCCCGCTAAAATTAAAAAGCCTTTCTGCAATTTTACTTATCCTCTTAAGGCAGAGATGTAAAATTGTAACTCTCAGCACTACCCCAATAATTCTTTCGTGGACTGAACCTGAATGTAAGTCAAATAATGTGAAAGAAAAGCAGTGGGGGACAGAAGACTAAAGCAGACCAGACCACAGGGCCCTGCGGAGTTAACATCGACCACATACGAACTGTGGACAGCAAAGAAGAGCACACCAGAACCAAAGAGTGACGGGAGCTCAGCGAATTATTCAATTTTTAGTTATCGACAGAGATAGCGTATGATTTCGATTATATAGTGTTATAATTACAGATAATTAGGCCTCTCAGCTTTCTCAAACATGAAATCATATACCAGGATATGCAGAAATCAAAACTTTATAAAACTGACATGAGTAAAGACTGATTTCAATTTTTATCACAATAATTTGAATGCTCTTTGGTACTGTTAACTGTTGGGGTAAGAAATCTACTTAGTATGCTGTATCAATACAAGATGGGTATTATGGTGTTATACTTGATGGTAAGTTTGGTTTCTCCAAGTTGTCAGGCACTTTAAGAAAATTAGAAACATACAGGATAGCAAGGGTCTAGGACAGAAAGATCGATATTTATAGATTTCTTAAAATCACATTCAAGTATATATATATCATGCATAAGGAAGACATATTAACAAAAAAGCTAGAATATATGCACCTTCCTTATCCAGGAAACCTTGCATCTGCATTCATACAAGTTCCTTTATTTGTGAAGATGAATGGTAATTGACAAAGTATACACTGTTGGCCCCAGAAATGTGGCCATTGCTGTGAATCACAAATAAGACCAGATGCAGCATGGTGACACTGTGAAGGATTTAAGGCATTACAAGTGCACCATCTGAAATAAAGCTAAGGAGAACAGTATTCTAAGGATACCAAAAATCTAGAATTAGAGGAAAAGCAACGGCACTTGTTCAAACAAATGGGCAGAAAGAATGACAATGCAGATGTCTACGAAAACTTGGAAAATGAGTAAGGATGTAGGGGCCATTGCATAAAATGATGGGGATGAATACGTATTACATAGACGAACCCAATCATTTGTATATAATAAACTTTTTAAAGTTATTTTTGGCAATTTAGGATAATCTTGTAAATGGGTATCATGATTCTGAAAACAATGTTCCACAGTAAGTACTCTTAATTCTTGAGTCATTATAAGTAGCAACCAATATGGGAATTACTTATCCATAAAGAAAATAACATTTCTCTTCTAAATCCAACCTCAGGGAAAATGTATTATGCTTGAGTCATAAAAATATGTCATTATTTTTGTGAAAAAGTCACATTAAAGCAATTATGGATATTATATAATCATTAACATAATTTGGGATAATGTGCATTGACTAGAAAAGCAGCCAACTTTTAATTATGTATTCAGGTTATACCAAATGCAGTCTCTAATAAACACTATATAAATCATAATACAAACTGAAGTTAAACCTAACTGGTTTACCACATCAGGTTTAAATTTTTTGTAGCTATATTGTATCATAGCTTTGCCTCTACAGCTTCTCTTAGGAGGCAGCATGGCAGTGAACACCCTACAGACTCTTTCTGCTTTCAGATAAACCTGAGTTTTAGTTTGGATTCTGCCACATATTACCTTTTAACATTGGTAATTTGCTGAATTCCTTTGCATGTCTGTTTTTGGTTTTGTTTCACTCATCTATTATATCAGGCCAGTATCAGCCTCTATCCGTGATTTGGCTTGAATATCAAAAGGTATTAGGCAGGCAAAATGCATAATACATAAATATGTTTCTTTCCCACTTTGCATTCTTTCTCCCTATTAAATTGAGCCTAACAGTCATACTTTTTATTTTGTTTTATTAAACGTCTAAAATATTATATAAATGAGAGGTTTTTTTTTAAGGAAAGGTATTTTTTGGATGGAAAATAAGTTTCAACTAACTGATTAAAGGTAACTCTACCTCTTATAACATCAACTTATATCATACAAGGGGGGGCCAACCCCCCCCAGTATTTATAAAAGATGTGTATTTACTCTTACATGTTTAAACTTCAGTCACCTTCAAAATACTCTCCATTTGATGCAAAACACCATTGAGATATGGTTTTTCCACTGCTCAAAATAGCTTTTGAACTCATCAATTTTAATGCCTTTTAGTGTTTCTGCCATTTTTTTGGTTCACTTCTTCCACACAGGCAAAATGTTTCCCTTTGAGGACTTTTTTCATCTGGGAAAACAAAAAGTCACTCTGGGCGAGATCAGGTGAATAGGGAGGGTGGCATATGGGGGTCATGTCGTTTGTGGTCAAACACTGCTGAACTCTCAGCATGGTGTGGGCAGGTACACTTGTAAATCAGCTGTTATGAAATGCACAAATGCACTGAGTCTTCAAAAACAATTCACTGAAGCTGGACACAGCCTCTCTCACAACTTCATCTCATACATTGATCCAGGTGGGTTCCTAGAACACTCACCTAGCTACAGAAGCCTGTACTATAAGGGGCTCGCCCTCCCAAAGATAATTCTGTTTTTTGGGCATCCCCATCCATATCTTGTGGTCTTTTTTCTATATCCTCAATTGTCATGTGCAGACAGAAAAGGATGAGTAAAAAACACCTAGATTTTTAAAGTCACATTCAAGTGTATCAAACCTAATGATTTTACTTACTTCCTAGTGTCTGGGGAAGGGAGTGGAGATCAGGTAGTTGGAACTTAGTCCTAAAGAAGTGAAAGTTATGAGCCATGTGAAGTTACATTGAGAAAACATCATGTTTTCCAACATGAAATACATAAGAGCCTGACTCATTGCCTCTTAAATTTGTGCTGATTGGATCTAAAAAGGATCAGGAAAGAGGGTGGGAATAACACAGGACAAGTTTATACCCAATATTCTACTCATAAATTAGTAAAGGCATATTTAAGCTGAAATGGTGAAAAATATGGGGTGCTCAGTTACCACAAATGGAAAAATAAACTAGCCAGTGGTTGTGAATTATGTTATACTCTGGCTTAAGATAATCTTCCTTCTGTACAATTCCATAATGGGGGAATAGGATTGAAGAGAGTTGATAGTGTTCTCTGACTTTGCTTCATGGTATCTTGAACATCTAAATCCCATAGTTTTCTTAGAGGAAGAAATATATTCTGCACGAATACTTGCAGACACAGAAGCCAGCTACACTCCCTCCTCCCTTAATGTGACTACATAATAATCAATATTCTAAGATGATATACTGTTTTCAATCTTTGAAAGATTCAGTTAAAGTAACAAATATTAGATATTTTAACAAGTTTAAGGGAGTGGGAAGAGTGAACCAGTAGAAAATTTTATTTTATCATGGAACAATTCTGAGTCCTGAGTTTACATCACTGTTTCAAGTAGTTCTGATTGAATTTTCAATATTTATGTCTGGGAATTTGTGTGTGTGCATATTTGTAACTTTGTGCCTTGTTACTACCAGGCACAACTATATATGTCATATCATGTGCTTTGCACAATTTCCCTTCCTTTTCTATTTTTAGCAGTTTATTATAATCAGTGTCAGAAATGAAAAGATAATGAAAATGAGCAAGGAATAAATATCAGTTGGTTTTTGACAAGAAATTATTGGTATGTACATGAACCTCCTTTCCTGGAGAAAGCCACTGACACCAGCATGTCTCTACCAGCAGGTGGTAAAAAGGACGACAGTCTTCGACCTAAAACCCCATGATCTTTATTTTGTGTTTAATCCTCCACCACCCAGGTCTGATATCTATATTAATTTAGTTACCGTCAGAGAATTTAAGA
Organism: Trachops cirrhosus; assembly: GCA_028533065.1. NCBI lineage: Eukaryota > Metazoa > Chordata > Mammalia > Chiroptera > Phyllostomidae > Trachops > Trachops cirrhosus. The sequence continues at coordinate 50,984,649 of CM052539.1, read as the reverse complement.
CATTTTTGGAAATGTTTAAGATTGTAGAGCTATTAATTTATGATGTTGCATCTCTTGTGATGAATCAGTGCTATATGAAAATAGCTCATTCAAGATTTAAGATTGGGCAAAATTGAATTTAAAAAATCAGTGTATATGGTCACATCTCCCTGATTAATTTACCTATGGTATTGGCACATATTGTTTTGCTTAATATTTGAAAAATATAAATAACTCTTTCACATGCAAAAAGTGAATGTTAAATGAAATATAACTGCTTAAAGAGTGCATACATTTTACAAAGCAAATCCTTAACGTTAAGTATCTCAAAAGCTTGGTATCCAGGTACAATCTTATTAGAAATAAGAATGGCACCTGCCTCAACTGCAATAAAAGAAAAGAAAACAGCAAATTCCTTTTGCCATCTTAAGAGTGACAACACTTCAGTAATCAAGCACTGAATGCTTTTTATTAACCATGATCGTAAACTTCAGATCTGTAGATGTATTTAAATACTTATAACTTTAGTCTCAATGCACAATTTCCTTCTTGGTTAAAAGCAGAACTATCATATGCTACTGTATTCAAAAGTGATTCAGAGTCCCAGATGTTTTCACATAGTTATGAAAATAAGAAACTGCTCAATTAATCTGGCTGCAGTATTACAAGCTGCTTGCCATTGTGTTATACATGAGCCCTACGCCTCCGAAGTGTATACCAAGTCATACACAGCTTAAACCTATCAGTTTTTTGTTGTTGTTTTGTCTTTTTTTGTTTTTAACAGTCTCCTGGCTTAGTTGCATTCAGAGGCAGCCGGAAGTCAATCAGTAGAGGGCAGAATTTTCAAGTGCTGCCATCCTTACAATGAGGCATTTTCAGTGGTGAGTAAAAGCTTATTTGTCATTTTTGTTTTTTGCTTTTTCATTTTGGGGAAGGGAGGAGGATGAGACTTCAGAGGGTTCATTATAAGCACCTCCCACTCTTAGGTTTACACAGATGGATCACTGATTACAGTAACCCCCTGATCACCACTACATGTTGGGAAAAATTAGAGCTTGGCCTACCTGTAAGACTGTCTACCAGGATTCAGGCTGATTCCACTTGATGTCTCAGTATGAGTTTTGGTTAAAATGAATCCCTGGTTATTACTTTCCGGATTACTAACAAATCCTTTTTAAACTCAATGGATATAGCTTATTGCTTAGAGTAATTTAGGCTTTTAATATAAATTACACATTAGGTAAAAATTCTCAAAATTATTTGAGGATTCTATTCTCTAGCACCAGGTACTAATGGCCCTTTCAAAGAAATCATGTGCATGGATTAATCAAATCCAACAACATTCAGAAATAATGGTTTTAAATGGAGTGTTTTTTTCAATATTATTTTACATATGCAAATGATTTTCTTTTTTACAACAGTTAGCTGTATTTTCACATTAGGATCACCTCCTTTTCACCCATGTTCTTATCTTTAAGATCCACATTGCACAGTAGTATACAGACATAACACGCTTCACTTCTTGTTTCTTCATGGATTTTTTTTTAGGTAAAAAATATAGTTAGTGATACTCCTTTTGAACTTATTTGTCTTGTTCTCCAGAGACTGCAAGTGGAAACTCATTTTCCTTTAATTCCATTTCACACTTTAATATCAAATAAAAATGAAACATTGAGAGGGAATTCTTATAGGATTAAATGTACTCCTAACTACTTAAACCAGGGGTTCACAATTCGGATCTCTTTTAATCAAGACTGGAAGTCACTGGAAGAGTTGACAGTTGTTTTAATTATCACAGCCAGAAATAAAGCCCTTGCATTGATTCTTTATATGCATAATCTCAACTTTAACTGCCTAAATAAAATTTTAAAAGGAAACACTTAAGACCTTCCACTGAGAAAAGTCCCATCTCCATTGTTAATTATGGAGTTTTATTTCAACTAAAATCTTTTCCAATATTTTGGAAAAAACACTCCTAAAAAAAGTCATCATAAGCACTAAAATCAGAGATGTGACTCTTGTTACATATTAGTTTCTCTTTCTGAGGGGTCACTCCCTCCTCTTGTACTTCTGATATTAACGTCACATTCTTTAGACTGCCTCAAGGGTTCAGATTCTCTGAATACAGGCTTATGAATTTTGTTTGCTTCTTCCAATTGCTTTTCCTTTGCAAGCAATCTATAGTTTATAGCATTGCCAATGAGCAGCCACACACTTGATAAGAACACAATAGCTCCACAGGCCAGATACATATATTTATATTCTCCAGTTTCATCCACCAATTTACCTAAGAGACAAAAAAAAATCTTTTAGGATAAAATAATAAATGAGCCATAAATAATGAAATTTTCAAATAAATTATTCCACAAAGCATGTACTTATTTCTTAAGTTAATATTAAATGATTTTTAATAAAGATACAGTATTCTAGATAATACTTTTATATATGTAAATGAAGACACATACGGGCACATCCAACATTATATTACCAGTATATTAAAATTATTGAAAATTATTTCCCTCAATAAAAATGCACAATTAAGACAAAGTAAGTATATATGCTTTGGGGTGCAATTTCATAAATACATACATATGTGAGGTACATTTTTATATCTATACATGTAGAAATAGATATACTTACATATCTATTAACTTACAGCATACATTTTTAGATTGCTTCATTCCTTTCCATGCTTCCTATCTTTTCAATAAAGGGAAAAACTATATTCTTTAGGAAAGACCCAAAGGATTTTATAAAGTTAATAACAGGGTGCAATGTTTACTAAATTATTTTTCTATGCCCAGCATGAGTCTAAACATTTTTCTGTGCAATATCTCATTTAATCCTACCAGGTCACTCTGAAGAAATCTGACCTGGTTACACAGACAGAGAGTGACAGAATCTGGTTCAAGTCAAAGCCTGTGTGAAGTTCAAATTGGTAACTGTTCTGTAAAATGGCTTCAGCAAACTTCTGGTTAAGTGTTATGTCACTCCTGTGGCTAATCACAGTTTTTTTTCTTTTTCTAGTTTGTCTGAATCTAAATTATTAAGACACTAATCAGGAAGAAAATATTTATTTCATTTAATTATTAAAACATTTAAAAACTATCTTGGTACCCTATAATCTGAGGGTTTATTAACTTTTACAAATGTTTCAATTCATACTTTTGCCTCTTGCTTTTGCAGGAACTTAAATCTTAACAGTAATTATCAGCAAAATTGAGTGTACACAAATTCATGTTGTTTACTGTATGCTAATTCCTGGTGATTCTGACAAAGCCCTATTTGTTTAATCAGAATCTCTCATTCTGACTAAAATCTAGTCAGTAGCTAATATTAAATGTAGCTGCTTGTAAAATTATCTATGTGAACAGGTTTCCTTGTTTTAACTAGGTAAATGGTGGAATAGGTTTATTTGAATAAACATGATGCATACATAAGCATAAGAAAAATAACATAATTTAATTTTCCATTCTAATTTTAAGTCAATATTTCTATGCATACAGTGACTGTGATACTTCAAAATACATAAAAATTAGTTCTATGGCTCCATCAGAGGTAATGTCACCTTGGGCTACCATAGCTACATCCTTTCTAAATGTTTCGGGAATTTTTTATCCTCATCAGGGAACAATACATGATTTCCAGAACTAAAGTTTCAGCTCTGTGTGAGCACAGCAGTGAAAATTTGGGCTGAAACAAATGAAAACCATGCTCTCCCTACCCCTTACTGCTCTACTAAGAAGAGGAGCAGAGACAGCAACAACTGTGTGAGAAGTAACTACAGCAAGACCCATTCGTTCAAAAGTACTCCCGGAGTGCCGACAATGCACCAGACACCACTGTGGAGTGTCCAGGGTAGCGGGAGGTAGAAACAGGATGAAAAATGGAAGTATTCTGGCTACAGGATGAGAGCTTCAAGAAGGCCCACAAATCAGTTACTGTCATTGCCACAGCTGGCGCCATGGTTTGGCAATATCAACACGATAATTAAAAAGTGATATTTTTATGATACATTTTTAAAAGCATAAAACAACTGATATGGGTAAAAACCTAAAAATTATGCTACTAATTGTCAGTTTAACTTAAATTCTTAAGTTCATATGTTCAGGTTCTGAAACAAGTTTAGATCTAAATTCAACTAATTATGAAGTTTAAAAACACATAATAAAATCTAAAATTAACACACCCACAGCCTTCCAGGCTATTAGTATTTTTTTCTTACAAGGCACATTATATACTACAAAGAAAGTCTCAGTTAATGACTTGATTTTTTGTTTTTTGTTTTCCTTGATGGGAAATATTCTTACCAGCCAAAGGAGGCCCAAGAAGAACTGGGCAACACTCCACAATTGTGACGAGTCCCACAGCACTGGAAAATCTTTGAGCACCAACAAGGTCCATGAGACTTTCGAAGAGGACACTGCTAACACTCCCAAATCCAAGGCCAAAAAAGATAGCGTAAAACACCAGGCTTGTGTAGTCCTGTGCCAACGGGCACAAGAGATGACACACTCCATTGAACATGACTGCAAAACTGAAGAAGTACTGGATTCGAGGTCGAATGAGTTTGGAGTTTGCAATAAATCCTACTGAAGGCCTCGCAAACATATCAACAAAAGCCATGACAGACAGCAAGAAAGCTGCAGAATACTCATCAATTCCCTTATCTTTAGCATATGGAGCCAAAAATATAACAGGGGCAAAAAATCCTAGGAACATAATGACATTTCCAGATAAGTATATCAAAAATCCCCTATGCTTGAAAAGGGAGAAATCAAAATATTTATCAATTGTTTTCCATATCGATGTCTTCTGATGGCTTTTCTTCACACTTGCCTCCTGTGCTGTCACGCCAATCTTAGTTTTAGACTTTGCAGTTTGCGTGGATCCAACAGGTCTCATGAGGGACCCAGCAACACAAGCATTCAACAGTATTCCTCCCAAAATCAAGAAACTCCCTTTCCAGCCATAAGTATTAAAAAGGAACTGATTGAAAGGAGCTAAGGTACTTAAGAACACAGGACTTCCTGCCATGGCGAGTCCATTTGCCAGCGGCCGTTTTTTATAGAAGTATTTGCCAATGATTGTTAAGGCGGGTTGCAGGTTGAAGGCCAGACCTAAACCTGCAAAGAATAAAACAAAAGGAAGAGAAACACACACACATTATGCCACTCATGAAAGCAATGACTCCTCACAATGTGTATTCAATTGGGTGAGGCAGAACTCAAAATGCAGTAGCAGGTAGTGATTTTTGCTAATGACAAAATCAATAGAATGGCACATACAAAGGTCCTCACACCTGGGCACTTGGTTTGTCCAACAGTTTCACAGCCCTTTCATTCTAAACCACAAAAGTAAAACCAAAAACTTTTACTGATGTTTAACTAATCGTAGAATAGACTGAAACTAAGACAAAATGATTAGTTCTTATAATGACAATCACTTAATTCCACAGATTTTCATCTCTTTTTATACCGATATAAATATGTATGGGATAGATTTTTTCCTCGTGGAAAAGATGACATTTAAAATGCTTTCTTTTCAAAGTTGAACAGACTAAAACCTTTGTCACTTACAAATAATCTTAGGTTTCCCCAGAGATATAGCTTCAAAACTATGCAAATAATAAAATAATAAAAAAATAATGTCATTAATTTCATGTTCTATAGCCTTTACACTACACGTCTCATGAATATAGATGCACATGTGTGTTAGCTAAAAAATAAATATTTAGGCTGGAAACATATTCTTATTTCAGGGAGTAAAGGTTATTGCTTATATAAGTCAAAATTTCCTGCTGTCTAGGGAACTCCTTGGCAGTCCTAAATATTGTCTTTGAAAGTGAATTATTTCTTATAGCTTGCCAAGGTACTATTTAGCAATAGTAACGAATAGTCTGTTTTAAAATTACTTAAAATTGATTTATAGAAATCATCTTTCTTTCATCCTTAGCCTAAGTATTATTTCATATTATTTTAAGGGCTATAGAAGAATTCTACATTTACCACTTTATGTAAATTGAGACAGTACTGCAAAATGGTTAAGTATATAGATTCTGGGACACTCAGTTCTGAGTAAAAATAATTATTGCAAACATTTAATACAAATTATTTTCTTTCTAAAAATAGTTTATTTACTTATTTTTAAAGGTGTGGGGAGAAAGAGAAGAGATACATTGATGTGTGAGAGAAACATCAATTAGTTGCCTCTCACATGTGCTGCAACTGGAGACCAGGTTTGAAACCCAGGCATGTGCCCTGACCAGGGGTGTGACATTGTATAATGACATTGTGATTATTATTATTATTATTTGCTAACATTTATGTAAAAGTAACAAAATGTTGGGCAATCTATAAAGTATTATATGTTAATATTTTCATTTAATTATTCCAAGAACTCCCAAAGAATAGAGATATCATTTTCCCCATTTTAAAGACAAAGAGAATGAGGCATAAGGAGGTTAATTTACCCATAATCACACAGTGAATATGCGTCACATCGGGTTTTCAAAAAGATCTGTCTGATTACAGATACCAAAATCTACTGGCTGAAGATTATTTAAGATAAATTTCTTGTAGTTGTTTTTAATGATTGCCTCTAGAAGCACCAAAGCCTACACAACTCACAGTAATAGAACTGAAGTTAGAATACTATACAGGGTGGGGTAAAAGTAAGCTTATAATTATTTGTATGGAAAATAGTGCAATTTTAATAAATAATAAAATAACAAACTTTTGCCTACTCACAACTATAAATCTACTTTTGCCCCACCCTGTATAATGCTGTTGATATTTATAGGACAATAATACCAAAATCATCTTTTCCCTACTACATTGATTTGTAGGCCTATGTTTATTTCCATTGTCAATTGTAATGTATAGTATTTCAGCACAAAGGGAAGGACATTCTCTCCACTGTGACAATTTGTATATATAATAAGATTCTCACTTACAAAAGGTGTTTTAACATATCAAAAAAGAAGACAGTTGACGATAGGTAGTAAAGGGAAAGATTTTACCATCAATATGTTGTAGGCTTTAAAGTGTCTATTTTTTTATCACATGATATATAAGTGCAAGGTTAAGCTGATCTAAAATCATAATATAAAGAGAAAATATTTACCTTTTTATCTGTGGGCATAAGAAAAATATTTAATTTCTTTATATTTTGAAGTCTAATCTTTCTTAAAATGGAATATACATTTGTTTGATTCAATTTATTATTGAGGTTAAAAAATCGTGTTTTCTAAGTGTACATATTCAGGTCAGTTTGAGTCCAGAGACGATGCATGAGAAACAACTATAATCAAATGGCAGTATGTCATTTGAAAATGTTTGTGTTTAGTGGCGAATGGGCATTGTAGGGTTTTTAAACAGAATCCTTTAGTGAGGAAAAACAGGGGCACCATCACCGAGCTCTACAAAACAGAACACAGACACCAATAATTCTATTTTTAAAGCTGAGTCAGTGTATCCAGAAAATATCTTTTGGGCACCATTTTCAACCTATTACAATGTACATGAGATACTCTAAATAGTAATAAGTAATGAAAAATACATTTTTTAAAAGCAAAGCTATTTATATGCCAGAAAGCTTCTGTCTGTTATCTTAACTGGTTGAAGCATAAAGGGTAAAACAATAAAAGTAGGCCGACGCTTTCTGTTTTTGACATTTATATCATACTGCATTACATGCCTAATAAATACGTTTTTCCATCACTTAAAATGATTTTGATTGGACATCCCATAGCTAATATTTACATATACTAGATAAAAATAATTTAAGATTGCATCTGATATAAAAACAAATTTTAAGGAAAACAGTAAGATATTCTCTTGTTCATGCCTTTTAGAGAGCTGTGTAAACAACATCAGAGTTAAGATAACAAGCTGAAAACAAAACTTACCTCCAAGGAATCCGACAGTGAGGTAGAGCTCTATCACGCTGGAACTAAACGAGGCTGCAACCATTCCCGCAGAGCATAACAAGCCTCCTATCATCACCACTGGCCTGCTACCATATTTGTTCACCAAAATACTGCTTAAGGGACCTGAGTAGAGATGAGAGTAAGAAATATTCAGTTGCTGGGTCATTTATTTATTTTTAACATAGTTAATTTTGAAAGCTGAGAAAGCACATTTCAATTATCAAAGAAAAATTGTAGTTCACATGGAAAATAATGAAGATTTTTCAATACTTTCCAATTAGTTTGACTGGTTATCTTTAACCATACATATGAAAGCACATAAAATAATAAATTAGAACTGCTTAATATATACTTTATGACTATAATCGTTCAACTTTTGATGGAAAAGTTTTTTAACAAGACATAGCTAAACTGTCTCAGTATCTTAATAAGTGCAGGTAAATTTATGTAACAAAAATCTAGGCATTACATAAATGACTTGTGTGTGCTTGAGTTTTATTTTTTAGTATATTGGTGCATACACATACATGCTCTTAATTAGAGTTCAAATTTTTTATTAGAATCCACTATGATTTTCCTTTAATACCATATTTCTTTGATTCTAAGATACCTATTGTTTCCATATCTTATTAGACTCTCAACATTAGAAATAAGGATGTCTTACACCTGACGATCTCTTAACAATTTCTTTTCTTCAGGGTTTAGTTATAGGCCTATGAATGCTTGAACTAGATTGTTATTTCTGTGGCTTGGCTGCACAATGGAAATAACTCACATTTCAATGAAACCACTTAAGGACCATTTTGAAAGGAATATGCAACCCTCACTGCTGTCTGAAAAATCTCCCGTTGTTACACTCTGGGAAGGTCAAGACAGCACCAGCAGCCAATGTACAGAAGGGATGCAGTGGTGCACAGGGAGTTCCTAGAGAAAAATGGCGGGTCTCTTAATTAAAACATGCTTCCTCAAGGGTGAGGAGAACAATTTCCTATGTGAAACATGAACATCGGGGACTCAGAAACTAATTTAAAAGAGACAGATACTGACTAGAAAGAAGGCTTTGAAATGCCTCACTCAATCTATTTAATGTACATTTCCTAAATATGTGTGTATGCATAAAATATTCACACGTAATTAAAATGATTAAAATAATCTGTTTAAGTATGTCTAAAAAGCTTTTTTGGTAATTATAAAATTAAAGTTATAAATATTGATAAAGTGTTGCATCTTATTTTAATGCACAGCATTTTTTTCTTTAATGGTGCTTTATAAAATAATGGGACAATATACCGATTGAGCCTTAAAATTGATGAAAGTCCAGGCTATTTTATAAGAGTTGCCAATGTGTAAATGATTTGACTTTCATATACCATTTTTAACTTAAAATTGTATTTCATCTGAAACTTGGGACACTATTTTTCTTAAAATTACTTAACTAACTCAATTTAACTCAATTTAACTCAAATCAGTTTAATGCAGTATTTCTTGAGCTCCTAGTGTAAAACCAGTTGACACATGCTGAGGATAAAATAATACAAAATAATTATCAATTACTTGGGTTAATAATAACAACATCTCTTCACTGATATTATATATACTATTTTCTATGTGGTGCCTCAATAATTAACAAATAAGTTAACTGATTACTACATTTTATAAGTTTGCCAAAAGTGCATAAATTTAAATTGGAACATAGGCTATGATTCACAACTCATTTGCAATGAATGTGAAATAATTACATATGCACACACACACACACACACACATCAAGGCTTCTTGTATCACTGTGCCTGTTTAAGAGTAGTGACTAAAGAAAGCATTCAGAGGAGTTGGCATTTGTTTTTTGTTTGTTTGTTTTGTTTTGTTTTGTTTGGAGGTAGCTTTGATAATTTCTGTATTGGAATCAGTCAAGATGCAGTAAGAGTTATAATTTTAACAATAATTTTATTTTAAGTTACATACTTTAGTTGAATGATATCCTGTATGAAATATATTTACATAATCCATCTATAATCTTCTTTCTAGCAAAAAAGAGGTGTTTTATAAATGATGATTTAGAAATAATCAAAGCTCCTCACTCCTTAATATCAAATACTTTAAAATATGTCTACTTGCTAATACTTCTGGGTAAAAATTTAAATTATGATATAAAATAAAATATACTCATTTTGTAAAGAATTACTAAATACTTAATATTAGCTTGAGGAGGCATCTAACACATGTAAAACACCATCCATTACCCCTCTCCATCCTACAAGCAACTTAGTTTATTGTTATTAACAAGAAAAATAAAATAAAAAGATCTCATCACATATGATTTTTATTAAACATGAGCTAGCTTCCCAGGTGTCCCTTTTGATGAAACATAGGCTTAATTATATTCTGAGTTCATTCATTCATTTATTTATTAATTCAATCATTCTGGAAGTTTTTACTCAGCAAGTGTTTTCCAAGTAATCATAATATTTAATCATTAGTTATGTCAAAAAAAAGAAAATTCTGTACCTGCTTATAGTTATATCTGAGTCTATTAGTACAGCAGTTATTCATCAAAATTCACTGTTCTATTTGCTCATCAAGCAGTTATAAAAAATGCCATGCAAGAATAATAATATCTTATTTTCAAAAAAATCACAAAAGCATTAGGCTGTATCTAACTCAGACTATCTACCCACTAATTTCTTCAGATCCTGCTTTCCAATCTAAGACTTTTTAATGTCAAGGATAATGGCACATTCATACTAACTATGAAACTGTAAAGGAGAGTTTTCTCAGAGAGTAGCGTATCTCAATACTGGCACTTATATTTCAGCTGTTTCTTTTGTTTTCTGAAAGCTACTTCTGTCAGCTACTCTGTCTTTTATGGTTGTGGCTACATAACACATAGCAAAAGGATACATGCTCCGGCAAGGCAGCTTTTGTGGGTTCTTATATATTGCAGAGTTTGCTCACTCTTACAACTCCTATAGAACTTACAGTTGGTAACACATACACAACAACACACACAAAACATTTATCCTCCATTTCATTTGTTTCAATCATGTTCACACGTTCTATTCTGAGCTCTGTGAAGGCAGCTGCCATATATACTATTATTATTCATCAATATTTATTGAGTTATTACTCTTTGTAATCAGTGTGCTAAGAGTTGTATATGCATTATTGCATGTGATTTTTGTGGTCATCTGATGTCGTTTAATGGAATCTGATGATATAATTGCCTAATTAAAGTTATATAACAGTTGAAAAAACTGAGGTGTGTAAAGGATTTAGATAACTTGTTCAAGATCACATCAGTAAGTAGCAGAATGTGGGTATGAGCCCAGGGTCATCTGATTTTAACACTGTGCTATTGACTTTGTGCAGAAGAGAGTCAACAATAGCAGGGCTAAACCACCATCCTTCTAAGGCCTGCTATTCCCATCATCTTCTAACTGATAAGAGTGACTCACTGTGCCTAAACTATTTTATAAACAAAGTGGTTTATGCTGAACATCTGCTTTTCTTCTGGGAGTCTGGAATTTGCGTGTATGCCAGACACAGAATGTCTACGCAACCAGTAACCCAACAGAAACCTTAAGCATTGAGTCTCTAATGAGCTTCCTTGTTAGACAGCACTTCACACATGTCAAAATTAGTTGGTGAAGAAATTAAGCCCATCCTTTGTGATTCCATTAAGAGAAGACTCTTGGAAGTTGGCGACTCATTTCCTCTGTACTTTTTCCCATGTTTTTTTTCCTGATTTTGTTTTGCCCCCTTTCATTGTAATAAACCATAGCTGCGGAAGACATGGTTGAGTTTTGTAAATCTAGAAAGTGAACCATCAGACCTGATGTAATCTTGGGGACTGTGAAAATAGCTACTGTACTATATTTCTTCTACTGCTAATTTTGAGTTTTGCATATAGTAGTTATAAATAGATGTTAATATTTAATTTTTTTCATTGATGCTAGAGATAGGGGAAGGGAGGGAGAAAGAGAGAGAGAGAAACATCAATGTGAGAGACACATCAATCAGTTGCTTCTTGCAATGACTCTAACTGGAGACCAAACCCGCAACCCAGGCATGCAAGCTGACCAGGAATTGAACTGGCAACCTTTCAGTTAGTAGGAAGGCATTTAACCAAGTCATACCAGCCAGGGCTTTGTTAATATTTTAAGAAGATATGATATATGTATGTATGTATGCATACTGCTCTATTGTTTTATATATTGTTATCCTGTTCTGTAGACATAAACTCATAGTACTTGTTTTTATTTCTTTTGTATATTGCATGAGTACATAATAAATGCTGTGAGAAAATTTGGAGAGTATGTTATGCAATGAACTGTTCATAAAACATATTTGATCAAACTAAAACCATGAATTGAAATTGACTATCAATTTTTGCAATATAAAATTTTTATGCATAGTATAAACACTAACAGAAGAAATGATAAACTGCTATAATTTATTTTTCATTTGCTTTATTTCCAATTTGTATATGTAGTATCCTGTCAAATCAAATGATAAAAAGCACTAAAGCAGAACTGAGAAAAAGTTGCTTGCAATTTCAGAAATTTATCTGTTTACTACCATAGTATTTTTCTTACTAACAGAGACTTTCTAAATTTGAAATATTTTTCAAAGAGAGTGTTTTGAATTAAAAATCTGTTGCTATTTTAAGCTGAACAGAGTATGGGCTCCTCTTCAGTAACAACTTGCTTGCCTGAGTTTTATCCGTGCACTGAAGTTGGGATTGAAATCCACCTGGTTTCCCCTCTCCATGTGATTTGTTTCCATTTAAATTCAGTGAAAAACATGAGGGGAGAGACCCTGATAATTAGACAGCAACTACTGCATTTGCTTTTTGAATGGATGAAGATATAAATGTTACCCAGATATAGCATCAGTTAGCATGCTGCTTGAAGATAAGCTAATTCCAGCTCTGCAAAAGATAAATCTTTATGTCAGCTGAAGATACTCATAGTGTATTTACCCAGCATTTATACAGTATGTTAAGTATGTAAAGGGTTTGAGTAAGTGTCTCAAGTAGCTGCAGAAGTCAAGAAAAGGACTGATTAACATAGTAGGTACATTTGGGGCGTAACAGGGAAAGAGGGTGACAGGGTCCACAAACTCATATTTCTGCATTTGCTGTTCCCTCTGTTGGGAATATTCTCCTCTTTACATGTAAATAGTTTATTTTTCACATATATAGGTGTCTGCAGATATATCAGCTTCTTAGAGAGACTCCTCAGCATTCCAATAGGTGAAGCTATCAAACTTTAATGAGGTACTGAAGACTATTGTAATATACACCTATAAAACTATCTCCCATTTTCCATACCTTCTATATTAAATATTTTTTCTATTTTCACTTATTTCAAGGCCAGCCTGCCATTGGCCTGGCTGTAAGACAAGTTCTTCCATTTTATTTTAATGAAATAGTTATTTTTAGGTTTGCCTTTTCCTCTCTGTATTTATTCAACCACAGATTGTCCCAACTAGGCATCATCACAATTGTCTAAAAGACTTAATCAAGCTATGTATATTTGGGGGAACTGGACAAATTGACATCTTATCAAAATCGTTTCGTACAAATCAAAGGGCTTGAAGTGATCATTCTTTATGCCCAAGGACAGAAATGCTGAGCACTTCCTCGGGGTTTATAGGTTCCATTATGCTTACCCAGGAAAGACGTTCCCACTTGTTTAAGGCTGGTACAATAGCTACATAATAATAAAAATAATATTTCTTAAGGACTTGGCAGTTCTAAGCTCTTCACATTATAAAATCACACTTAATCCTACAACCTCTGTAAGAGTTATTATTTCTTCATTGCTGTTTGCTTTATTTTTCATTCCCACTTCATAAATAAGGAAACTGAGGTGCAAAGTAATAACTTTCAAGGATTGCTCAAGCACTCTGCTATAACTCCCTATTTTCTATGGGAGAAATGATTAAATATAGTTTACATGGATGATGTTCATTCTTTAAAAAATTACATTTAATACATTACAAAAATTATATTTGACAATCTCTGTTCTTTGCAATAATGTTTAAGAAGATAAGAAATAAAACTATTTAGGCCCTGGCTGGTGTAGCTCAATGGATTGAGCATGGGCTTGTGAACCAAAGGGTTGCTGGTTTGATTCTCAGTCAGGGCACATGCCTGGGTTGCAGGCCAGGTCCCCAGTAGGGGGCGCGCAAGAGGCAACCACTCACTGATGTTTCTGTCCCTCTCCTTCTCCCTCTCTTCCCTTCTCTCTAAAATAAATAAATAAAATCTTTTTTAAAAAGACTATTTATAGAAAATGTTGGTTGCCTACCCAAGAGCCACTCTCTATTCTTCCATCTGAATACTGAGTTTGTTCTACACAGAGCCTCTTCTGTGAGAGGGGGTGGGGCATCATAAGCACTACAAGCAAATCATGATCGAACCATTCCCAAATACCAAATACTGGTATGAACGTAAGCATTTTGCAGCAATTTCGATAGGGAGGAGTTTTCTGGGAACTTCTCAGAAAGTATTTCCTGATCTATAAAGCAATACAATGCCTCAGTATGTTCTCATGACAGTGTGATGCCTGGAGAAGCCACAGTCACCTATGGACCATGAAGAGTGCTTGAAGATTGAGCAGGTACTTAAGGCCTTAACAGATCAAAGAGCCAAATCAACCAAGCCAGCAGCTGTCTTACAGACTTCTTGTGATCTAATATCATAAAATTTCCCTATTAGTTTACCAGTGGACACTGGATTTTTTCTTACTCCAGTCTATAATATCCCAACTAATGTAATCATAAAAATTCAATTTCTATTAAAAATTTCATAAAATCTGTTAAGACTCTCTCACACTAAGAAGTAGTTAACATCTACTAAATAACTTTTTTCCCTCTAAAGCTTGAAAGGCTACTTAATTTCAAATAATTATTTCAGTGTGATCTAACTAAAGAACATTTAAAGTGATTCTGTCATTTTCTAATTTGTTATACTTAATTAAATGTTGAAATACTTCAATCCCAATAGGATTTTTGAAATGTGGATATGTAATTAAAAATGTACCTTAAATATATATATTTCCATTAACCAGTAAAGAAAATTCAATTTGTAAGTTGAAGATGTATATCTGTGTTAGGCAATGAATAAACAGCATGACCATTTCCAAAGGATGCTGAAATGCATTTCTAATCATGAATAGTTTCCCCTCATAACTCTTATTGTACATAGAATACTGCATGAAGTCATAAAATTGTATATTTTTTCCTCCACCTATTCCTCAAAATTAGTTTTAAATAACACTGCCATAATGCATCCCCTGAACCCATCTGCCTAACATAATCCCTCTAAGCTTTTAACTGCTATGTGACTTTGTTCCTATATCTCCTAAGATAGTAATAGCATTTTACCTTGTCATATATTTATTTTCATATTTGCATTAATCACTATAGTTCAAATGTTTGAAGGGCAGAGGTATAATTTATTCAGATTTATAATTTATTTAGGCATAAGGGAGATAATTTATTTCATATAGATAGTGATTATCTTAAATTTATATTAAATTGTTTACTAAGTTGATTTAAGATTGTCATATAATGCTACAATTACTTAATTAACATGATATCAGTGTTTATCATAGAAAAGGTTTTAAGAGGATATTTAATCCACTAAGTTCCTTTCTCATCTAAACCATAAGATTACAAAAAAATTCAACCATATGCTGGGATAAAGGTCACTTTAGGGAAGTATATATGTATATAAGTATATATATGATCTCCATTCATCTTATTTCTTCTTTTTAAAAGTAATTTGGTTTATGAATAAAGACGTTTTAAGCAAGCAAAGCTCCCAACTAAAGTTATGACGCCCTCTTACCCCAATATCCTCGCTCCTATTTACTAGAGCATGTACAGTACATATAACGCAGAGAGAGATGGATGTGTTTGTGTGTGTGATGAATACAGAGACCTAACACTAAGAGAATGTGTTCCTAGCATCTTTTGTGCACCTTTCACATAAGTTCTAATATGCTATAAATTACTACAGAGTAATAATAGTTAGCATTCTCTACTTATTCCAGGAAGTAAATAACAACTAATATTTAAGACAGTCCTCCCTTGGCTAATACTCTTGGTTATCAACTGTGCATCCATTTTCTCCTGCTTCCTCTTCCGGGAAAACACAAATTCCATGCAGGTGTGTGCTTCTCACCATGTAGCCATATGCTCAGAGAATTGCACTCTGTACTGAGGTGGTAATCACTCCTGTTTTACTAAGAAAGCCAATCATGAAAATCTCATTCCCCTCTTCACTGAATGATTTAGGGCTGGGCTTATGTTACAATTCTGGGCAATGCGACATTAGTGAAAATCTACTAGCAATTTCTGGGAAAAGTTCTATCCTTCCAAAAAGGCACAGAGGCATCACTAAATGTTGTCTTATACACAGGTGTCACCTTGAACCACAACAGCCATCCTGTGACTGTAAACAGAACAGCCTTAGATAAAAGCATAAGTAGAATTTTGGATTCAGATGTGGAAGGTTTTTATTTGTTTGTTTTTCGCATTTTATGCCAAGTGGTACAATTTTGGTAAAGAATTGCATTATTATTGAAATATAACCTCCTGAATTATATAGTCTGTTTAATAAAATACTGTACTTTGATGGTCTGGTAATTCACTAAAAAATGAGAGAGGGAAGGAGGGAGGAGGAGGGAGACAGAGAGAGAGAGAGAGAGAGAGAGAGAGAGAGCGAGAGAGAGATGGTGTAAAGAAAAAGCTGAAACACAGAAGTTAGCAGTTCCAGGAACATCATCAGTGAAGTAGACTCAGAACCTTCATGATGTCATTCTGTAGTCACCATGTATTTAAATTTTTTATTAAATGAGATAGTGTGTTTACTTAGAATATAAGCCTACTGAATGTTTAACCTGAAAGAATCCTCACAGATAAGCCTGAAGTAAAATAAATTATTTTTCCTTAACTATTGTAGTACAATGAAGGATGGACTTGGAAATGCCAAGAGTAATTATAACAAAAAAAGTCTGGTTAATCACATGTCTAATTGGGAAGCTGTTATTTAATTTTACTTTGAAGAATTGGTCAAAGAACATGTATAAAGAACTTATGGACAAAGACAATGGGGGGATTAACTGTGGAAGGTGGGGGTGGGTAGGGTGGGGGAGAGTAATGGGGGGAAATAGGACAGCTGTAACTGGACAACAATTAAAAAAATAATTGGATAGCTTTGTTTAATAGCTTGTTCTACAGGTTTCCAAAAAAAGTAGCACACATAAATTTATTGCACTACGTGCATTTATAAACTAAATGATAACTTTAAGTTGACAAAGGTTTATTGGTTTTCTGAACTTCATGAGAGTTTAGATAAAATATGTCACATTGTCTGGATATGTCTTCGTGTTTGCCTTTAACCTCTTCATAACAAACTATTTTTACACATACATACACACATTATTTTACAAAATGTTAAGAAAGGTTAAGAATGGTCTCTAAAGTCTCACTATTTATTGTGAGACATATATGTTCTAATCTATATAACATTGCTATTAACCTAGGAGACAACATTATTTAAAAAATCACAATAAATCATTTTATATCCTTTGGCATTATCAAGAACCTTTATGAGCAGATCCAGCTTATTAGTGTTCACAAAGTAAAACTAAAATGAATGAATGAAACCCATTGTTCAACAATAAACGGTGCATACTATTCTAATCTGTTTGAATAAGGAATCTACACATTCCAAAGACTATCACACGCTACCTGTAGTGACAGCACCTACAATAAAGACCCCAGAGAGAGAAGTAGCTGGGCATGTGGGCAGCAAACACTGTTTTCAGAAGCAAGCTCGTAACAATACTTAAGAAAGAGAAGAAAGTATTTGCAGTCTATTTTGATTTTAAAAATCTTAGGCAAAATGTGAGAAGTAATATACAAAGTGAAGGAATAACTATAAACATCTGGAAATGTGAGGTCAAACCAAAAACAAAAAATTGGAAATTATATTATATACTTGATAGACAAAAGTAAGAATTACTTTTAATAAGTTTGAGATCACTAAGAGGAGGTCAGTGGGGATTTGGGGAGAAGAGATGGAAAGCCCAGAGAAGAGTGATACATAACAGTTTCGGGAATTAAAACCAGAGTCACTAAGAGTAACCCAGAGAAGGGAGAGGACACGCAAATGTCTAACCCCTGAGATACTTAATAGGCATGAGATTCCAATCTCAGATAACTAAAATTTTTATGGAGAAAAATATGTGGAAAAGTAAGGAGTATGTATTTCTACTCTTTACTTAGCCAAAACTATAGGAAGTGTTTTAGTGATCTACCAATTAAAATATCAATTCCCAGTCAGGTTAACAATTTTATGCTGACTTTCAGTAATAGAGAACTTGTGAATACCCCCAAAATAAAATCCCCCAACTACATTATCAGAGCTTATTTTTAAATATATATATTTAAGGTGTACATGATGATGTTTTGATATATGTATACACTGTGAAATAATTACTAGTCAAGCTAGTTAATTTGTCAGTCACCTCACATAGTTACCTTTGTGTGCGTGTGTGTGTGGTGAGAACACTTGAGATTCACTGTCTTAGCAAATTTTAAGTATAGAATACACTGTTATTAACTATAGTTCCATACAGTACATTTGGTCTCCAGAATTATTCATCTTACAACAGAAAGTTGGAGCAACATCTCATGTTCTCCATTCTCCCCAGCCCCTGGCAACCCCTGTTCTACTCTCTGGTTCTGAGTTCAACTTTTTTAGTTTCCACATACAAATGTATCATGCAGTTGTTGTCTTTCTGTGTTAAGCTTATTTTACTTAGCATAATATCTTCCAGGTTATCCATGTTGTTGAGAATGACAGGATTTCCTTTCTTTCTTCTCTCTTTTTTCTTTCTTTCTCCCTCTCTCCCTTTCTTTCTTTTTTCCTTTTCTTCCCTCCCTCCCTCCTTCCTTCCTCTCTTTCTTTCCTTTCTCTTTCTTCCTTTCTTTCTTCCTTCCTTCCTTCCTCCCTCCCTTTCTTCTTCCTTTCTTTTTTAGGGCTGGATAACACACACACACACACACACACACACACACACTCACACACACACACTACATGGACACTTAGATGTTTCCAGATTTTGGATGCAGTGAACAACATCACAGTGAACATGGGAGTGCGGGTGTCTCTTTGAGACAGCAATTTTATTTCCTTTGGATCTATAACAAGCAGTGAAATTCCTGAACCTATGGTAGTACTATTTTTAATTTTTTGAGAAACTTCTATATTTTTTTTTCTGTAATGGCTGTACAAATTTAAATTCCCTCCAATAGTGTATGAAGATCGCCTTTTAACCTCAGGGTCACCAGCATTTGTAATCTCTTGTCTTTTTAATTAAGTCTTTCTAAGAGATGTAATAACATATCATTGTGATTTTGATTTGCATTTCTTTGATAACCAGTAATGTTGAGTACCTTTTCATATACCTCTTGGCTATTTGTATGTATTCTTTGCACAAATGTCTTTTCAAGTCCTTTGCCCATGAGGGCTTCTTAACTGAGGTAAAAATCTGTTCTTTTAGGGAACATTTGAAAATGTTAAAGAATGCATCTATTTTCATGGGAATTTGATGCACTGGTAGCATTTGGTGAAAGGAATCAGAGATGTTAAGCCTTCTGCAATGTGTTAAGACCTAGAACACAAAGATTTGTCTAATCCTAAATTCCAGTAAGCTCCCACTGAAATACTCTAGCCTAGATAAATAGAAGTGGATTATCTAAAGAGAAGAGTTCTTTCACACATGAACACTTGATACAATGCTATATGAGAAATGGTCAGAAAAACATGATTTAGAAAAAACACAATAGCTTCCTTTCATTATTTGAAAACTTTCAATTGAGAGAGTTATTAGATAGAACAGACAGAAGTTACAGAAGGTTGATTTTGTATAAAAAAGATAGTCTTTTTCTTTAAAAGGTAGTTATTGGGCCTCACACTGTTCAAGAAAAAGTTATGTGATCACATACTAAGACTATTGTAGAGCAACTTAAGGACTGAAGATTGGTCAGACATTTATAATTTTTTATCCTGAGATTTTCAAATAGAATATTTCATGTGGCTTACAAATAAAAGCTATAATTTAAAATATGTTAAATTATAAATTCCTTACATGACCAATTCTGGTCCAGTTTTGACATTATTTTTTAAATTAAATTCTGGTCCAGTTTTGGCATTATTTTTTAAATTAAATTTATTGGAGATTATTTTTGTTTCATTGTTATGCTGCCTACTGGAAAGGTTTACATTCTTTAAAAACAATATATTACTTATCAAAAATTATTTCTTACAGTAAACATGCAATCTGTAGATTCACTATTAGGTAAAGAGCTAAACCAGCCTTTCTACCTTATTGATTTTGCTATATTTTAGTATTAACAGTCATTTATAACATATTTATTATCATTTTATTTGTAGCATTTTTGAAAATGACATGATTAGAAAAGAATGCAGAAAAGCACAGAACTTTACAAAGATGCAAGTAAATCTCAGCATTGTGGAACATACATAGCTCACTCCTGTTCAAGCTATTAGGAACTGATTACATTAATTAATTGCTCATCAAAAATTAGAAGTTTAACAATAGAATACTACTCAGCCATGAAGAAGATGAAAAACTGCACCTTGGCCGGGTGGCTCAGTTGGTTGGAGTGCCATCCCATGCACCAAATTCTAGGTGCTGATTGCCAGTCAGGGCACACAGTTAGGCTGCAGGTCAATCCGTTTGGGGTGTATGGGAAGCAACCCAGGGATGTTTCTCTCACACATTGATGTCTCTCTTTCTCTCTCTCTCAAATCAATAAAAATATTTTTAAAATTAAAAAAAGGGTGAAATAATTGCCATTTGGGACAATATGAATGGATCTTGACAGTATTATGCTAAGTGAAATAAGTCGGACAGATAAGGATAAGATCATGATTTTACTCTCACCTTGATGTTTCCCTTTCTCCCTTCCTCTTTAAAAGCAATGAAAAAAAGTCCTTGAGGATAAAAAAATTAAAAGGATTCTAAGAAAAAGTGAATGTTTTTATTTCTGTCAAAGAAAAGTTCAGTTCCCTTGACTGAATGGTTGTCAAAAACCACAAGGCTAAGTAATTTTTAAGCTTTCTTTATAAAGGTTGACAATCGTATGGTTTGGTAACTTGCTTTGTAATTCATTTATTCAATCAACAAATATATAGAGAGTACTTTATATATACCAGACATTTTAAGTGCTTCCTTAGTTGCTGGGGATTAAAAAGACCGTACCTTACCAAAAGGTGAACAGATTCTACTCAAAGGAACTCGGAGTTCAGTAAAGAGTGGTTCAGACACATAAGAAAACTGTAGTCTGACACTGTTATTATGGAGGTATCAAGACAGTTATAGAAAAGGAGCACTTAAGGTTGCATCTGAGAGTCAGTGAAACTTAACAGTGGATGAGAGGGAAAGCATTGTATCAGAGGAAAAAGTGGTATGACTCAATGCACAGAAACTTCTTTAGATAAGTGGTTTTCAAATTGAGCTGAACTTACTCTTATAGATAGTGGAAACTTTCCAAAGGATGCATGGATGTTGGTATTTTAAGGAATACAATTATTTCAATCCACAATTTTCATATGTACTAAATCCAACTATCATGTACTTTTTTCTTCTCCACCTCTGTTTTCACAAGAGTTTACTGCTTAGAGATGTTAAAACCCCTAAGGCACCAAAGAGATAACTGGATAGAGAATTTTCCTAGATGCTTTTTAATAATTAATAAAGGACACCCACAAACCCTCTATGAAGCTTCCTAACTGTCTTACACATATTACTGTTGAAGGCATACAGGCTTTATCCATGGGGGATTCAGTGGCCTGTTTTTAAGTAGTCAGAAACCATATACATGGCAGTGTAGGTAGCCGAATGATGGGAATTTTTGTTCAATGACTTCATTCTTCTAGCTATAAAGCCATTAAGGAAGAACTAAGGGAGAATTAATAACATCTAGCTATGAAGTTATTAAGGGAGAATCGGATGAGAATGTAAAGAGACTATTGATAAAAACTGTTAAGGATAGTCATTTCAAAATTTAAATTAGTTATTTTCATCTATTCTCTTTACTCTTAGAACATGTCATTAGTTAGAATGAAAAGCAACTTTGAACAACTGAAAGTTCAAATCATGGAAATTTATTCTTTTAATTGTAACTGAGATGTTTACGAGGGCTACCTTAATTTAGTTATCATTGTGATTCATTAAAAAACAATTTATGTTAGTCAAACAAAAATAAAGGAATTTAAAGGATTGAGTAAATAGACTCAGAGGCAACAAAGTTTAAGACAAGTCACTGTTTTCTACATCTTTATAACATCAATTAGGAGCAAGAGAATCACAAATACATTGAGATTTTGTGTTCCATTACAAATAATAAAGTAAGCATTTGTATATCAATAAATAGAATTTGGAACTATTGTTCTTCTTCAGAATCATAAAAGTAAGCAAACATCCCATCATAGTACTTATGTAAAGAAGTATCTATCTAATCTATCAACCTCTCTCTCTATCTATCATTTACCTATCTACCTTTCCTTCTCAAAGATCTATTTTTCATGGGAGATTACGTTCCTAAAATATTTAAGTCATTAAAACAATGTACTTCATATTTATGGGCATCATTTTTAATATTTCTGGACCACAATTAGGGAATTTTGAAATTATAAATTCTCCCAAATATTCAAAGACTTAGAAACCTATTATCAGACATTGAGAAAAAGACCTAAATCCTATGTATTGATTATTTAACAGTGAGTAGCTCTGCATCCCTGGGACTCACTTGAAGTTGCACTGAGTGAAGGCTGTAGAGACCAAGAAAAGTTCTCCCTGCAAACACAAGAACATGTGATATACTTGAAATTAAAGATTATATTGTCAAGATACATGTTAAAATGTTTTTTGCAAATGGTATTAAATGCGGGTGATATTGAGAACTAGCTGGTTAAAAACACACTTGGTTTAATATTTAACAGGAAAACGTGTGTACAATGTTACCAAATATTTAATTAATGATAAAAAGCCACCGACCAACCCAGTTGCTACGTCAGGCCTTTTCATGGCACCCGAGGGCAGGTTTACTGTGAAGCTAACGAAGCTGAGAAGCAGCTGAGGTCCAGGGCCCTGCGCTTGCCGGACACCCTCGCAAGGTCATGTGTTTAGTAAAATATCTGAAAAGATGCTTTCATTTTTTTTCTCAAAAAGTTTTCCCCAAATGTTATGATATTTCAAGGACTATAAAATCTATAAGTACTTCTAGAAAAGCTGCAACATAACCAAAATCTCAGTTGAGACTTCGCTCCACAAATACTAACTCTGAACTGTTTTGTTCTTGGAGTAATAGAGTGATCATGTTTGTGTACTTCTTAGCAAGTACAACCTTTGATTTTTAAACTAATGTGACCCACAGAATTGAAAAACTTCTAACAAAAACATAATTTTCATTTCTCTATGACCACTGAGAACACAGGGCATCTATTTTTGTTCAACAATAACTCTCATTAGAAAAACATAATGGCTAGGTTTAATGTCATGCTAATGTTACTAATGCACAACTGAAGACACAGAGTTTATAAGAACTGACTTAAAATAATTCTGCTGGAAAGAGAGTCTTCAATATTTGCATAATTTACTTCTAAATGTACCACTGCATTGTCTTATTATTCAGAAGCAGAACAAAGCATTAAGAATTAAAATATTTCCTCATTTTAATCCAACATTTATCTAACAAAATATTTCCTTTTGTATCTTAAACCTGTAAGTCTCTAAACAGAGGTTTATTTCTATTTATTACAAAAACCTCAGGTAGATATGATAGTCTCGTTGAAGGGTCAATGAGTGCATATGGTTTCCCTTTATTTTTACAGTACCAATCAGGGACTACTCTTTGTACTAAATAAATGCCATTTGAGTTTAATTTTACTCTAATGTTGGTATGTATTTAAATCTATGGCAATCTCCATTACATTGACATTATATTTTACTTATTTTGAAATAGTTCATGATAAATATATATATTAAGAAACAGAGTTTCAAAAAAGGATGGATATTGAACATTAAATTTATGTTTGAATAGAATGCAAAACCAACAGTGCCATACTCTCTCTTTCAAACAGACCCTCCTTGTTTGCCGTGACCAGGCACAGGGTAATACAGCATGATGTATGAGAACTCTTACATAGAACTGTCAGACTTCTAACCTAATCCCATTTTATGACAGACATTTTCCTTTTATTTCTTTTGAAATGGGTATATTTTCCTATCTGACACTGAGAAATAACATCAAGCACAAGCAGAACTCTCTCTTCCTCATGAACTGTTGTAAAACAGCTCAGTCCTTTCTCATGGCTGCAATGCATCATAAATTCAAAATAAATTACTGGCCATTAAGTCACAGACTCCCTGCCATTCATATTACAAATGATGGTGAGACATCAGGCATTACTGGAACCACCCTTCATCTGAAGAGTAATATTGATAATCTTAAACCAGAGCACATTAAAATGATCCAGTAAAACATACTGACTTCAGGAAGGATAGAGCATGTTATGCTTGTGATCAGAATATTATTTAGGTGCCCCAGTAGCAAAAAAACTAATTCTTCCTATATAGAAGTTATATTTTTGAGGTAGAAGTTAAATATATCTCAAATCAAAATGACTTTTCAGAAATCTCATAAATGGTACTCTAATTATAACCCAGCTATTTGCCATCCTAAGCACACGGGGCGCTCAAAACACATTCATGAGCTGTAAAAGACAACTTTGCATTCATTTCTGTACCATGTTTTAAACTCTTTTCAAGATGATTTAATTATACAGGAAATGCACAAGGCTTTATTGTTGCTGTCACAGAAAAGGAAACTTCAAGTTGAATTTTAAGAAACTAGAGAGTAATGCATGAAAGTATAAATTTACAGCAGTATGTGAGGATTTTTAAAAATGTGATTATAAACCCAATAAACAACTTTCCTTAATTTATTCATAACTTTCTTTAGAATATAACATTTGAAGAATATCTAATTACATAAATAATATTAAACATTATAATTATCTAACTCATTGATGTCCCCAAATCCACATCATCAACCAAAATCTTAAGGGAATTTTAGGAATATATGTGAGCTTAATCTGAATTTCCCAGATTACAGTGTGAATTGCCCTCTATAGCCAAATAAGTCAGGCTTGAAGTAAGCTAAGCCACAGTATTTGCACTGGGAGGGTGTATAGTTACCATTTATGTATGTTTGTTCACCTGTCAGAGCCCACCTTGGGTCTTCCTTACATTGGGAACTACAGGGATTTGTTTTCATAAAGCAGTGGGAATGAACACATCCTTTTTCAACAAAGGTGTTTTAAAGTGATCTTGTATGTCAACTCTGATGGAAATCAACCCTTCATCTGACACCCTTCTATTTTGCAAAACTGGTGTTGGCAGAGAAGGGTAAGAAGCCTAGAGATGACTAAGCTGGAAGTCTAACTGGATCTGGATCAGCCACACAGTCACGTTAATGGAGTGAAAGGGGTGATGGATTTTACATGAAGTGGGGAGTCAGTATGAAATATCAGTTCAACTTTTACAAAGTCCCATACAAAGCAGCAGAAAAAAGAATTCTGAGTATTTAAGAATAGTAAGAAATAAAAGATGAAAGGAGTTGAAACTTTCTGAGGAAGGCAAAAAAAAGTATGGAGATAAGCCAATTTTGGTCACACATGGTTTTTCTGTGCATAGTACCCTTTCACATACCTGCTTTGGCGTATTTCCTTTAGGGCCCATTAAGATTAGGAACCATTATGATTTTTGATACAGGACGAAAACATGTAACATTTTTTAAGTATACTACACACTAATGAGGCTTTTCTCTATATATATGTATACTCGCATAGCACCTTTACAGTATATAAAGACCTTCACACTTTTGTTTATCCCATCTGACTTTTCATAACACTCTGAGATATATAGATATCACTACTTTAGTGATATAAACATCACTCAAAAGTCATTATTTTACAATGGCCAAAAGAGATTCTCACATTGGTTCAAGAACTTGCCTGGGATCATGTAGTTTCCAATGATAAAATTAACGTTTGACCCTCTGTCTTTGCCTGTGGGTGAAATCTTTATGTTAAAATGCCACAGTGTTATGAAATAATATTTCTTTATAGTTTATAGCATGCTCAACACTTTCCTTTCTGGGCATGGGTCACATGACCTCAGTGGCCTGAGCTAAAAGCTGCCTTGTAACCACACTGCAGATAAGGAAGTCAGACTCAGAGTTTAGATGACTTGCAGGAGGGTCACATGGCTAACAAAGAGTGGAGCAAAGACTAGCATGTGGTCTTTTCATTTTAAATCAAAGTGTTTAGATAGCCAATGAACTCAAGGATTTGAAAAAGTACTGATAAAAGTTAATAGGATTCGTATCTGGGACTCTCACCCTGCTGTCAAACACTTCAAAGCACTGAGCTTGGGGCCACAAGGCTCGCTTTCCTACAGACCAGTCCTGTGATCTTCTGCCAGTCATTTAACCTTCCTGAACTTTAGTTCTATAATCTAGAAAATGATGATCACGACCTTCCTCAAACTCATGAGCTGTTAAAAATGCAAGTGAAGTTATACATATTAAAGAATATTATAAACTTTAAGATACTACGTAAATATAAAAATGTTACAGTTTTTGTCATGTAAGATTTTCTGAAAAACTCTTAAGGTGAAAGTAGTTCTTTCATAACCTTTGAACATACATAAGAATAAAAAGTGAAAATCTAAAAAGCTAAACATGTTTGAGCTTGCATATTTTGTGTTTAATTTAATTTGCAATATATAGTATTAACTACTATATAAAAGAAATTAGATCAAGTCAAAATATGCATTTGGTATAAAGACATTTAGGATCTGTCCTGGCAAATATTTAATATATATATTTGCTTTAGATATTCATGATTATTGTTTTATGGAGTGATATATTTTTTTTCTTTTTGTTTCTGATTTATTAATAAGGCTTTTATGGGTCTCGGGATATGTGTGGCAAAGCTCCATGGGAAAACACTGCAATAGATAAGCATAGGTGATAAAGAGACTTCAGAGTTTAGAAGGTTCTTAGATCTATTAACAAAATCATATTTTAGTAGAAAAACATAGTACTAAACCACTTCATTCTGAAAAGTTTGTATTTCAAGAGAGAGTTTCTGAGCACAAACGTGCCACTTAGAATCTAAATACATCTTAAAATAAATTAAGAAAAGAAAAGTAGCATAGATAGACTTTTCCCAGATACTCAGTCTCTGTAATACAGCCACCAATCTAGTCCTTGGCTAACTCATTTCCTATTACTTCTAAGTCATTCCTTTTAGTTACTTCTTTTTTGTTGTTGTTAAATAAAATTGCTTTCTGCTTTACCAACATAATACTCAGCTGCAGCAATATGACAGTAAGTTTTTCATACATTTATATGCTAACATATCTATTTCCCACACTTAAAATAATTAAAATACATTTGTATGCCAGGTCAAGATATAGTGAAATCTTTAGAAAGTCCAGTAGTTTATCATTTTAGGAGTTGTGTTTCTTGGTTATTTATAATGTTAGAGAGCCCAGTCTTTTAGAGCACATATAATACTATTTGTGTGGATGGGACTAGAGAGTAAGGGTTCTCTTTGGTAAATGCTGCTGACAGAGATGTGCCTACATTAGTGTCAGATAATCTTTACCTTTTGTATTTGGAATTCCAAAGAACACTAACAATGATGAGGAAAGGTGATAGCAATAAGTGGTATGGACACCTGCAAGGTAAGTCTTCAATAATTTCTAGGAAATTGTGAAATATTGGTGAAAATCACTGTCCTGAAAATTCAGTCTAGATGTCCAGAAGTCATTGGGTCACAAATGAGGTGTGTGCAGATATTGAAGATTCTTTTTGCAAAGAAAGCTCATAGACCACCTACTTATTATAGCAAAAGTAGATCCTTAATAATTATCAATAATTTGAAAGAATGATTCTCTTCCTATAACCACCTTTAACTTTACCACAGAAGCAATTGGATAGCACTATTCAGACAGTAAAATCATTGAAATTGCCAGCAAACCTCACTGTGCTATTTGAAAGCTGTGTTTAGCTTTTACTAAACTATTATTGTGTCTTCAGATGCCTACTTTAACAGGCCAAATTTTAGGTGACAGATTACACCTAGTGAAATTGAAGCAGTAATCAAAAAAACTCCCAAGAAACAAAAGCCCTGGATTGGATGGTTTCACAGGTGAACTTTACCAAATATTCTGAGAAGAATTAACACCTCTCCTTCTTAAACTGTTTCAAAAAATTCAAGAGGAAGGAAGCCTCCCAAGTTCATTTTACTAGGCCAGCATTACCCTAATTCCAAAACCAGATAAAAACACTACCAAAAAAAATAGGCCAATATCCTTGATGAACATAGATGCTAAAATCTCCAAAAAATATTAACAAACCAAATACAGTAGTACTTCAAACAATCATACTCCATTATCAAGTGGGATTTATTCCAGAATTGCAAGTTTGATACAACATTTCCAAATCAATCAATGTGATTCACCACATAAATGAAATGGAGAAAAACCACATGATCATATCAATAGGTGCAGAAAGATAATTTGATAAAATCCAGCACCCATTTATGATAAAAACTCTCAGGAAGGTGGGAATAGAGGGAACATACCTAAACATAATAAAGGCCATATATGACAAACCCACTGCCAGTATCATAATTGATGGGCAAAAACTACAAGCATTCTTCTTAAGATTCCAAACAAGACAGGGATGTCCACTTTCACCTTTCTAATTCAACATAGTACTGGAAGTCCTAGCCATAGCAATCAGACAAGAAGAAGATATAAATGGCATCCGAATTAGAAAGTAAAACTATCTTTATTTGCAGATGACATGATATTATATATAAAGGACCTCAAAGATTCCAACAAGAAAGTACTAGAATTAATGAATGAATTCAGCCAATTAGCAGTATACAAAATTAATAGCCAGAAATCAGTTGCATTTTTATGTACAATAATGAACTAACAGAATGGGAAATTAAAAAACAATCCCATCATAATTGCTTCAAAAAGAATAAAATACCTAGGGATAAATCAACCAAGGATGTAAAAGACCTGTACCTGGAAAATTATAAGTCACTGAAAAGAAATTGAAGAAGATACAAATATATAGAAGCACATACTATTTTTATATATAGTCAGAATTAATATCATCATTGAGTGTGAAAGTTCAAGTACTATTTTTGTCAGTACTCTGAGAGCATATCCATATTCTTGGATGAAAACTCATATTAACCATTTGCCATCCTAGTTCAAGCTACTATCATTTAGTGACAGACTATTAAATGCTGACTAAAGAGCTGCCCACAGTCATCACAGCCATACTATGGTCTATAGCTAGAAGGAGAATATGCAGTGGGTGCCACCATGTCTCTATAGGAAATATTTAGGAGCAGAGAGCTAGAACTTTGTGAATGGCCACACTCTTCTATCTGGCCTAGTCCCATTAGGTTTCAGATTCCTGTCCATCCTAACCACCCCTGAAGTGATCTTATATATCCAGGCTGGTCTATCAAATCCATCACCCAACACTCTACTTCCCACCTTTCTACTATACTCTATGGAGCTATAATTCTTTGTTGCTGCTGTTGTTTTGGCTTTTTGAGTGTTGTGGCTATTCCACTATAAAACTACTTCCCTTGACACCCTCTCAGTTGTGAACTATTTTATCTCCCACACAAGTACTTCTGGGCCAGGAAGTGGCATGAGTGCTTTGCCTGTCCTCTGTCAACCTCTAAACTTTCTCTCTACCATTGCTCTTTCTTTTATAAGTCTATATGCTCCTGTGAAGCTATTTCTATCAAGTAATACCACCCTCTCCAACCTCTTTCTTGCACCTTCCTTCCACCTTTTTGCATATTCAGCACCTGGCTTTCTCACCCCCTCACACTTTCATGGCTCACTCAAAGCTAAGTGTCTATCTCCACTTCACTGCCAATAATCTTTCTTTGAAACATCAATATACATGTATAAATGGCTTCTCAGTTTCTTGATCTTTTTATGTACCCTGTTATTTGCCTTTATTTCTCTTTGTGTTTCATTCTACTTCAATGATGCACTGAATAGTGACAGTTAAAATCAACCAATATGACACTACCTTCACCCTGCCCATTCAAATATAAATATCCCCTTCACGCACATGGACAATTCATTTCACTTGCTCCCACTCTCACTATTAATAATTTGTCAGTCTCATCAAGGTTTCCAATCCATAAATGTTATTACTGCCTCTCCAACCTCTAACATACATCAAGTTCTCCTACATTGCTGTCCCTTGCAGAACCCAAACTGGATGGTAATTGTCACCACAATTCCTTTGAAAGCATCCTTGACTTACTTACGCCTCCCACCATAATGTTCATCTGGAAAATAACCAGCCCAGGATGCCCTCAACCATAATCCCTTTCCGACACACAAAAACCTAAAACTTGCCATAGAAAAATCATAGGACTGTACTGACTGGTGCCTTTAAAAAGTGTCTAATGTTATCTTAACAGTGTCCCAAAACTGCTCCCCACTTTTTGAATATCCTAGCTTTCCCACTGTCAGAGAACTCACACACCACTCTCTCTATCCTCAAAATACCTAGCTTGCCCCTCACAGGATCCACCTTTCCACAGGCAGCCCGTAGTGGCACTGCAGAAGTCATTACCAGGGACTAACTCCTCCTTCTGTGACTAAACACACCACTCTACCTGAATATGCACTCTTATTCCTTCTCAGTACAATATTTATTTCCACTTTACATTTTCAATGATCTTGCTAACAGAACTATAATACTCAATATCAGTTGGTGAAAGTTCATTCACTACTGGATACTATTTGGAGAGAGAGATACTGATAATTGTGCCTCACAACTAATCCTTTTGAATATCATTCTTATTTGGATAAGTAAATGAATTTACTATGATTATTATTACAGCCTAGAGTTCCTTTCTTATTATTTAAGATAACTTTGCATAGCTCTATTTTGATACTTATGCATTGACCATAGAGTATAAATCTCTGCACAGTTTTATTTCCATATATTGTGTCACACAAAGTTCTTAAGCTTTTTCAGTGATGTAACTAATGGTTACTCAGAGGTGAGCCTTTGGAAGAGTTGGATTGCAGGTGCTGGATATAGGACAGGAAGGTGAAGGAGAGCCCAACCTGCACCATCCCTGACATCCAGCACCCCTGACAGCCTGAAGGTGGGGCATCCAGCACTAAAAGTCAGACTTTCTGCCTGCTTCTGTAGCCTTTTAATTTTCAGTGTTATTTATTAACATGCTCACTGTTAACAGAGTCATTAAAATCCAGTGGATCAGAAATCGGGCATTAAATTTGAGACAATATATTTCAATATCCAAAAGCAGTGAAAAGAGTGATAAGATGGTTTATTAATCTATACCTAAAAACTTTAAACATTCTTTTTTCAAAACAGTTTAAAATGTTTATTAAACACACTCACACTTTAACTAACTGAAGACAGCCATTCTTCTTATGCCCAAGGCCTTTCCCCAAAGAGTTTCACGTTGCTGTTATCTCCTACATGAATGCCACTGGAGATCTAGAAACCCATAGGTCAAGGACAACCCAAATTAGCCCCCTGGGCTCATTTCTCATTATAACTGAGGTAACTTTAAACATGGTCAAAGCAAAAACAAAATTGAGGTGAAAAAATGCTTCTGAACTCTGCTCACTAACTCATAGTTTTGATCTCTTCCTCATATCCCAAACTTAATTGAAAGGGTTTAGTCCACATTCGCCCTGTGGCCTGCTGAGAGCACAGTAAACACAGTGTGGCAATTGGAGTCACCTCTCTAAAAAGAAAGATGTTATGTTTTGAACAATGCCAAGTAAACTGTCAATGCTCAAAAAATAAATTACAATAATAAGAACAGGTAGGAAGCAGTTCACGGAGAAACAAGTGGAATGTCTAAATGGCTGAGGCTGATTTATGAGAGATGATTAAGAAGAAAAAATGAGTAGCTTGGTCAAACGGTGCTAAGGCAGCTGATGGAATAACTGTTCACACGATTTGAAAGGATTAAACATGTTGAAAAGTAAAAGCATTATTACTCATCAAGTAGGATAGCAATGATAATCACTACAGAGCTTAGATTTGTTTAGTACAATTTTCAAAATACATCTCACATAAGACAGTTGTTTCTAATAGAAGCATGTTATGTTTTATATTTTTACCAGGAAAGGTGAAGAAGTCTGGCCTAGCACGGAGAAATAGTCCTGAAAGATGGCACTCCACAAGACCTGAAGTCAGAAGCAAGTGCCCTTGATCCTACACTGTTGTTCTCTGTGTGGCTTTTGGAAAACTCTAATTTTCTTGATTTGCTTTAACTGTAGAGTAAGGCAGCAATTAAGTGAAGGAGATTTTTCTTCCCTTTGTAAATGAATATGCATATATCTATGATTATGATTCAAAGTATGAAATGTTTCTTTAAATATTAAATTACGTGAGGTTGGAAGTGGATTTTAGCTGTTGAATGATAAACTATCCCAATAACATGACACTAAGCACTCACCAGCAGCATTCCAACTCTTCAGTAATGAAGATGAACAAAAGCTCTTTCTGCATCTCTTTGATTAAATATGGATATGTTCTTAAGGGAAAGCATTATTCAACAACATTTGTGTAGATAGACTATTATTTTTTGGTGCCAGAATATCAAAGTTATCGTTTTAAGTGATTTATTACATAGTAGAAAGCATACTATACTTTGCATAATTTATTTACTGGTATTTTCATAAACTAAAAGTTTTCTATTTTCACCTTCACTTCACAGGTTAAAAAAATTATATGAGACTGTATTTTCTCTTTTTTCTTTTTTTAACTATTGTATTTTTTAAATTATCATTTATTCCCCTT
Source organism: Trachops cirrhosus (assembly GCA_028533065.1). NCBI lineage: Eukaryota > Metazoa > Chordata > Mammalia > Chiroptera > Phyllostomidae > Trachops > Trachops cirrhosus. The sequence goes on along the minus strand of CM052539.1, from coordinate 50,951,717 downwards.
ATACCTCCTCTCCCCCTGCAATCACCACACTGTTGTCCGTGTCCCTGAGTCCTTTTTCCCTTTTGCTCCATACTTCCATCCCCTAAACTCCGTCACCCCCTTTGCTGCCATCCTGCTTTCTATCTATGAGTCAGTTTTGCTTGTTAGTTCACTTTGTTCATTAGATTCCACGTATGAGTGAAATCATGTGGTATTTGTCTTTCTCTGACTAGCTTATTTCACTAACCAATGTTATCCAGATCCACCCATGCTGTCACAAAAGGTAAAACTTTCTTCTATTTTTATGGCCAAGTAGTATTCTTTTGTATAAATGTCCAATAGTTGTTTTATCCAATCATCTACTCATTGACACTTGGGCTGTTTGCATATCTTGGTGATTGTAAATAATGCTGTAAAGAACATGGAGGTACTTATGTTATTTTTAATTAGTGTTTTGGGTTTGTTCAGATATATTCCCAGAAGTGTAATCACTGGGTCAAAAAGGAGATCAATTTTTAATTTTTTGAGGTATCTCCATACTGCTTTCCACAATTGCTGCACCAGTCTGCATTCCCACCAACAGTACAAAGGGTTCCCCTTTCTCCTCATCCTCACCAGCACTTGTTGTTTGTTGATTTATTGATGATAGTCATTCTGACAGTGTGAGATGGTGTCTCATTGTGGTTTTAATTTGCATTTCTCTGATGATTAGTGACATGGAGCCTCTTTTCCTATGTCTATGGTCCATTCATAAGTTCTCTTTCGAGAAGTGTTTATTCAGGTCCTTTGTTCCTTTGTTGTTGTTGTTGAGTTTTATAAGTTCTTTATAAATTTTGGATATTAACACCTTATCAGATATACCAGTAAACATATTCTCCCATTCTGTGGGTTGTTTTTATTTTGTTGATTTTTCCTTTGCTGTGCAAAGACTTTTTAATCTGCTGTGGTCCCAATTGTTTATTCATTTATTTATTTTTGTTTCCTTCCTGGGGAGATATATCTGAAAAAATATTGCTACAAGCAATGTCTGAGATTTTGCTGCTTTTATTTTTTCCATGATGTGTTAGAGTTTCAGGTCTAAAATTTAAGTCTTTAATCCATTTTTAATTTATTCTTGTGGGTGGTGTAAGAAAGTGGTCTAGTTTCATTTTTCTGCACATATCTGTCCAATTTTCCCATTACCATTTATTGAATAAACTGTTGTAGCCCACTGTATGTGTTTGCTTCCTATGTCAAATATTAATTGACTATAAAGGTGTAGATTCATTTCTGGGCTTTCTATTCTGTTCCATGATCTATGTGTCTGTTTTTATGCCAGTACCTTGCTGTTTTGATTAGTATGGCCTTATAGTATAGTTTGATATTAGGTAGCATGATTCCTCCAACTTTGTGCTTTTTCAGGTTGCTGTTGCTATGCAGGACCTTTTGTGGTTCCATATAAATTTTTGAAATATTTGTTCTAGTTCTGTGACATACGTCATTGGAATCTTGATAGGAATTGCGTTGAATCCATAGATTGCTTTACATAGTATAGACATTTCAATGAAATTCATTTTCCCTATCCATGAACATGGCATGTGCCTCTACATATTTATATCTTCTTCAGTTTATTTCTTCTGTGTCTTACAATTTTCCAAGTACAGGCCTTATATATTACATCTTTGGTTAAGTTTCTTCCTAGAAAGTTGCTTTTTGAAGCAACTGTGAATGAGATTGTTTTACTAACTGATTTCTGGATATATATTTTTATGTCCTGCTACTTTGCTGAATTGGTTTATCAGTTCTAGTAGCTTCTTGGTGGAACCCTTGGGGTTCTCTATGCACAGTATCATGTCTTCTGCAAATAAAGACAGTTTTACTTCTTCCTTTCCAAGTTGGATGCCTTGAGATTTCTTCATCTCGTCAGACTGCTGCGACCAGGACTTCCGGTACTATGTTGATAAGAGAGGGGAAAGTGGACATCACCGTGCTCTTCCCTGTTGTTACATTCTTAAATGAAGAAATTCTAGACACATCTCTATTTTAAAGAAATTATTTCTAAAATACAAAAAATACTTCTATAATCTCTTGAAATAAATATATTGTTACTGAAAATACTCTCATAACATCATTAACTAGTTAATAATGCTCCATATAATTAAAATACAGAATCACATTTGTTTTAAATTCTAGCCCTATTCTGTTTTGCAGCTTGGCAAACATCTTAAATAAAGGCACCTAACTAGTTCCAGAAAGTCTACTATAAGTTCTGTCACATAAAATACAACATATATTTACTTGGGAAGTAATTCATCAGACCAGCAGGTTCACTACAATTCTTTTAAATTGTCTATAACTGATAAAAAAATCCTGAAAATGAACCTTAAGAAAAACTGAGATGTAGTTGTTTAAACATATTGTTAATATTAGTTTTATGATTCTTGTTTAACAGTTTTATTTTCTTCCTTCCTTATAGATGTACGCACCTGAAAGCGGATATGGAACTATGACAACAGCTAAGGTTTCAGGGCAGACACCTGATACATTCTTTGGCTGGTGTGAAAGGTGAAACAGCACCCTGCTTCACCGCACGAACAGTACTCTTTCTTCCACTGTCACCTAATCCTCAGGACTAGAGTGAGAGGCGGACACGAAGCTGTCTTCCACTGATGACCTCGCAGAAGCCGCCCTGCACTTCCACGGCCTTCAGGACTCTCTGCTCTGAAATTTTCTTGGAAAGTATGTATGAATCCTGAGGAGTTGATGAGGTATCTATAATATTATAGATATTAAAGCCATATATATATACATATATATGTATTTATACATATATGAGGTATATATATTTTATAAAACACATATAACATTAGGTGTTATATAAATATATATTTTATAGCCACAATTAAATTTTTCATTATCAAGATTGTATAGCCAGTATGCCTGTTTAGGAATAAAAAAGAAGGAGTTGTAAAATATTCACTAACTATAAGCAGAAGAATGGTTCTTATATACATTAAAAAAAGGTAATGGAAATGAAAAAGCAATACAAACACAGGAACAACAGTTTACAAAACTTGTTTTAGAAATTTGTAATAGACAGTAGCTGAAGGATTTCAGAATTTTTATGAGGATTTTCTGCATATTTACACTGTGACCTTGTAATAGCACATAAAGTCATATTACACAATGCCTTGCACTCACATATCCTGTAGTTTCACATTTTATGTTAGAGGGAGGAATTAATTTCAAATATGGTCTCTCTTACCCTATAATAAAAGGCTGATTAAACATTTTACATCCTCTCTGTCCCCCGGGAAGTCTTACCACCCCCACTCCCACCAACTTCGGCTTTGACAGTTTAGGCTGCCCTTTATTCTTTTCTCTTCCGCAAAAGCAGTTAATACCCTTGTCTTTAGAATTATCACACAGATTTAATAATTTTTACTTCTCTTTCTTTATAGATGGACAAAACTCCTTGGTCAGGGACCACATTTTTTCATCTTTGCACATCAATATCTAGCAAAATTCCTGGGCCATAGGAAAAGCTAACTACATGTTTATAAAATGAAAAGAAATTTCAGTCCTGAGACAAAAAGCGACTCCTGAAAACTCACACCATTATACCTAGTAGCATACCTAGGAATAGAAACTATCTTTCACAGTCTATTTTATGATTATTATAATAATTTTGATAATAATTAATTTCTTCATTCCTTCAAAATATATTAAGCACCTACAATGTGCCAGAGCATATTGACCCACTAAGGATACAAAAGTGAACAAAAAAGGGGAAAATTAATTGTTAATATTCCAGAGAGAGGATGTAAGTTCACCTTCTAAATCTGCACTTTCTAACATGGTAGCCATTAGCCAACTGAGGGTTTTTAAAATTTAAATAGGTTAACATGAAATACAATTAAAATCAGTCCCCTTCTTAAATATACTTGAATATTTCAAGAGTTCCACAGCTACATGTGAGGGGTAGATAACACATACTGGGCAATCAAATTTAAAGGACATTCATATCATCACAGAAAAGCTCTATAGGACAGCACCATTCTAATAAAAACTGAGTAACAATTAAAAAATAAAATACAAAAAAATTAAATTTTACATATGTTTAATAGATATGTAGTGCTATCTAGTTGTGGTTTTGCTTCACATTTTCCATAATGAATAATGAAGTTAATCACCCTGTCATATGCTTAGGAATAAAACAAGGTGAATAAAAAGCTCTAACTAAGTAAGCATAAAAAAAAGAAGAAACTAAACAGCAGTGATAAGTGCTACACCAGGAAAAATAATGCAAGAAAGGAAGACAGAATTTTGTGAGAATGATATTAAAATGGAAGCATACTGTGTTCATGGATTAGATGAATTACCATCATCTAAATGTCCACACTACTCAAAGCAATTCACAGATTCAACACAATCCCTATTAAAATACCAATGACATACTTTACAGATATAGAACAAACATTTTGAAAAGTTATATAGAAACACGAATGATCCCAGAAAGCCTTAGCAATTTTGAGAAAGAAGAACAAAGTAGAAGGTACCACAATACCTGATATCCAACTATATTACCAGGTCACTGTAATCAAAGTAGTCTGGTACAGGCATAAGACCAGACACAAAGGTCAACGGAACAGAACAGAGAGCCCAAAGGTAAACCCATGTCTCTGTGGTCAATTAATATTCAACAAAGGGGGCAGGAGCATAAAATGGAGTAAAAATAGCATATTCAACCAATGGTGTTGGGAGATCTGGACTGGTACGTGCAAAATAATGAAACTTGACCACCAACTTACACCATACGCAAAAATAAACTCAAGATGGATAAAACACTTAAAAATGTAAGTTGTGACACCATTAAAGTCCTAGAGGAGAACATAGGCAGAAAAATCACAAGTATTCCATGCAGCAATATTTTCACTAATCTGTCCCCTGGGGCAAAGGACATAAAGGAAATAATAAACACATGGGACTTCATCAGATAAAAAGCTTCTGCATGGCTAAAGAAAACATCAGCAAAATGAAAAGGGAACCAACTGTCTGGGAAAATGTATTTGCTAATGACACCTCGGACAGGGGTTTGATCTCCAAAATATAGAGAGAATTTACATGACTTCACTCCAGGAAGACAAACAACCAAATTAAAAAATGGACAAAGAACTTGAACAGACACTTCTCCAAGGAGGACATACAGAGGGCCCAGAGACATATGAAAGGATGCTCAGCATCACTAGCCATCAGAGAGATGCTAATTAAAGCCACAATGAGATATCACAGGTCACAGTGACTATTATAAACAAATCAACAAACAACAAGTGCTGGTGAGGCTGTGGAGAAAATGGAACCCTGGTACACTATTGGTGGGAATGCAGACTGGTGTAGCCACTGTGGAAAATTGTATGGAATTTCCTCAAAAAACTAAATATGGAATTGCCTTTTGACCTGGCAATTCCACTGCTGGGACTATATCCTAAAAATCTTAAAACACCAATTCAAAAGAACCTATACAGCCCTGGCTGGTGTGACTCAGTGGATTGAGTGCTGACCTGTAAACCAAAGGGTCGTCGGTTCAATTCCCAGTCAGGGCACATGCCTGGGCTGTGGAATGGGTCCTCAGTGGGGGGCATGTGAGAGGCAACCACACATTGATGTTTCTCTCCCTCTCTTTCTCCCTCCTTTCCCCTCTCTCTAGAAATAAATAAATAAAATTTTTTTTAAAAAAGAGTCTATACATCCCAATGTCCATAGCAGCACAATTCACAATAGCCAAGTGCTGGAAACAGCCTAAGTGCCCATCAGTAAATGAGTGGATAAAAAAACTATGGTACATTTACATGATGGAAGAATGTACATTAAATGTACATTAAATGTATATGTAAATGTACATTTACATTTACAGCAGAAAGAAAGAAAGAAGGAACTACTAGCCTTTGCAACAGCATGGATGGAACTGGAGAGCATTATGCTAAGTGAAATAAGCCAGGTGGTTAAAGACAAATACCATATGATCTCACCTATAAGTAGAACCTAAACAACAAAACAAACAAGCAAGCAAAATATAACCAGGGACATGGAAATAAAGAACAAACTAACAATAACCAGAGGGGAAAGAAGGAAGGGGATAACAGGGCAAAGAAGTGGAAGGGTCATCAAGAAACATGTATAAAGGACCCATGGAGAAAGACAATGGAGGGGAGGAGGACTGAATGTGGAAGGTGGAGGTGGGTAGGGTGGGGGAGAGTAATGGGGAGAAAAATGGGGACAACTGTAACTGAACAAAAGTTAAGAAATAAAATAAATTAGATAAGACAACTCTGGAAGACCTCTCTGTGAAAGTGATTTTTGAGAAAAGAGCTGAAAGAAGTATAAGCACAGAGGTAGCCATTAACAAATTCAAGGGAATATCATTTTAGATAAAGAAAAGAATAGGTAAATCTGTGAGATGAAAACATGGCTGACATATTCTAAGAATAGTGGGTGGACATTGTAACTAGGGCAGCATAAGAAAAAGGGAGAATAGTATTCAGGAAGTAATGGGGGTTAGATATTCAGAGTAGGATGGGATTCCTTGGGTAGGTTTGTACAGGGGACAAGGCTGCATGTAGGTTACAAAAGAATCTCACTGCTAGCTATATCCAGAAACAGGAAAACCAAATCATTGGCTACAGTGCTATTGTGGACTATAAATAATAATGACTTAAACAAGGTAATGGCAGCAGAGGTTTTGAGAAGTGATTAGATGTTGGATTTATTTAGAAGATAGAACCAAAAGATGTGCTAATAGGGATTAAGGAAAAAAAGAGAGAAATCAAGAAGAGCTGCAAACTTTTTATGCTTCACCAACAGGTTTGGGGAGAATAGCAGGAGGTCAATTTTATTTTATTTTTTAATCTTTATTATATTTTTACATTAACTTTTAGTCTTCTACAGCCCTTTCCCCCCAGCAATCACCACACTCTTGCTCGTGTCCATGAGTCCTTTTTTATTTAGGAGGCCAATTTTAGACAGGTTAAGTTTGAGATGCTTACTAGGCATCTGAGTGGACATGCAGAAAGGAAATTTATAAGCAGTTCTAGAGTTCAGGAGAGACGGAGACTGGAGATAGAAATGTGAGAAGCATACACTTATAAATAATAGCTCAAATCATGAGAAAGTATGAATCACCTATGGATCAAGTACATATGGAAAAGAGAAAATAAAATCCAAGAGCAATCCAATGTTGACAGACTAAGGAAGTAAAGAAACATGAGAAATAAATATTAAAATGGTATGGCTAATGGCATAAAAACACAAGTGTGCTCTTTTACAAGTAAAATTAAGAAACTTTAATGAGAGAGTGACCTACTACTATATCAAATGTTGCTGAAAGGTCCAGTATGATGAGGACTGAGAAATGACAACTAAACTGATAACAGGAGTCAGGAACAATCTTAAAAACAGCAATTTCAGATGAATGATGGGAACAAAAATCCAACTGGAATGGGAGGAAAAAAATTGGAATGAGAAATTAGACATAATTAATATAGCAACACTTTTGAAAAATTTTGCTTAAAAGGATAGAAATATAGTTGTTGCTGACAGGAAATATGGCTCTGGAGAATTTTTCTTTGTCTTTTTCCAAGTTGGAAGATATTATGTATATTATGAGAATGATCGTGTCGTAATGGAAAGTATTGCTTTTGAAGGAAAGAGAAGCAAAAATTTCACCCGCAGTAATGTCCTTTAATAGGTCAGCAGTAAGATAAAAGGCATGAGTAAGGGGGTTGCCCTTAGCTGGAATGAAGACAGAATGGAGAGAAGATGAAGGATATAGGCTCAGGAGTAAGAGGTGAGAAAATGTGGTAGTAGAAACACGTGGCAGTTCTGATTACTTCAACTTTCTAAATGAAGCAAGAACTGAAGTTATCACCTGGGGTGAATGAAAGAGGAAACAACAGTGGATTCTGTGAATGGTGATTCAGTGAAAAATAATCATCTCATAGAAAGGGAGAGAGACTGGGGTAGGGTAACAGAATATACAGCATGGTTACCAGGCAGCTGGAGGGCCTACTTGAGATTACTGATCATGAATTTAAAAAGCCCAGTTAACCCTGCAGTACACATTCCTTCACTTACATTTGGCTGTGCAGAGGTGGATGCTGAATCAGTTTTGCTTTCATCAGTATATACAGGAACATTAAGAGATACAGGAACAGGAGTGGTGGGCATGTGAGTTGAAACGGTATGAAAAGAAGTGATAATTATTGAATCTGACAGTTAGGTCAGGAAGGTAAAGGTGGCACGAGGGAAGCAGTGCTGATGTGGCAGTATCAGTAGATTCATAGTACCAGTGGGGTGGAAGGGTTAGTAGAGTTTGGTAAAGGTAGTTGGGGTACTGAAGAAAATGGGCTGGAAGATAAGACCTAGTGGTGAAGAGTAAGCTATTAAAAAGTTGAGATTATGAAAGGTTTGAAGTTGTCAGTAATGATAAGTTTAAAGATGCAAATGTGGGAATTAGGGTCTCCCTGATGAGAAGTTGGATAGTAATGATGATGACAATGATGATAATGATGATGATGATGACGATGATGAGAACTTCATGCATCACCTTTGTCATTAAAATAGAACACCTGAGTTAGAGTCCATAATTCCTTCCCATTTTGTAGAGAAATCACTAAAGATTAGAGGGGATAGCTTAGTGATTCCCTAAGCATGTTAGCTAACATGCTTAAGGAAATATTGGAAACAAGAATTCCTAGGACTACCTGACTTCAAAGATATACTTTCTTTTCTCTATTTTATTTAAGTACCAAGAAGTTCACACTATCATGACTGGTCCTTTTTAATAATAGAAAGATATATATATTTAAAGAGTTTATTTATTTATTTTTAGAGAGAGGGGAAGGGAGAGAGAGGAAGAGAAACATCAATGTGTGGTTGCTTCTCATGTGCCCACTGCTGGGGACCTGGCCCCAACCCAGACATGTGCCTTGACTGGAAATTGAACCTGTGACCCTTTGGTTCACAGCCCATACTCAATCCACTGAGCTACACCAGCCAGCGCTGAAAGATATGTTTTTATTAACATGAGAACTAATTATGTGTTCACAAGACTATATCCTATTTCAAGAAAACAGACCAAATTCATGAATGTGTGCTACAAGAAAAAGAAAACATGACCTAATAAGAAATTTTAGTCAACTAAAATACATAAATAGCAATAATAAGAAAATTCCAAACTAGGAAAAATCTACTTTCCTTCCAATTTTGTGTTCCTTTGACAGCGATGCCATAAATGGATTTGATGAAATATCCAGCTGTTGTACATTATCCCAACCTGGAGACTAGGAAAAAGAAGAAGGGAGAGTGGTAGAAACTCTTATATCATTAAAATATAAGAGTGGACAGAAATATGAGTCTTGTTTCCAATATTTCCTTGAAAGTTTAATGGGATATTTTATTGTTAGTAAATTCATAATTCAACAATCTACAATAAGGATGGATTGATAAAGAACATATATTAAATGCCTTTGTTTCTATCTATATCTATCATTCATAAATTTATAAAAACTTTAATTGCTTCTGTAAAATTTGGTTTAATTCATTTTTATTGGGATCATAAATTCTATTGGATTATCATTCACCTGTAGTATAAAATTTATCTTTTCAGGCTTCTCTTGGGCCCTACATTTCCTTCTCCTCTCTCAGTGCAATTCCAATACTGTGCAATTAAGTTAACACATCCATTCATATAATCCACACCTTTCAAGACTTCATACTATTTTATTATACCTTTTCTTAGACTTGGTATTTCTACTCTGTAAAAAAAAATCTCATTTGTCTTTCTTAATAAAGAGCTATTCTTTATTTCAAAAGCAAACAAATTCACAAATTGTGTTTCTAATCAATTTCACTTCTCTGTTTTGAATTTTCACTGGCTGCATTATGTTTTTGTATTGGTGCTCATATTGTACATATATTGTATTAAAATCTCTTAAAAATGCACAGCCATTCACAGCTAAAGCAGATAAAGCATAATGGTTTCTCTGCAATGACAATGAATTTTGCAAGTCACTTAACCCCATGTCAGATAGCTTTTCTTAGCCATTGCATTAAAAAGACAAGAAATGAGGGGGAAAACCTAAAAGATACATTAAACATAGACTAAAAGTTAAAACATCTAATTTAGGAAATTTCTAGAAGAAAAACAGGCAAAATATCATCTAGACATTTTGATGGATCTTTCCTTTTTATTTCTATAATTCTTTCAGGTTGAAATCTAGGGCAAAGTTGGCATTGTCAAATGATACTTTCCTTCTTAATCCATTTTTCCTAGTTTCCACACTGGAGATGCTGTTCAGGTCTTTGGATAATTATGAGTTTTCAAAACAGGTTATATAAGTTCAATGCTGGAGCATTACCTTAGCATACACAGGGGAGGTGGTAATTATGTTTGCCCAGATAACTCACTGTTTTTTCCATTCTTTTTGTTTTTAATTAGAGGAAATAAAAAGAACCAACAGAGTGTTCATATATATACATAAAAAGAAGCACAGACATTTTATGTATGATACATTGAAGCAGGGATGTATTAAGTAACTTGACAGCACGACTCAGCCAGTAAGTGGCAGTGCTGGGGTCTCAACGCAGCCCACATCCAAGTCCATAATCTAAACCACGAGTCCACTAGGTTGTGCTACCTCTAAAAAGGGGGAAGATGCACACAAAAAAGACTACTTTTGTTTATTAGCAATTTAGTTTAAAAAATCAGTTTTTCATCTTTGCAAGAAGAATTTTCACTAACACCAGTCATTAAGCACTTCAAAGAAATAAGTGAAACAGACTGCCAGTAGTAGAAGAAACACCCCATAGAAAAAATATAACAAAACAGTTACAATTGGAAGGTCGTGAATATTATGTATCATTGAAGGTAAAACAGTTAGGTAGTTTAATTTCAGCCTTATTCAAGTCACTCTATGGTAAATAAATGTTTATGACTTAGCCATAGAAGCAAAAATCATTGTCAGAAATCAAACAGAAATTCAGATTCTTTGTGAGATACTTTCCTGCCACTACTATTGACTTTCTGAGGAAGAATGAATGCCAAAAATATAGGAAACAAAAAACATTTCTATTTTCAAGTTTGTTTCTTCACAAGTACATAGATTTTTTAAAGTCTATATATAATAATTATGCATTATATATGTATTATATATAACACAATAACAGCTGCCTCATTCATTTTATCTAAGAGAATAAAATTAGTCAAAGAGACAAAGGAAGAGGTATGCAAATACGACTTTAAAATACACAGTGAATGAAAATGTTTTCCTTTTTCTCCCATGAGCATGTTGTAGAATGCTAATAGTATACATGGACTATTCTGTCAGTGAGAGCAGTTTCACAAGTACTCTTGAACTGCCTCGAATTTTCAGTTCAGCTGCGTTTGAAAATGACACGGGAGCCACCTTTACAGAGTAGAGGTTATGCTGCCCTTGGAATGTTTTTTCCAGCTCTAAGACATATCATGTTTAATTTAAGGAACAACTCTAAGTAATATTTCTGACACAATGTAAATGTATTTAATACCATTTCTTGATAGGAGCATGTTCATGAGAAAGGCTTTAGTTCATTTTATCTGAGTCATCTCACTGAACTTGTTTTTCTTTGTCTGAAAAGGCAAAACTAACTCTACCTAGCTGTGTTCCATGCACTCTAAAGTAATCGTGAAATACTCCTCGTATCCAAGAAGCATTTGGAAGGTAAATGACAACCTCGGAGTGCTCAAGGGTACTACTCTAAATGAGGTTATTAAATTTTAACTCTTTGCATATTTCTGATAGAGGGAAAAAACAAAGTCTGTTCCAGACAACAAGGGTCAAAGAATATCTGGAGGCTTTGAAAAGTTTCTCAATCTCTAGATTTATGTCAACTCTTTGGAAATGATGTCTCTAGATTTATGTGAACTCTTTGGAAATGATGGAATTCTGCAACCCTGAGACAGATCTCTGTTTCAAAAACACTCTCCATGGCCCAGTTCTTGCCCAAGTCAAATAAGCAACCATCTGTTATTTGCGCCACATGGGTTTCACAAATGTCATTTCTACACACACACCATTTCATTTTCCCACTAGTATTACAACAGCTTACACTGGCTGAGGAAAAATCACAAATATTTTTAACTTACAATATAATTTCTTTTCTCTTAATTAAAAGAACTAAAATGAAGCTTTCATGATTTGGGTCTACAGCTGATTTTTATGCTTCTGTATCAATCAGTGTAAGTCATAGACATAAATACTGCATTATCTGGGAGAAGTTTGGAAAATTTAAAAGAAAGTCCAAATCACTTGTGCATACACAATGTTTTTTTCTTTCATTCTCCACCAAGATTTCACTCACGTTCTTATTTACAGATATGTTGTACTCATCATCTGAAGAAAACAGGTGAAACAAGTATTTCAGGGCTCTAGTTACTGGATTTATTCCTTTTCGGCCTTCCAAAACTGCACATTAACTCTGGTGGTGCTGAAAAAATATAAAGGTTGCTTCCATATGGCCTCTCATACAAATCTCTAGTCCAGTCATTAATTGAATGAGCAGTGAGGCCAAAACAAACCAACATGACACTATAGTCATCGGACACTCCCAGAGTGTGCCGATCACATTTTAATCAGAACAGTGCACGGCTATGGAGCACCACTGGAGCATTATCAGTCTTCAAAAACCTATTAACGCTTCCGAGAAGCTTTCCAAAGCTTTGCACTTAATGCCCCCCTAGTGACAGAAAGATTCTAAGTGTAACTATTAATTCTTCAGTAGTGTGAGAAAGCTGTATTCCTTTAGTAAGAATTTCAGAAAATCCAGAATGATGATCAGTGTCTACCTACATAAATGCTGATGCAAATTGGTTCTCTGGTTGTGCAGACTTATCCTGCTCTTAAAAACAACAGATAAAACAAGTATAATAAGAACATTGAGTAACTCCAAACCTTTTTATACAGTACAGGAAACTAATTCTACCAGAGAAAAATTCTACAGGTATGATTGATCTTCATTACATTTGATTCCATATGTTTTAAATTGTTTATTCATTAAGATTTATTCTTAACCCCCCCAAATCAACACTTGTGGTGATTTTTCAGTCATTTATGGAAATGTGCACAGTGGGAAAAACTGGAACCACCTGACATTCATGCCCCCAGCCAAAGTCAAACAAGGAGACATTGCACCTTCTTGTTTAAGTTCTCATACTATAAACAAGCATCCATTTCTCCATTCAGTGCCACATCTTCCACATTTTTGTACTTCTTGTTGGTGATTTTTCTGTTTAAAATGGCCTTAAAGCCTAATGCTGAAGTGCTGGCTGGTGTTTCTAAGCACAAGAAGGCTGTGATATGCTTTATGGAGAAAATATACCATATGTGTTACATAAGTTTTGTTCAGGCATGAGCTACAGTGCTGTTTGCCATTAGTCCAATGTAAATGGATCAAAATATATATTAAATAGGTGTCAAGACACCTTATTTAGATACACAAAACAATGTTATGTATTGATCAGTTGAATAATGTGACCAAAGGCTTATAGGAACCTAAGCCTGTATTTCCCCTAAGACCAGGAATTGTGTTCATTTATTCAGTCCATAAAAATTTCATAGAACATTAATAATGCAAGTGAAGAGAATTAACTATTTTAATACATTTTGAATTATAAATATGCCCCTAAAATGGAACAAAATGGGGGAGGGCACTCAGGGCTGTGGTCTTGGTACTCCCGATGCCTGTCTCGGGTCCTCCCCTGTGGTGTCTGCAAGGACACAAGGTGTGTTTCCCAGGATCACTGCAGTGACCACGCCTCTGCTCATCTTGTGGTCCTGAGCTCACATTCCCTTCCTTGGGGCCACTAGGACGCTCTGTAACTCTCCCTTTCAGGGCTTTCACTTACGCCATTTCTTCTGCTTCAATTTTTTCCTTCCCTTTGATTAATGCTGCATACTCATCCTTTAGGTTCAGTTCAAAGAAACATTTCCTGATCACTCAGCTATGAGATGTTTCATTTTTAAATAGTTTCATAACAATCACTGTGTTTCTTTACTTATATGTTTCATACCTATAATTAAATAAAGGTGAAAATATCTTCTTCGTATCTCATAAGCACAGCCTGTATCTGATGGCCTGGTATGGCTTTCCCGGTGCCAAGCCAGTACTAGGCACACTGTAGATGCTCAATGCCTATCTGTAGGATAAATAAATGAATGAATGGGATTATATAAGGTTTTCTTCCCAGTTTTGACACTGGATTACCTATGTATCCCCCACCTTTTATGGCCACAAACAAATATTTGAGCAATAATTGGGCAGAGCTAGAGTTTTTGCCACAGCCAGAAGCCTCACCTAAAGGTTAGCTCTATGAACCCCATATCTGCATACATAATTCCAAGCAGAGCAGTGCACAGTGCAACCACTCGGCCAAAGTCACTACTGTTAGAATAAAGACAGAAAGACATAGTCAAAGGGTATGTCCACTTCTGACATGATCCATCAAACTTAAGTCACTCACCACATATGAAATATAAATTTCTATTTTTATAAAGTCCTTTAAAGCAGCTATTGAAAAAAAACTGTTGCATGTTCTCAATCCTAATATACATGCTCTTTGAGGGTGTGTAGAATGGTTTCTTCTTCTGAAAGTAATATTGGTAGGAGTAGTTTTCAAATCAACCAATATAGCACAGGGAAGCATTTCATGCTAGACCTCCTTAGGATGTCTTAGGAACTTAACCCTACATAAATCTATCATACATCTATTCTACTTGAAGGAGGATCAAAGAAAACAAGCTGGATGCTGCCTGTATCTGTCAGTGTGGACTACCATAACAGAATACACTGAATGCCTTAAATAACAGACATTTTTTTCTCACAGTTATGGAGGCTGGAAGCCCAAGACCAAGGTGCCAGCCAATTTGATTCCTGGTGATAGCTCTCTTACCAGTTTGTAAACCAGCTGCCTTCTTGCTACAATTATGGCCCTTCTTTGGTATGTAGTATGGAGAGAAAGAGATCTCTCTCTCTCTCTTCCTCTTCTTATAAGGCTACCAATCTTATTGGAGTAGGACCCTACTCTTAGGATCTCACATTTAATCTTAATCACCTCTTATAAGCCCTATCTCCAAATACAGTGAGAATGGGGGCTAAGGTTTTAACATATGAATTGAGGGAGAGGTAGATACAATTCAGTCCATAGCACTGCCCAAACCACATTATAAAACTCATTGCATCACCATTTTTCTCCTCTATATCCTTTATGGTGATGGAAAATAAATAAATACCTCACTCACTCATTGCTCCTGTAGGCACACTATTGCTGCCACCAGTGGCCACACACCCCACAGCCTATTTCACAAATTCCATGACTTCAAACATTGGCACCACTTCTGTGCTGCTTTAGGATCATGGATTATCTACAGCCACCTCACCTGAATGTTTCTTATGGCATCTGCTTCTGCACATCACTAGTTTCTAAATCAAACTGACCTTGCTTTGCCAGGTTAATAGGTCCTGGGTGCCAGGTGCAAGGAATTCTGAGAAAGTGAATTTCTGGCTTTTTACCTGGGAAGTCAGGAAATCAGAAAGTTTGGGATCCCCTAAATAGAGCAAGGATTTTTAAAGGTATACAATGCCCCAAAAGAATGGCCAGTGTCTACTTCACCACCTTAATAGTAGGAACCATAAGGGAAATGTCACAGAAAAAATGAGTAAGGACCATGGATTTTCTTTTAGAACTAACTATTGACCTATTTATTCCTTACTTTACCCTCTTTTTCCAAACCTAATTGGACAGGGAGCTCTAGTCAAACTTACTATCCATGTACCCAATCTATGGTTTTATTCTATAATGGTTAATATCAACATCAACAAAAACAATGGAACATTTCATAAGCATAAAACTCAGTACTTTCTATAAACTGAAATCCTGGTATTATAATTCCTGACAATGACCCTGAGTAATAGATACCACATGTGCATATACATATGTTTTCCTTTTTGTGATTTCACAGATGGGGAAACTGAGGATCTAAGGTCAACCAGGTGGCCCGGACAACAGAGTGGCAAAGTCCCCATTTCTTATGTTATTCTGGAGCTCATTATTTTAATGACAATGCTCTTTTGCCTCTCACTGGGGCATTAAATCATTGATAAAGCCTCCTGAGATCCCAGAAATTTCCATATCTGAGCTCCACTTAAGAGGTCAACTCTTGCAAAGTTCAATCGAATCCTCTGGATGGCTACTAAGTACTATAATTCATGAAGCAATCAAGTTTCTAAATATAGTATGTGCATTCTGATGTATATCTGGCTAGCTACTTGGCTACAGAGAAATGAACTAAATGCAAAGTGAGTGGTTAATTCAAAAGTAATACATTGGTTTTATTTTTGGGAAATCATATACTAGTTTATTTTTTAGAAGTAGAGCAGGGAGCACTTGTTTTGTCCCTTCAAAACTGTTCTTCCTCTGGGAACAGTCATCCCTCTCTCGGGAACTTCTTTTCTGACCCGAATACGTATACTTTCACTCAGGAGGCCCTCACTCATCCACTGCCTGCAAGGGCAGATGCAAAGCAGGCCAGATCCTAGCAACATTTACGATCTGCCAAATTATTAATTTAGAGAAGAGGGCTAGTCTTTCTTGTGTCAAATTTGAGACTGAAACACGATACTGATGCTTCTAATTGTCTTCCCTGTGTCAGAGGGAAGATACCAAAATAAATAAAGTTACACCCTTGAACAAAGCAGAGGGGAGAGGAGCAAGAGATTGTGATAGACAAATAAAAATCAGGAGTGTGTGTTGACCTGGAAGACAGGGTACCTATGCTGCTCCTCTGGTTTATCTGCAGGAACCTCTCTGTTCAGACCTGAGGAATTCTGAATAAGATCTCTGTAGTTTGCAACTAAAATGTATGTGCATAAAATATGTAATGATATAATAACAAAATTTTAGAAGAATTTTAAGCCAAAAACCACAAAAGATAATCTTGCCAGGTCATATAATAAGTAGGGTTTTTTAAGTTAGTAAGTGAAATGTCCACTATCTAAAACACACATATAAAAAAGAATTTCAATAAAGTTTCTTAAATTTTTTTCTGCTGAAATTAACATTTAGTAGTGTTCCAATATTATTTGGATCTGATTATCAGCCCTGTGTAGGGAAAGTATCTCCTGGAAAAGTTTCACAGGCCTCAGTGTACTTGCCATCTGCCCTTGATGCTTCGCTCCTTCCATCCCTGTCTTGAGAGGGACAAAAAGAACTTTAATCATAGAAAGTGGCAAGGGCATGATTTGATCCCTACCTCTGTGCCTTGAAGTACCTGCTTCTTACTTTTATTCCCATTAAAACTGTCAATGATGATTTCTACTTACAACTCCTCTTCTGAGTTACTGAAGGCTTCCTCTTCTCAAACAGAGATCTGAAGAAGTAGCACATCTACAAACATTCTCATTACATAATATATGCTAACTGACTAAGGGCATCTCATAGACTGTACTAGTCCCCACTTATAATTAACATAATTTATACTGTAGCTACACAACAATCTAATAAGCCTTCATGTTTGTATTGATCAGTATAACCTAGGTTGTTCTACATAGCACACCTCAGAAGCTTAACAAAATGTTTTTCTTACTCATTCACAGTATAAGGTGGGCCAAGGCTCTTCCCCTTGTAGCCATGCCATATGCAATTAGGCTGCTGCAGGAGGTAAGAAGGAAAAGGAAGATGAGCACCAGCTGGAATTGCCTTGCCCAGGTGTCCAGGGTGATCTACCTCCCTCCACTCACAGTTCATTGGTCAGAACTGGTCACATGGCCTCAAAGTAAGTGTAAAGAAGCTGCAAGATATACAGGAGGCAATGGATGAACAGTGAGCATAATGGTTTCTGCCACAATGTACTATATTTCCTAGGACAACTTTAGCAATATCTATGTTCCTGGATGGAAAAAAAATCTACCATGGTATAGGTATTAGAAGAACGCAGCCTGCTTGCACAGAATTGTTCAACTGTACTGGATACTCTCTGGTTTTTGTAAAGCTAGGATGAAAGCCTTAGGTATCTCAAACACAGGAATGGAATAAACTTTTCAAATTTTATATTACTTAATTTTTATTCTGCAAAATACAGCATAAAGCAAAATTAATACAATGTGTTTATTTAGACTTGAGAAAGAACAGAAAAGTACACATTGTATGTTATAGTCACAAACCTTCTATGACTAAAACCTTTTGCTTCTTGGGCCTCCAGTAAAACAAGCCCACTAGTCTAATGCTTGGTCCCCTTTGTAGAGCCGTCCATCATAAAACCACCACCCTTGTTGTATCACCACTGGCAGCCACCACTCACATAAAACAGAGGAGTAAATTACCAAGGAGGCAAAGCCAACTCCCCTCTCCAAGATGGCTGACTCTTCCAAGTGGTAACAAATATTACCAGAAAAATAACATCAGGTACTCACAGACCTGCATTCAGTAACTGTTTAGCTAACCATGGGTACATTGTCTTTCAACAGAGTAACAAAGATAAAGATTGCACTAAAAGAAAATCCTATGTAATCGATCTTCACCTGATTAGGTCCATCAAAACCTTCATGTCCATCTAAAACAATATAGAAAGTTTAAATTCCAGTATGTTTCTACTTCTATTTAGTGTTTTATTAATGGGGTGACCACTCTGCTTGACCTACGGCTGAAATTCGTCAGAACTCTAGGAGACCATATGGACAAGCAGATGGGTTGTGTAATTTAATGTCATTATTCTAAGGATGAAGTAAGGGATAAACATAATTTGCATTCTTTCCCATCCTTCCTGCATACCTTTTATTACTTTCATTTTTAATTCAGACATCAGAAGGGAAGATAATACCTTGCTACAAAGGCCCAGATGCCAACTAATTACTACAAGAAACTCCAGCCCTGACATCACAGGCCAGGCCTCTGAACACACTCCATCTTACCCAGTGACCCCTCCATGGTGATTAATAGGTTGAGTACTAAGCCCTAATGAGTGTGTCGGATCTTAGATGTTCTCTGTGCTAATATAATTAGCACCATATCGAACAGGGTATTTCAGTCACTTGGTAGACAGATTCATACTTTATAGTAAATTATATGTCTTTTCACCTTGTGGTCTTTGAATTTATTTTATAATCATCCATCGAAAAGGCCTCTATAAATAGAGATCTTTCAAATATTAAAAGAAAATTTAAGTGTTTTTAAATCACTATATTTATTTTCTTGTACAACAGAGAATCCTTATGTTATACAGAAATAGTTTTCAGAAATGCTGGTTGAAATGCAAGTTTCTGGACTCTACCAACAGAAATTCTGATAAATGGGGTTTGAGGTAAGATTCAGGACTATGCATTTTCAGCAAACTATCCATGATTCAGAAGCAGAAAATCTGTGGACCACACTTAGAAAAACACTGCCCCTTTAATAACAGGACCTATGTCTGTGTCCTAGACTAATTAAATCTATTGGACTTTTTGTTGTAAACAGTTATGTTTCTGAAAAAATTATTTGCACCCACAGAAGAGGAATTGTTTTCATATTGAGATTACAGTTTTAAATGTGATGATCTTATCTTGTTAAAAGATTAAAATCTAATTACCAAGAGAAGACATGGACATTATTTCCAACAGACCGTGTAAGTGTACGAGGTCTCCATTCTGCAGTGGCCATGGCAGAGAGTGACTTTCCTGCCCACTGACAGTGGGCCTGGAACTGCTTTCCTACTTCTAAGGGAAAAACAAGAGCAGCAGAATTTCTGCAATTCCTGACTTATTTCTGTGGCCAGGGATGGCATGCAAAATGCCTGATGACTAAGGACCTTGGGCCAACTTCCAACTGCTTGCCTGGATCTCACCTAAATATTACCATCAACTGTAACATACTAAGTGATTTCATGTGTCTAGCCTAGCATTGCTTTCTTAAAACAACCAGATACAAAATGCTTGTTGATCTCTAATGACATGTTTTATTCATCTATTAACCTAAACATTTGAGGTAGTTTTTTCCAAATTGATAACTATTTAACCAATCTACCATTTTCTTGATGAACTTGAAAGGAGTTCTCCTTTGTACTTTTTAACATTTATACTGAATGTATTCATGGAAAAGAGAATGAATAAAATACAAACTCTACTTAATGATAAATATATTATAGGTACTTACTTATAAATTGACACTGAGATTTAATGCTTTGAGAAATCTAAGTCTTCTTTGAGGCCCAGCCAGGGAGTGGAAGGAAGGCTGTCACCCGACCATGCTAAGTCTGTGAGCACATTCTGCCTTCAACTGACTGGGGAATCTAGCTCTGTCTGAGACTCACTGAAAACTATCCTACTTTGTCTCTTCCATTAGGAAGCCTGTGATTCCCAGTAACCCCAGCCCCTGTCTCCAGGTAAGGAGGTATAAGAGTTCTAACCAGCAAAATGTGTGCAGAAATGACTCTTTTTTTCACCTTTCATACCTGGCCCCTAAAATATCCCATTGATCTTCCACACTGTCTGAATTCATTCTCTGTCCAGCTGGATGGAGCAGCTTTGGGAACTACAAAGCCTTAAGTGATGGCACAACCACTGGGTGAAACAGTGCTTGTGCACGTATTGCTTGAGCAAAATAAACTTGTATTGTGTTAAGGCACTGGGATGTTGAGGTTGTTTGCTTAAATCTAACAGTGAACTAAGGCTTCACTAATGTTAAAAGTTATACAAAATTTTACCCTGACTGGTATGGCTCAGTGCGTTTGGCATCATTCTGCAAAGGGAAAGGTTGTTGGTTTAATTATTGGTCAGGGCACATGCCTGGGCTGTGGGCCAGGTCCCTCGGTTGGGGGGTGTGTGAGAAGCAACTGACTGACTGGTGTTTCTTTAGCATCAATGTTTCTCTCCCTTTTTTTCTCCCTCCTGTCTCCTCTCTCTAAATATAAATAAATAAATATTTTTGAAAAAATAAAAAGTTATACAAATTCCTTTCTTACTTATGAGTTCATCAATTATCTCAACAGACACTTATGAACCTATAGGACCTGAATTCTTAACTCAATAGATGTATCAGTCCACTAGAGGAATTGTTTCAAATGTATTTAAGAGGCAGGGGAAAATATGTATCTTAGCATTAGTACACTTTGGAGCTCCGGACAAGATGACTTTGTCATCTTGAAAATCGTTATTGAAGAACACCTGACCTATGAGATAGAGGAAGAAAACCCGAAACATAAAATCCACTACTTCTACAGTCATCAGAAATGACACAGTTATAAGCCTTAAAGCAACTTTTCGAAGGAGACTCTCAGAAAGTGTTTTAGGAGTAGAATATTTTTCCTCACCCAAGGACATTATTTTCATTACTTTTTAGAAAAAGAGAAGGTGTGGGGGAGAGACACTGAAACATCCATGTGCAACAGAAACACTGACTGCCTCTAACAGGCTCACCAGCTGGGCATGGAGCCCACAACCTAGGAATGTGCCCTGACAAGGAGTTAAAGCCATGACCTTCCAGTTTATGGAACAACACTCCGACCATCTGAGCCACACTGGCCAGGGCTAGAAGCACTATTTTTCCTAACATGCCCAAATAGCATTTTAAAGATACCATTTATTACTGGAACAAAAATGCATCAATTAACCTAACAAAAAGGGTAAAAGAGACATACACTGAATTAATAAACTTGCTAACATAAAGTGGAAAACATATACACACGCAGGATTATTGGAGGATCAAATTTTTATGTTGATGTGCAGCACGCAATAGCCTAAAGAATAATTATTATGTCACTAAACAAATGACCGTGGTGGGTGAAGCACCTGAATCAGGTCTGCAGGAAGCCAAGCCCAGATCCGGCTCTGTCATTTTCTGCAGGTAAAGAAGGAGCTATGAGAAAGGCAGAAGGGCACAGTGGTGAAATGTTTGGGATCTCAATTTCTATCTGTCACTGGGGAGCTGTTTGACTTGGAAAAACTATTTTTTCTCTCTTATGTCCTCAGCTATAGAATGGAGAGAAGATAATACTTATTTTATAGATTATTAAGGGGATTACATCATGTGATACATTTAGAGAGGCTTTAGCTAAAAGTTAATGCCAATAAATATTGGATATTTTTACTAATGATGTAGCTCCATCATTATTATCCTCACCTAGAAAGTGAGGAATTGAAATAGATGATTTGTATGTGTTCTTTAAGCACTTATGTTCTGAGTTTATACTTATCTCTTAAAGTCACATATGCAGTTGAAAAATAAAAACTCAAATATAAACATTTTAATTAATGACTTTAAAAAAATCTCTGAGACAGTTTGGTGTGCTGTTGAAATTGATTGAAAGAAGAGAGATGACATAAAAATGCACTAATTAATTTATATATAATATATGTATTTTTAACATTCAGAAATGATATGGTACTTTGCTTTATTCATTATCCCTCCTGACTCATAGCCTCATTTAACATGAAATGTAACAAAATAATTGTCAGGCAACTATTTTCATTTTAAAATGTCATACTTAATAAGTACTACAGAGATAAGGAATTATTTCAATTGCACAAACCTGAATGGGTCCAAAAGAAACATGGTAACACTCTACCTTTATGGCTGAAGGTGAAGTACTTCCTAAGCTTATAGACTGTCAACAACTCCAGTTTCTTCCTTATTCAAAAGAAAGCATTTCTACTAACTGTAGCAATAGTAAGAGATGATACTAACAGTATAGTATAGACATCATTCCAAATTAAATGCAAAGGTGCTTAGAAGTTCCAAAGTTTAGTAAATCTTTGTTTGTGCAAAGAAACACCAGTCAAACAATATTCTAGTGAGACTCAGAAGATGTGAGTAGTTTAAGATACTGAATCACTGAAACTATTAAAAACTCAGTTCTAATTATTCTCTTAGTTGATTTGAAGTGACGACAACATGAAAACAGGGCTTTGATAGACTAGGACACTACATGTGAAACATCATGGCATGGAGGAATTGTTTTCTTAATCCAGAATTCTATTTATGGCAAAGAACCTTACCTCCTGCATACATAACAGCCAGCATGATGGATGATATCCATGCTATTTCACTGTAGGTAGTGTTGAATATATGCTGGATTTCTTTGAAGAATACTGTGATGGCTTTGGGGAAGGCGTATGAAAATCCAATGCAGATGAAAGACGCTCCAACCACTACCCAGCCCCATCCTCCATCAGGAGGTGGATGCGGTGGTGGGCCGCCTGCTGGGGGCGGCATTTCCGCTCTTCTGTTGAAGTTCAGGTAACCTATATTAAAGAAATGAAATAAAGCCTTAAACTATATTTTCATTTTTATATCTCACTCTTTATAGTCACTAAAACAGTATTTTCTAGTTATAACTACAACTATATAATATTTCATGAATATTTTAATACTCTTGTACTTCGAAAGTTATCAGAAAATTTACCAAAAAAATTAAGTGAGGTTTGTAACTTTGTTATGTGCTAGGACTTGAAAGCATTTAATTTGTTTATGGAAGCAAAAAGTACTCTAAGGGAAGTTAAGATTTCAGATCTGTATTGAAGTACCAGCTAAAAAAATAAAAGCTGTCTCAATCTGGTTTCTAAGAATGAGCAAAATGGAGCCATCTCCACTTCAAACAGAATTATGTTTAAATCCAAAGGTTTGCGTTTTTACACAAAGGTTAAAAGGGCCCATTTAATAAAGCTGATGAATTATAAAGAATTAAAGAGTACACATATTTTAGAATTTCACTTTTAATAACTGAGAGAACTTAAAAATATTTCAGTATAGATCTGTTCTGTAAAACTATAAGATTAGAAATTGTATGGTTCTAATGAACTAAGTTCGTTTTAACACACTTCCAAAATTGGTATTATTTCCTATCATTTTTACATATTTTTTGTAGCAATAAAATTCTCTCAGTCAGATGGATGGTATGCCATTGTTTATTACAAGAAAGGTACTGTCTTTCTGGATATGCCTGGGAACACTTACCTGCTAGCTTTATGGTACAGAACGACCACTCTCCAGTGGAAGCAATGATCACCCATAATTTCATACAATTCATAATAAGTTAAAAATATATTTGTTCCCTAACATCAGTGTTCCTTTGTGTTCTGTAACTTTACTGAATTTATTGATTAGTTCCAACAGTTTCTTGATCAAGTCTTCAGGGTTTCTATAATGTAAGGTCATGTCATCTGCAAACAGAGACAGTTTTGCTTCTTTCTCTCCATTTGGATGCCGTTTGTTTTCTTGTGCAATCGCTCTGACTAGGACCCCCAACACTTAATCAGCACATGTTTGTCCTGTTCTAGTCATTGACACATGCTGATGCCATGAAAAGATGTGTCTTCTGTATATTTACAGTCTGCATTTCTGACAATTTTTGTTTTCTTAGAAATAGCAAAAATCATCTATTTCATGTGAATTTAAGTTTCTCCTTGGCTATCAGTTAACCTAGCATGGTGGTTTACAGCACATGAGCATTGGAAATAATACTTTTAAAAAGTATCATACTTAAGAAAATAAAAAAGAAACATTGTACCTATTGGTCAAACCAGCTGAAAACGGCAATCTGGATCTGAATTTACATGCTATTGTAGTTTGTTAGTATATTTTAAAGTAGTCAACTTTGTTATTTCTTGAAAATATCTTTTTTAAAACCTAGACTATTGAGGAAATACCAAAGGGCATTTGAGTGGGTACCTACTTTTTTTTATTTCCAAAGTATAAAAAAAATTATGAGATTTAAAGTCCTCATTGTGCATTTTTTCTGCTTGTATAAAGGAAAAAAGTCTTTTGTCATTTATTCATTAGTTTAAACTATTGCAGTTTTTATTACAGGTGTTATAGTAAACACTTAAAAATACAACTGGATAACCTATTTTTAGTCATTTCAAAAGTCAAAAATAACATTTCTAAATAATTTTCAATGTATATATTTAAGTAATTATATCAATGTGAATACTGAATTTACTGATACACAATTGTGTTATAAATATTAATATTAAAATTTACTGAGATAGGTTAATGTTGAGATTTCCATTTTACAGACAGAAATCTATGCTCACAGAGAAGTGAAGGGGCCTTTAAAAAATCATTACAGGATTGAGTTACTTTTTTCTTTAATCCTCTTTCTATTTTTATAGGGTTATTTTTTCATAATTCACCAGTTTCTTAATATATGATCTTTTGTTCTCCATTTCCAACATATTTCCTTAATTTTTAATTATAACCACATACTCCAGATTGCAAGTCACTGCTCTTATATCTCTTCATACTTCCTTATCTCCGACCTGTTTTGTTTCTTCCACATAAATTGAAATCTTATGACTTCTTAACTAAATCATTGCAAAGTGAACCCCATACCACTGAACCTTTGAAAATTTCTACTTTAAAGATTGTTTCCTGTTTATTATTAGCAACTCTTGAGTTAACTAATAATCAAGGTTCAAATCATATAAACTTGTTGGCCTCATGTTATTTTCCTGTACAACTTATGGCTTTTATTTGTGGGCATAATCCAGAAAAACAGAGTTAAAAGTATTATTTACCTGTTGACCAATCCCCACTTGAACAGTCTTCTTTGGTTTATATGTGGGATGGTTAAGCCCAGTCACTATTTCTTCAGGTGTGATATTTGAAGGCGATACAGAGGATGAGAGGTAGAGCAGACTCTGGATTATCTAAAGAAACAGACATACAAGGATTACATTAAAAATTGAGTTCCACAAGCCTCATTGGATCCACCAGCTATGCCACCCCAATAAATTGTGACCATCATTTAGAATAATCAGCAAAACTGAATATACAGGGTTAGGCAAAAGTAGGTTTATTATTGTGGGTATGCAAAACACAGTTTATTCTTTGCCCTACCCTGTCTATATACATATTTATAAATATAGATATATGTACACATATACCTATGTGACATCTATAGATATATGTGTGCATATATCTATATTTATATTTCTTTGTTAATCTATTGATAGAACTACTAAGGTATAAAAAATGATTAAACATGTGCATGAGAAAAAATAAAAAATATAAAGTGAAAAATTAGTTTCTTAAACAATAATTAACAATAGATTACATATCTACCAACATGAGAAGAAAATGTATTGGAATTCATTGAGTATAATTCAGGTAAATAAGATATCCACTGTCAATGGAAATAAATAGAATGTTTAAAAGAAAATTATTAGAAATACTATCAATAATCCACATGTATTACAATGACTCAAACTAGGCCATAGGAAAAAAAGCATTTTGGGATTCTTCTGATACAGAATTCATACTTCCCAATCAAGTCTGGGTGACAGATGAACCTGCTAAATCTCCCTAATACATAAAATACCTTTATTTCATCTTAAATCTGGTAATGAGTATATGGCACCTAGTATTTAAGAGTTTATTTGGTTTGGGCCAAGCACTGTGTGCTTAGATTTAGAGCTAAGAAAAAGTCAACTCTTTCAATTAAATAACCAGCTGCGGGCCTTGCACCCAGGGCCACCTGTCCTGAAGTGCTCAGTGAAAGCAAAGCAGGCACCAGGTCAGATGAGGTTGTATGAGAGGATGAGGAAAGTCTGTGTTCTAGCTGCCAAGTCAATGAGGAACTGAGGGTAGGGACTAGAATGAAGATTGGTAACAATGAGAAAGTCATGGATAAAATCTGAGAAATAAAGCTAGAATTAAAGTTTTAACTTGTGCTGAGTATGAAGGGTTATCCTAAACAGGTCTCCTAGGTCTGGGGTAACAGTAGTGGGTAGAGGCTCACATTCTTGGGAGTCTCTATGACCATATTTTCAGACTATAAGACACATTTCCCCCCCAAATTTGGGGGGAGACGGGGTGTGTCTTATAGTTGAAATGTAGCTTACCTGGCTCACTATGGTGGGTAGGGGAGGAGGCTATGTTATTTATGTTATTAAATATTATATCACATTTTTTGCTTCAAAAATTTTTTTGTTTCCCTCCTCTAAAACCTAGGTGCGTCTTATGGTCCAGTGTGTCTTAAAATTCAAGAATGGCAGCTCCATCCTACCACAAGTAACCAGCCCATCCAAAAACAGAACCCCTTCCCTTCCCTTCCCTTCCCTTCCCTTCCCTTCCCTTCCCTTCCCTTCCCTTTCCTTTCTCTTTCCTTCCTTCCTTCCTTTCTCTTATATTTTGAGGAAATGCATTTTCTCTCAGTTTCCCCTGACAGAGAGAGCTGCCCTGAGCTCAAGGCAAAACCTCAGAGGAAAGCCTGAGGCTTTCCTGAAAATTGGACTCTGTCCCTCCAGTCTATGCTTAATTATCATGGTGGTTTACAGAAGCCCACAAAATAACAGAGATCTTGACAATCCACATTCTAACGGCTCACCAACATTTATGCAAAATTTTCACAGTGCCTTAACCTAACTGGCCTATTTTCTTCCAGGAAGACCATTCCAAACCCAGGTCTTTTTTCAACAAATTGGCCAATAATCCAGGAACTCTCTGCTTGATAGGTATAGCAATAATATATTATTTTCATCCCTTTCTTTACATCAATTAATATACTATATTTTATACACGTTTACACAGATATAGTTATACAATGCATGTTCTGGCCTTTAGTTTTAAAAATAAAAGGCATTACTTTAGAATTTGTGTATGACTAAGGAAAAAAAGCAGAAGACCAGCACTCCTTAAAGCAAGTTGGAAGGCTGTCCATTAAATTGGAGAAGCAACTATTCTGGGAACAGCTTCCTGACGTACAAGTAGGCGTAAAGCTTATTCTACTCTCCTCTACAAAAGCAGGGTTAATTACTATGGCAAGAAGCTGGGCAATTGTATCAGCAAATTTGGTTTATTTGTAATTCACTTATATCCCATGGGTTTTACCTATAATAGGCTGCATAGAGAGAAGCTTAGAGTGCTCAATTATTTTCTAAAGACTCAATTAATTATCATAATCCCCTAACTAAGAGGGAGTGGTATTTTATAAATCACATTTATAAATGAGGGCCTAAAGACCCAGAGGTGTGGAGTGATTTTTCCAAAGTGATCAAATTGGTACCATGACCAGGACTTGTTTGTCAGGCCTGTTGTTACTCATTCCACTTTAATACACCAACTTGGAGGTTGCTCTTTCTGCTTACAAATATACTTTTTCAGTTTTACTTCCATGGTAAATTTCCAAATTCAGGTCTCGCACAAAACCTCACCTGTCTTGTCCACTGGAATTCAAACACTTGTTCTTTGGAATTCTAAATCCAAGTTATCCTTCTAAGTCTTTAGAAATGTATCATTGTTCCAGCTTACTTATATCTTTTTATAATGTTTTTGAGTATATAGAATATAATATATCATTGATGGTAATGAAAAGGTGACTTAACAGCTACTAAAAATATTTGGCTATTTCAAGTTGTTGGGGAGGAAGAAACTTGGCTCTACCCTCAAGGTTCTTCTGACAAGTCTAATAATCAAATGGACATGAGACAGATTAGCAGGAGAAAATGACCAAATTTAATACATGCATAAGTATGGGAATCCCAACTAATGAGAGAGTCAGAGACCTCACATGCACAAGAGGGTCAGAGGTACAAAGGGGGATTGAGGTACTGAAGAGATTCTGAGCTCGGGATGAGGTAATGCACCCTGGGGGCTTCAAAGGGTCATTGCAGGATAAGAGCAGACCTTCAGTACATACAAGTTTGCCCAGCTCTATAGATAGGTCAAAAGAAGTTTTCTCTGATAATGTCTTTATGAGCATGATCCCCTAAATTAAGTTCTTCTAGATAAAGGGAGGAGCAGAAGTACCTCTTGAGCCTGTGACTAAGGTTGACTTTAGCTCAAAGTAATCGCTATCACAGAGGCACATGTTGTGTTGGCTTGCTCTGAGCTCTCACCAAGTATCTTTCAGAAATGTATGGGGTGGCCTATGTTGACAAATTAGAACTTTGCCTTGTCTTCTAGAAATCAATGTGGGTTGATTACTTTATGGAGAAGAAGATGTAAGATAAAAAAGTAATGAAGCTATTAGCAATGGTCAATAGTTAGACTCTAGTGTTATATTCAGGGGCCTTTCTCATTCAGTTGTACAGAATATCAAAATGTTCCTTTACATGTTTTATGAATAATTATTTCTTTAATGTCTGAAATCTAAATCAGGGTGCATCCATTTTATGAATGCTTATCAATGTGTTATGCCATTCAGAAGTTTGTTTCAAAATACAATCCAGAAATAATGTACTCAGCAAACTAGTCCCAAATTAAATCCATATTAAATCAACTTTTGGCTTCATTGTAAATTCTTCTAGATAGTCTATAGATAAAGCATGAGTTGGGCTTTATAGCCCATCTATAAAATGACCTATGTTTTCTCCTAAAAGAATAAATATGTTCCTTAAAGAATAACAAACTAGGGTTTGTTTTTGCTATTCCCTCTTTCTTCTATAAAAAGATATAGTGATGTCAAATTAATATACAATGTTTAAGTTTAGGTGACAACTCACCTTAATTTTATAACAGGAATTATTAAACTGAACCAAATATTTTCTTTTCCAACACATAAGTGAATTAAAATTAGAATCTAATCCCAGAAGGCTTTTTTTTTTGCTCTTAAAGTAAACCATCTTATAAATTCTGTTGACTGATTTACTTTGACAAGTAGACAAGAGAGATATCAACAGGGCATGGCCCACAAAATGTCAATAACATAAACCTATTTTTAGATGTAAATTATTGCTGTACTTAAAAGGACTCTGAAAATGTTAATTGTAATAAGGTCATACTAACTAAAGATTTTTAATAGGCAAATTAGAAAAATAATATGAAGCAGCACATAATTATTTATGAAAAACTGGAAATTGACATGCATTACAAAAAAATTCCCCTAATTTCTAAAACACTACATTTAGAATTGTGTAAAAGCAATGGTAGTGGGTTGAATAGTTGTTGCCAAAAACTAAGTCTGTATCCTGTACTAATTCCCACAACCTGTAATATGCCTTATATGGTCTCATAGATAAAATGTTTGTGCTCCCCTGAAATTCGTATGTTGATACCTAATCCCCAAGTTGATGGTATTAGGAATTGGGACTTTTGGGAGGTGACTAGGTCATGAGGGTGGAGCCCTCAAGAATAAGATTAGTGCCCTTATGAAGGAGGCCCATGAGAGTCCCCCTGCCTCCTCCACTGTGTAAGAGGACACGAGAGGATGGCCACCTAAGAACCAGGGAGCTGGTTCTCCCTGGGCACTGAATCTGCTAGCGCCTATTTAATCTCCAACTTTGCAGCCTCCAGACAGCCACCCAGTCTGTGGTGTTTTGTTTCAGTGGCTCCAACAGGTTAAGGCTTATGGCAAAAAGGGGTAATTCAGTTAAGGATCTTGACAGAGAAGTTTATCCTCTATGATGCAGGTGGTCTCAAAAAGCAATCTCATGTATTCTTACAAGAAAGAGGCAAGGGGAGCTGAGACACAGACGCACAAAAGAAAAGACACAAAAAAGCAGTGATATGAAAAAGGAGGCTGGGCAGAAAGTGATGTGGCCACAAGTCAAGGGATGCCGACTGCCACCAGTAACTAGAAGAGGCATGAAACAAATCCTTCCCTGGAGCTTCTTTAAAGAGACACCTGGGCCTTTGGAAGTGTGGGAATAAATTTCTATTGTTTTTAGCCACCAAGTGTATAGCAATCTGTTATAGCTGCCTTAGGAAACTGATACAGCAGTGGTGGTGACATCATTTATAAAAGCCACAAACCCAGGAATTCCACTGGAGGATATGTTCCCTATAGGCAGACATGCACAAGTGCGAAAAGAAACGTGTACAGGATGTCTACGGCAACATCACTTATAATGTGGCAAACTGAAAGTCACTAGAAAAATGGGTAAACTGCTGCACATTTATAATATACTATATCACTATAAAAAGAATGAGGTAGATCTACATGCACTGATATGGAACACTGTTAAAATTAATGTAACAAAAGTGAACTGTAAAGCAAGAAAATATGATTCCATTTATCTTAAATTGTATACACAAAAAGAAATATCATACAGTTGGATATGTATAGAAATTATTTAGAACAAGACTTATATATAAATAGCTGGTGCCCTTGGAAGTGGTTACATATAATTTATATATTTTTGAAATGTTTAAATATTATATAATGAATACATCTTATTTTTCTATTAAAAACTTTGTTTTGCATTTTTATTAAGTTTTTATTATTTTTACACATTTAAAAAATCATTTTTCAATTATGTCAACTTTCAAGTATGTCAACTGTAATTCAAAGTATTTTTTAAAAGATGTAAAAAATAAAACAAAATAAAGACTTTACAAAAATGCAAAACACAAAATTTTAGTGAGCAAACATAAATGCATCCCCTTATACATTAACATAATTGTGAGTTGTAGCAGTTACTTCTGTTTGAATTAAACATAGAATTCTTATCTTTCTTTTCTCATGCTTCATCCTGTTAGCTAAATTTCCATACGGAGTTAAGTCCCTGTTTATAAATCTTATCCAGTGGTTCTAAAAATATGGTTTTAGTTCAGCATCATAAGCATTGCCTGGTAACTTGTTAGAAATGTAAATTCTGAGGCACCACCTCAGACCTACTGAGTGAAACTCTGGGGAAGATCTAGCAACCTGCAATTTCATAGGCACTACAGATGATTCTGATGTGCATTAATGTTTGAGCACCACTGGTCTAGGCTCTTCCTCTAACACCCCTGCAAATGCTGTTTCAGTCATTGTATTCACCTTCTGGTAGTTTTGAGCCAAACTACCAAATGATGTTGCACGACTCCTTCTGCCATTTCACTACTTCCTCCAACTGAGGTGTTCCTCACCACTCTCTTCCTCTATCCAACACGTTTATAACTGAAGATACCGAGAGACATCAGCTGCCCTATTTGTGAGGGCTGACTTTGATACCAATCCTAACTCCCTATGCACTGTGCATACTTTTACCATCCCATGTATGTGGGATGGTCACATAACTTAAAGATACATTATGTGGCACTCCACCCTTTTCTTGAGGGCAGGATCTATACATTTTTTTACTTTATTCTCAGAACATAAAAGATGTTCAATAAATATTCTCCAATGAATAAAAGTGAAAAAGAAATATATTTATTGGAAATAAGAATTTTTACCTTTTTTTCTTTTTATCAGATTTAATGGGGTGACACTGGTTAAGAAAATTACATGTATAATGCACTCCTGTGTATTATGTGCACCTACATTTTTGGCCCAAACTTTCAGGAAAAACATCTTTTGCTTTAATTTTTAATTCAATTTTTTATGTATTTATATTTAGAAACAAAACCAATTATCCCATTCCAGGGTATTATTTTGCATATGGATATCATTATTGCTTTCTAGAGTTATACTTTTAATGCATAAGCATAAATAAAAGAATTAAAAACACTTATATAGATATGGAATTAGTACTACCCATATATAATGTGCATCCTTATTTTTCCCTCAAAAATTTGGGCAAAAAAGTACACATTAAACACAGCAAAATATGGTAGTTGCAAAGCCATTTCTGATAACTTTCTCACTTCTCATACTTAAGTGACATCCACTGACTGGTCAACCTGAAAAAAATGGAATTACATTTAAGAGATTTAGGGTCTTCCATTTTGCATTTAGTCTTCAAAGAGTTTTTGGTGTTTCATTTTATCCCTCAATTTGAAAAGGTGATTAACTGACACTAGAGAAAAGGAGTTAGACAAAAATCCCTGGATGTTTCTAAGAAGAAAGGCCAGAGAATACCTTTCTCACTTTTCTATTTAAAAGTCCATTTAAAAAAAGAATAATAAAAAAATTCACAAGATTTCCTGTTATAAACGATGAGATTCAGAAATATGCTACAATTCCCTAGAAATTTCTATAAAATATAACGCCATTGAGGGCAGGAATAAGAAACAGTACCACGGGTGGTAAACCACCCTGGCCAGGGGCTTCGAGTACCATGGTCTTCCTCTTCACCAAGATAAGCTTCCTGGGCATACTGACACCTTTGCCTCACAAATGGCTAAATCTTCCTGTGACCCATTGTTCTTTTCATGATGGAACATATTTAGTTCCATCTGTGACATATCTCTTTGTCACCTAACATTCTATCAGCTGTAATCTCATGATTCTATGACCCCAGCCCCCTAATTCCCTTGAGTAATCATGTTTATAGTATGAAAAAGCTAAAAACAAAAACAAACAAACAAAAACCCCGATCGCCCAACCTTGAGAAGTGATTGAATATATTATTGTAATCCACTTGATAGACTCTTATACAGACATTAAGTGATGATTATAAAAATTATGTAACATAGGAAATATATAATATTCAGTAAAAAAGATTTGATATAACTATATAATAGCAACGTTTTAAAATACTATATGTAACAAAAGAGATGCATAAAAAATACCTAGGCAATGGTGTTAGGATGAGGCTTATAAAAATTATATTTCTTGAATTATAATAGCTTTATCTTAACATATAAATATTATCTTAACATGTAAAATAATTTAGGTTAATATTACACATTTAACTATCTACCCTAATTTTGGCTTTTATATCTGCTTTGAAAATGACTTACTTTTAACTTATCTACAACAAATTCAAAATAGTTATTGTAAGATTATACAGTGAAGTTAGAAGATGTATTTACTTAAAGATCTTACTTCCATTTTTGTTTCCTTTTTCATTTGCTTTATATTATTTTGCTTTTAGTTATACCTAAATAAAATTATGAGGGTCTATATAAATTATAAAGAATATACCCAGTGATTGTCCCCCTACATAAAATTAGATATAAATTACATTTGCTGATTATTATATATGCAAATAACTATTACTGTTATATCTTACGTTACAGGTAAGCATCACTGATTAAGACACTTGATGTTTAACATGAATTTTTTTCATAATTATATTTAGTAGCTATTTTCTCCATTTTGCAAACAATGAAAAAGAAATTCAACTGGGTCAAATATCTTTTTTAAAGTCTACTGCTAGCATTTGTTTCACTCTAGGACCAGGCTCTTAAGAGTTAAGAGCCATACACTTCCCACTATCTTTATGTTTCTTTTCAACCATGAGTTACTTCAAGTTCAGACTGCCACCCTTTCTCCACCCTACTGTAGTTTGCCTGGTGTAGTACTTGCTTTGCACAGGTCAGATGCCTGGGTGTTCTGCCCTCCACCCATTCCCATGTGCTTCCCCAAGCACTTCAGGTGGTACTCAATTAGTTAGAAATTGTCAAAATAGAAAGAGGAAGCTAAAGCCAAAGCCCACAAAAATGAACTACCCACTGAATTTAGAGAAATGGCATCAATCAGGATTAAGTAATTTCAAAGGAAAGGGCTGTGGAACTCAGGAATCTAATCACATTATCAGTTGTCTTCTACTATACACTTATGAGTGAATTGAATTGGAGTTTTTTCTGTTGTTCATAATTATCTGTCTCCTACCCAAGCTTGTCCTGTGTCCCTACCCACTGACTCTGGGCCAAGCCATATCACAAGGAAATATAAGCCAATGACATGTAGGCCATGTGCAAGAGTATGCTTAACATGTCTTTGCGTATGTTCACTCTATACCTGTGGTCCTTATATTTCAACATGACAACATTTACTTTTAGTTTAGATCCCTGAAAATAAGAGCCAGTTTGAAGGTAAGCTAAACCCATGAGAACCAGTGAGAGCTATAGCTGACTCATAGTCTCCAGGTAGCATGAAAAAGAAATAGGTATCTGTTATTGTAAATCTTAAAGTATTGGAGATGTTTGACAGAACAACACAATCTCAGGTTGGGTGTATAAAACAAATCCTGAAATATATGGCATTGGCTTTGAGGTCAGGCAGCTGGTGGTGAGGACCTTGCTAGAAAAGCTTAGAAGAATGACAACTTATGTTAGGCAGTAGCAAAATATTTGGTAATACTTTTGTTGTGATATCTTGAAAGGCAGAAAATACATACAGTGCAGTTGGGGTAGCAGGATGAGAAAAAATGTCGTTGCATGAGTTGGTGATCGTTAGCTACGTTCAACAGATACTAGGAGAAGCAATGAGGTCATAATAGACTTGACCTGCTTGCAAGCAGGAATGAAAAAGGCAAAGGGACAAAACACGTATTACAGGACCTGCAAGGCTGAAAGCTACATTCCACGCCCACCCCCCAATCATCAGTCTGGTAAAAGATCCTCAAGTATGGCTTTAGTACCTTCTCTTAAACCCTCTTCCAAGCTTAAGTCAGAAACCAGTAAATTCTTCTGGTTTGCAAAATAGTTAAGACCATGGGTGGAGAAGAGATCAGTGGTATGGTCCAAGGAGGTCTAATGAATTTTTCTATTATTAAAAATATTTAGAGAAACATGTCTCACAAAGAACTGAGAGAGTTACTATTTATACTAACTAGAATCAAATAATTTTAAAACCATTGTTCAAAGGGTTATACTATAAGATGTGTTATTGTCTTGAATAAAAAGAAATGGTGACTATTGTAAATGTAAAACGATCAAGTTGTTTTACGTGACATACAAAGATATTACACCATGAAAAATTTAAACACATACCTCACAATAAATGTCACAGTACTATAATAAACCACTGTAAACCTTTGAGCTAGTAATATTCACACTGGCTCTTATTTTCCTTTTTTTGTAAATGTCCTCTGAGGTCCCTTTGCAACTCATATTTGATTCTGTGACACTAAAATAGTTCTATTTATAGACTTTCTTAGCATGTGAAAAACATATTTCTTCCTTTCTCTGAGAAAATACTACTGCCATTCAAAAATAACTAATGAACAGAAAGACATTATTTGAGCAAGTTCTCTAAGATTCTAAAAGCTAAAGGTTGAATGAGAAAAGTGTTTTTGAAAGAACTAAGTGAGGGAATTCTATTATGTAAGTGGACAGGGCCATGTGGTTTAAACATGAGAGGCTACTAAAGGTCAAATATTTGTTCCTTAAGTGTGCTTAGATTTTTATTAAATTCTAAAATCATAATTTAGCTTCC
Source organism: Trachops cirrhosus (assembly GCA_028533065.1). NCBI lineage: Eukaryota > Metazoa > Chordata > Mammalia > Chiroptera > Phyllostomidae > Trachops > Trachops cirrhosus. The sequence goes on along the minus strand of CM052539.1, from coordinate 50,915,730 downwards.
ATAAAAGATATCATATGACATCCTCAGAGGATGTGGTATGCATTTGAATAATTTTTCACTTATCAGGATAAAAATATTGAAGTATATTGTCATGTTCTTTAAAAAATATGTTCCCATAAAAGTGGGACAATAGGTTCAATATTACAAATAAATCACATGAAGATTTTTTGAAAAATAGAATACAAACAATGCCTCACATATTATATACTCAAACTGTTTTAAAGAACTATGTAATATTTTATTTAATTCATACATTGCACATTTTTATTTCCCATGTGTCCAATTCATATAACCTTAAGTTAAAAAGTATACTATACAACTACCAAATAGGAATCATGTCAATCATGCATTGTTTAGTAAAAAAATCATGTTCATAAAATTTAAATAAGATATTATTAATGATGAGTAAGAGTTGACCACTTACAAACATTCCAGAAGATATTCCTCTTGTCAAACTTATATGTAAATGTTATGACACGCAAATGTTAAGCATCCATGAGGATGGCCATTTCTCGTAAAGGAGCAATGAAACCTAGTTGAACTAAGGGGCAGAGCTGAAAGTGATCATTTTCGTCATATTTTTCACGTTCTGAAGATTCACTAGGAAGACTCTAAGGAGGCCTCACTGTGAAGTTCCACAGAATCCACAATATCAAGCCCTTGCATTTAGAATTTGATGTTATTTTCTATAATATTCACTGAACCTTGATGATGAAGTTAGTGCTGACTGGAACCAAAACGAACCCCAAGTTAAACCCAACCTAGATCAGGGCTACACAAGCTGTTGAGGATAAATCAATAGGGTTGATCCTGCTTGTCACTTCTGGAAGGTCACCAGAAAGAAGCATCAACACAAATGCAAAGGAAAAAAAAACTTCTCACTCCCTTTCTCCTTTTCTTACTGCTGGACTAGTCAAGCCTGTGAACCCCACAAAATATGTAAATAAACAAACAAACACAGTTGTCAGGGAACTGATGACACATTCATACCACAGCAAATTGGAAGTAACTAAACTACTGGAAACATTTCACCATAGTTTACAGCATTCATTTTTCTCCCCCTTAGCTTGTGCTTAAAGGCTGCCCTCTTTCAGGTTTGACTGCAACTGAGCAGAGAAAACATCCATAATTCCAAGCATTGTCTTGATCCTAATTTAATTTTTCTACATTTTAACTATTTTAATCAGTTAGATTTTGTTTGTACCTTGCCTTTTTCTCATGTATCATGGCATCTACCCATCATTCCAGACCAGAGATTCTCCTGTCTGACTGGTTACCATTCCAGTACCAGCAATTCCCTCATGTTTGTTCTGACTTTGCTTCAGCTTGAATGAAGAGCTCCCACTCCTTTGTCCTAATGCTTCCTTTACATTCCTTCATGCTCCACAAGAGAATGTTTGTTATGCTTTCTCTGACCCTTACACCTCACCCTCACAGAGAGCATGATAAGCAGCTGCCCTCCCTGTCGATCTGCTCACTAAAACGACAACATATTAAACCTGGGAACAACAGCACAAAAGGGATTCCTGTGGAAAAAGATTTTTTAAAGATTGTATTTGTTTTTGAAAGAGGGGATAGAGGGAGAAAGAAGGGGAGAAAAACATCAGTGTAGAAGAGAAACATCAATCAGTTGCCTCTTGCATGTGCCCCAAACTGACTTGGGACGGAACCTGCAACCAAGGCATTTGCCTTGACCAGAATCAAACTAAGGACTTTATCCTTTGGGGAACAACAACACCCAACCAACTGAGCCACGCCAGTCATGTTTGGACAAAGATTTTTAAAGACAGGAGGCAAAGAAACTGTTTTCCTGAAAGACTTGGAGCCTCTGTATGCAGTGATGTTTTAAGATTTAGAAGATAAAGTTTGGTATAGATCTAAGCAGGGGACATTTTGGCCATTGCTGCTTTCACCTCAGCTTTAGTCCTTGAGAATCAGTTACTTTGGGAGCATCAGGAGACATGAGCCTTTACATAGGCAATAATGTTGTTTCCACTGAGGGCATTAGCAATGGTGAGAAACAATAGTGGAAAAACTCATTTGATCTCTCGCTCATCCCACGTGATCCCCAGAAACACTTAGTGGGAGACTCTTGTAGAGAATTCAAGGTTTTTTAAAAAAATTATTCTGTTTTTTGAGCACAGGAATATTTAGTTAGTTTGCATTTTAGAAAATAAGATAGGGTAAAGAAAATGGTTGAAAGGAGATAGAAGATACATCAACAAAATAGTAAAATTCTATTGTGGTAGGCTAGATAAGCTAGGACAGAGTAGAAGGAAAGATTTATTAAAGAGAAAAATAACTCCCCTGGCTGGTGTAGCTCAGTGGATTGAACATGGGCCTGCAAACCAAAGGGCCGCTGGTTGCAGGCCAGGTCCCCAGTACGGGGCGCATGAAAGGCAACCATGCAATGATGTTTCTCTCCCTCTCCTTCTCCTTCCCTTCCCCTTCTCTAAAAATAAATAAATAAAATATTATGTAAAATAACTATAATAATTTGTTAATGAATACAAAATGCAAGAAAGGTAAGTTGTGATACCAAAAACATAAAAGTTAGGGGGAGAGGGAGTAAAAGTTAAGAGTTTTTATATGCAACTGAAGTTGTTATCAACATAAATCAGACATATATGTAACATATTTTATGTTATCCTCATGGTAAGCACAAAGCAAAAATGTACAGAAGATACACAAAAATAAAGAGAAACACATTAAAACATATCCATAAGGAAAATTATCAATTCATAAAAGAAGTCAGAAAGAGAGGAGAAAAGGAATACGGGAGCTGCAAAATAATCAAAAAACAATAAGAGAGCACTAGTAAGCCTTCACCTATCAACAATTATTCCAAGTGTAAATGCATTAAATTCTTAATCAAAAGGCATAGAATGGCTAAATGGAAAATGTGTGTATGGTAAAACATCATTCAGCCATAAACAAAAGGAAATTCTCTCATTTATGACAACACAGATGGACCTTGAGGGCAGTATGCTAAGTGAAATAAGATAAAGACATATATTCCATGAACCCACTTACACGTGGAATCTAAAAACATCGAACTCGTAGAAACAGAGAGTAGAATGGTGGTCGCCCGGGGCTGTGGGGTAGGGGAATTGGAGCGATGTGGAATGAAGGGTACTAACATCCAGTAACAAGATGAGTAAATTCTGCAGATCTAATATTCTGGGCACTGTGACTATAGCTAACCAAATTTTATTATTTACTTAAAAGTTCCTAAGACCATAGAACTTAAATGTTCTCACCACAAAATAAAAAGGATAATTATATGATGTGATGAAGATGTTAACTACCTCTCTTCAGGTAATCATTTTGCTACAAATATAGGTGTATAAAATCATCATGTTTTTCATCTTAAATTTACAAAATGCTTTATCTCAGTAAAGCTGGGAGACACAGAAACCTCCTCACTCAGCCTCCCCTACACACACATACACACAAAAACAGTGAGTCAACAGTAAGTTAAAAAAAATGGTTTTATCTTTGGGGGCAGGTTGGAGATGAAATAGAAGAGGAATTCAATTATTTCAAATGATGTAATTCTTCAGTTGAATGGTAGGATGCAGAATATGCATCACACTAATCTGTTTTCTATTTTATGCAAATGTTACTTAAACTTGTTTGTATTTATTAAATATATATGTGATATAAAAATACATAACAAATAGTAATGTTTTATGTCTACTTAATAGATGAAAATACTGTAGGAAGGAATTGTATAGTATTATCCTCCTTGCTTTCATTTACTGCATTTTGTTTCCTTTTTTAATGTGACATATTTAATTCTTTAAAAAATAAATTTAAAACATCATAGGTATTCAAAGTACTTTGAAGAGTAAGAGAAAAATGATTTCTTAGTTTTCTAATTCTCAGAAATCACAAGCTCAGTTCATGGGGGGCTGTACATAATTATATATGATTGTCAAGTACATTTGCTGTGTTGAGTAGATAATGGTAATAAAATCCAATAATCAGTAAATAGATTTTTATATAAGTATTAGTATTACTGTTAGGTGCAAATTTTTTTAAATCAGAAGCTACTTAACATCAAAAAAAGAAAAAAGGAGAATTATGTCAGCATACTAAACACTTAAATTGTGTCTTTCAAAAAACAAAAGTATTTTAAAATCAGTTTATTCTAAATGCACATGTTCTTAGTATAAAAGAAATTAAATTTTTCATCCAATTAGTAAAAGACCATAGTAAAAATACTAAAAAAATTATGTAAATGGTTTTTACCTAGAAGCACAGTAAATCAGAAGCAAACTCTGTCAAATGTTAGTCATTGAGAACATCAATCTGTACAATGACTCTGCTGTCAAGTTCAGGTTGAGGCTTTTCCATTTTAGGAACAAGAAATCATGAGTCATCTTTTACCCAAGAGACTCGGGAACACATATTCATGCTGGTGCCCTCATACATTTCTTGACAATTGACTGGAAGGTCAATTGACAATGAAATAATAGAGATTGTAAGCTTTGAACAGATTTCATGGAAGTGGAGTTAATGATTATTTAGCCTGCATTGTCGTTTGGACTCATGAATATACCCACTGGAAAACATGAGATAGTCTGCAAAACTAGGAAAACATGTAATAGTCCTGAAGTGCACTCAATAATTAAATACATGATGTGTAAACACTGAATAACATCAGAATATCTGACTCCAGGTCATTTTTTCTAAAGAGTCGGCTTTCCTTTTTAATGTCAATATACAAAGAAGTATAATTCATTAATTTATGATAACTACACAATTTTTATTACCATGTGCTGTATTTATTCAAAGACTACAACACGATTATGGTCGATTGCAAAACTGGTCACAAATTGTTCCCCTCCCTGTATTCACCTCTTTAAATAGTTCCCTTTCACATTTATTCTGGGCTTAGCCTGTGACCTGCTGTGTGCATTAGTCTCCATAGGCTGTCATAACAGAATACTACAGATGGCTTGGCTTAAACCACAGAAATCTATTTTCACACACATCTAGAGGCCAGAAGTCTAAAATCAGGGTGACAGCATGGTCGCGTTGTAGTAAGGGCCTCCCTCCTAGCTTGCAGAAAGCCACCTTCTCACTGGGTGTTCACCGGGGCTTTTCTTGGTGCATGTGTGCAGACTGAGAGAGATCAAGCTTGCTGTTGTCTCTTCTTAAAAAGGAAATAATTCAGTCAGACCAGGTCCCCACCCTCATAACATAATTACTTTTCAAAGGCCCCATCTCCAAATACCACTACACTGAAGGTTAGAATTTCAACACATGAATTTTGTGGGAACATAAACAATTAGTCAATAACACTGTGGCCAATGAAACAGCAAGTAGATACGTGAAAACTATGTGCACATTTGGGCCCCTCTTCTTTTACTGTCCTTGGTACCCTTGTCATTACTAGCCTATAAGGAAGCCAAGCTAGCCTGCTGGATGAGACACATGCCCTTGTCCCATCTTAATCCTTGCTAACCTAGACTGGCTTGGTTATGAATGGTATGGCCTAAGAGCTGATGATCAGTGCTATCACTCTCTGAGACAATTATCACTACAAGTTAGCCCCACCCTCCCCACCTGCTGGCCCTTTCAAATATTAACACTAGTTCATATATCACCTAGGCTCACATATCCTTCTTTGGACGTAATGATATGAATTACTGGTCACCTTAAACAGGTCTACCATCAAAGCTCTGCCAGAAGAAGCTTCCTTCATTTTATCACTTATTACTCAAACAACCCCAACATGGAAGGAGTTCAATGTGCTAGAATCAGGAGCACAATGGTGGAATGAGATACAATCCATGCCTTCACAGAGTATAAAATTCTTTGAGAGAATAACAACAAATACGGTGGGTGGGGGTTATAATATTCTCTGGCAGCTTAACTGGAGTTATCTGAACCATCAAACTATAGAAGAAGACTGGAATGATTATTCTCAGTTCTCCCAATTATGTTACATAGATATTATGCAACTCAATGCATAGAAAATAATTCAATTCATTCTAGGACTTATGGCATTAAGGTGTAATTTTCTCATCAAAATCTAGATGTGGAAAAATTGGTCTCTGGTAATAACTAATGTATTAAGAAGTATAATTAAACCTGCCAGAGGAGATCATAAACATAGTTTGGCTAAGTTTTGAATGAAGAGCATGATTTAATCAAGTGAAAAGAAAAGACGAAAATGACCCAGGAAGAATATACTTTGCAAAGGGTCCTGGTAAGAGAGATGCTGATTTACTTAGAGAACTAACAAATGAAGTCAACTCCCTCTTTCTGTTAGACAATCAATGGTGCCCCGGAAAAGGTCACAGCAAAGTCTAACAGAGACTGATGTCACTTGGAAGAACTGATACACAAAATGAAACTCATAGTTTTATCTTCATAAAATGTGTCCAATATTAAAATCAGTGCTATGGGTAAGAAATGTGATGTTTTCTTCACTGGTGCCTCTGTCCTCCTAGATTATATGAGAGAGTGATTTACTATTTCTATGATTATAACCTACAGCAAAAAGAAAACACATTAAATCTTAATGTAAAATGTTTATTGCTAAAAATTAAATATCCTAAAGATTACCAATGGACAAGGAAACCTACGTTCACTAACAACTTGTCTAGCCTATGTAGCACAGTATGTCACCTTCCTGAGTTAGATTTAATTTTGTTCAACATCATGAGATTCTTATCTTCAGTATTTATTCTATCTATGTTGACAGCACGGTTGTACTGGTATATTTCAGAGCTAGCCTCAAGTAACAACTGAATCTATTGACCGATTACAGTCAGAAAGAATAGCTCAATGTTAATTATGCCAAAATTAACTCATCATTTCTGGTAGATGTTCTACACCCAGATACAAAGTGCTAAAAATTCTATCCAACAGGTTAGCTTTGTTATCGGCAAGGTATTATGTAGCAAAATCATCCTGACATGCACATTATACTGCTCAAAATTCTAAATTTTATAAAGCCTTGTAAGTTATTTTATGATAGAGGTGATATAAATAGAAACTTCCTGCCTATAAAATATCCCAAGTCACAATCAATATGGCCTTGTTAAAGCTTTGGTTCAAACAACTGACTAGATCTAAAACTGCATTTGAATTAAAATCCTCACGCTACATAAAGTACTCTTACAGAGCCATATCGGTAGAGAGGTGGCAAAGCCTTCCATTTAGGTAAGAATACAAGTAGGGCTCTTGAATTTTTATACAATAATTTCACTTTTGCAATGTACCCAATTAGAAGAGAAAGCAGATCTCTCTAATCACAACAGGCAATATGGAACTGCCAACCATTTCAGTATCGGTTATTTGTTATCCAACTTTAGTCAAAAGTCAGTTAACAAATCAAGGTAATTCTATAATTTGCATTTGGATATAACCCCACTGCTACAAGCACATAGTGATGGAAAATAAAATCTGAAAAGCAAAAACCAAATTAAATGATTAACCAAAACAATAATGACAACCACAAACATCTCCGTTGTCCAGAAGCACAGTGTGGTGAAACAATGAGTCTGCTTGAATCTGGAACCGGAAGCCGTCAGTGAGGGAGAAGTTCATGTTCTGTATAACAGAGGGGACTGAAGTGAGAGTCTGGCTGACCCATGCCAGCCACGTGCTGAGCTGGGCCTATCTTTCATACCTTCAGTCTCTCCTGAATGGAGAAGAAAAACTAAAACTGTTTCCCATCACCACTTGGGACAGTTTTTGTTTTTACCCTGGTGTCAATGGAACGAAGGCAGAAATGGCATCAAAAACCAAACGAAGCAGAAAGAAAGAAGGAGCTCCTAACCTTTGCAACAGCACAGATGGAACTGGAAAGCATTATGCTAAGAGAAATAAGCCAGGTGCTGAAAGACAAATACCATATGATCTCACCTTTAACAGGTACCTAATCAACAAGACAAACAAACAAGCAAAATATAACCAAAGACACTGAAAGTGAGAGCAGGGTGATGGTGACCAGAGAGGAGAAGGGAGGGAATTTTAGAAGAAAAGGGTGAAAGGTTTGCAGGAGCAATTATAGAGGACACATGGACAAGAACAAGGGCAGGTGGAGGTGGGAGGGAGGTGGGGAGGACTGGGGGGGTTAGGCTGGGGCAGGGGGAAAAGGCAAAAAACTGTACTTGAACAATTTAAATGTAGGGAAAAAAAGAAAAAGAAACTACTCCATGGCTTAAATTCTAGATTTCTTTAGCTTCCACAGAAGCACAGGACGTGGAACAGTGGTAACTCCCTTATGCTTCAAAAACTGCCCATTGAAGTTGTATGTATATTAGAATCATAAATTTCTCTCCTGGATGTGTAAAAATTGTGTACAGCAGCATGGAAACAGGACTTTAAAAAAATTAGAGACAATTTGACTATGTATAAAAATACATAATTAAAGTTTATATATTCATAGAATGGAATATATAGAGTTAAAATGAACAAGCTAAAGCTATGTTTTAGGCATCTCAAAGAAAGCATATAGCAAAAGGAACCGGAACTTGATGGTTTAGAAAATTCTCAGTCTATCCAGATAATATGCTCCAAAAACAGTCTAAAACAACCTGAATCCAATCAATTATCTCAGTTTAGGAGTGAGTAACCGAGATCCAAGTATCCAGAAAAGATCTGCAGAGAACCCTCTTGTCTGATGACTTCGGTGTTCTGAATTACACGAGATAGATGAAGTATTTTTAAAATGTTGTACCAGCATAAACACTATCAGCCTGCATTGAAAAAGAACAGAGGCAGGATTAGACAAAGAAAAATGACCCTGAGGGGAAAACCACAGATGCAGAGGCCTCAGCTAAGGGCCTGCTCAGTTCTAGAGGCAGGGCTGAGGGTGTGAGGCCACCCCAGCAGGACCAGAGGACAGGACAATGGCCATGGAGAACTGTTCTCAAGCCTTAAACCCTAATGGAATTTGCTCTGCTAAGTTGCAAACTTGCTTTAGGCCAGTGACCCCTTTTCCCTTCCAATTTCTACCTTTTGTAAAGACAATGTCTATTTTATATCTATCCTACTACTGTATCTTGGGGGAAGATACTTGTCTAGGTTTCACAAGTCCACACATGGAGAAGTTTGCCTCGGATGAGCCATACCGCACGTCTCACCCACACTAATTTACATACAGGGTGATGCTGGAATGGTTAAGACTTTGGGGATGTTGGAATTGGGTGAACATATTTTTACATGGGAAAGACTTCAGTCGGGGGTGAGTTAGGAGGCAGACTGTTATGGGTTCACTGGTGTCCCTGAAAAAATAACTACATCCTAAACTCCAACACTTCAGAATGTGACCATACTTGGAAATATGTAATATAATTAGTTAAGATAAGGTCGTACTGGAATAGAGTGGACTCCTCAGCAAATATGATGGGTGTCCTCATAAGAAGATGGCTGTGTGAAGACAGACACGGGGAGAATGGCACATGGAGATGGAGACATAGAATGAAGTAACGCTGCCACAGCCTGGGGCCATGAGAAGGTAGAAAAGGAAAGGAAGGATACTCCCCCGAAAGCGTCTAAGAAAGCACAGCCTAGCTGATACTTGACTTTCAAACATCTAGTCTCTAGAACTGAGAGAGAGCATATTTCTGTTGCCTTAAGCCACCTTGTCTGTGGTTATTTGTTGCGGCAGCCCTAGGAAGCGCTCTGTAATAATTTATAGTCTGCAAGCTAAAGTTTTATATAAATTCACATGATTCTCATACTAAACAAGTGAAGGAAGCACTACGGTTATTGTTATAAGCCTTGTTTATATGTCACTTAACAGAGGTTATTTCAGGTTATGTGATTTACCCAGGATTTGCAAAGCAAGTTAACTGAGAGGCTGGGATTTTGAGCTAGGTTTTCTGATGCCTACTCTTTTTACAACACTGAAAACATTGATATTCTTTGTCTCTTTTTATTTTTTAGATAGATCTTGTGTGTTTGTGTACGTGTGTGTCTTTAATATCTATAGGTAACTGCCAAAGGGTCTTGGTGAACTTTTTAGCAATTCATGGAATATACTGGATAATGAGCCAAATAAGCCTAGAGAAACTGAAGGTAACCTGACTTGCATATTCTCAATTACAAAACCCTGAGAAGTAGGTGAATATCTAATGGACACAGTGAATAGCACCTACATATTAAATATGTAAAGCCAGGTTCTGAACACAAATATCTAATATTAAAAGATGAATGGAAGAGTCTACTAAAAACATGGTAAGACATCTATACATACTCAAAAAGATGGTCTTAACGGTTAAAATCTCTTAGTTTTTTTAATCATCGTAAGTCAAATAATTGTTTTATACTTAGATTGCCTGCAGATCGATTCAAATTTTAACTGATACTTCATTATTTATCCATGTATTTTGATTTTATTCATATTTTAAATTTTCTTAATTAGTGAAACTTCAGCCACCTGACACTTAACTTATAAATTATGAACCAATCCACATGACTTTCCTGTGTTTCAAAATGAGAACTGGTAGAACTCCCTCTCTTACCTTGAGGATATAAATATATATAAGCAAATTCATATTCAGACAAGAAGGACTAGATTATGTAAATTATAATAAATTGATACGCAAATTTTAGCGATGTCAATGGTGAATCTGGAAAATATCACTCCACATCTACCCTTTAAATACCAGTGCTGATTTAGCTATACCTCCAAATGGAAATGTATTAAGGAATAAAATATGATTTCCCTTTCAAAAACATCATAAACATGGACTAATAAACCATCAACTCTATTTGTCAGCTGGTAAATAGAGACTTTGATTTCAGTCCCAGCATTCCCAATAACTGCTGTTGCTTTGACTCTCTGGACTCAGTCCCTCATCTCTAAAAGGGGATGTTCTCCACATTTGCACTACACAATCATCAATCACTGTCTGACATTTAATTTCATTTCAAGGGAAATATAAATGGAAAACTGCATATGTAGCACCATAATAAAGTTTAGCTTTTGATGCTTATTTTTTTCTGTATCACTTGGGTTTACATATGAGCAAAACAAGTTTTATTGGCCTAGAATACTTGCTGAACTAGAAAAACAATGGCTAGATACTTTTGAAAAGACAGAAACTCTAATAAATTTATCTAATTTGTGGCTTTAAGTGGTTTAAGCAATGTCTCTCTTTATGTTGAGAATTCAATGCAGAATATGATTACTCAGTAAATTTATAGAGCAGATACTTTTATTTTTAGAAACTAGCTTTGAAAACTGAAAAATTTATAAATCAATGCCTTTAATTATATCTAAATTAAACAGATGACATCACCTGAATGTTAACTATACAATAAATTTTTATCTTGCCATAATATGATCCCAAAGTTTTGGGGAACAAATTGCCTAAGCTTCATAATAAAACTTAATCCATTTTTACATTTTTTCAGCAAAGTACACATACACATTTATAAATCATTATGATTTTAAAAAATAAGATTGCTTTTGATATTTTTATATTAAGTAAAAGTGAAATTTTAGTGGTTAAAGATTCAGTGTTATTTTAAAACTTTCAATGTTAGGCAAACTTTAAAACTTTCCTGACTAATGAAGACTTTGTGGACTCTATAAGGTACTATATTATTTTAAGTAGCTATGATTAATACATCTGTCAACCAAGAGGTTTAAGAATGACAATATTTTCATTAGAACATTTAAAAATTCTATTTTCCTCATACAAGCACAGAGTGCTTCATTAGCTTGAATTCAGTACAACTCAAAAGCAAAAGCTTTTTTCTATCAGTCAACATTTATAGAGTTTTCCATTATTCTTTCATCAGGCTCAGAACATGAAATCATTCTATGTTAAAGGAATTAAAAACCCCACATATCTATAATCTGTAGTATAGTTTAGCATGGACACAATTTGTATAATTTAAAAGTTACCTGAATAGAGAAAGAGCATGAGTTTGACACTTTTCCCAGGGCTCAGAGACAACTGATCATTTACATTTAGCCAGAAGCAACCTTGCACACAAATCTCAAGACTCTCTTGTTTTGCCCTTCCCACCTCTGCCTTTCAAAGAGGGAAAGGTAGCTCTCTCTCTTCTTAAACAACTTGTTTTGACTCGCACAATTAGTTTATACTTTCCACAGTTAAAGTTAGCTTGGCTTAAATTACAACATATCCTGGGTCAAAGAAGGTGACCAACCTGGCAATTTGAGCTGCTGAATTTAATCTTCTGATTCTCTTTCTCTGATGTTGATTCAGCCACATTTTTCAGCAACAAACCAGCACATTGGTTAATATCATGCATAGACCATATTGTAAAAGTACTATATACATAATGTGTCAGTGAATCTTCACTGTGTCTAAGACTAGATAGCTCAGTAGGTTTTGAACAGTAATAAAGAAGCCAAGGTCATGTGCTGAATCCCTTGAAAGCCAGTTAGTTTCATTTCGTTTCCTAGTCACACATTGCAGTCCTTACTCAGCCAGTCATTCTGCACATGCGTGCCATCTGCCGCAAAAGTCCTCCCTGAATGATGGGGAATCTGATGGTGGGTCAGTGTTGCCATGTTTGCTTTGGAAGAAATTACAAGAACCTTTGCAAAAATAAAGAGCTATTGCTTATTGGGTATTTCTCATATTCTAGGTAAGTTTTTACCAAATGATTTAAATCCATGATCATCCCATAAGCCGTATAAGATAATCATTATAATACATAATTTAAGTATGAGAACACTAAAGCTCAGAGTTTTGATTACTTATGTCAGGCCATGTAGTTGATAAACATTGGGTCCTGGATTCCAGTTCAAGTTTATATCCAAGTTCCATTTTCTTCTCCATGAAACAGCAGTCCAACTTTTTCACAGTTTGTGGGTGAGGGAAATTGATTTTCCATGTGGAGGATACCATATTTAGATGCAGGCATTAAGCAGTAGCCTGTTGTAAAATGTGCTTCCCAAAGATTTTGATAACTGGATTTCTAAATACGTATAATGCTTACAAGAATAACATAAATAATCTCTGGACATTTCTTATAATTTAACCAAATAAAGCAAGTACTTTTAGAAGATAGAATATGGCATTTTTCTTCCCTTCTACTAAAAACTTTAGTTCAAAAAATAAAAGCATCAGGAAATTTTGTGTAGTTCACAACTAAACACACGCTAGCACACCGACCAAATTGCAGAGCAGCGTGGGTAGCACAGTTATGCAGCACCTCTGACGATCAAAACCAGACAACATCTTTCCTGAGAACTCTCCAAATACCTTTGTCCCAACACAGCAAAGTGCTTGGTAGCTAGTAAGTGTTCAATACATTTATTTGGGATAAAATTACCTGATGAGCTGTAGGTGATTAATTGACTAAATATAACTTCATTCTGTACTCTGTAGAGACACCTCAAAGGACATTCTTTTTCAAAAGATGTGGAAGAATAACAGGTCAAAAGGGTTGTTCACATTATCAACTACTTTTGTATAATGCAAATGTGAGAGTAATACTCAATTTCATGCAAATAAATGATTACTGACTTTATTATGTAAACATGTTTTCATTAGAAGAATGCTAAATGTAAAACAGTTGTATGTATAATTAAAATATTTATTTAGTGTTATTATAAAAAATTCTACTATTCAAAAAGAAATACAAAGATATGTCCAGTTTTATATATAACATTATATTATCAAGAAATTAACCACATAAGATCTATACAAATTAGAATTGGCGGAATGTAAACAATATATTTTGTATAATTTTGCTTCTTGTTATTACAGTATTAAATCTTTAAAAATTACTATCTTAAATGATAGAAACTGTGGTCTGTTAACTTTAGAGAGCCTTTTAGAAAAGTTTAAAGAGCTCTAATTATAAATCATATATTTGTTTCTATATGTACAATTCATTTTGCTTACTAAATTATTTTAACATCTTAAGTATTCATTTTTAGCAAACCTACCAAAAATTCAAAATCACCCAACTTAAACATAGTGTTTCCTGAAGTAGAAAAAATAGCAAATATAACTTAGTGACTTTAATATGCAACTTTTAACACCTGTGTAATCACAGTAAAATTTGAACAATTTGCAAGAAATATCTCTGAGTTAAATCACAGAAAATCACATTATTAAAGCTGAACAACTGAGTTCTGTGTGTTGAGAAATAAATACAGACAGTCCTGACTGCTACATAAACCTTTGAGAAAAGAAAAGCCAAATGCAGAAAGAATTTGTTCACCACGAACCTCGCGGGAGAAAATAGCTGAAGGTGACTAACCTTTGCCAAAGTTACAAACTCTCAAGAGTAATTCCAAAAGTATGATAATGTGAGCTCATATTTTAACTGCAGTTTCCAAAATTTCACAACAATGCAGGTACAGGAAAGAGAGGAAGTATAGTCTCGAGAGGAAACCTTGACGAAGAGCACGTGGGCTCCTGGAACAGGCTATTGATTCTGACTGGGAAACACAACCATAGGGTCCTGGCAATGAATTTGTTTGTAGTAATATTCCCAAGTTCTATGTGGCGTTTGCACATTTCCCTTGTGAGATCTTGATGTTTTTTGCATTATGACTAAGGAGTGAAAATGGAGTTAATGTGGAAAGCCCAAAGTTTTCATCTGAATAAAAAGTGCAAGAAATTCTATAGGACAGAAAGCTCAGACATATATTTTGGGTGAAAAAGGTAATAAATAATCAGAAGACTCAAAAGTCAAAGTCCTCATAAATACTATGGGAATCTTCCAATGGAGTCCTTTTCTCATTTGGATACACTTTTTCCTATATCGTTTTCCTGAAAAAAGTACCATAATCTTAATATTTACTTAAGCAAAACTGACTGTGATCCTGTTTATGTTCTGAATTCCAGAATCATAGTAGAGCTAAATCAGCACATATAGGAGAAAACAATGCAAATGTATTCCCTGATTTAGTTATCCCTCAAAGTTATAGAGTAAAAATGAATGTTTAACCTTGATAAGCATAAAAGCAAAAAGTCTTTAGTTAAATTTGATTTCATAGAATAATTCCTTTGAAATGAAAGGAAAATATAATGGGGGCAAGGTGGACCTAAATGGAAAATATACAAGAATTGTATCATTTCAACAGATTTCACCATTTTTGTTGATGACAGTGGCTCACTACTAATAGAAAAGAATTACTAGAAGTGATTTGAGTACATAGAACATTTAAGACCTTTCCATCTTTGAGTGCTGCAGGCAATAGAGCATCTTACTATATTCAGCCCATACAGGAGGAATGTTCATAAAGAAAGTGCTTTAAAAATATCTTCTAGTCCAGAACTTTTGATTTCACTTAGTCCCCGGGCGTCACCCTCAACATCACTGTGGTCTCACGGCTTTCTGTTATTCGGCTCAAAGTCTCCCCCTCCCTAGCATCAAATCGAAGTTGCCAATCCTAGTTGATTCCACAAGTGTTAGTGTAGGTAGCCAGTTAGGTATTAACAAAAAGAAGGGAGCAAACCTGGCTGAGCCTGATCAGGTTGAGAAGCTACAGCTTCACAGACACCCTAGAGGACAGCTGCACCCTCTGCCAAAGGGACCATAATCAACCACCAAGCATATGAGAAAGCCTGGCTTTCCAATCTCCCTGGGGAACAACCAGCCCATCTGTCTGGATTCTGGGGGTTGGGGGATTGTGGGGGACAGTTAAACAGAAAGGAGGAAGTCCCTCTACCAAGCACATGCACAGTAGAAACTAGATGATGAGCAAGACTATGAAGCACGTGCAGTAGGAGCCAAAATGGCAGCCATAAAGGAGAGGAAAGTCTGAGAAAAAATCTGACAGGATAAGGCCACAAAACCCAAGAAGATCCAGGAAAGTAATTGAATAGGGGGAAGCACCAGCCTAGGCCTGGGAAGGTCCAAGAAAGAGATTGGATAGTTTGAATGAATGCTAACCCCTCCCCAAACCCAAGAAAATATAACCAAAACTTAACAAAGGTCAGAAGTGTGTGTGTTCTCTCCCTTTAGTAGTCATGGGGGCCACAGTGCGGTGCTGACGGCAGGCTGGGTGGGAACAGAGAGTGTGCTGGACTGCTGGGGCCTCGGATGCTGGGCTAATGGCACGGCACCTCTGGGTGTTGGCCCCCCTCCTGGGCTTGCTGGGGACAAGTGCTGGCCTGCAGGCCTTGACGCTGGACTTCTTCACAGTGAGACAAAGCTGAGCCACCCGGTCTTGGATGCGACATCAGGTAGGGTATACTTGGGGGCAGGCCTTTGTTTCCACTCCAATAAATCTTTCCACTGCACCTCAAATCCTCCTATGCCTGTATCCTTGAAATGCATTTCATGCGATACTGTGGAAGAATCCTATTTCTTTCGGTAAAACAGAGACTCAAATCTATTTCTTCTTTATTCCCACAGGCACCACGTAAGTTCAATCAATGTGGTAACTTTCCAACTGTTATGGCAGACTCCAATCTCTCTCCTTGAGCATAGCCTCCATATCTCTTACTAAATTTTACAGCTAATACAAGCTCAGACTAGGACACACTGCTAGTTAAAACAGGTCGATAACTCTTTACCTCCCCTTTCCATCGCCCACACACCACTGCCAGCTGTGCCTGTGTGTGCACGCACACACCCCTACAAATGCCGGGGGATATGTTATCAGATAATATAATCATGCCTGTAGTTTCTACCTGTTGTTACAGCCCATAATATTAACATGCAGAATGGCTACTGTCAAAAAGACCAGAGATAACAAAGGGTGGCAAGGATGTGGAGGAAAGGGAACCCTGGTATACTGTTGGTCAGAATGTAAGTTGGTATAGCCACTACAGACACAGTATGGAGAGTCCTCAAAAAATTAAAAATAGAACTACTGTGTGACCTAGCAGTCCCACCTCTGAGTATGTATTGTAGATAAAGAAGACAAAACCACTGTCTTAAAGAAATACCTGGACTCTCACTTTCATTGCTTTATTCACAATCGCCAATATATGGAAACAACCTAGGTGTCCACAGATGGATAAATGGATGAAGACATATATACACATGAGGGGGACCCCAAAAACCAGAATTATCTTCCAGGTGGCAGGTCCCTTGTAGTACAGCTTCTTCTGATAAGTAAGTGTTCTAGGAACTCATCTGTATCAGTGTACCAGATGGTGTTGTCAGGAGAGGCTGTGTTTAACTTCAGTGAATTTTTTGGAAGACTCTTTCAATACATTTGCCCATTTCATGATGGGTGATTTATACATGCACTTGCCCACACCGAGCTGAGTGTTCAGTAGTTTTTGGCCAAAAATAACATGACCCTAATGACATGGCCACACCCTCCTTAGTCACCCAGTCTTTCTTAAGAAACTTTCCTTTTCTTTCCCCAGATGAAAAAAGTCCTCAAAGGGAAATGTTTTGCCAATGTGGAAGATGTGAAACAAAAAAATAACAGAAGCACTAAAAGGCATCAAAATCAAGTTCAAAACTGTTTTGAGCAATGGAAAAAATATCTTGTATATTGCATCAAATGGAGAGTACTTTGAAGGAGACTGAAGTTTAAACATGTAAGAATAAATACATATTTTTATAAATAAATTGTATATTTTTAGTCCTCCCTCACATGTGTGTATATATGTATATATATAATAAAGATAAAGACATATATATTATACATAAATAATTCATATATAGAAAATTGAAATTCTGCCTTTTCTGACAGCATGGATGGACCTTGAGGGCATCGTGTTAAATAAAATAAGTCAGACAGAAAAAGGTGAACACTGTATTCACACAGGAATCTAAGAACATCAAACTCAAGGAAACAGAGTAGAATGGTGGTTGCCAAAAACTGAGGGGTGGGGAAGGAAATGGGAGCTGCCGGTCAAAGGGTACAACCTTCCAGTGATGAGACAAGTAAGTTCCAGGGATCTGCAGCACAGCATGCTGACTACACCTAGCACTACTGAATTGTTTACTTCAAAGCTGCTAGGAGAGTACACCTTTAACGTTCTTGTCATAACAACAACAACGATGTGGCAGTTATGGGAGGTGGTGGGTGTGGTAACTAACCTTACTATGGTAAACGTTTTGCAATACACACTTGTTTCAAGTCATCTCACTGAACACCTTAAACTTACATATGCCATGTGTCAACTACATCTCAATGAACCTGGGGAAAATAAAGTGACCTAAAATTATATGGCAAATGCAGCTGATTGGAGTCAGAACAATGCCTAGTACTTGATGAAAGTGCTATGTGTTCCATGTTTTATTCCTCTCTGCTTTCCTGTGTAAACTAGACTTTCTTGGTATCCTCCTCAGCAGAAATCAAAGCCCAGGGACCTTTTCTGCTTTTGTCCGGCCTCGGGACAGGACGCAGGCTCCTCACTTGGCTTGATCCCTGGGGAGCCAGCTATTTCCTATGATGTGCAGCACAGCTCCTGCTATCCTTCTTCACCTTATTCTAAAGGGTTCTTTTTTTAAAAAAAAGTGTTTGTTTTAACTTGGGTTCAAACCTACACTCTACTTCTTACCTGGAACAGATTACATAACCTCTCTGAGTTCCAGACTTCTCAACTACTGGCTCCCTATTTCCTAATGGAGACACTTCTGGTAAAACACCACTTTGGTCCACACCCAATTACTGAATTTGGGAGAAAAATACTAAGCAAGTTTAGTACAGATATTTCTTTTTCATATGTGCCTTCCTACAGAGGAGGGTGCATTCTGGTTTGACCTATACTATGCGATAATTTCGCTAGGGCAGGTTCTGCTCCTATAAAGGGAAGCCTAAATTTGGGAGGTAAATTGAAATTAGGAGCTCCATTTGAACATATATTGAAGCCACATTCTCTAGTTCAACATCAGTTTTAAGAAGCAAATAAGTGAGACAAAGGGACTAGCTGTATCTATTGTTTTCTCCTATGTTAATGAATCAATTTAACCAACATTTAGTGAGTAGCTAGCATATAAAAGTCATGGTGATATGAATAGCAGAGATGCCAGAATAAATATGACGGGTTCTCTTTTCTCAAACAGTCACTTTTTCATGATGTAAGATAAATTCATGTATAGTTAACAAGCCAGAATTATT
The DNA here is from genome assembly GCA_028533065.1 of Trachops cirrhosus. Classification (NCBI taxonomy): domain Eukaryota; kingdom Metazoa; phylum Chordata; class Mammalia; order Chiroptera; family Phyllostomidae; genus Trachops; species Trachops cirrhosus. The sequence goes on along the minus strand of CM052539.1, from coordinate 50,896,736 downwards.
ACAGCTGAAATACAGATATAAAGTATTATTAGAGTTCTCATATACTATAATCCAATATATAATTTAACCCCACCTCACACATTCACATAATCTACAGATAATAAACGAAATCATAAAACCTATTCAAGACATCTGCCATAACACTGTAAAGCTGTTCAGCATTGTTAGGATTTCATTAACAGGATAATGTCATAGAAAAGCTCCCCTGGATCTGAAACCAATACACTTATTAACCAGATTTTCCATGTACACATTAGCAAATGTGACCGATTTGCTCATAACAGGAAGTCTCAAGTCATTATTTCTGGACCATAACATGGAGAAAACTAAATATAGAATTTAAAATTTTTCCAAGGCTTCCTATTCTGCCAAAAGTGTATGAATCTGGCCAATTCAGACTAGAGAAAAAGCCTGACCATTTGGTAAGCAGCACTGACGTCTACCTACAAACCCACAATTTATATAAAAGACAAAGCAACACAGTAAGTGGGTCAGTGAAATTTTTAGTAGATGGAATATTATGGGGTCTGCTCTGCTTACCTCCCAAGCAATTTTTTTGTTGTGGTTTCAAGGTAGAAAGCTGCATAGTAGTCAAGAAGACATGGCAATATATTTGGTATGTAATTTATTTGAAATCTTCCACTTACTCATTACAGTGATTTTTGCTGAAATAATTCTCTCTCTCTCTCTCTCTCTCTCTCTCTCCCCACCTCTCTCTCTCCCCTCCTCCCCACCCCTCCTGCTACTTTTCTGTCAACTGCTGGATTAAAGTTAAAACAAGAGGCAAGAAAGAGCGATGTGCTTCAGTGTTCAAAAGTTTCTCTGAGGCCACTCAAAGATCTCATGTATATATTTCTACACAGTTAAGTGCCCTGGAGAAAGCCCTTCTTAAATTTCTGTGATTTTTAGCTCCATCCAGGCAAATGAGATGCTTATGAGTGATGTGTGGGAGCAGTGGGGCTGTAAAGTAGATGTTGAAGGAATTGACCAAAAGACAACATGAAGATACCAAATGTATTTGAGGAAAAACAGAAATCTCATTCAAATGAAGCACACAGTGTAATTATTTGTGTTTGTGTCTTAATCACATATTCAACAGGCCTGTGATTACAGCTGATATTCAGGATACATAGTCTGGGTTCTCAGCTCATAAGAAGTAGACAGGGACAAATCAATTCCCTTAGCAAACCATGTACAAAGGAAATGCATGATGTATTATGAAGAACCTCACAAATCATACACTTAAAATGGGACAAAAATTAACAAATCAGAGACCCATTGTCCCACAATTGACCTAATGTCACCCTGGCATCAACCACTCTTCTCTCAAACTTCTAATTTCACAGTGTGAGGTTGTTTTAGTTTTCCAGTGTTACTATAATAAACTACCACAAACCTAGTGGCTTACATCAATACAAATGTATCATTATATAGTTCTCGAGGTCAAAAGTACCACTAAAATCAAGGTATCTGTGGGAGGCATGGAGGACAACCTTTCCCTGCCTTTTTCAGCTTCTGAAAGTCACCTACTTTCCTTGGCAAGTTGAACCCTCTTCCTGCTATCACCTCTCTTTCGTTTATCAGGTTCCTAGTGATTATACTGGTCCCATGCATATAATCAAAGGTTATCTCAAGGTTATCGAATATAGCAACTAATTCTCCCTCCCCATATTCACTGGGTGTGGGAATTAGAATGTAGGGAGCTCTTATTCTGCCTTCCTCATGGACATATGAAGATTTGGCCTGAACCTGAGGGAGAAGACAGAATACAATCATAAACTTGGTCTAGGAATTTTTCATGGCAAACAGGTAAAACTACTTGGTAAATTTATAACACTACTCTCATAGTATAGGGAAAATATGTAACAGTACAAATGCAAAAAAAAGAGCATGGTTATGAGAACATCTGATTTCAAACTCTCTCACAAGTTATGCCATCTTGAGCAAGACATTCACGGTGCTGAGCCTTAGTTTTCTCATCTGCACAGTGGGGGCGATAATTCCTGACCTGCTTCACACTGGGATCAAATTACATGAAGTCATTAATGTGGAGACTCTTTGAACATTCAAAGCCTATACAAATAAAACATAAATATAAGAAATCCAATATGTTAACATTTTTGTTAAAATAGTTATTTTTAACAGGGTATCAAGATAAAGGTAAATAACCTTAAGTATATACATATAGCCTCTCTATATATTTTAAGCCCAGCACTCACATTAGTAATAATAACATAATTATTTTAATTATGGAAATTTATTATGTATTACCTTTATAATGTCCTTTTGATGAAAGGTTTATACAAAATTTAGCTCTATTTTATATATGGTGAGACTAAAGCTTAATTTCTTGACTAAGATTACACAGAATACAGAGTCATAGGACTAAAGGCTGAAAGTACAAACTTCAAAATCCACTTTTTGAAAATGATTTTAAATACCAGCTAAGCCAAAACTCTCATTCACATTATGATCCACCAGTTCTACTCACAAAGCAGTTCCACTCACAAAGCAGTTCTATTCATTCAGAGTCCTGGAGTCCTTGGCTCCCAAGATTCTAAGGTTTCAGAGGAAAGCATCACATATTAAGACTGACTCCTGGAAGAACTGAAGATTAGAGTGACCATCTACCTATTGAGAGGCAAGTTTTTAAAAAAATGAAAAGGGTATTCAACTCCATTTCTGCAAGACCTGATGACTAGCTTTCTATTTTACTGGCTGCAGATGCTGTTTGCCTTCTCTAAATCTTCAAGGGCTTATTTATAGGCTCCCTTTAGAAAGAACAGATAACTGCACATCATCACTAACCCTATATCAAAACTTCCTGTGTGCCTGCCTTACATTATCCGTCCCAAGCCATATTTCCTAAAGTGCAGAGAACTTCAAAGAGATTTAATTCATTCCAATGTATTTGGGATTTCAAAACAACAACTTACATTTAAGTTTTAGGAGACTTCTCCCTCTGCTTTTAGTAGATACATACAGTGATTTTCAACTTTTTTCGCCTGGTAACACACATTAATTACTAAAATTCTGTGGCACACCAAAAACCATATTTTTGACAATATGATGAAAAATATAGGTACAATTTCGAATCATTCACACCAATGGCTGTTGCTGTGTTGGCTGTCGTCATTTTTTTATCTGACAATCTAAGGGGAAAAAGATCAGTATGCCTCACTAAATAGGCAAGTATTGCATGTTTGAAAGAATTCCTGTGGCACACCAGTTAAAAACCACTGGGCTAATGTATAAATGCATGCATATGTGTGTGCTCATAAAGAAGTAACTTGAAATTCTTACATAAATATATTAAAACTCTATTACATTAAGTGTATTAATTAAAAATTTTGAAATAACATTTCAATAATATTTATAAGATCAATTAATAAATCAGAATTACTTTTAAAGGATCATCAAAGTTTGACCAGTTCTTGGAGGACTAGTATTTAACTCAAAATTTTGACCATTAAGTTAGTTAATATTTGCAAAACGTTAGCATAGTGTTTGGGAACAAAATAATAATAATAATAATAACAATAAGAAGAAGAATTATTAATAAGAACTACTTGAGAAAGAGAAAAATATTATTAAACCAATATAATTAATCAACATTCACATATGATCCAGAAAAATGTACACTGTTTTACGGTAGCATATTGTAGTGCAAATACTATTTAAATATATTTCAGAGGAGCAAAGACTAAGAGGAAAGAAACAGGTAATGCAATGTCATTCAAATGGCACTGGTTACTAGATTTAACCACGGAACCTTAACACTGTAGTCTAAAATGGAAGTCAATCTGCTTGCTGTGCAAGTTCCACGACTATAATAAGCAGATTATGAACACATAACTGTCTCATTTAGGAAATTGCACATGAAAACTTGTCGATTTCACATGCCAAGAACTTCCTTATAGTGATCACTTAATTAATTTGATTTTAGAATCAATATTAAAATATATTTTATAAAATTACTGGTATTATTTGTACAACAAATTTATATAATAAAGTTAACATCTTTACATATACAACATCTTACTGCAATTAATTTTCTTGCTTTAGTGATTACCACTGAAAATATATCATTTTGAATTCATTTCATTTACAAATATGATGATATATCAGTATTATTTGCTACAACCCACTTTTGCTGAATAGTTATGTTCCTTACCCCATGACTAAAAAAACACCCTTCATAATGTAAGATAAACTGTTACTCATATTTGAGAATGAGAAAGTTTGTTCTTTTCTTTTTATCTCAACTGTAAACTTATTTTTAAAATGTGAGTTTAGAAATTCTCTAATTTTACTGTAGAATATTAGACTACAGTTAATTTTCATTTACAATAATTTGTCATGCAATTGTAATTTACAATATTTTGTTATGCAAAATTGGGCAGAAAAAGTTTTCTCATGTGTGTGTTTTTTAAAACAAAAGCAAAAAGACCTTAAAATGTAGGTGTTTGTGGGTTAATATGTAAAAAAAAGGGGGCTAATTTTACAGTTATATGATCATATCTATTAAACATTTCTAATTATATTTTATTGACTTTGTCAATTGTAGTTGTCCCAATTTTTCCCCTTAGCCCTCTTCCATACAGCAACCCCAGTCCCTCAGGCAAACCCCACACCATTGTTCATATCCGTGGGTCATGTGAGGTTCTTTGGCTACTCCCTTTCCTACACTGTATTTTATATTCCCATGGCTATTCTGGAATGACCTACTTGTACTTAATACCCTCGCCTCTTCACTCATTCTCCCACACCAACCTCCCATCTGGCAACCATCAAAATGCTCTTTGTATCCATGATTCTGTCTCTGTTCTTCCTTGCTTAGTTTGTTTTTTAGATTCAATTATTGATAGATATATATTCATTGCCATTTCATTATTCATAGTTTTGATTTTATTATTTATCTTAAGTACCTTAAGCATTTCATATAATAGTGGTTTGGTGATGATGACCTCCTTTAGTTTTTTCTTGTCTGTGAAGCTCTTTATCTGGCCTTCGATTCTAAATGATAGCTTTGGTGGGTAGAGCATTCTTGGCTGTAGGTCCCTGCTTTTCATGACTTTGAATATTTCTTGCCAATCTCTTCTAGCCTGCAAAGTTTCTTTTGAGAAATCAGCTCATGGTTTTGTGGGAACTCCCCTGTAGGTAACTAACTGCTTTTCTCTTGCTGCTTTTAAGATTCTCTCTTTATCTTTAACCTTTGGCATTTTAATTACGACATGTCTTGGAGTGGGCCTCTTTGCATCCATCTTGTTTGGGACTCTGTGCTTCCTGGGTTTGCATGTCTACTTCTTTCACCAAATTAGGGAATTTTTCTTTCATTATTTTTTCAAATAGATTTCCAATTTCTTGCTTTTTCTCTTCTCCTTCTGGCACCCCTATGATGCAAATGTTGGACTGCTTGAAGTTGTCTGGGAGGATGCTTTAACTATTCTTGTTTCTTGGGTTCTTTTTTCTTCTTGTTGTTCTGCATGGTTATTTTTTGCTTCTTTAGGTTCCTAATCATTGATTTGATTCTCGACTTCATCCATTCTACTGCTGTTCCCCTGCAAATTGTTCGTTTTAATTAGTGTATCCTTCATTTTTACTGGATCTTTTTTATGCTGTTAAAGCCTTCACTAAGTTTCTTGAGCATCCAAATTATATCCAGTGTTTTGAACTCTGCACCTGATATCTCCATTTTGTTTAGTACCTTTTCTGGAGTTTTGATCTTTCTTTCATTTGGGCCATGTTCCTTTGTCTTCTCCTTTTGGTAGCCTCCCTGTGTTTATTTCTATGTATTATGTAGAGCTGCTTTGACTTCATGTCTTGGTAGTGTAGCTTAATGTAGTAGATGTCCTGAAGGGTCCAGTGGCACAGCCTCCCCTGTCACCCAAGCTGGGTACTGGAGGTGCACCCTTTGTGTGAGCTGAAAACACTCTCCTCTTGTATTTTAGACTTGATTGCTATCAGCAGGTCAATGGAAGGGATTTACCCAGGCCAGTCAGCTGCAAGGACTGGCTGTGACCACTGATCACCCACCTCTGTCATCTATGGAGGATTAGCTGTATGGGATCAGGATGATTCCAGACACTTCATTTTCTCTGTATATACCACTGGTGCCTTTCAAGCTGTTACCCCAGTACTGGAGCTCAGAGTGAGCAAGTCTGAGTAAGTCCTGGTAAGAGTTCTTTAAGTGGAACAGCTTGGGACTGCAGAAGTTTCTTCTACCAGCTCAATCCCCATTGGTTTTGCAGCCAGAAGTTATGGGGATTTATCTTCCTGTCAAAGGAACCCTGGGCTATGTGGTTTAGTGCGGGGCTGGGGCTCCTTGCTCCCAAAATATCCCTCCCAAATGTTTATCCACTACATGTGGATGTGGGACCAGCCCCTTCTGTATCTCTCCTCCTACTAGTCTGGATAGGTGTGGTTTCTTTAATTCCATAGTTGTCAAACTTCCATTCAACTTGATTTCTGACAGTTCTGAGTGACAACTGTTCTATATTTTAGTCATAATTTTTATGTGGTTGTGCAAGGAAGCGAGTTGTGTTTACCTATGCCTCCATCTTTACTGGAAGTCCCTAAATATTTTTTAATGAGAGGTAGTTAAAAATAAATAAAATGTTTTCAATTTGTTTTGGCATGCCTTTTCAACTTCTGAGTAACTCTGAACTTGTAAAAAAGTTAGTATTTATAATCTTTTGAATCATGCATGTCAAAACTATGGATATGTTTTACAAAGACTTTACTTATTGAAAAAAATTACTCGCTTTATAATTCCCTTAATTCCATAAACCCAAAAGTAAAAGCTAACATTGTGTTTTTAGAAAATTCTAAGAGAAATCCCTTGGTCCATTATGCTGAAAATCAACACAAATAAGAAGAGGAGACAAAAATACAGGACTGGCTCATCCTCTAGACGGCTATGTTAATGTCCAATCTCTTGTCCGATTATCAGGTAGGAAGAATATGACATTTTTAATTCTGTAATTTGAAAGACAATTACTTAGGTGATTTAAATGGTCATACTTTTTAGAAAGAACCAGCAGCTATTTCAATGTTGCCTTTTTAATACACTGTGGTGCCATAAAGCTCTGTCTGGTATATAGTCAGCTCATAATTAATTGACTTAGGAATTTTAGTTGCAGCTAAAATGCATTACCCAGGGTTCATGATCTTTTCCAACATGAACAAATTTTAATTAAGACATAAATAAAACATTTTTACTAAGGTGTTTATTGAAGAAGCTAAATATGTGTGATGTAGAGGAGGAAAAAATATTTTACATGTTTACCTGTGGTTGGTTATTACCTAGAGTAATAAAAATGAAAAATTATATCAACTGAAATAGGTAATTTTATTGATATATTTGAGAAAATAGATAAAAAAATCCTCCTAAAACAAGAACCATTTTTAGAAACAAAGTAAAGTTACAAGGATTATTTAATTCTATGTCAATCCGCACTCAAATTTTCAGGAGAAACAGCAGATAATCCTACTCTCTTATGAGAGAGAATGTTTCCCTTTAACTTAACATCAACCAATTGTGTTTGTAAATATTCAGTGTTCATTGGGGCTTAAGAAAAAGTTTCTTGAGTGAAATATTCATTAACACCTCAATCATAATTTCCTATTTTATAATAGTTCTTGTTTGCTTAGTTTGTTTTTTAGATTCAATTGTTGATAGATATATATGTATTGCCATTTCACTGGCCATAGTTTTGATTTTTTTTTCTCAAGTACCTTAAACATTTCATATAATAATGGTTTGGTGATGATGACCTCCTTTAGGTTTTGGTATCACCCAAGATTCCCGATCTTTTCTAACAGTTCCTTATTTTAGTAGTTGGCATTATTTACAATAAAGCCAAAATAACTGAGAACCCATCTAGTATTTTCTTTTAAATCTCCTTCTTCTTTCCTTCCCACAAATCCAGAAAACATGTTTGTTTTGGAAACAAAAGGCAAACACTGCAAAAGCACTTAAAATGAGTGATAAATGACCAAGACAAAAATGTGAAATCACATCAGCTGATCAGTGTGGCTGACTGACCCAAGGTGGAAGCATGTGATGGCATTATGACATGCTGAAGAATGTTTTTTGTTGTTAAATGACAGGCATGGGACACCACACCACCTCACACTTTTAGATATCCAAAAACAAATGTTTTAAGTTTACACAACCATCAAAGGTTATCTTTGAAAGTCACAGGAGACAGGTTCTCTAAAGCTTTGCCACATACAAGTACAGAATTGTACAGAAACACTCTTTACAACTACTGTATATAGCCATTGTCATGACCAACATCAAGGAGATCTATGGCACCCCTTAGTAAGTACTATAACCTACATGACTGGAATCTAAGGAAATTACTTATATCATCTTGCAATGAAAATAAAGTGAGAACACTAAGACAAATAGTTTTCATTGCAGAACTTTAGCAAAAATATCGAATGCACTGATCTTATTCACATATCTTTGTTATGGAGAAATAAATTGTCTGCCCTTCTAACTGAGGAAGTCAAACATGAGAGAAAATCAACTGGTATTGAAAACAAGTATAATTTCTTTAGTACCACACTGAAAATTTACAACGAAGGAGGACAAGGCCAAAACACATTTTGAAGGCATATCTTAATGAGCTTGTCTGGCTGATGTGTTCCTGTGCTTAGTTCATCATAGCTCTACGATGCAGGTGGGGGTGACTTGTATGGGGAAATGTGAAATGAGCCAAAGAGACAGCAGCTTGTATTGGCCACCATCTCCCTCACACCAAAACTGACATTTATCTTTTATTCTATGAAGCAAACTGTATACCAGGGCCTTTAGCAATATTATTTTTATATAAGATTGGAGTGGACACATATAGTGTGGTACTCTTAAGGATGTGCCTCAAAGACCTCTGACTAGAGAAAGGATAACTGACCAAGGGCCCAAGCTGCTGAGCTCTGAAACCCATTGCTGAGTTTGCACAGAGTCCACACTTCCCACCAGCTGCTCCCAAGCTACACCTAAGCAAACAGGGACACTAAAGCAAGTCATTCCCAGGACATATGGGGCTGCTCTGATGAGTGATTTTCCCCGGGAATTCCTGCATCACCTTACCTGCCCTATGATGGACATTCATTAGCTTTCTTTAGGAAAAATAAACTATTGTTATTAGTGAGTGTCAAAGCCCAGGTTGTTGCATAAACATCAAAAATTGAACTCAGTGTCAAAGTTAATTTTAAGATAATTTTCATCTTCTTAATGTAGTTTCAGGAAGCTGAACTACAGCAAATGGGTTAGAAAAACCACAGAGAGATAGATTTTTGTTCCATGTAAATACAACCTCTGATAGTGAGAGATTTCTAAAACTTAATTGGGCTACTTCAATCTTCTCAAATATTCTTTGATAATACTAACATCCCATTTTATAGAACAGGAAAGACTTGGCGTGGACAAACCAAGTTCTCAAAATTACAGAATTTTAGAGGCAGGAGGCAACATTTCAACCTCAATTTTGCTCACTTTTTCCACATGCCTATATAGGGAGAAAATCTCTCTTTCATGAAAAACACCCTGAAAACAGTCATCAATTATCAATGGGTGGTTGGACTCTGTGATGTATAAAATACACTTGCAGTACTGAACTTTGATGACTTGTACATGAAAAATACACTTGAAAATGTTGTATTTTTCTTATGTGCCCTTATTTCATACAAGCCACCTTTCTTTTTCATACATTATAGAACAGATAAATCTATACACCCAATTTACATTTCTTAATTTATGTTACAGTTATCAAAGTGCTCAGGTGGTACTATGTTGTTTTTAAATATAGAAATGTTACATTGCTATATTTAAAATATCACTAAGCAGGAATCAGCCCTAATAATCAAAAGATAATGATATATAAATCCTACAGACTAATTACTAAATCATTACAATACAATGCTTTGAATAAGTGAAATAGAAAATCACGTCTGTGAAATACATACTAACATCAAGTTTAGAATTTTTTAAATAAAATCTCAACCAAGGTCACAAAACCAGAGGTATAAGTCCAGTTAATTTCACCCACATCTTTCATGGAACTGACCAAGAAGAATGTGCATCAGCCAGCACCTGCAGAGCTCTGGAAGTGCCACCCTCTGTCGGCTCACACACTGCTGTAGATGACTCAGGTCATGGCATTACGTGGAATCAAACCAGCAAAACACCTGCAAACCAAAGCTCCATTTTCAAACTGGAAGCCATTGAATTCCACTGATGATTTGTTTCTATCACAGTCAAACCCGCAATAAACTATGTCCTCTAATCACGAATCCTCTTTCTCGAACTCTCCCATCTCCAATTATGCATTTTTTTCTCATCTGGATCATATTTTCCAAACCACCACACCCCTTTGAATGTCTGTCCCAACAGTTACTAATGGAATCTTTACAGCTCCTTTTTTTTTTTTTTAAAATAAACCCACTTCCTCATTCCTAACCCAGAAATTGAATTGTTTTGTCTCCACGTCCTTTCCCCCTTGAGGGCATGACTTAAATGAAGTCCTCTTGAATGCTTGCTAATTCCATAACTTTAAGTCCAGAAAACAGGTTCAGCATAACCCCAGTTGCACTCAGTGCCTTTTGGTCATTACTATTTCAACTCACGGCAAAAAAAAAAAATCTTTCTTCAAGTTCATTTGTATCACCCTGAATATTGAGACTCATCAGCTTTCAGGTAATTTTTTTTCAAAATCCATTTCTCTTCACTCCAAAGTCCCACTGCAATCAAAATTCATAATCAATACCCATGCACTGCAATGACTAACTGAGCCAGAGGATTCATGACCTCTACTTCCACTCTCATTTCAATAACCCGTTTCCACCTTGAAGCTCATGGCCATTCTGAATGGTTCTATCACTGGAACCTTAAACGCTGATATTCTATTTCCCAATATCTATTATAGCTTCTTATCTTTCATGCAACCTTAAAAATATTATTCTATCAATGCTGTTCTGGAATCTCCTTGAAATTTTTACTTCCTGGATCCTTATATCTTTTAGCTTTTTTATAGCCTCAATTTCTTCTCTGCTCAGCTGCAACATTGCTCTTCACTCAAATCCCAGGACTGCTACTTACTTATTGGTAAAATATCTTTTAAAAAATACTTAACTGGATCCTAAACTGTTTCAAATTGAGAACAATATGTATAACACATAAGAAGGGGATGTGACAATGTACCTACTTTACTAAGTTCCTAGCACATTTTCAGCATTTAATAAATATTAATGGCACCTACAATCACCAACATCACCAAGTCACTCACACCTTGGTCTTCCTGCAAAAAGGAGCCTGAAACTGTCAAACTCAGAACAGACCCTATAACTATAGTACTGAGTAGAACCAGGAAAAAATGAATTAACTTCACAGGTTGATGCCATCGTACATTCATAGATTCTAGTTTCAGCCTGATTCTCAATGCCTCTCCAGTAAGCTTTTCTCAGACCTCCAGGTATCTTCCTATACTTTGCATTATAGTTTTAAACACTTTCCTCTCTCCTCAAGTTCCCTAACCACTCTCAGTCATCACCTGCAGTTGATTTGACTTTATTTATTTAAGGGTTTTTTTAATTATTGTTCTATTACAGCTCTCCCAATTTTCCCCTGTTGCTCTCCCCTGTCCCGTCCCCACCCCTCCCACTCCCAGTCAATCCCCCACTGTTGTCCCTGTGCATGGGTTATTTATACTTGTTCTTCACCTAAGCCCTTCCCCTTCTTTCCTCCCTTATCCCCTGCTCCCCTCTGGTCCCTGACAGTCCATTCCTTGTCTCCGTGCCTCTGGTTCTATTTTTGCTGATTTGTTTGTTTTGTTCATTAGGTTCCTATTATAGGTGAGATCATATGGTATGTCTTTCGTACACAGAGAAAATAAAAGCCAACAGGCATGAAGTCTCACAATGTCTCATTACTTGTACACATTTCCATATCTCTATTAACCCTTCACTCATTTTCTCCTGCCCTGGTGGTGGAGGTAAGCTTCTTCCTAGTCATCAAATATGCCCTCACTTGCTTTGTGATAATTTCTCCTTGACCTTTGATGTTTTTGCCATCTGACCTGACTTCTTCCCCTTCATTTTCCTCTAATAATGGTTCTTTCCCCTGTACTGTATTCTAACACTGAATTAATTTGTTTCCAGCTCATCACATGCTATTTCATAACTTCATGTCTTTACTGCCTTAGTAGATGTCCATGTCTGTCGAGAAATCCTTTTCTCTCTTTTCTATTAGACAAGCTCCTATTTATTCCTTAAGATCCAACTTATGAGTTCCTCCTTTGTGACAATAGCACACAAGAAAGACATAAGGGAGAGGATAATGAGAGTTACTGACCCAATGAGGAAGTTCCAGGAAAAGTGATAACAGGGAAGCCTCACATTATTTTGACTTGACAGATAATAATGACTTTCCATTATGATGCTGGATTTCTTGATTAACTTCTGTCTTCCATATACACTTATACTTATTTCATGAAAAAGTATTTCAACTTCTCCCTGACAACTAAGAAATAGAGTCTTAAGCCTTTCAGATTTGCAGATAATTACAAAAATATCTCCAATTGTCAGAAAATTACCAGTTTTCCATCTGTTTATGATGAGGTTTTGAAAGGTGAGGGGGAAAAAGAAGTTAAGCTTCAATGCACATTTCTTGGCAGGAAAATCAAAACTAAATAAACAGAGATCATTGACTTTGACTTTTCTGTAATTTTCACAAATTCCTTTAGTACCAGTTACTTATAAAATCATTATAATACCAACCTAAGTTAACTTCTGAAACTGAAATTTAGGATATAAAAACCTTTGAGCTACAATAAAGCTTGAACATAGATTGTAATTAACATCTGGTACAGTTTCACATTGTTTTGGGTTTTTGTGTTCACTATTTTTTGCTCGTTTTATTTTGATCTTCCAGGTTTATTAAGTTGCAAATGACATAAATTCTCCTGTTTGACTGCTATTTAGATTTTCTGCCAAATGTTAGCAATATGTGAAGCCAAATATTCAAATTCATGAAATACTCAATATTTCTAGTTCAAAATCTCCCACACGCTCAGCTGCAAGAGGAGAGGCACGGCTCTCTAAAGGGCAGCGCTGTCGTCTCCATGGATAAGTATAGTTTTTTTAACAGATGTAGGTCATTGCTGAGATAGTTCCAAAGTCACCTTCCAAAGTTGAAATAAAGACATTTGGCCACAATTTTCTTCAGTTCACCAAAATTTCTTCAGCTCTGTGCAAAGGCTGCTGGAAGACCAAAGTTTTCAAACCATTCAGCTTGATTACAATAGCATGATACCACTTATCTAAAGCTATTTTAAGCATCTTCTTGGGTTACAGTTAGCTATATTACAAATCTAATAACACTTCCCCACAGGAAAGTAAGTACATGCAAACTCTGTTCTGTAATCTACTTAACAAAAGGCACTATATTTTTCTTCATAGCATTTATCAAAATTGTTATTATATGATTCTTTATATTTTTAATGCCTGCCTCTTGCGGGATAAATTCCACAAGGTCATGCATTATACATGCAGTAACTAGCACAGTGCCTAGAAGGCCAACAAATGTCTGATGAATGAATGAATGAATGAGTGGGTGACCATATACACTATAACAAATTTTGTATACATTTATGCTTGTCACTTTACACTCATGCTGGAAATGTATACATATTTGTAGACTCAGTGGGGCATAGAACAGTATAGAATAACAAAGCACTGACTCTCAATTCAAGTGAAGTGAATCTAATCCCAGATCTGGTATTTAATAGTTTGGTGATCCTTTTGGTGATCAAAGACAGGTGAATGAACTCTATTTTCTGATCTATAGAGTGGAAATAATTGAATTGGAGTTCAGTATTATAGATAATGCATGCAAAAGTATGTAGCACAACCCAAACATCACTTATTAATATTTATGTAGATTTTAAGTATATTATGCTAATTTAAATTATCACGGAGATTTTAAAAATTGACAAAAACGTCCATTTTGAGCATATGTACACAATAATAATTCATCGATAATTTATGGCATGAAAATAAATTTTCCAACAACTTTGTGCCTATTTTCTCAATTATTATAAGCTGTTTCAACAACTAACTTTCAAATAATTTCATCATTCTTTACTTGGCACACTATTTCCAAATTCTTCACAACCATTCTGGAACCTGTCCTAGTTGGTCCCCATGACCATAATCTTAATGCTTGCTTAGAGTGATTCTCTGGCCTAGATTGTATGCCCTTCTGCAGTCAACTTTCAGCAAATTATCTCTGAAATGTACCTCCCTTCTGGACTATACCTTCAAACAATCAGGTCCAATTTCACTCCTTAGCATTTATTCATCCATTTATTCAATGGACTTATACTGAGCACCATTTATGTTTTGATTTTAATGTTTGTGCCTCCTGAAATTCAAGTTATTGTAAAAAACCTAATGGCTAAGGTGATGGCATTAGGTGGAGCTTGGTGCTTAGGAATGGGATTAGCACCTTATAAAAAAGGCTCCAGAAAGCTACCTTGCCTTTTCCACTATATGAGGACACCACGAGAAATCTGTGACTTAAAAGAAGACCCTCACCTGACCATGCTGACACTCTTTTTGGATTCCAGCCTCTAGAACCGTGTGAAATAAATTTCTATTGTTTGTGAGTTTCCCAGTTTGTGGTATTTTGTTAAAGCAGCCTGAACGCACTAAGACAATCTATGTGCCAGATACTGTGTTAGGTAGCACTTACAAAAATGAACTAATGAGGTCACCAGTATCAAAGAGCTCACAACATAATTAGGGGATACAAACCTAGAATTAGGTAATTATGAAAAATGTAGCAAAGTAAGTGAAATAATTATGTGCATGCTCTTTTCATACAAAGAAAGGATATCTAAGCAGCCTGGGGTAAGTAACAGACTGACAGAATTCTAGAATGAGCAATGCATCTTAAATATAAGGAGGGATCAATGGACTAAAAGAACAAGGGGAAGGGCATTCCAGGCCTGAGGGTCAATATGAACCACGGAAACAACTAATAGTGTATTCATAAAGGAAATGTTAAAATAACAAATTTATTATTTGTTGAATTTATTGGGGTAACATTAATTAATAAAATTGTATAGGTTTCAGGTATACAATTCTATTAACACATCATCTGTAGTCTGTATTGTGCGCTGACCACCTCAAGTCAAGTCTACTTCCATCATCATTTATCCCCCCTTTACCCTCTTCTACCTCCCCCTACCAACTTTTCCTCTGATAAAAATTTATTTTTGAAACTCTTGTTATACCAGTTCACAAGGTATGTCTGCAGCATAAAAATGTACAGGAAAGGGCTTATTTTAGATTATGTTTAAATTAAAATGAATTAACATTACAGTTTCTTAAAAATCTGTAAATTTAAACACTTTTCCCTCAACCATGTAAAATGATATTAGGAAACAGCTTTGTTAGATTTTATTCAGCATCTCAGGTTATATGGATAGAGTATTGATATTCCGAAAATGGTAGAGTATTAGTTTTACTGTACATCTTCCCATCAAAGACAAGCTCAAAGCTGCCCCATTAATGACATCCAGGAGAAGCTACAAACTGACACCCATTGGAAAGCACAGTCGATGGAGGTTCATTAAGCACAAGGTTGCAGACAAGCATGAAAACTGACTCCCTCTTCTCACAAATGGTGCAACTAAAAACCAGAGACACCTGATAATTTCAGTGGCTCTCCCCAAGTCAGAAATATCCATGCTAAAATGATGTCCTTGAATGTAAAAGTAAAAAAGCCATATTTTTAAAAACAACTTAACAAAGGCTACCTTTATTTATAATCTGATACATGTATAAATAATAGTCCTAGAAATAATTATACAATTATAGAATAAATTTGGACCCATCAAAAAATTCCCTTATTAATGCAGTAACTAGTTTTGTGTTCCATGAGGGAAGGGATTTCATTTTTGTTCATCCCACTTTCTGTATCACAAGCGAAGTAAGTTCTAAGAAATATTTTCAAATGAATGCATGAATGTATGCATGAATGAATGCTATGTATAAAACTAGACTCAGGACAATTTTATAGCAAATAAATACACAATGCCTCTGCCCTAGCAGGAGATACAAATTAAATTAAAATACAGTGTGAGAGAATAAAAGAAGGATCATAGGAATAAGGGGTGAGGGGAATGGCTCCTATAGCTACTGTATTTAAGGAAGGTCTCCGTGATGGAAGAGGTGGGGGAGGGGTAGAGACCTAGGTGAGTACTACACATGTGCTGTATCATACAGTTCTCACTGCAGTGTATCTGGCAGCTAGCACACCTCCGATTTACAGACAGAGAAGTCACAACTTAAAGAGTTTATACAGACTGCTCATATGTACTTATATATACATATAGGTATATATGTACACACACATATACATATGCATTGTTTAAAATTCTATACAAATATTGTCTTCAGGGTTTTGTTCAACTAGAAACCTTTTTAGACTTCTTAATTTGCCCATATAAGTCATTTTTCATACATTCAGTTCTTCTCAAAATACCTACACAACATTAGTGTATAGGTTCCTAAGGAAACTTTGCCCAAGCACCAAAATAATCTCTTTAACATATTGCTTTATTTTTAAAAAAAGACATTTGGAATATCAGCCTCTTTATTAGGCTGCCAAGTGGAAAAGTGAGAATTTTCAGTCGTTAATACATGGCAACAATTATTTCTGGATAAGGCTTTCATTATATGTCAATCAAATGGTAAAAAAGGGGAAAAAACCCATTGAAAAAAATCCTACACAATCACAAACACTTGGCATGATAAACAGTTTTAGTAGCCAAGGGTGGTATGGATCCTCCTGCTATTTAGGTAGATAAGATCCAAAATTACTTTAAGAAAAGCACTACATCATTTTTTTCAGAATCTGAGTCATTTAATTTTACAAAACAAAAATAATAATCACATGTTTGGAAAAATAACATTCTAAAGTAATTTTTTCTGTCAGAGTGCAGAGTTCAAGTAAGCATAAGATTTCATTTCAAATGACAAAAAGGAAGATTTACCAAAACTTAAAGTGAATGTATAAGTTGAAATCATAAGATGCCCCTCACTCTGAAAAAAAAATTCAATTATGAAAAACAAAGAGCAAATCACAAATTTCTTTTGGGTCTGGTTACTAATTACATAAATCCAGTGTCTCCTTTGTTTCTCATAATTTTCCCGAGTTTCCTTACAATCACTTAAACTGGGCACAAGGCTGAGAAACGGGACATCATCTGTTAACTCTGCTCCAAGTAGGGATAATAACTGTAAACCCGTGATTAGAATAATACCGTGAAAATGACTGCCATTCTTTATTGGCAATACTGCCTTTTGCTACATCATTTTCATTATGCAGAATGGTTTCAACTCCTTCACTATCACAAGAGTTTTGTATTCTAGTTTCAGGTGGCTTTTATGTTTGTCTGTTTGTTTTGCTTATAAACTATTATCTGTGAGAACATTCTAAGAAGAAGAACAAAAAAGGAACAAAACAATGCACTGTTCTGTATCAAACAAAAATTGGCAGAACTAAAAACGAATCTCAGAATAGAGAATGAAAAAAACAAAGAAAGATGGTAACAATTATAGGAACATTTTGAAAAATTAACCATGTGGTGATTGCAGCAGGGAAAGGAGTATAAGTGGACTGACTAAATGGTAATGAAAAAAACTATGTTAAAATTATTTTTTAAAAAGAAAAGAAAAATTATCTTTCAACTCCCAAGGGATTGCTATGAATCTTTAGAGAATAAAAACATCATATTTTCTTAAGGCTTCAAGGTCAAAGCCCATAAGCCAAAAGGATTATAAAGTTTATTCATGTATGTATTACTGAGTTGATACTTCCTAATGATAGATTAAAACTGGATAGGATTGCAAGCTATTTAATCCATAATTAACTATTACAATTAGAATTAACTGTTCTAATTCAGATCATGTTGAACAACCAAGGTATAATGAACCTCAAGTATTAATAGGAAAGGTACAGAAATATGTAGTAACTCCTCAGGGCACATGAAAATACCTATGGTGGTTTTATAATTTGACAGTCATTTAGTAGTAAGTATTATATTTCCTGTGTTAACTATAACCAAACAAAGCTATCAGAGATTCCACACACTTTTTTAAAGAGAAATATAAAACTTTTTTTCTTGAAGATTATCATGGAAGAGGTTTTAGTATTTATACTTAATGACTGGAGAAAATCTTTAGGAAATGTTTCATTCTAAGATATCTAAGAATTGTTTTAATAATTACGACTAAGGCTCTGTCTCTTAGGTCAATCACTAATAAGCTTTGTGGAGCTGAAAAATTTAGTTAACCTCTGAAAATGAAAGTTTCTTTATTTCAAAATGGGACTGCATCTCCTAAATTACTGAACGAATAAAGTAATACACTGTACTACTTGAAGACAGCTTAGCATTGGCATGACACATAGCATTATGAATTATATTTTTTCCAGAAACAAAGAACAGTATTGTTAAAACCTTTATTTTTAAAATTCTTCCTCTGTCTAGAATTGTAGTTCCTATAAAATAAGAAACACAAGATTGGAAAATAATGGCAACATTTTAAAAAAGGCAATGACTAGAACCACAGGACATGTTTGTATTTAAAGGGGACTGTTAAGACAGAAAGAAGAGGGAGGAAATAGGAAGAGAATGATGAAAGCCAGAGAGGCTGCAAGGAGACAGAGTTGGAAATGGCTAGTCACCATAAAATATCAGATTATTATTACATTCAAAATAATTGGGGGAAAGTTATCTTGTCCTGAAACACATTCTGTTAGTGTCCTTTGAGCCTTAGGCACGTGTGCAAGGTACTTCAGATTTGAGATTAACATTTGGTGGTGTCCTCAATTTATGTACTTTTTAAAACTTTAAGTATTTGTGACACATTTCTTTCTTTGTCTTCCAATGTGCACACACAAAGAGCCAAGCAGGAGCTGCTGTTTTTATTAAGGGCACTCTGAGATTGAAATAAAAATAACCTTTTATTAAACCAGAAAGAACTAGATTTGCAATTGAATAGTGTAACTTGTTAGTTTTTCTTTAATACTGAAAGGGTGGAAGCTGACCATTCTTAACCATTAGTATGGTCTCCATTTTCTGTAAAGCGATAAGCAAAAAAGTTAATGGTACTTACTGGTACAGACCACTACTGAAAATAGGAACAAAATTTTCTATGCTATTCAAAATCAGGGATTATTTTCCCACAATCTATATACTATCTGAATACTAGTATGTCAAGTCTATATGCTGAGAGTAACTCTGCTTCTGTATTTTCTCTATAGGACTTTACCCAAGCTCCTATCAGTGGATCACCCTTATCCACTTCTGCTTTGGAATGACCCAATCCAAATCAACTTTTGTTCAAATAAACTTAAAATTCCTAATATGCTTCATTTTATCCTTCCCATGTCTCTCCAGCTGAATTTACTCTCCACTCCATAACTATATAGTGACAATACCCACTAATAAATTACTATTTGAGGCACATATCTTTTATTACCAAATAACAAGAAACTGCCTGGTTATTCTGTAGAATAATTTAATCAGAAAAAAGCCTGAAAACCTTTTGTTCCATACTTAAGATAATTTAATCTCAAATCTCAATGATGAAAATTTTCTATATTAATTTTTTCACTTTGGTTGTTTCTTGACATTATTAACACTGGTAAAAAAGTAAGTTCATCTGAAAAAAGTAAGAAGAGTTCATGTTTAATTTCTTGGAACCATCATAATTCTTACACAGATCTTAATTTAAACCTACGCAGTTCTGATCATTTTCACGAGCTCATGAATTTCAAGCTTCATTTATTTAAAGACTATTTAATCAGTTTTTAATAGAAATAAATTAATAAAAATCTAAGGGGAACAAACTCAGCTTACCCTACACAATTGTTTCAAAGTAGGAGTTAATTGAAATTGGTGAAGTAATTATATTTAAATATGTACTGAAAATAAATATACCCTTAAGTATTCATTTATGATAAATGTTTTAAGTAATACTGATTTCTAGTATGTTGTTATTAATATGTGTAAAGAATCTACAAGGATGTTTGAGTGGTGAAGAGTTTCTAAGTACATGGATAGAGGCTTCCTACCTTAATAGACCTAGGGTAACAGACCAGTTGGAAAACCACCAGTTTAATTTAAACACATGGAAAGTTTGAAGGCTTTTCTCAGGCAAATATTTTTTCTGATGGACAGATGAGTTAGGTCACAAATATCCCCTCTGCCACCTTTGGACTACACAAGTCTTGCCAAATTAAGATCCATCTGAAGTGTAGGTAGGTTTCAGGAAATTGTAACACAATTCCTTGCAAACCCTTCATGAAATTTGCTATTGTATAGTTGATGCTTAGATTTTCAAACTGCAAAATGAGTTTCAAAATGCAGAAAAATGCATGAATTTATTTCTAGATTTTCAAGTACAAAATGATGTGTAAGTAATTAACTAGTAAAGGACACTTTAATATTACCTAATGATAAAAGTATTATTAAACTGTGCTCTTGTTGATTGCATTCCATGATTTGTAATGTGCTCTACCATAAGCTCACTTTGTATGTAAGACTGAGGAATTTGCTTCAGCCAGATTCCCAATGGAAAGAGAATTGAGGACATAAGTTACAAAGGCAATGTTAATAAGGGGCAGAAATTCAAGCTCTGATAGTACATTTTGTACTTAGATATAGGAAAGAACTTTCCAATTAGGGCCAACAAGTAGAAACTAACTCCAAGCTGAGATTTATAAGGAGAGGTCAGCAGCATGTAATGAGAATTTGGAGCACATACATCCAGCTGAACACCTTTAGTATAAGCATAGTTTCTAATGCCAAAAGCTAATGGCTCCAAGACAATAATAAATAATGGTGAGAGAATATTCTAGCCTTCGGTTTCAGAAAAAGAACTCTGCTGGCCTTATAAAATTTTCATTAACAGTAGCTGAAGGAGTAGTTCTAAAGGGGTAGTTGCATGCCCCTAAGTGACTCAGCTGCACTAGAATATGTAAGATCACAGTGGACAAGGAAAAATGTTTTAGTTGAAAGCCATCCTATTCTCCATGGAATTTACATCTAGGCATGTCCTTGTAGAAAAGAGAAAGAGAGAAATCAGTCACTGCCCACATTTCCATCACTCACTGTATATCATTCAATACAAATGTTAAAGTACATTATACTTAAAAGCATTGGAATTCACTTGGCACTTACAGCTTACCTACCGGAATAATCTCACAGCACTCATGTGTATGGGGCCTCCTGGAGTTGTGCCCTGCGCAACCAACAAGGCAATTTCAACCAGCCCTGAAGTGATGTTTAAGAACACAGACCTCAGAGTTGGTAGATCTGGAATCAAGTGACCCTAACCATGTGACTGTGAGCAAGTTAATGAACCTAAGTTTAGTTTCCACATGCATAAAATGAAGATAATAGTATTAACCACCACCAAAGTTTACTGAGCAATAAATGGAAATAAAACACGTAAGACACCACACGTTAGTGAGCTATGAAACTAAACCATTTAACTTGTTATTATTACCTTGTACCAATCTTTGTAGGAAGTGCAGCAAAAAAATGAGCAACATGTTGGCTGACACATCGAATATGAGACACCTGGAATTTTAGACATTAAACTCTTGCAAAACATTAAGAAGCCACATCACTCTTATTTACTTCTTTACCATGAAAAAGGACATCATACAACATGGCGATGTGGCTTTGTGATCTCGTACTGACTGATGTGATCCACTGGGATCTGAGGTATCAGTACTCTTCTTGGCAGCCACACTGCACAAATTGCAGTTCCCCAAGTGCCACACTTTCCCCAGAGCCCCAGGAAATAGAACAGAGTAGGGCAGTAGTAGAATTGATGACAGCAAATATAAACAGGATGATAAAATATTTACCAAGAAGACTGCCTAATTTTGTAAAAGGAAAATAAAGTGCAAGGGCACTGTAGCTTTTTAGCATCTGTACAAGGGCCAGGATAATGCATTTCTAAGTCATGTCATATCCACCCCAAGATTGGCAATGCAATTATTATTCTTCCGTGCAGCCACAGCCTAGAAGTCAGGTGTATCTTTAACAGCAGAAAGGACTCATTGCCTTTGGGGGACTTTTATATAAATCCTTGTCTCTTCCCAATGCCTATCAGCGGATTAATCACAACAGTTTCTTCCCACAGCTCTCCCTTCACACTCTTACTCCCCAAGTGTGTCTTAACCACACATGCACTGCCTAAAATATACCTGTATTTAGTTACTACCTTAAGTGAGTACAAAATATATCCCAAAGTACACCTGTAGTTAGTTGCTACTTTGGGTACAAAAAAGGTTACATTGAAGGCTGCTCCTCCTGGCCTTTTACAAATAAAAAAAGAAATACGCTGAGTTATTCTAGTTAGACTGCAGTGGTTCTTAAAATGGCTTTGTGGAGGTCATACCCCAGGGGATAGTTGGAATTGTTTGGAGATTTATTTGCCTCTCACATCTAGGAGGGTATTACTACCTTCAAGTGGATAAAGGCAGCACCTGGACTATGCAGAAGCAGGGTAGGCACTTAAGGTTCTTAATTTAGGGCAACATTCACTCACCCTTGGGGTCATGCCAGTGCAAAATTAAAATTCACATGGTCCTGAGAATGAGTGCCCCCTGAAACTCTGTGCCCTAGCGGCCTCCCTGGCCTTACCCTAGTCCCAGGCCTGGTCCCAGGCCTGGGTGGAGGCCAGGGATGCAGCTAAACATCCCCCACAAGAGAAATTATCCAGTTCAAGATATCAGGAATGCTGACATTGAGAAACCCAGGCTGGTTTAAAGAGTCTTAAAAACAAACAAACAAAAAAACCTTAGGTTAGAAACATTTCATTCCCTCCCTTTTTTACTTAAAGTTGCAAATTTAAAATCACACATATGTTAAATGTGTCTCAAAGTGAAATTATACCAAACTCTAGCATCTAAGTTAAATCTACTCTATTCCTATTCACATCACCTACCACGAGGTTAAATTACTCTGACCTTTACTTCCCAGCCTTTGTGCTCAGGCCCCAGTCTTCCCTCTGCTGCTGTGTGGTTCACTCATCCCAGCCACCTTTAAGGTCCAGGTGCAAAGGTACCTTCCAGTTAACACCTTCCTGTCAAAACATGACCTCTTCCTTCTCAGACTTCTTTCTTTCCCTTATGGTCCTTATTACACAAGTCATTTACTTACTTATTTAACTCCCCCCATCCCTACTCCCTCCAACACAAGCATGCACACAAACACACACATACTAATTTAGCTTCCTTATTGCCATGGACCACATTTTCTTTATCTTTACTTTCACAACCACCTCAGTGTGGAATAGTGACTCGAACACATAAAGTACTCATATGTTTCAAATGGATCGATGAAGCAGGTATACATAATATTACATAACAGACAGTGTGAGTCATAATATTTCCTGCTGGCTTTCTGAATCTAAATTTCATATTGCATTGTTAAGCCTTGTTAAACCAGTACCAATTTTCTTTCCCTGGTGGATATTTCCATCTATTTCAAGTTTGATATCCTAGAATTCCTTTTTCTAAAATTTATTGATTTTAAAGAAAGAAAGGAATGGGGGAGGCGGGGAGAGAAAGAGAATTTGTTGTTCTACTTTTTCATGGATTCGTTGGTTGACTCTTGTGTGTGCCCTCACCAGAGATCAAACCTGCAACCGTGCCATATCAGGACGATGCTCTAACCAACTGAGCTACCCGGCCAAGGCTCCCAAAATTCTCAAGGTTTATTTTCGTTAGGTAACTGACTTGACATTTTGTTACAAATAAAAGCACAAAATGGAATGCATTTTCTTCCCAGTGGCCTATTCTAACCACAGAAGAGCTCATGTCTTTGAAACCAAATTCAAGAAGTTATGAGCCTAAAATCAAGAAGAAAATAAATCTAATCCCTAAGAACAGTTGAAGAAATAGCCTTGTAATATGTCAAATTCTTCAGGAAGCTAAATAAACGCAGTTTGAAAGCACATTTCCATTAATCTCTACCTCACCCTTGACCTTAAAACTATTCTGAAACATTTCTAATTTTGAACTTTAACCAAGAATAAACTAAGATAGTCTACATCATTAATATCTGGCTATAAATACCTCCTTTTAAAAAAGAATACAATACATATGCAGTCAAATTTTCCAGATATTTTCCTTGAAACAAATGTATTATAGTTTATGTTTCTAATATGTGACTTGAGGAAGGAAACTGAAGGCTTTCCCCCTATGGATAGCATGAAATTACTGATTTTAATCTTTTCACCTTATCAGAGAATCAGATTAACCTTTACCTAGTACCTGGGAAGATAAAAACTAATCTTTCAAGTTTATTATGAAACAGTTACTGTGAGAAAATAACTCTACTGAAAATTAAATGCATATACGTGCACTACACACACACACACTGTTAGGTTTTCTCAGAGTGCTGTTTGACACTGTGATAAGTATGAGTCATTTTAACTGTTTGGTCCATAGCCATTATTTGGGAGAAGGGAGCTGATTTATTTTGAGCATCCTGTATGTGCCAAGTAATTTCCATCTTTCCTTCATCCTTGCTAAGAGAAGTTTCAACACCCACTTTTTGCAGATGAAGAAATAGCCTCAGGGTTTAGCAAGTTGCCAACATTCATACCACTGGTATACAGTGTTTCTTAAAGAATGATCATCCAACTGTGTAAAACTACTACACTCCACAAAACATTACAGATTACATTTAACCTACGAAAGGCAGAAAATATGCTCATATTTTCAGAGTGTTCCTCTAGTGAACCAATACATGCAACTAGACTTTAAGCTATAATAATGCTCCAGGTCAATCAAGGACAATGAGCTTCCCGAAGAAGAAATGCACCACATCGAGGAAACCACAACAGGAAGCCGTCGCAGCTCTAGACTTTCAGCGGTGCACACAGAGAAGGAGGAGTCAGAGGTCCCGCCATTCAAGCAGTGCTAACCCAGCTCTCACTCCTCTGCCCCTTGTGCCAACAATTGACGATTTGCCCCTTCCGTGTATGTGGCTCTCTAGTGACTATTATACAGCATAAAAAGGTGTGAATACGTTTTTCTTCAAAAAGTTTATATGTAACACATAAAATATTTAAGAAGCAAAATAATATATGAGTTGCAAAAGAATTATTCATTCAGTGAGTGCTATGAAAATTCAACAAAAGCAACAGATTATTCAAGCTGAGGTCATCAGGATTAGCATTATTGAAAAAGATGAAATTTGAGCTGCCTTTGAAGGACAGGCTATATATCAAAAGGTACAGACTATAAAAATATATATTAAATCAAGAGATCAAAAGTTTGGATACAGAAAGTCATACAGCATTTTCAGGGGATGAAATAAATATGAAGCTTAAGAAACTCTACCTAGGTACACATTCTTAAACACTTTGTACCAGTAACTTTTAATAACAATAACATAAATATTGTCAACCACTTCCACTTAAAAGTTGCTGTTAAAGAAATTTATTTTCGACTGGTTGGTGTGGCTTAGTGGACTGAACACCAATCAATGAACCAAAGGGTCACTGGTTCGATTCCCAGTCAGGGCACATGCCTGGGTTGCAGGCCAGGTCCCCAGTGAGGCACATGTGAGAGGCAACCACACATTGATGTTTCTCTCCCTCTCTTCTCCCTCCTTTCCCCTCTGTCTAACAAATAAAGAAATAAAATCTTTTTAAAAAATTTATTTTCTTTCATTTTATTACTTATGAGTTGATTACTTTTGTCATTTAATGTACAACATGCATACTGGCCATAATATACTATTTTAAACAAATATGAGAAGAGCATATCATCTTAAGAGTTAGGTAAATAGCTTTTAGATACAAAAGTTTTGATTATTATTATTTGAGAAAACTTAGTTCTCCAAATACTAGTCTACCATTGTATATTGCAGAAGAGGAGACAAATAGATACAATTAGATAAAAAATGCTCTGGGCCCAATGTTTGTGTAGCCTCAAAATTCACATGAAGCCCTAATCCCCAGTGTGATAACATTAGGAGGCTTGGTTTTTGGGAGGTAATTGGGTTTAAACTATGGCATTCTCATGATGGAGTCAGTGCCCTTCTAAGAGACCAGAGAACTCTCTTTTGCTCTGTGCCCACCCCTTCCCATCTTGTGAAGACACAGAAAGAAGGTGGCCATCTACAAGCCAGGAAGAGGGGCTCTTACCAAGAGCCAAATTAGCCAGCACCTAGATCTTGAACTTCCCACTCTCCAAAATTGTGAGAAATAAATATTTGTTGTTGGAGGCACACAGACCAAGAATATGATGTGTTTTCTTCTTACTATATAGCATAGAAGATAGATATATAAGCATATAATTATGGTCAAATGTGCTAACAGCTACAACAGAGGTAGATTCAGTTCTGATGAAAGCCATAAATTCTTCCTATGGGACTCTGGCATCATTTCATAGAGAAAGTGACAGTGAACTGAGTTATGAAAGACAAGCAGTTAAGAGGAAAAGGTTTGATAGGTCATTTCAGATATAAAGACACAATTCTTGACGGAGCCTTAGCACATGATGACCCTGAGTCAGCACAGGATCAGAAGGGGAAAAACCAAGGTTGGAAATGTATGATGGTGCTTGACAGCAAAGGAAAGCTAAGGATTACAACAGTAAAGGGAGATCAATATAGGTTTTTAAGCACAGACAGGATATGACTGGATTTGTTTTTTAGTAAAAGTGCTTTAAGGGCAACGTGGAGAATTACCAAAGTGAACAGATAGAAGCTTCGGAATCATTCGGGTGTGAGACATGAAAGATCTCCACTAAACCATGGCAAGAGAAACAAACAAACAAACAAAAAATAATGTTGGATTCCAGGATATATCTTGAGTCTTAGGTGAAAATGTGGATGTATTGAATAGTCGGTAAGAAACGTCAAAAATGACCCTGGTGTTTCCAGTGGGAAAGATGGGATGGATCCTAGTGGTCCTGGAACAGGGCATTCTGTGACTGGAAGAATGTCACGTGGGCAATGGCCGTGCAGGACTGCGGCAAAAGAGACCAGTTAGGGCTAGAGCTGTAGACAGGATAACCATCAGCACAGAAGGGCTGAATCGAAACTCTGAAGACAGATGTGGCACTGGAAGAACGAGTCAGGAAGGAGAAAACATGGGGTTTCAGAAATAGCAGGAGGTGAGAGAAAAAGAAGAGTCTGTACAGCAGACAAAAGCACGAAGACTGTCAGATGTATAAAAAAGAATGGGAACTGAGCAAAGGTGACGGATTTTCCAGAGGAAGTCCTCATATTTAATCTTACTTCCTCTGAAACTTTATGAGCAAAGTGTCATTTCTTAAAAGTAAAAAATCTGTCCTCAGGAGGCTGTTCCTCTCTAGCAAAATTAGTGGCAAACATCATACATAGGATGATGAGTAAATACAAACCAAAAGATTGGTATAGACACATACCATAAAATTGTATAACAGTTTATGTAAGAAATGAATATGTACTTTACACAGCACAAGAAATCTTAAAATAGTGGTCTATCAAATTTTATATCTTTCTAAAAGAAATTAATTTACATTTTTCTGATTAAATGTAAAAGCAATTAATGGACTTTTTCATCACTAAGATTGTGACATAATGCCACAGGAAATTACTGTGGTTTAATTCACCAATTGTGCATAAACTCTCTTGGGTTCCGGGTCAATGTATGAGGCAGAGCCTGGGGTAAGTGATAGGAGACTGATGGGGAACTGCAAGATTGGCTTCATTTCTAATGAGGGGAAGTTTTATTTACAAGACTACTCAGCTGTGAAACTGAAGTAATTATGTGAATTAATTTATACACTCTGCATTTAAAGGTCGAGTACTTTTAACAACTTCTCTCCACATTCCTGAGAGTAGGGAAAAAGCTATATTAAATAATATTTATAAATGTTTTAAGAACAAGGTCTCTTAATGAATGGTACACTTGAACTCCTACATGATACACATTCAGATGGAAAGTTTAAATCGATTTTACTCAGTGGCAAAGAAATTAGAACTGTCCCAGTTACCTTTTTGTTTTCACCACACAAAACTTAATTTCCTCGTCACTCAATTTGACCAAGATGTCATGCCCTATAAGACTAAAAGTCCAGAGGCAAAATAATCAAAGAAAAAATTAATAGAAACTTGTAGAGTTCTTCTGTTCAAGAGTATACTCTAACACATTAATTAATAGTAGTATATTCATTTCTGTGACAGGATTGGCTGCTGGCAAGCAGTGAGGAGGACCTAGAACCTGAAGTCAGGGCACCTTTGTTTGAGTCTGGCTTTGCTCTGTATTCATATGACTGTGAGGGAGTCACTTCAAGTCCCTGAGCCTCATTAAGTACATCTGTAAAATGTAGAGGTTTATTGCATTGGTCCACGTCGCTGAATTGACGAGATGAATCAATGAAAGCACTGGGTTCATTGTAAAAGACTGTACAAATCTAAAGCTTTGTTACTTTTATTTACTTTTTTAAGTTACAAAGGACTTGGAAATAACTGAGAGAGTGACTGGATGTACCACTTTGTGGGAGTTAGGCTAAGACCTGACCTTTACATTTAAGTCTCATGCTCTTCCCTTAGAAAGAAAACAAAAAAACCACCCCTAAATAAAAATAAAACCTTCAGGCACTTACCAGGGGTACAGAGAAAACTAGTGTTTGAAGTGTTTAAGGTTTTCCTAGAATTATTTAGGTAAAAAATTAGACTTTTCTGTAAAATGCCCATGATTCTACTTTTATAATCTATAATTGTTCCTACTAATATACTCTGCTTTTACTTCTTTAATGATCTGCCCACATAATACAAGGTTTCACATACAATAGACTGTCAATAAATGTAGGATAAATTGAAATAGGAAAATTTTTAGCTGAGAAATGTTACACATAATATAGCTCAGTCAATGTAATTTTTAAAAAAATCTGTCTCTTTAGGTAACACTTCTATCACTCAAGTATATTTTACATAAAAACATCATATTAAATGTCTCAGCAAATTAACAAGTTGTTTTGTTTCTATTTCACCACTTTACATTTGTCACATTTGCTACTGCCTTCCTTTCTTTCAATTTGCATCTCATTGGTAATGAAGAAACATACCTAAGAAAATATGTTTGTACCACCTCATCCTAACCCCAGGCCACAGCCAATTAGATCAGGGGTTCCATCAATTAAGAGGAAAGAAATAACTAATATTTATTGACTAGTCACTATACCCAAGGCATTACTCTTACTTTGTACTCTTCACATGTAATAACTTACTTATTGCTCATCACAACTATGATATAGTACTATTATTATCATCCGTATTTACAGATGAAGAAACTAAGCCACAGAATCCTAAAGAAAATTTCCAAGATATATAATGCCAGCAAGATTTGGAGCTTAGATTCAAATCCAGACAATCCAGCAGAAGAACTTGGACTCTGACCATTACTGACACTGTCCTAAGTGTTTTGTGCCATGGTAATACCATTCCTGGTTGAGGCTAAGACAATTTTATTTTCTATCTCAAGAATTTGAAGTACGTATAGATAGACTGAGTCAGTTGGACTGTGGTGGACACTAGAAGTGAAAAGTCATTTAGCCTTGCAACAAAATGGAAAATTGGTAGGCCCTGGGGAAAACCAGCCCTGGAATACTATCCCAGCAAGAGCTGACTATACTTCCTGAAATCAGGGTCTGAGAAAATCCCCTGAATTTCCAATTACTGAATTTGTTATTTGAGTTAATTCGTGCAAGTCCTTGTCTTTGGCAGTATAAAAATCCCTCCACTGAGAGCAACTAAGAATTGTACATACAGTATAAAAAGGAAATAGAAAGGAATGTCCAGAGAGTAAAACCAACTGAAAGCAGAAGTCAGGTGGTTAAGGGGAGCACTTTATTCAGGTGTATTCAGGTGTCCCCTCAGAACATTTGATGTACTTAGTGGACTTGAACTTGATGGTTCACAGCCCAAAGGGTGTTTGCAGTAGATCACAAGGCCCAAGACCAGCTGGAGATGGAAAATCTACAAGATTATATGCCCCCCTGTGACTCAATAAAACTGTACTGTCATTGTACCAGAAACATCCACAGGCAACACACTACAGACTGCTGGTGGTTGCAAAGAAACTAGTCTGTCCCTAAACTTGGCACTAGTGATGGGGAACAAAAAATGTTGTGCAAGTACTCAAGACCAAGCGATCCCCCACTTGGTTTTACAGCCAAATTGTATACTATCAAGGTGGTTCAGACATCAGAAACAGTTTACAGTGTTGGTTACTGTCCCAAGCCTTGGCAGAAGGAAATGTAAATTCTCTCAACTAGTTAATCCAGTTTAGCCCAAGCTTCAAATCATTCCCATGTGATAAAGATCCAGGTAATGCTCCTATGTAAGGCAATACGAAGCATGAGCCAGGAGAAACTACAGAGAGTAGAGTCAGGTTGATAAAGACATTACATAGCAAAAGTAGCAATCAGAAAATATAAATTGAATATGATTTAAATAGAAAAGAATTAAAATGTGATTTAAAATAAGAGATCATGAGAATTACAAGAACTAAACATTAAAAAAATTTTCCCATATAAAACTTATTGTTGAAACCAAACAACCCCCACCCTCAAAAAAGCAAATGAATAATAAATACAAAAATTTCCAATAGTGATTAGCTGTGGGAAAGGGGTGTGCAGGACAAGGAGCTTATAAAGCTATGGTGACAGACAGTGAGAGGTACAAGTGACAGGACAGATTCATTCACTGAGGGACAGAAAAAAGCCAAGAAACACACACTCACAGAGACACACACCATTTGTTTTTTATTTTGTCATAATGATGATGCTAGCAGTATTATCAGTAGGGAAAAGCTGTTGCTCTAGGGCCCCTGGTCATCCGTATGGCTAAATACGACACCATGCAGAAAATTATTACCAAATGAATCACCAATCATGATAGAAGGAAGCTGTAGCTGAGCTATCCAATCCAATAGTCAATAACCACATGAGACCATTTACATTTAAACTTAATTAAAATCAAGTTAAAAAATTCAGGTCCCCAGTCACACTCGAAATTTCAAGTGCTCAATAGCGACATCTGGTCAGTCGCTGTCATTGGACAGTGCCAGATAACAATGTTTGCATCAGTGTAGAAAACTCTATTAGGCAGTGCTGAGAGACATTTGGGATAGCAATTTTATGAGCTGGGAGTTGAGAAGGATGCATTAAGCAAGAAATAGCAAGGTAAACAAAGGAATGGAAATAACTGATAAGCTCAGTTATTAAAATTCAGAACCATTTATCAAAAGATACTATATAGAAAACAAACAGAAAAGCCTTCATCTGAAGGATGGTACCTGTAATATGCATATACATAATATATGAGGTATATCAATAATCTGTATAAGCAATAAAAAGATAATCATACAGAAAAATGGACTAAAGACTAGGCATTTCATTCTATTTGATGACAGAAAAAGATAATTACAGTCTGACTTATTTTTACCCATACCCTTGTTCTATTTTAAATCAGCAAGAATAAGAGAAGAACAACAACCTATTTTTCAGACTGGAAGGAGGATTACATTGGTTTAGACAGCCACCCAGCAACATATAAGTAGGTTGATGACAATGTTTGAACATGTAATTAAATAAATACTTCTAATGTTAGCTTATCCTTCATTAAAATATAGTTTTCTGGTTCACCTAACAATTTATTTTTACCTCATTCTGAGCACACAATAGAGTACTTGGGAAAAACATAGTACACTTATGGACACTTTTCACTCTGAATGTAAATCGACTAAGGTATTAATTTCATATTTACTTCAGAAAAATCAGGAAACACAGAGGGTTGTGTGTGATTGGAGGGTGGGACAGGAAAAGCACATAAAATAATAAACACATGAGGAAATACTGAAAATATAATTGAAATGCATAGTTTCCTCAAAGCAAAGTAAAGTTGCCTCCCTGAATTGGTGGGTATAACTCTGTGCACCATCCTCTTCTTCTCCAGAACAAGCATGGGCAGGATAAAAAATAAACCACCTTCTTAGCTTCCACATAAAGA
Organism: Trachops cirrhosus; assembly: GCA_028533065.1. Classification (NCBI taxonomy): domain Eukaryota; kingdom Metazoa; phylum Chordata; class Mammalia; order Chiroptera; family Phyllostomidae; genus Trachops; species Trachops cirrhosus. The sequence goes on along the minus strand of CM052539.1, from coordinate 50,864,628 downwards.
TAAGTTTTCATATTTAAAAACAAACTTGTTTATGTACCTTAAAATCTGAAACAACACTATATCCACATCATATTAACAAATTATCTAACTTACACGGTCTTAGTTTTAACCACAGTGTAAAAGAGGCATTAAAGGGGTTTTGATCTTTTATTTTACCATATTATAAAAAATTAATGATATTAACTTCAAAATAATTTAAACTATAAATTGGTATCATAAAATACCAAAGATTAACATGTGGTAGTTTGGGCAGTGTGAATACAGGCCAATGGTTCTAGAAGTAGACTCAATTTGCCAGGAAGAAATACACAATGGGGAACACTCTGTGTGGATTCCAAGAGATTATGAGGTGATTGCACCTCTCAAGGTCCTCGTAATCTGAGAATGAGAGGAAAATAATTAATACCTTGGCAATTCTGGTACAAGGCAAATAGTGTTAGATAGCTGCACAAAGAGTGGGACGTTCAAGTCAGATTAAATATCTTAGTCTGTATGACAATCACTAACCGGCAGCTAGTAAAACGCTATACCACCAATTAGAATTCTAACCCAGTGCACTCTAGGATAGCAGGGTTTTCGCTTGTAGGCTGAGGTTCAAGGATTCTTCTCCCCAGAAGAGATGGTAAAGAACATTGCAGTACCCCAGTCCTCAGGGGAGATTTCCACAACCAATAATCAGTGCAGCTCAGCCGGTTGAGCAAAGTTCTGTGGAGCATGAAAGGTCGCCAGTTTGATTCCCAGGCAGGGCATATACCTCGGTTGCACACAGGTCCCCAGTTAGGGATGTGAGAGGGGCAACAAATCGATGTTTCTATCACACATTGATGTTTGTCTCCCTGTCATTCTCCCTCTTTTCACCTTTCTCTAAAAATAAAATAAATAAAATATTTTTTAAAAAAATAGTATGTGGAAACAAGCATAAATTAGCCCTAATAACAGAAGAAAATGGGGCTGGGAAACTCAAGCTTATGAATATAGACATGTAACTCGTATTACAAGAAAATAAGGGGCTGCCCTGGCTGGTGTGTCTCAGTGGGTTGAGCGCCAGCCTACAGACTGAAAGGTCACCAGTTCAGTTCCCAGTCAGAGCACAAGCCTAGGTTGTGGGACAAGTCCTCAGCTGGGGACACACAAGAGGCAGCCAATTGATGTTTCTCTCTCACATCATGTTTCTCTCCCTCTCTTTCTCCTTCCTTTCCTCTCTCTCTAAAAAATACATATTTTTTTAAAAAGGGATCTAGATTTGATAGAACAACAATGGAGACCCATAGGTCAATCACAGTGCACCAAATCTTGAGTCAGATTTGTTGTTGAGGAACACTGCTAAAAATTAATCCTTCTGATTGTCAGTATGGGGAACCCCATGTCAGCTTAGCCTCACTACTTCCTAGACACTGCCTCTATTCAGAATGGCCTGCCAAACCACATTATATTTGGGCTGGTTTTATAAGTACAACTTTGCACAGGTAAACAAAGCAGACACAGATTCTGGTGTGAAGAGCAATTTTTTACAAAGTAAAACAACACGCAAGCAAATTATAACCAGAAACATTGAAATAAAGAACAAGCGGACAGTAACCAGAGTGGGGGAGGAGGATAACAGGAGAAAGAAGGGAAAGGGTCATCAAGGAACATGTATAAAGGACCCATGGACAAAACCAAAGGGGGGAAGAATTGAGGGTGGGAGGTAAGGGTCGGGGCGGGGGTAAGTGGTGGCGGGAAAATGCAGACAACTGTACTTGAACAACAATAAAAAAGAAGAAGAAGAAATGCATAAAAAAGTAACATTGTAAATAAGAAAAACTATAAATATCTCTCCCAGTTTGGAGGGGTCGAACTTTCATGCCTAATTTTATGTTTGTGATTAATAATTCCATGTTTCTCTTTGGAGGTATATCCTATTGTGCATTTGATTTCTCTTCCTCACAATTGTGTGCCTCCTACTTCCTACAATTTCCTATTCCCTATTCCTTCCAAAGAGGAAGCACACATCCTTAATTCTCTCACGTGATCACAGGGGTAAAAGTACAGATGTCATCAGGGGTTTTTGTGTTTGTTTGTTTTGTCTTTTTTTTTTTTTTTTTGCAAAACCAAGAACAGAAAGTGATAGAAGGGCCTTAGTCATTGAGTTTGCAGGCTAATACAAATGTCAAGAAAAATGTCATAATTTTGTGAGCATCACATGGCAAAAACTGTTCTACACGCACAGGCAGGACCACTTGGCTGACGCGTGCCTCCTTAATATTGTCTCACGCAGACCATGTTGTGCTGTCTTCATATACAGTAGTTCATAAATATAACTCATTACAAATTCAATAATTACTAGTAGTTTTTCAGAGAAAAGGGTTTATATGTAGATATTTCCAAGTTGATCTATTTTGCTTTACACACGAAATCCCAACAATTAATCTATAACATGAGTAATGAAAACTTCTTCATAAGTAGGGTCTATAGTTGCAAAAAATCAAAATCCACTCAACATAGCTTAAGGAAAGGGGGAGGAAAAAATCAGTATCAAAGTGTCAACACAGAACTTAACTGCAGAGCTAAGGTGTTAGGCAGCTGCCCTGTCTCTGTAGGGTCCTGAATGCTTCAGATGCTGAGTATTATTTGTTACAATGTGGAATCTGGGTGTCTACTTTCAGGTATTATTATTTATTAAGTTTGTGAACTTGGGTGAGTCACTTAATATCTCAGAGCCTTAGTTCTCATTTCTGTAAGGTAGAAATAATGGTACCTATCTTATGTATGTGGATTAAACAAGATAACACATGTAAAGTGTTCAGAATACTTCCTGAGACAATGGGCACTCAATAAATGCCAGTCATTGTAAAAACATCATTATAATCGCTGGTTTTGAGCATATGCTTCACTCTTCCCTTAGCCTGGCAGCTGCATGCATTTGCACATGTCAATATAGCCACCAGCTCAGAGTTAACAATATCATACAACTTCAGTGCACACCACTTCTGATCTGCTCAGCCCATGTCATGTGATGTATACAAGGCTATCTTCACTAGAGCTGTGGATAAGGAGAGTCCTCAGAATCTGTCCACAGGAAGCCAAAGATCTGCCTTTCTGTTATGAATGTTGCCAATTCACAATCTAATAAAAATGTAAAGAACACAATTCACAGACACTTTCCCTCTCAGGCTCATACTAAGGTACATTTACTAACAAATGAGACTGGCTAAGAAAACTACAAGCTGCTTGCAGATGGTAAGTTTACTGTATGCCTGCAAACCTTTTCATTGGAGCTGGACAATCACTTTTTCATAGATTCGGTAGGATTAACACTGAGTGAAATACTGGGCGAAACCACCTCTAAATTCCTTCAAGTGCATGATTACATCGATACAGACATATGGTGTAAAATCCATGATACTAAGTCTGCAAATCCAGAAATTAAATTTTTCTTTGTTTGAATCCTACAAATCTGAAAAAGGAAAGGGTATACCTTGTAAATCAGATTTGGTAAAGGTTAAATGTCTATTTCAACAGGAAGCATTTGATAAAATCTTCACATTAAATTGAGAAGTCACTCAAAGAAGTTTCAGTGCTCACTTTAGGGTAGGGAAGAAATGAAATGGATCCACTGAATAGTTCTTTATAATCAGGTGTTATAAATAGGAAAATATAAGGGAAGAAAAATTTATCAGCATAAAACTCTACATAGAAAGCATAGCCAACTTCCCCAGTAAAACACCATTTCTAGTACTGACATATCGTTTATATACTAAAATTTCACTGTAGATAGGTGTTTCCCACAAAAAAATAAAAAAGTGAGTTGTAAGCAAGGAGACGGGGATGACAGTGTCACCAATCAAAAGTCACAAGCATTTCTCTTAGGAAGTGCTTGACCTTAATATCTGTGTGTATGTCATTACTAAAACCACTATTAGGAAGAGAAGATCACACACAATAAGAGTGTGTACTGAACAATTAAGACTGCTAACAACAATGCATTTTGGAATTGGAAAAGAGCATTCTACTTGAAGAAAATTAGCTTTGCATAATCGTGATGTTCATTTCCTTGGAATGTGTAGAAAGTGTAAAAGGAAAAGTCCACTGTCCTGTTTGAGTAGACTCATAAACATTACTCAAAATTCAGGAAACTTGTTTTTGTGCTTCTTGAATGCAGGTGACTTTCAATCACTTTTAGCCCCATTACTGAGTACAACAATATTTTTAATTTCATTGGTTTCAGTCATGCTAGAAAGAATGAAATGAGATTATGTGGAAACACAATTAGCAAAAAAAAATACTAAGCATCTATATTTTAAATGCCAAATTTAGATAGGTTAGCCAGGTAATTTAGTAAGTGTTTAAGCATGAGGTATATAAAATAAAGCTTTAGAATATGGTGAGAAAAAGTAATTTAGAGATGCTGAGTTGTGTGTTTAAGAAAATCTTTGAAGTCATGAAGTCTGATGATCAGAGAAGCATATAAATAATATCAATAATTAACAAAATAATCATAGTAACTTCACAAGGGAAGTGTTCATGTAGTCCCCAGTAATAAAGTTAGATTTAAATAGTTTTGAGTCTTTCAGGCCAGATCCCAGGTCTCAACAATTACTTCCTCACTTTAATAATTCCATTAACATTTTTCTTTCTATTACTATTAGATCAATATTAAAATGTTATTACCTCATATGATCTCAGTGTTTGTCATTTTATTATGAAAATGGAGACAGTGGTTACCTACTTGAATACCCGAGAATGTCATATATTTACAACTCTGGAAATGTAATCCAAATTTAGTTACTCTCCAGGCACATTCAAGGTTTTATAAATAATAGTTTCAAAAGTCTATTTTGTCTTAAACACAAAGGTCTTTCCTCAAGGCTATGTTTCCTAAATGGTGTTTCATAAAATTCCTGTGCTTTAAAATTATTTTCAAAAATGGCATCTGTAATTAAATAAATTTGAAAAATTTTGAACTTAAGCATCACTTCAATATAGATTAGAGGCTAGTGCCTGTCCAAAGCCGAGGAGTATTTTATGAGTATATTAATAATGATGGATGAGAAGTATACATACATTTAATAAGAAACCATTTTGCTTTTATAAATCTAATGAATGTGCACTAATTTAAATAATATATTCACATGACTAAAGACTTAAAGGATAGAGGAATTATATATGCAGATTAATTTTTTGAATCCATACTTTATAGAGAAATGGAGCTAAAAATTATGTTAGAAAAAGAAGGGATTTCTTCCATACACTACATATTAACTCAAAATATCATACATTAGAAAAATATACATCAATTTTTCCGGCCCTCTCTCTAAAGAATGCATTTATTCCACAACATATAACTCTATAAAACCTCACCCATTTAAGTAAATTATCAGACAAAATATGTCTTTTAACTGGGTAATGATGATGGAAAATATATTATTAAATGTAACAGTGAAAATGAGTTCTAGATATATTTTAAATAATAAATGTTAGGGGAACTGTGGGAATACATTATATGTATTTTAGTTTTCCTCATAATATGGGCTTATTCCATAAATGCTGAAATGCCTTTCATTTCCCTGGAAAATGCTTTTCTCCAGAATACAAGTTACTCAGTTTCCCTACCTCATTCTATTTAACATTCTTTATTTTTTGCCCTTCCAAACAGCTGACTTGAAACAATGGAATAACTAAGGAATAGAATCAAGCAGTCTCAAGAAGATGATAGGGTTATTTTTACAAAATAAAATTGAAATAATGTAACTTAAATGGGGTATTTTATTTTTATTTGTAAAAAAACTAACAATATTTTTTCATTAAAAAATAAAATAAATTCAGGAAAAGCTAAGAGCTTACTTATAGAGGATAAATGCAAATTTAGACACACTTAGTGGTCTACCAGAATATCTGAATTGCATGACAAATGATTTTTGTTTTCTAACTTTTTCCTTTTGTTCAAAGTAAAGAATAAAATGCTTCATTAGGAGCAAAAGAGAGAATTCCCATAAAATGATGTTATTTAGGTACTATTGGGTGCTTCCTACCTTCAGTAAATATATTAGTAAGTGCCTCCAATTCTTCTGTTATATGACAAGCAGAATGCTGTCCTATAACAATGACAATCCCTACTCTATGTATTTATGTCTAAAGTTCGCAGGCCCAGGGTGGTAAAGCTACAAGCCAGTCACTTTAGACATCGTGCTGTTGCTTGTCCTTTATGCGTTTCTTTGTCAGCCTGGCTTTTGGCAATGTTAGGTTCCCATGACTTTTATTTGCAGTTTCCCCTTCCAGTAAAACCGAAGGGCATTTCAGGGAACAGTCACTAGATCCTGGCCAGAGTCAATGCCAAGATTCAACAGAGTCAAGTGATGGAGCAAGAACCAGGCCAGAGTCCAAGATAAGGCAACAAGCAGGCTCCAACAAGCTCTCATATTTTTTAGACTCTCTGGAACTTTAGAGTCACAGGATAAGTCCACATCTTATAAGCAAGGTAAAGTCAAGAAAACACAAGTGTCAGCTACCCAGGAGTCTTTATGTTGATTAGGGCACTTTTTCAGCAACAAGCCAAGGGTGGATTTCTGCGACAGTAGCAACACCATCCATGACACTCCAAGAACAGGAGTCGATAGCAAAGATAAGAATGCCTGGCAACTTCGCTCTTATCACTGTTTGTATAATTGTGTGAACCTCATGGTGTACTTGTTTCACAGAGGCAGCGAACTCAGCATCTGAACATTTGCAAATCTTGGCACATACTGCTCTCCACATACCTGTTTTCAACCCTATCAGGAAATTCCTCTTACAAGAGATTATAAAGATAAAAAAGGTAAAAGTCAATGTCAAGTGAAGGTAGAGAGTTTTTATTGGTAACCGCATGCATGTTTGAAAGAAAAATTGTACTGGAAAATTGAGAAATTGTGTGGCTGTTTTTATTTTTGGATTTTTAGGAGTTGGAGATACTTCAGGAATGTAAAAAGGGGATGGCTGTATAGGACAAAAAATGTATGATTTAAAAACAATAAGTTTAATTCTCTAATGAAACAAAGTTAAAGAATTATGGTGCTTCAACTACCTCGGGTTATTCTGATGCCTTTTAATAACATAAAGAGCACATTAGAACCATTTCTTTGAAATCATTAATGATTTGATTACAAAAGATGGTCCTTTTCAGGAGCCAAATATCCATGTAAAAATTTTTCTCACCCTGATAGTCCACCTATCAATATCATGTTTGTTTAATTCAGAAAAAGTAATCATCTTCAATGGGATTATTGGTCATAATCCTAGTACCTGCTCAACTTCCATCTCTAGTTCCACCTTTGTGAAAGCAGCCTAATGATACAGGAAAACCCGATTTGCATGACCTATCTTTGTTTGAATCATTAGCCTTAGACTCTTGGTTTTGGTACACTACAACTTATGTAAAATATATTGTCTTTAAAAATAGATGGTCTATGCTCTTAATCTGTCCATAAAAATATTCAGTTTACAATGGAGCATTCAGTAAAGGTTAACGAGGGTCGAATATATGGCAAGGGAAGGAGACTGACTTCAGGTAATAAATACAGAAGATGTATTATAGAATTGTACACTTGAATCTATATAATTTTACTATCCAATATTACGCCAGTCAATATAATACAAAAATTTTACATGGAGCATTTCTTGTTTTCCCCACCAACACTTTCCTATGAAGTACAATTCAGTAGGTAGTAACAATAATTGATTACATTCCCACACCTCAATGTTTGGATATCTTATTGCTGTTGAGTATGACAATATTTCAAATGTAGTGCACAAATTATACTTTATTGTCAACTGTAAAGAAAAGTCCCACTGTATTTTAAGAGTATTAGATATCATGAAGCTTTGATAAATAAAACATAATGTTCAACTCAACTACCTCACATTTTGAAACATGTAGTATCTTAATCACACATTTTGAAGTTATGTGTTACTATGAAAAAAACAGATTTTCAAACATATATGCTGCAATTTCATTATAGCACCAACTTCAAAGTGCCTATCATTAGGTTATGGTTAAGAGCCAAATTGCTTATAATGAGGGCCTTCCCAAATACCTTTGAAATGGAATTTAAGATGGACTTTTACACTGAATTTCAAATCATAATGAAGTTCTATCCTTTTAATGAAGCAATTATTAATAAGATTTTACTTTGTAGATACCTTTCTTATTAAGCTATAAATGGAGCTGAATGTACTAGCATAATATAGTATTATCAAGATTCAAAAATAGAATACAACAATATTTAAATCCCAAATATTTAGACATAGCCTTAATTCCCTAGTGTTAATTTAACTATGTCTATTTGATTTCCTAGCCTTACATCAGTCCCAACATATACAGTTCATAAAGTTAACATTTTTGAAAAATGGATTATGTATGTGTACTAAGGTCATAATGTTTGTGACCCCCAAATTCACCGTTAAAATCCTAATGCTCAAAATGATGGTTCTAGAGGTGGGGTCTTTGGGAGGTGCTTAGGTCATCAGGGTGAATGAAGCCTTAATGAAAGAGATTAGTGCCCTTATAAAAAAAAAGACCCTGCAGAGCTCCCTAGTCTCTCCTGCCAAGTAGAAATACAATGAGAAGTCTGCAACCCAGAAGAAAGCCTTCGTCCAACCAGGCTGGCACCCTGGTCTCAGACTTCCAGACTTCAGGAGGATGTGAAACAAATTTCTGTTGCTATAGCTACCCAGTCTGTGATATTTTGTTATAGCAGCATGAACAGACTAAAACAACATGGTAAAGGAGCTAAATAAATTTTTGCCAACATTTTAAAAAATTCTTTTAATTTTGTCTCTTGTTTTTTAAAGAAAACTTTCCAAGAGTGATTTTGATATTTATGAAATGACTCATTTACACATTAAAAAAGAATAGAATGTTAAGAATTTCTCTTTTATCTTTCCCATAATTTCCCGTTTCTATAAAATGTGTGTTCAAAGAGGGAGAATTCAACTCTATCTGGAATGACTACACGAACTAGAGGGAAAAATGTAGATTTGGGAAATAGAGTTTTGTTATTTAACCCATGTGAGACATCAGGTGCTTCACTGCCATCCTAATTAGTCACAGGGCTGTTGGGGTTGCCAGACAATGACTTTCAGGAGGTGACGCATACATAGTCTCTACAGCCATACCTCTGGCACACAGTTACCACTGAGTGTGTCACGTGTCTTCTCATTCCCCTTTCCAACTCCAAACACCTGAGTGTGTAAATCCTTTTGAAAATCCTTAGGACACCAAAATAATACCAAAAACTTACATTGTCAAATTTAGATTTTATAGACCTCAACTCATATCTGAATATATAGCTGAGGAGACATTAAGCATTACTGCTTCAAGACAAAAGTCAGTAAAATAAGAGTCCCAATAAAATGTGAAACAATTTAAAATGGCTTATAGACTGAAACAGTTGGATGGGATATTCATTCTTAAATGAAATTTAAAGACCAAATATGCATAATAATTTTGATCATAAATACTAGAATATCCCAATGAACAATATTATTAAGTTTCTAAGCATATAAATTTTTTTTACATTGATGCTAGGCTTATAGAAACGTCTTTTCCCTTTTTTGGAAACATTTGAAAGCAAATGTAGATAATGTGCCCAGGTCTTATTGAGATAGAGTAACAAATCTGTTATTGATAAAAATAAACTTAAAAAAATAAAAATGTGCATGTCTCCTCACTGCAGTATTTTTCCTAAATGAGTGCATATATTGCTTAGAAATTAGTGATAAAAAGGAAATAATATTTAGATGAGCTTTAGACGTATAAATCCTCCGGTAGCAGGCCATGACCATTACCATGTGTAATTAACATTCTCCTTGTGGCACACGTGGCCACATTACTCTCACGGAGACGTTAATGTGGCCCCTGGGGGAGGGACTTACATTTCCTCACACTCCCTGAGGCTTCTTCTGAATCATCCACCTTTTCCTATCTACTTATTATTCTGTCATATCAATTAGTGATATGCAAATATTTCTGCAGTACCTGCTGCTTTTTTAAGTTCAGAAAAAGAAACTGGTATTAACTTGCATTGATTCTTTGTTTTTCTTCTGAAAGAAGCCATCCTTTTGGGAAAATGCATTCAAGCACTTTACTGCCTCATTGAAGAAACTTTTCAATAAGAAACTAGGACCTATATACATATTAGAAAGAGAAGGAGGTAAGTGGACAATACAAACAACTAAATGTTTACAAGTAAGGAAAACAAAGAAGAGTTGTATGGCTCAGTGGATTGAGTACCCACCTGCGAACCAAAGGGTTTGATTCCCAGTCTAGGGCACATGCCAAGACTGCAGGCCAGGTCCCCAGTAGGGGGCGCTCGAGAGGCAACCACACATTGATGTCTCTCTCCCTTGTTTCTCCCTCCCTTCCCCTCTAAGACTAAATAAATAAAATCTTTAAAAAGAAAGAAGGGAGAATTGTGGATAGAATGTGACAGAAACAGAAAGGAGGCAGAGAGGAAAGATACACTGCTGGTCAAATAAAATGTCAGCATTTGTAATAAAAATTTGCAGAAGCATTTGTAGTGAAAAGCAGACTCAACTTGCATAAAATTATGGTGCAATGTTTTTAATAGAAAAGAATTGAGTTACATTACAACAAATTGGAATTTTTTCTTTTTTGATTTTGAGAGTACATTTATTAAAGCTGGGGACAGTGAAACAAGGAAAGGCTTTAGGATAGAAGAAGCACCAGGAGAGAGCCTAGGCGGGCTGCTGTGGCTCTCTACAAATGTTACAGGAAAGAAGTGGACCAAGGTGGGGCTGCTGTCAGCTCACTGAAGAGTCAGAGAAAAGAGGACTTAGAGGCAGGTTCAGGGGGTTAGCACAAGATAAGCTGCCATTGCCCACTGCTCCCCAACTGCAAGTCTTATGGGGTCCTTTAGAGTTTAGGAGATGCACACCTGTGGAGGAAGAAAGGCAGGGGGCGTGCTCCCAGAAGGAAAAGTGAAAATTCATTTTTTATTAAATTTCTGGAAGTCCATTCCTGTCTATATTTTAGCTTTAACAGTTTCTCTTTTTAAAAGAGTCAATGTCTTGGTCATATTGAATAAAAAGAATCTATGCACTAGTATTGTAGTCTGAAGTCAATTATTTTTCCCTATGAACTTGGTATTCTCTTCTATAATAACATCTATCTCATTGGACTATTTTAAGTTTTCAGTGAAAAAAAGCATAAAAGCTCTTGGAACAGTGCTGTCACATAGTTGTGTGTTCAATATCTAGTATTTAGTTTATTGTAAATAGTTACTAGCAAAAATTATTAGTGTATGTCCAGCATGCATGCATTTTATGAAGGTAGTCACAAGATGGGAGACAAAAATATATATTCTCTATCCTCAACAGAAAATACGTAATCATTTTTACCAAATTAGTAAATATTTTAGATCAGTTATTTTCTATGTGGACTATACTTTAGTATCACAGATTACAGAGTAAAACAAAAATCTTATTTTTAAGCAGTTCCCAATTGATTCAAATGCCTCAAGTTGAGGAATCACTCTTCTAGATAAACACTTGCAAAAATATACTCATAAGCAAATGGTTATAATATTATATGAATCATGCATGGTGATATGATTCTTATACTTCAGCAAACTTTCGTATTTGTCCCTGTGTTTGCTCTTACTTCTGAGTTTTGTGGGACTTACAATGGCCACCTCTTCATCTCACTTTAAATATTACCTATCCCTCAGCTCCAAAAGATTTCCACTTCTTTCGTTAACGTCTTCTTTGATTCCTCTATCATATAGTAAAACCTCCCTCTTCTAAAATCTTAGAGCAGAAATCAATAAATATCATTCCCCAAAATGCTGGAGAGTAAATATTTTATTTAGACTTTGCAGGCTTAGTCGCTGCTACTGAACTCTGCCTGGCAGCTAGAAAGCTACAGAATATATTGGTAACTGTATTCCAGGAAAACTTTATTTCTAGAAACAGACTGCTGGCTGAACATGGCCCAGAGACGATATTTTGTCAACCTCTATTATAGAAGATCATTGGTCTTTATTTATTTTGACAAAATCCTATTCTGGATTAACCTTTAAATAGTACATGCAAAGAGTATATCTCTGAAGTTTCAGTCTCTTCAGGAGGTCAGGAAAGATGACTTATACAAATTTTTTCAGGTCTCTATGCAGAGTATTTCAAATAACAATACTTAATTATTCACTGATTTAAGTTAAGATATGAGAGTAAGATCTAGTTGCCTTCAGCATCTTACCTATGTCAAAAAACCTACGGAAACAGTGTCTCAGGGTTCTCTAGTGGACAGCCTCATCTTCCTGAGTCCTTATGCTGTCTGTAATGAATATAATATATCTTGCATGGCAATAACAAGGATTAGAAATACTGTATATAAAAGATTAACCGCATAAGAAGCATGTAGATGGTATCAATAATTATGTTGGCATACATTTTGGTCTTAATATGAACAAACATCTCTAAGTCATGATAATAGAATGATTGTCGTCTTTTTCTTTTTGGTAGTTTTTAAATGTGTTTCTGTGCACTACTATAAGTGGAAAGTAGGAATGTTCATCTTAAAATTCCTTTGGGATGTAGTCCCAATTAGCATTACTAACTTTGTAGTTAAATAAAAAATTCAGCACAGCCCTGGCTGGTATGATTCAGGGGACTGAGCCCACAAACTAAAAGGTCACTGGTTCAATTCCCAGTCAGGGAACAAGCTGGGGTTGCGAGCCAGGTCCCCAGTTGGGGGTGTGCAAGAGGCAACCAGTCAATGTTTCTCTCACACATTGATATTTCTCTACCTCTCTTTCTCTTCCCTCCCTCTTCTCTAAAAATAAATGATAAAATCTATTTAAAAAACTCAGCGCTTAAATGTTTTTGCAGCATTAATGTCAGTACTTGAATGTACCCAAAACTAGAGTTTTGTCCATGTGGAGTAGACACAGTTTTGTAAAGTCAATGAGTTCCTGCTGTTGTTGCTTTAGAAATCTCCTAATTGGTTCAGGCTGTGAATAGCAATATTATAACAAACACTTCTGCAAACAAGAGAATTCCTCAAGAATAGAAATGCTCTGTCAAAAACAGAGGTAGTCAAAATAAGCAAAATAATTATGATTACCACTTATTGGTACTGACATTATTTATTTGCTCTCCAACAACAGCCCCACAATACAGGTTTTATGGTTTACACTTTTAAAAATGAAGACATTGGGACCTGCATAGTTTACATATTTTGATTTTGGTTAAACAATTAATACATTAATAAGTCAAAATTCCCATGAGTTCTATCTATCTATGTCATCTCTGATCCAACCTGTGACACTGAGATGGAGAAAAAAGAAAAAGAAGGGACAAATGGGACCAGTGACAGGGAGAAGATGACATTGGACATCTACAGAAAGTTGACTCAAGAACAAAGATTGCTTAACCTTGCTTGGAGAATATGTTCAATTATTTGTGTGACTGAAGACTAGGAGGAACTTGCTCTTGTTGTTCCTAGCCATCTCTTTAACATCTAAAATGGTGACTGGACACTAATTTGAAAGAATATACTCACCCCTATGTTCACAGCAGCATTATTTACAGTAGCTAAGATGTGAAGAAACCCAAGTGTCCGTCAATAAATGATAAAAAGTTGTGGTACGTATATACAATGGAACATTACTCAGGCATAAAAAAGAATGAAATTTTACCATTTGTGATAGTATGGATGAACCTAGATGGTATTATGCTAAGTGAAATAAGTCATGCAAAAGCAAATACCATATGATTTCACTAATAGGTGGAATCTAAACAGCAAAATAAATAAACAAATAAAATTGAAATAGACTCACAGATACAGAAAACAGCCTGATGGTTGCCAGAAGTGAGGAGAATTATAGGGCAGGGTGAAAAAAGTAAAATGGTGAAGTACAAACTTATAGTTACAGAATAGTCACAGGGATGTGAAGTATAGCATAGGCGCTACAGTCAGTAGTATCATAATAACTAGATATGGTGCTGGGTGGGTACTAGAAATACTGGGGCGACACTTTGTAACGTATATGATTGTCTAACTACTATGCTATAAACCTAAAACTAATATAAAATAATATTGAATGTAAACTGTAATTGAAAAATAAATTAAAATAAAATAAAATGGTGTCTGGAGCACAGTAGGTGAATAAATAGTTGTTAAAGAAGAACTGTATTCTCTGGCTTGAAATATGTCAGAGACTTTATTTAAAATCCCACTTCACTACAGATAGGACATATATAGATCCATGAGAATTCACCAGACCCTGCTCCGTTCATGCACCCCAGCCTGGAGCTTCCACAGGAGTCCCACTGCACCATGCACACTCTACCCCTGCCACCTTGCAACCAGCGCTGGAGGGATCATATTCTGGACTTATCATTCAGTCCTTACTGGTTCTTCAGCCTCTCTAAGTTCACAAGCAGTCACAAGAGGTGACACATTATTTTCTCTAAGCTTCCTAGTTTGGTTCCAGATGTATCTTCTAAATAATAAGGAAGTCTTATCATTCTGCTTACCCTATGCTTTAACTCATTATAGCTGATTAGTCTTTTTTTTTTAACATTTCTCAAACTTCCTTCCTCTGGAATCTATTAAAATCCACTGCATCATTGAATATTTTAAAATACTACCATTGAAAATGTGTACTATGGTTAATAGGTTCAAATCCAGATCCCTCCACTGATGCATAACCTTGGGCAAGAGACTTAAACCTCTGTGCCCTAATCTCCTCATCTGTAAAATGAGGATCCTAAGGTTTAAAGATTAAACTAATGAAAACATGTAAAATAAACACATAAAAGGATGCTTGACATATTAAAGTGTTCAATAAGGGCAAGCTATTTTTATTCAAAGGTTATCTTTAAAGCTTAACCTAATAGCTTCTTCTTTTTCTTTGGTCCACTATTTCCAAATTCATTTATTTTCTATATACATGTACATATGGCATGTTTGTCATTTTAGTGGCCATGGCATTCATTCTCCTTCCTTCCTTCCTTCCTTCCTTCCTTCCTTCCTTCCTTCATTCCTCCTTCCCTCCCTTCCTCCCTCCTTCCCTCCCTCCCTTCTAATGGTTTATTCCTTTATTCACTCATTACACTGAGGGCCACAGAGAGAAAATGTTCAGCCATGAGACAACAGTGGGTTCTTCCACAGGTGGATCCCCCTACACACCTTGATGGCTAGTTGAGTAATGAACAAGAGTTCTAACATTTTTACTCATAAACAATAATTTTCATCCTGAACTATTCTGTGCATTTCTCAACTTTCTTAAACTTGAATGCCTCTAAAAACATAGCTACATTTAAAAAAAAGCTTACCCAGGTCATGTAAAAACAGGTAGAAAAATAGAATATGTTAGGTTAATAGAGGAAACATAGACATGTGAGCTGTCAATAAACGCAAAAGGGGAATATGCTGGAGAAACAACACATAAAAGTGGAAACAGATGCCCTCTAAGTTCCTCGAAACTCCACAATCCACAAATATGAATACATTAATATTGCCAACATCCAGACATGTGTAGTATATGAAGAAACTGAAGACTTATACAGATGCAACTGCAGCATTTAAAACAAATAAGACTGATTACAAATGCAATGTTACTGAAATTTTAGAAAAGCTTCTTCATCCTATCCAGGGGCCTCAGAGGAAATTTGAAGGTGGTGTTTAAACTCAGCTTGAACATGAGATTAAAGTTAGATATGGAAATAGCAAGAGGTTAGACCATTTTAAGATGAAAGAACAGTATAACCAAAGGTATAGTGGGATGAATGTGAATGAGGCCAAGGGGAGAGTTCAGTTTGACTTGAGTACAAGGGCCGCAGGAGATGAGCCTGAAAAAGCTTTTTTGGAATGACAAGGACTGAAATGTTGGTCCTTAGACCTGGGTAACAGGAGTCACCAGTGTTATTTACACGTAGGTAAGGGAGAAGTACTTCAGTGGGAGTATCGGGTGGCACATACAGAATTAACGTGTACAGTAAGAGACTAGAAGTGAGAAGACCCTCAAAGAGACTACAGCATGACATGAGAAAATATGTCAAAAGTGCCTGACTCTGTGGCAGCCTCAGAAAAGAAGAAACTTGGGATATGCCAGTGTCAAGCCTTAGCAACCGACTGTGAGGGGAGTGTCAAAATCACCCAGGCTAGAATGCTATAAAGTGAAGACCCATAAAAGTAAAGAGGGCAGCAGAAAGAAGGAAGGCACAGAAAGTTCAGAAGAGACCACAGCGTGTGGGTGGTGTTAGCCACAGTAAAGGGGAGCTGTCCAGCAAGGCATTTGGAAAGGTCAGCCTAGAGATTATGTGAAGGTCAGGGCTGAAGATAATGGCTTGGGAGTTATTCCTATTGATGTGAAAGCTAAGGCCAAGAAGGGATGAGTTTTGCCAATCAATAGAATATACACAAAAGCAAAAATCAAAAGAGATACCAAGGAACACGTCCTTTAGGGAGAGCGAAGTGAAAGGAGAGCCAAACAAGCTGCAAATGAGCAGTCAGAAAAGTAACAGGAGAACACAGAGGGCGCCGCGGCCAAAACAGGAGTCTGAGAAGCAGCAGGTGCCGATACCGCCACAGGCTGTTGACAGTGTGAAGCACATGAAGATTTAGTGCCCGGGAGATACATGATAATCTGATTATTAAATGTTAATACTCACATGTACCTTACAAAAAAGACCTTGCTGCTTCAAATCAAAGTATTTTCACATGAGGTTATTTTTATTATCCTTTGAAGAAAAAGCAAAACAATTTATTATTTGAAGATATTCTGATCCAAAGGACAATTTCCATAAACATTCTCCATTTGATCTTATTGGACAATAGTTTTCAACCAAAGCTAGTACTATTCTTCCAAGAGTTAAATGTAAATGTAGGGGCACTTTAGGTAACTACAGTGAGGGGAAGATACCAGCATAAGGAGTACAGGGGCCATAGACACCACAGGTCCTGTGATGAAAGAGCCATGCATTCCCCCACAGTGAAACAACATCTGGCAAAAATACCGACTATATCACCTGTTCAGAGACATCGCTATATAATGCCATTTATCACTAAGTGGACTTTGGTGTATTTGAGAAAAATTGACAGAACTTCAGATTCTGAAATTTTAAAAAACTGATTTTAAAATAAGGTAAATATTAATACAGTTCATCCCTTAGAAGTTTGTAAAGTAAATGTATTTCTTTTAGTTTGCTGTTTATTCCTACCTAATCTAGTTTCAAACGAAATAAGTCTTCAAGTAAATTACTTAGCAGCTTTTAAAAAAGTAGATTATAATTATTCCACATATTAGCTCTAATCAGAATCTGAATAGGGGTACAGATAATTAAGAATATATCTCATTGCATTATTAGGTGAGGAAACAGCCAATGTTTGACATAAAATGCTTTCTTTAAAAAATGCCAATATTTTATACAGATCTTTATTTATCTAAACAATTGCATTGTCTTGCATGCACCACTCAGAATAAGTATTTGCAATAGAAAATTGCTGGCTTAATGCCTAATATTACAAAAAACGCATCACCAGTTTAGATAAATGAAGCATGTAGACACTTTTAGGTAATATTCTACCAAATCATATTTGGTGAAATCACCTCTCATTTGCCAGCAGCCTAAGATGTGTGGTAAAGGTTGCTCCTTCCTCTAGGCGATGATCCCCAGTCAGCTGTTCTCTCATGTTATGACTATAAGTGGGAAGTGGACTAGGAGCCAGGGATCACCACTTACGGGACCAATGGAGAGAATGAAGCTTTCTCTAAAAGTTTCTCTAGAAGTTAAAAAAAGCTCTATTATTTACCAAGACTTTGTGCAGCTGTTTCTTGACTTGTTTCTTAACAGCCCTGATCCAACCAGTGTTGAGAAAGCCTGTGACAAACCAGGATGACCTCTCAGACAAGGGGAATCTATTTGAAGGTTTATTATGCAATCTAACACAGTTATACTATCTAATGAAAAACTTACATTTCAAAAGATTCCCCCAAATTTGTGAACAAGAATAAGCCAGTGATCCTTGTGACAATCTAACAGACATAAAGTCTAATATTTAATACCTAACACTAGCTATCATGTATTGAGTTATTTCTATGTATGTGCTCCACACAGTGCTAATTACATCCCAGGCGTTGTCTCGTTTGACCTATAAACCAACACATGAAACTGATTACGATCTTATTTTTACACATGAAGAAACTCAAACTCAGATTTAGACATGATTTTGCAGATGAAGAAACCAAAATTTATAGAGGTTTAGCAACTTGCTCTAGCTAGTAGTTGGCAAAGCCATGAACAAAACCCGGACAGACCAGGTTTCAGAGCCCTCTGCCCTGTCCTGCCCCAGAGACCTTTCTCCCTTAGGGGCTCCCAGATGGAACATACTTAGTCTCTGCTCTCAAGGACCATTTCACCGAGGAAAAGAGGTAGAATACCTACCCACATAATTGTAATTCCAGCTAAAACATAGTAACTGGCCTAGGTAACTCCAGATCAATTTAGATAAAGTTCAGGTGAACACAGATTACATCAAAATAATGGAACTGAGAGGTAATTTTTGTGTGGGGGGGGATGAATTGTAAGGGAAGAAGGGGGATAAGAGACATAAAAGAAAGTAACTATTTTTTTAGCATAGTTAGCTAGATATCAATAAAAGAAAGAGTGCAAAAGGAATCAGACACTGGGCCTGTTTGTTTAACCAGGAAGCTATAGCTTCACACTCCTGCCCAGGGAACCACCAGTCTGCAGATCACTGGGGGAAGGAATAGGACAAAGAAGGGGGAGGTAAGGACATGCCCACAGAAGTCAAAATGGTGCAGGGGGAGGTGTTCGACCGTAGAGGCCTGTCAGTCTAACCGAGGAAAAGGATTAATGGTCAAGGGGTGGCCCCATCAGAAGCCTGCAAAAGCTTGGAAAGTTGATTGGTTATTTTGAAAAAGCTTCTTGTTATAGCCCCAGGGGAACAAAGAAACTGTCTGACTGCATTTCTCTCTCTCTCTCTCTCTCTCTCTCTCTCTCTCTCTCTTTCTCTCTCTCTCTCTCTCTCTCTCTGACTTGTGCACGCACTTTTGCACTCTCAGGAACTCACATACATCCTGTGCTCTCATGCGTTTTCTCTCCATAACCATGTGGCCCTGGATATTGCAGCACTGTACTAAGCTTTAATACAGCACAGGATCTCTGGGCATTGGCCCTATTTCTGGCCCTGATTTTCCATGGTGGGATGGGCAGACATGGGATAGTGGAAACCCAGGAGGTTCACACTATTGATTTTGCATGGGGCACCCAGATAAATCTTACCACCAGACCTTATCTCCCCTTGTGGATCCCTGAAAATGTTTTTCCTTCTGACATCACAGAGACCCCACTTCCACCAGCAACAGTATTATTCCATGCCACTTTGTCAGGTAGAGTAGAAGACACCTTACATTTGTTATCTTCTTTGTTGCAGGGAAAAAACATACATGTAGTATTTCACGTTGCAAAAAACTAAGTCAGCTAGTCACTCAACTGAAGCTGGAACCCAGAACCCCTGAAGGTATAACTCATCCTTGTTTGTTTGTTCATTCCACATTGACTACATTTCTTTTTGATATTTACTGGGTATGTGCAACTTTTCCTAATTTGTCATCCCAAAGAAAAAATACTTTTCTAACTCACACAAAGTGACAAGATGACTAGATGCAGGACAAGGCAAAGGAATCCCAACTGTTCTGTCCCCAGGGAAGACCACTGTGGGACTTGCTGACAGATTTAGAGAAGCAGACAGGAAAGCAGACTCACTCTCATTTTCCTTCATCTTCCTCCCTTCCACCTGTTTCCCTCCCTCCTCCTCCCTTTGTTTTTTCTATAATCAGTTCAGAACTATTATGTGGCTGGTACTGCACTGGGCCAGAGAACGACAAAGTCCTTGTCCTCATTCAGCTTCATCCAAAGTAGAGACTGTTACTTAGTGGTTAAAGCAAGACTGTCAGAGTGCTTGTCCCAGCTCGGCTACCTAACTAGCTGTGCTATTTGAGCAAGTTACGTAACTCTTTGTGTCTAAATTCCTCTTCTTTGACAGACCAACCTCAAATGGGTGATTAAGAAGATTAAGAAGATAAAAGGAGTTAAAGTATACAGAAAGTAATAGCACCATGCCTGGAACGTGGTGAGCATTACAGAGATGTAATAATTACTCTATTCTTCTTCAGCTTTTTAGAGGAAGTGGATTAAGCTGTCCAAAGTCTGGGAGATATTACAGCTCAGTCTCTTCTCTCAAGAAGAGGAAATCAATTTATTGGCAGAGATAATCTTCAGGGAAGGAGTGTCCTCGCCTCATAGCTAAAAGAAGATCCTCCATATCTATTTTACAAGGTCACTCTCAATGGGCAAAAGAATGCAGCTGAATAAAACAGGTTTCTAAATCAAGATACCCTTCCCAAATTTGCCTATTAGGAGATCTTACAAACATTTCTTAGACTGTTAAATCCCTTTCAAGTTATTTAGAATAAATATCTGTTCCATTGAGAAGAAAACTGGCTGAAGGCAAATAGGGTAGGAGTAAGAAAAATTGGTTGACTAGACATACATGTTTTTGACAGCAGAATTGCAACTTCATTCATCTTGGTAACCACAGTTTAGTGTGTAGAATGGTTTTAGGGGGTTTAAAATAGCTAGCCTCTATTTTAGGTGTTTTCCATATCTTTTATTTCTCACTTCATGGTAGGTACCACCAACCCAATTTTATGGATAAGAAAACCTGAGGATGAGATTAAGTAATTTCAACCTTACAAAATGCAGAACTGAGCCTGAAATCTAGGTCTAACTGTAAAGTCAGTTACCTTTTCCCATGTGAATATCAAAAAAATGTTCAGTGAATGAATATAGAACTAAAAGCAAATGCAGGAACGCTTTTGCACTGTTGGTGGGAATGCAGACTGGTGCAGCCACTAAGGAAAGCAGTAAAGAGATACCTCAAAAAATTAAAAATGTATCTTCCTTTCAACCGAGCAATTCCACTTCTGAGAATATATCCAAAGAAACACAAAACACTAATTTGAAAGAACATAAGCACCCTTATGTTCATTGCAGCGTTATTTACAATCACCAAGATATGGAAGCAGCCCAAGTGTCCATCAGTAGATGAGTAGATGAAACAACTATGGGACCTTTACACAATGGAATACTACTCAGCTATAAAAAAAGAAAATTTTACCCTTTGTGACAGCATGAATGGACTTGGAGAACATTCTGCTAAGTGAAATAAGCCAGACAGAGAAAAACAAATATCATATGATTTCTCTCATATGTGGAATCTAATGAACAAACTGAACTAACAAGCCAAATAGAGACAGACTCATAGCAAGATGACAACTATTGGGGAGAGCAGGGTGTGGAGGGATTGAGCAAAAAGGAAAAAGGACTCATGGACATGGACCACAGTGTGGCGATTGGACTGAGAGGAGGTATTAGAGGGTTAATTGGTAATGGAGAAGATACAATAAAAAAATTTTAAAAGACTTCCTTTTATTTCACATCCATGATCCAAAAATATGACTCTGGATAAAGGATATTTCTTTAGGTCACTTTGCTGTCCCTTCTCTCAGGAGGGCTCAAAGCCAAAAATATAAGCCAGGTAATATAAAAGTAGATACATGTCTAGAAATAAGCTTGGCATTTACAGAAAGATGCACTAACTGGATGTTGGGAGATAAGGTGTTTAAATTTCAGGTTACTTACCATTATTAAACCACTCCCTGAAGGAAAAAAGCAATACCTAAAATTCCAAACTTTTGATATGAATTTTGTAAAAATCAGTTTTTACTTTATGAGCTATTACATAAGACACTGAACTGCTTAAATAATGTTTCCCTTTGACTGAGATCATTCAATTGCCTGCTCACCTAGATTGATTTAAATGCGATGTCAGAAGCAGCCAGTGCAGCTAGGATTGCTTCAGCAAGGGTAAATAAGAGAGACACCTTGCTCAAGCCTCATCTGCTCCCTGCAAGCGACCGCCCAGCTCAGATTTTCCCACCACACTCCCCCAAATGCACACCTAAGTACTTGTGGTTCCAATGGTAGGGCACATGGGAGCCCTCCTGAGCTCTCAGTTTGGGTACAGCCATAAGGAACCGAGTGGCAGAAGAGGACATGCAGCGCCCAGGGCTTTCTTCTGACCAGTCTTTTTTTCATATCACTCTAATCATTGTCCACTATTTTATGCCTCTGATTCACTTCTTATTAGATCCAGGAAGAGATGAGGAGACGGATATTATTAGCTTTTCTACTAGACCACCCACTCTCACTCAACTCGGCCCACTCAATACTACGTCTGAAAAAATGGAGGCAGACACTTAGACAGAAGCCGATCTTCATTTCCTTTCGTGTGGTGTGTGGGTGTGATGTCCTTGACCTAGACCACAAAATGTCCTTGCTAGCCCTACCAGGAAATTGTCCCCTGGTCACAACCATCTTTGCTAAACCAGTATGTGGTCGTTTTCATGGAAGTAATGGAGAAAAGCGGATGGAGAGAGCAGCTGCGGAAAAGCATCTGCTGAGGGACTGTAGTTGGCACCTGGACCGCCTACCACCCAACCTGCCTGGCCTGGCGCCCCCAGCGTGGCGCAACAGACTAGGAAACCCAGTGCGAGCTCCGGACGCAGGCCCTCTGAAAGTCACATTCTCCTTCTGCCAGGGGGCATACTATGCCAGCACACACCTCTCCATCCTCTCCTAACCCACCCTGCTACCTGCGGACCGAAGAAGAAGGAAGACGACTTCCCCTGTACTTCGTCCCCTCCCAGCCTCTTCGAACCCCGCAAGTCTGCTAAAAGACAAGACACTCCGTACGCATCTTCTGACCACCAGCCACACCCTCGACCCCACCTGTGAGGCAACCAGGCCACTAGATGCCGCCAGGCTCAGGGAAGGATGCTTGTGAGAAGTGCACTGGGGACACACCGGTAGGGAACTAACCCCGAGAGACTCACTGGCCAAGAAGAGTAAGAAACACCACTCCAGAGGAGTCTCCGTGCAAAAAGCCAAGAACGTGAGCACCTCCTGACCGAAAGCACGTGGGCGCCCATCGGCTGGGCCCCATTGAAACTGCCCCCCCTCCCACGCGAGCTCCTAGGGCCAGGGCTGGGTGAGCCCCTCAAACTCCTGCGCCACCCCCGGCGCGCGGAATGACGCTAGCTTCCCTCCGGAGGCAGCTTTGATTTTTTTTGTCTATATAAGGGCTCACTGGCAAACTGCGTTCAGTGTGTTTGTCACAGGCGTGCTAGTAATTTTTACACATGCGTGCGCGCGGTTACTGGGGCGGCAAGGTGCAGACGCACACTCGCCTTTCTCCCCAAGGGCGCCTCCCCTTCTCTTCCTCCTCCCACCGTCCCGGGGAGTCCATTACCTGATCTCCGGCACTGCGTGGGCCCTGCAGCCCTCCGTTCCCTCCTAGCCGTAGCCGATTTGCCTCGCTGCCACTGGGTGAATGGAATTATTTATTTATTTATGCTCCCTGACGTGTCCTCTCCGGCCACAGCCAGAAGTGGAGGGAGAGGAGAAGGAGGCGGGGAGGGGAGGGGAGGGGAGGCGCAGCTGCTGAGCGCACCAGTGGGTGCTAGGGAGGGCGCCCTGGGAGGGGAAGGGGAGGATGTGGTGGTGGAGAACCCAGGCTTTGCCGGAACCCAGCTGTCCGGGGTGGGGTGGAGGGGGCCGCCACCCTGTGACTTAAGGAGGAATGAGCATGCTCGGGTAGCTCCACTTCAGGTTTTAGTTTTGACCAACAAAAACCAAAAGTCTAGTAGAGACAAGTTTTCCAAGATTGGTCCGCACAAGCTTTAGCCGAAGTACTTTGGCGCTTAACGTAGCAGCCAGGCATGCAGTAGCTCCAAGTAGATACCCCAGGGCGTTATGCAACCTATAAAAGCCTGCGGGAGAGGAGCCTGGCAGAGTGCAGGATAACCGGAAAATTCTCTTTGTGAGCTTGGAGGGCAAATGTTGGATTATTTTTCAACTGAGGTCTTTTGGAGGGAGCGATAGAGTGGGGATGGCAGTGTTGGAGATTCGGCTCACCAAACAAATCTTTCTAAGGGAAAAATAAAATAAAATTTTCACCGTGTGAGGAGGAGTTTAGAAAATAGTACAAGAACTTGAACATAGATAAGAATAGAAAATCATTTGTAAATAATCCCTTTCATTGCTAGTTTCTCAAGTGACTTAATTCTTCAAAGTAGGAATTGGTTATTTGACAATGAACAATGTTGGGGATAATGCTAATCCCATAGTCATTGGTTCTGCCTCTTCTGCCTTTCTCTCTCCCTCTCTCTCCCTGGTCTAGAGCATGCTTCTTGGGGAGATTAGAAACAGGAACGGCTAGAAATGAACATTTAGATTGGTTTCCTTTAATGTCTTGAAGGTTGAATTACTACTGAAAGAAAAAGAAAATTGTCCAGAAGAATAAACACAAGCTTGGATTTGAGAATTCATATTGCAGTTTTTCTGTCAATTTAACTGACCCCACACCCCATTCCTGCCTCTAAAAAGTGAAAAAGTTAAAATGTTACATTAATCTAGAGAATAATATAACTTCCTAGAAGGTTTTCTTGTTTATTTTAGAACTTAAATCATTTATAACAAACCAAGATAAGTTACCTAAAATAGAGCCCAAAAGACAAAGAAACAAAATGGTAATAACAGTGAAAAATTGCACTTATTCAGGTAGAGTGGAGGTTCAGACTGAGTCACCACAAGAGGTGCATCTGTGGCATACAAATTGTTTTGAGCTAAAGGCAACTTTAGCCACAGACTCAAGAGAAACTTCTGTCCCTAACTTTACCTACTAGAATATGAATTAGGGCCTTTCCCCTTGTGATTATCAAAGATAACTTCTTTTGACTTGGCTTTCAGGCAGAGTAAATTTCTATTTCCTAAACCTCTGTGGTTCTTATCAGCCTGCAATGACCCTTCGAAGCCCTCAAGGTACGTTATCTCATCCTTAGCTCAGGTGTTTTATATACCTGGGCCTGCCTTTGTATCTCTGAACCTCTTGTGTGTGTGGGTTTCTGACTCATATATATGTGGAGTCCCCTACATGTGTGTGTATCATATTAGTTACTTTCTTTTGCTAATCTGTATCATGTCTATTTGACTGTTATAACAGCCAGGAGAGTCATGAGGGTAAGGGGACATTTCTTCTTCCACACAAGTGCTTATCATTGTCAGGCACTGTTCTAAGTACTTATATGGATTATCTCAATTAACACAATGAGCATATTAGGTTATTCACTTTTTAAAATTTGAAGACAAATTAAGTCACTTGGCAAAATTCACACTGCCTTACTTCTGCCATAGCAAGCTAGGATAAAATTTGAATTTTAGTGTCTGAAGCCACAAAGTAGAAATAATATCCACCTTTTATTGTTATCATGAGATTTAAGTGAGATGACGTATGTGAAGAGAAATGTAGATAATATGAGATAAATAAGTGGTGGATATTATTAGTAACTTCAACAGCTTTGGAAGACAGTTTCACAGAGAAAGGGATAATTTGGAAACTAAGGAACTATGCTAGAAAACTCTAGAAAGGACTTTATATTTTTTAAAGCTAAAATGTGCAAATTGACAAATGTGTAAGATATTGGCATTTAATAATGTTTGAATGTCTAGTAGTGACAATAAGCATTTCGTTTTCATTACAAAAGAATATTAAGTTTTTAAAAAATTAAGATTCACATTTCAAGGTCCTCTTCTTCTATGTTTGCTAATGACATTTTCCATGCTTATTCATTACCTTTATTTCAAAGAAGAGAAGAAGAAAGACCATGTATTTTCTGAAGTTTGAGCCTATTCTCCCTTTTCCATCTCTCTGGTTTTTATTTTTTTGTCCTGTATTTTTTACAACTTCATGGTCCTGGCCTATTTAACTCATTGCCAAACTCTTAAACATCACTACGCATAGCATTATATCTTAAAGGTAGCATGCTCTCTTTTTAAGTCTTGTTTTTCCAACAGTTAAAACTCTGGATCCAATTTTCCTACTGCCCCAGTGTTAGTATCTGGGGCTTCATTGGTGAATCCCCTTGTTGCTATGACTAAGCATGCTATGTAAATATTTGGTTGGCTTAGAAAAGAATCTGAAAGGAGAATTAGATGACAAACAATAAAGCCAGTCAATTCATCCTAAGACTACAGTCTTAATATTGTTAAAATATTGAGGAAAATATGTGTGATTTAGGGAAAAAGCAAACCATATGATCAGAATTTGAAATGCTTTTGATAAAATGTTTGCCTTGATTTCTTTTTATAAGGTGAAATAACAATAAGAGAAACAAAGTATAGCTATATGCTCGATATTCTAAAAACTCCACAAATAAGCAAGCCAGGGAATACATACCTAACAAAAACTAATTAAGCACAAACATCTTATGCTGTATAACCGCAGCCTCATATTCAAGGTTTTCTGACTCTTCATTTCTCAGCCATGCCGTATCTTCTCATACTTCTCTGTTCTCATTCCCTACCATTTTCTCCACATCAAACCTGCCTAAACTATTTTTTTTCCCTTAAGGCCCAGCAAATATGTGATTGTATCTGTAGCATTTCAAGGATTCCTTCAGTAAGAATGACTTCTATCTTCCTCTGTGCTCTTTCCCATAAAGCATTTTGCATGATTCTATTTGGGACATTTTCTTTCTGCTGTACAGTATGCTTATGATTTTCTTGTGTGTCTCCCCAACCTATTGGGCTGTTGGAGGGTAGAGATGATATTTTACTCATATCTGTAATCTTCCAGCATTCAGCACAAATTCTTGCACCTTGAAGGAGATTAATATCATCTGCCAAATGAAGGAAAGAGATGATAGCGTGCCAATAGGCAACAGATTTGTGGGAGAGGCTGTCGGTGCTCCCAGTATCCATGAGCTGCATGACACTATCTTTCTCTGCTCCTCTTAGTTATGTTGAGGCCATCTGAAGCCATTCGTTTCAATTAATGGAGTATGAATGAAGTGATGTAGGAATTCAGAACAAGCCCCCCGCCAACATGTGCCTCTGTGGTATACAGACTGCTTTGAGCTAAACACAACTCTAGTCACAGGCTCAGGAGACATTTCTGCCACCCCACCCTTAACAACCCAGAAAAATGTGAATTAGAGGCCTGGCCTATAAAATATTACCCACATTAACCTTTTTGACCCACCTGTATGGCAAGGCAAACATTTCCTTTCTAAACATCTGTTCTTCTTATTACCTGCAAAGGCCCTTTGATACCCCCAAGGTGCATTACCTCATCCCTAGCTCAGAATGTCTTACATATTTCAATCCCCTTTTGTACCTCTAAACCTCTTGTGCATGTAGGATCTCAGGCTTTCTCATGTCACGTTTGAAGTTCCCATATATGTACATGTATTAAATTTGGTTATTTTGTCTTGCTAATCTGTCTCATGTCTATTGATTATTAGACCAGCCAGAAGAATCTTGAGGGTAGAGGAAAGTTTGTTCCTCCCCCACAGTGGCATGTTACGTCTGGGTAACGGGAATTAAGAGCCAGGATGCTTCTTTATTTCTTGCCGTTCCCTGCCCTAATAGCTTCATGTTTTCAGATGGAGGAGCTACAAAATGGAGTTATTGAAAGATTGTTAAAAAGCTGCTTGACTTGCACTAGACATTGTGTGTGCCAGAAACAATTACTGTGTATAGCCCCTGAGATTTCAGACTTTGTTTGTCATGAGAACATAACATAGCTTATCCTGAGCAATACAAGATCTTACTTAATAAGATGATAAATCATAACAGCATAAAGACCCAATGAAACATTGAGCTTATGAAAATGCTATAATGTGTGCTAAAATGTATATATTCTGACCCAAAATTGATATATAATGGCCTTTTCATAGAGAAACTCTGTGAGAGCCAAATTGGTGTGTGTGTGTGTGACTGTGTGAAAACCACACAATAGAGTCATTTTAACTGAAGACAAAAGACTCAGTGTCCCAATATTCCCCTCGGCCTGAGTGAAAAAGAACACGCACTTGCCATGCAGTGGCAGCGTACTGTGTCTGAGATTGTAGCCGACTAGTCGCTGTGACTGTGATATGGATCTGACCTAGTCTCATAGGGAGGACAAAATATAAAAGGAATCTTTCCACAGCTTCTAAATTTATGTGGTAAGTGCATCCATACAGGCCACTTTGAAAAATCTTATCTGGAAGTATGGGGGTTCAGAATGATTTACCCCAAGATGTGCCTCTGCAGAATGCAGCTTATTTTGAACTCAAGTCAACTTTACTCATGTGGCCAAGAAGATCTTCTGTCCCTCACTTAACCACTTAGAAGAACTTGAATAGGAACCTTTCGAGTAATAAAAGATTATCAGAGAAACACTGTTTTTACCTGCTTACAGGGCAGGACAAACTTCTATTCACTAAACATCTGCTCTTATCGCCTTGCAATGACACTTTGAAGACCCCAAGGCACCTGACCTTATTCCGAGCTCAGGATGTCTTATCTACCCATGTTCCCTTTTTGTCTCTGAATCTCTCGTGCATATGGAGTTTCTATGTGTATGCATGCATTACATTTGGTTATTCTCTCTTGTTAATCTGTCTCATGTCCACTTGGTGATTAGATCAGCCAGAAAAACCTTGAAGGTTAAAAAATAATTCCTGCCCCACAAGTTGCTGCTGCAAGCAGGACAACTCACTGGTTGGAATCCCACACTGACCCACAATGCTTTTACAGATGAGGAGATCCTGGAACATCTGACCCAAGGCTGCAGAATATAAGGATTCTTACGACGTCAGCGTACACCCACTTCTTTGTCTGCAGGTTGTGGTAGAAGCCAGAATCTCTTCCCCTCTTCTAAATTTAGATTGGGGACATTTGATTTCCTGTGTTCTGGAACAGCTGTTTAAGTGTGGACAGCAAAAATTTGCTGTAATAAATCACCAGTTCCTAATTGGGCAGATTGTGGGGAGTTGTAATGCCCCAGGCCTGTAACTTCTTTAGTGAAATGTTTTTAATTCAGTTCTGCCCATTATTCTTTGTATCTAGGTTAACATACATTTGAAATGTCAGAAGTAACACCCCTTGAAGGTGTAACCACCCTCAATAGAGCACATAATATTCTCAACTATCCTGTAATCTCATCTCTGCCTTGCTTTCTCCCACCCTCTTATAACTCCCTCAGCTCCGTCCTTAATTTGAAATGCATAAAAGATACTACAAAACTGTTATTTTCCTGACCATTTGCAATCCTGTTCCCCAGCATATGTCTTCAGCTTTGCCTCAAATAAACTCATAAAAATTCTCTACAGGCTTGGACATTTAACAGCCACAAAAAATAGGGCCACCGCCTTCCTTAGGCTGACCCTGGAAGCAAACCTCATCTTGGGAGGGCTGCATCTGTTTGCATTCTTTTTAGGGGATGATTATTGCAACCATAATATTGGTTTGTGTCACTGTTAAGATTCTACTCATCCAGGCCAGACAAAAGATCCTTTTAATTGGAAAAATGTCTATATTTAAAAAAAGGAAAAAAAGAACTTTTTTAAAAGAGCTCTCATATTGTTGTAAAAGCTAGTCATTAAGATTCCCTTCATATAATGGAAAGATAGAAATTAGAACAAGGGAATAAAAGATATAAAATTGTACTTGAACAACAATTAAAATAAAATTAAAAAAAGAAATTAGAACAAAAGTCAAAATGTACTAGGATCTTTCTACTTCCCTTCAGATATTATAAAAATTAGGACATTGGAAATTCAACTGTCCTGCACTTAAGAAGAAAAATGAAAAAAAAAGATAGGCAATACAAATTAACATATTATGTCCTAAGAACCATGTTTGCTAACTGTCAAGTTTAACGCTCCATGACATGGCTATAAAGGAATGGAGGCTAGATTCCATTTATGGCTAGGATCCTGCAAAACTGCTGCTAGCTCTCAAGGAAAAGATAAAGTTACAATTGCTATCATGAGAAATGTTCCAGGGGACTAAGATGGCAGCATGGTAGGAGGGGGCACATTCCACTTCCCCCTGCACATGGGAGAAAGACCTAGCCGATCTATGGAGGAACAGAGCAAACAGCCAACATTATCACAACATATATGAAAATTGGAGATCAAAAATTGTAGCGGACATTGAAAGACCAGATGGTAAGGAGACTACTTCAGGATAATAACAGCCCAGGGATCAGCACGGGGACCAGGGAGGTTGCAGCTCCAGACCCAGAGCTCCGGGGTCTGCCTCAGGGCTCTCTCCGGAGAGCTGGGTCAACCGCTCCTTCCCCAGCCAAACAAAGACTGAGCAGCAGTGCTGCAGGTCCTCTGGTGCTCAGGTTATGAACTTGGGGGAAAGTGGGCGCCCCTCGGGATCCACAGGGTTCACACCTGTGAACCCAGAAAGGGCGTGGGCACTCCACAGTGAGCTCAAGAGAGAGTGCTTAGGAGTGCCCAGACTCCACACCCAGGGCCCTTCCAAGAGGCGCCAGACTGGCTCTGGGGAGATCACGGCCCAGCTGGTGCAACCAAGGACGGCCTGTCCAATGGCCTGGTCTGGCCGAGCGCCCATGCCCCAACCCGGAGAGAGTGTGGTTTTGTGGAAGATCCAGAGCCTACAGCCCTGAGCACGGAAAAGGTGCTGGCATTCTGAGGGATCGCTGTGTCCAGACCATGAAATCGGGGGAAGTGCGCGCCCCTCGGGATCCACAGAGTTCACACTCTTGAACCCGGAAAAGATGCAGTGCTCCACAGTGAGCTCTAGAGAGAGTACTTAGGGGCACCCAGACCCCACACTCAGGACCCTGCTGAGGTGCTGGACTGGCTCTGGGAAGAGCACACTGCTAGCCCTGGGGACAGTGTGCCAGAGGCTGACTGAGTTCTGAACAGGGAGGGAAAAAAGCCACAGCATTCACCCCTAAGCCTGCTGAAGCCAGCAAGTCCAGAAAAACTGGTTTGGCCAGTCTGAAACCAACAAAAGGGGTTTTTTTGTTGTTTGTTTGTTTGTTTGCTTGATTTTTTAAGTAACTTTTTATGTTTTAATTGTTATTATTTTTATATCTATCAATTCCTTATGCTTCTATTTCTTTCATTCTAGTGCTGATCCTTCTCCCTTTCTTTCCAAATTTATCTCTTCTTCCTTCCATCTTCTGCTTTTTTCCTTCTTTTTTTAACCTGCAAGTAAATGCATATCTGTATTATCATTATTTCATTATTCTTACACTTTTTATTGTAATAGTGTTTTGGTATTTCTCTTCTTTCTGTATAGTCTTCTTTGCTTGGCTGGTTATATTGTATCATTTGATAGATTTCCCCTGTTATCTCATGTATAGTGTATTGCTAATTTACTGTCCTTCATTTGTGCTCCATTAGTACACTTCTCAAGGCTCTATACTCCCTATTCCTGTTACCTAGTTCTCTTAGATTCTGTCATATGATTGTTGCTCTAATATTACTGTAAATAATAGCTATTCCATACAATTGTAAATACTACACAACACCCCTCCCAGACCTTAGCCCACTTCTCAGTTTCCTGAATTCTATTACTAGAGTGGTTAACTCTATTCTCTCACACACTACACCTATTTACTACTCTTTACTCTCACCCTACCTCAGAATCTGACCTCCCACATCCTCACTGCCTTCTAGAGCCAACTCACAATCCTTTCCTTCCCAACAAAAGTCCTATCTTCTTTCCATCCTACCTAAAAAGTGGCTAGTGGGGTGGAAGATCACGGTTAACACTATACATAGCCAAAGGATCTTCTATCTCTTCTCTACTGGCTGCTACTGTAAATATCATAGAATACTCTCTTGCTGTCTTAAACCATTTTGCCTTCCCCCTCCAACTGATCATAAAAAAAGTAGGGGAACCTGTGAACACCTGGATACCAGAAGAAGACTGCACCACTGAATCTCACAGGTACTCTACCACAGAAGTTCACACCATAAACCCAGGGAGCCAGAACAGATCAATTTAAGAAGCTGAGGCTAACAAGAAGAGTCTCATAAGCAATGAGAAGACAAATAAACAATCCCCAAATGAAGGGGAAGAAGGAAGCCTCAGAAAGAATGCTGAATGAAATAGAGGCAACTCAACTATCAGATATTGAGTTCTACACAATGATTATCAGGAAGTTCCATGAGCTCACAATGAGCTATCAGAAACTACAGGGAAGCCACAAGGAACTCACTGCAAACTATATCAACATGGAAAAGGAAATAGAAACTATCAACAAGGGCCAAGAGGAAATGAAGAATACAATTACTGAACTGAAGAACACAGTAGAATGAATCAAAAACAGGATCGATGAAGCAGAAGATCGGATAAGTGAATTAGAAGACAAAGTTGAAAAAAAACAGCCAGAAAGAGCAAGAGAAGGAAAAGAGGCTCAGAAAGAATGAAGAGGGACTAAGAGAAATGCAAGACAATGTAAGAAACATAATAATATCCGTATAATAGGGATACCAGAAGGAGAAGAAGAAGAGCAAGGGATAGAAAACCTATTTGAAAAAGTGATAATGGAAAACTTCCCTAATTTGATGACAGAAAAAGTCACACAAATCCAGGAAACACAGAGACTCCCAATCAAGAGGAACCCAAACAGGCCCACCTCAAGACACATCATAATTAAAATGGCAAAATTTCAAGACAAAGAGAGAATCTTAAAGGCAGCAAGGGAGAAACAGGAAGCAACATACAAGGGATCCTCAATTAAGCTAGCAGCTGACTTCTCAACAGAAACGCTCCAAGCCAGAAGAGAATGGCAAAAAATATTCCAAGTAATGAGAACCAGAGGTTTGTAACCAAGACTACTTTACCCAGCAAGGCTCTCAATCAAGATAGAAGGCCAAATAAGAAGCTTCCCAGACAAAAGAAGTCTAAAA